>CAWUFW010011629.1:0-599754 GCA_963921515.1 Calotriton arnoldi
TGTGCTTCGTTCAGTTACAGTATTGCTCCTCAGCACGACACCCTACACTGCCCGAATACCACTGCACTGCCCTAAACCCTGAAACACCACCCCCAGCACGACCCCCTACACTGCCCGAACACCACTGCACTGCCCTAAACCCTGAAACACCACCCCCTGCATGACCTCCTACACTGCCGGAACACCACTGCACTGCCCTAAACCCTAAACACCACCCCCAGCACGACCCCCTACACTGCCCGAACACCACTGCACTGCCCTAAACCCTGAAACATCAACCCCAGAAAGACCCCCTACACTGCCTGACCACCACTGCCCTAAACCCTGAAACACCACCCCCTACACTGCACGAACACCACTGCACTGCCCTAAACCCTGAAACACCACCTCCAGCAAAACCCCCTACACTGCCTGAACACCATTGCTCTGCCCTAAATCCTGAAACACTATCCCCAGCATGACCCCCTACACTGCCCGAACACCACTGCACTGCCCTAAACCCTGAAACACCAGCGCCAGCAAGACCCCTACACTGCCCGAACACCACTGCACTGCCCTAGACTCTGAAACACCAGCCCCAGCATGACCCCCTACACTGCCCGAACACCACTGCACTGCCCTAAACCCTGAAACACCAGCCCCAGCATGACCCCCTACACTGCCCGAACACCACTGCACTGCCCTAAACCCTGAAACACCAGACCCAGCACGACCACCTACACTGCCCGAACACCACTGCACTGCCCTAAACCCTGAAACACCAGCCCCAGCACAATCCCCTACACTGCCCGAACACCACTGCACTGCCCTAAACCCTGAAACACCAGCCCCAGCACAACCCCCTACACTGCTCGAACACCACTGTACTGCCCTAAACCCTGAAACACCAGCCCCAGCATGACCCCCTACACTGCCCGAACACCACTGCACTGCCCTAAACCCTGAAACACCACCCCATGCATGACCACCTACACTTCCCGAACACCACTGCACTGCCCTAAACCCTGAAACACCACCCCCTGCACCACCCCCTACACTGGCCGAACACCACTGCACTGCCCTAAACCCTGAAACACCACCCCCTGCACCGCCCCCTACACTGCCCGAACACCACTGCACTGCCCTAAACCCTGAAACACCACCCCCAGCACGACCCCCTTTACTGCTCGAACACCACTGCACTGCCCCAAATCTTGAAACACCACCCCCAGCACGACCCCCTACACTGCCCGAACACCACTGCCCTAAACCCTGAAACACCACCCCCTGCACGACCCCTACACTGCCCGAACACCACTGCACTGCCCTAAACCCTGAAACACCACCCCCTACACTGCCCGAACACCACTGCACTGCCCTAATCCCTGAAACACCACCCCCAGCACGACCCCTACACTGCCCGAACACCACTGCACTGCCCTAAACCCTAAAACACCACCCCCAGCATTACCCCTACACTGCCCAAACACCACTGCACTGCCCTAAACCCTAGAACACTACCCCCAGCACGACCCCTACACTACCCGAACACCACTGCACTACCCTAAACCCTAAAATACTACCCCCAGCACAACCCCCTACACTACCCGAACACAACTGCACTGCCCTAAACCCTCAAACACTCCCCCAGCACGACCCCCTACACTACCCGAACACCACTGTACTGCCCTAAACCCTAAAACACTCCCCCAGCATGACCCCCTACACTACCCAAACACCACTGCACTGCCCTAAACCCTAAAACACTCCCCCAGCACGACCCCCTACACTACCCAAACACCACTGCACTGCCCTAAACCCTAAAACACTACCCCCGCATGACCCCCTACACTACCCAAACACCAATGCACTACCCTAATCCCTAAAACACTACCCCCACATGACCCCCTACACTACCCTAAACCCTAAAACACTACCCCCGCACGACTCCCTACACTACCCAAAGACCACTGCACTACCCTAAACCCTAAAACACAACCTCCTACACTACACAAACACCACTGCACTACCCTAAACCCTAAAACACTACTCCCTACACTACACAAACACCACAGCACTACCCTAAACCCTAAAAAACTACCCCCAGCACGAACCACTACACTA
Organism: Calotriton arnoldi; assembly: GCA_963921515.1. Classification (NCBI taxonomy): domain Eukaryota; kingdom Metazoa; phylum Chordata; class Amphibia; order Caudata; family Salamandridae; genus Calotriton; species Calotriton arnoldi. The sequence goes on from CAWUFW010011629.1 coordinate 2,104, forward strand.
CCCAAACACCACTGCACTACCCTAAACACTAAAAACTACCCCAGCAGTACCCCTACACTACCCAAACACCACTGCACTACCCTAAACCCTAAAACACTACCCCCAGCAGTACCCCTACACTACCCAAACACCACTGCACTACCCGAAATCACTACCCCCAGCACGACCCCCTACACTACCCACACACCACTGCACTACCCTAAACCCTAAAACACTACCCCCAGCACAACCCCCTACACTACCCAAACACCACTGCACTACCCTAAACCCTAAAACACTCCCCCAGCACGACTCCCTACACTACCCAAACACCACTGCACTACCCTAAACCCTAAATCTACCCCCAGCATGACCCCCTACACTACACAAACACCACTGCACTACCCTAAACCCTAAAACACTACCCCCAGCACGACCCTCTTCACTACCTAAACACAACTGCACAATTTGTTACAGGCGTTGCAACGCAGGCCTGTGGTGCTTACTGGAAGTACCTAGTGGGCTAGTTGGGCCCCAGGGACCCTCAGGATTCAAGGTGACCTAATCCCCCAACTTAAAACACACCACGGGGCGCGTTTGCACAGTGGTGAAGGGAGGGGGCGGGCCTCAGGTGACATGTGCGCAAACACGCCCTGTGGTGCGTTTTAAGTTGGAGAATGAATTCCCTTTGAATCCTGAGGGACCCTGGGGCCAACTAGCCCACCAGGTACCTTCAGTAAGCACAACAGAGTTGCGTTGCAGAGAGGTGAAAAAGGTGCGTGGCCTCGGAACGCCTCTCTGCAACTCAGCTCTGTGGTCCTAACTGTAGGTACCTGGGGGCTAGTTGGGCCCCAGGGACCCTCAGAATTCAAGGGGACTTAATCCCACAACTTAAAACGCGCCACGGGGTGCGTTTGCACACATGTCACCTCAGGCCCCTCCCTTCACCACTGTGCAAACGCGCCCTGTAGCACGTTTTAAGAGGTAGTTTTAATCCCCTGCCCTATTATGTACTAGGGACTTGCAGAGGAGGTCATGCTAATCACAGGGGTACCCCAACGCATAGTGTTCCCTAGTGTATGTAGGTGTTTTCACTGTATTCTAAGTGTCTTTTAGCATAGCACTGGAACTGGTTAGTCAGAGTCAGTTACCACCAGTACCCGTCTGAAAAAGTTGTGGGCACAGGATGATTTTGCAACAAGGCCTCTTTCTGCTCCTCTGTTGGTTCTTTCTGCACATCTTTTGCTTCTTTCTGTGCGTTTTTCTTCTTTCTTCACATGTCCTACCTCTGTAGGCATAGTTAGAAACTAGCATTTAAAAAAACCTTTGAAATTCACTTAAAAATCATAGGTTTCAGGCACGTTATAGTTAGAAATTAGCATTTAAAAAACCTTTGAAATTCACTGAAAAAACCATAGGTTTCAGACACGTTATAATTAGAAATTAGCATTTAAAAAACCTTTGAAATTCAGTGAAAAAACCATAGGTTTTAGGGACAGTTATAGTTAGTTGGACATTTCACTCGTACAAAACCATAGAAATTCCCCCGTTATAGTTAGTTCAGCTAACTATAACTCGCGCCCCGCAATGCACTGCTGATGACGTCACATATTACATCACTCATGACATGGTCAGTGACTTCACTGATGACATCACTGATGACATCTCAAATGACATCACTGATGACATCATCCATGTGATAATTTCATGCATCTTCTCACACCCTAATATAACTTTTGATACACCCACTCTAAATTACAGACTGCCATTCTCAAAACCATAGACACTCCAACACCAAAAACTACATACCCACTCACGGATTCTTAGGTCTACACACACATCCACTCACTCACCCGTACAGTCACTCATACTTAGTCACTCAGTACAGGACTATCATATGCACTCATACACCTATATAAACACTCACACACCGCCACTCATCCATAGAGGTACTCACACACCTAGTCAGTCATGCAAAAAACTTAATCACACACCCATTTACTCACCTATACAGTTATACACACACCAGCTCACTTACTCATACAAATACTAGCACATTCTTACGCTCTTATACAATCACTGATACAAGTACACACTCATCCATACAGCCACTCTCACAATCACACACTCTCACTTATAGCCATTTATATACTCCAACACACATATATACTGCCTTTCACATATGTAGTTACTCACACATGTACCACTGAGATATACATTCAATCACTAACACACCCATACACACACTCACCCACCCATACAGTCCATCACAGATGCACTCTTGAAACCATGCACCCAGTGAATCACCAACTCACACATCTATGCACAGAGTCACACACACCCCACCCACACCAACACTCAGGCACCCATACAGATACTCAGACAATCAATCAATAACCCATGTAGACACTCATGTAGCTAATCAGAAAGCCATGCAGCCGCTTACAAACCAACAGACAGACGGATACAGACATTCACACAGTTTAGTCACTAACCCATGCATTCAGTAAGATACATTTAATCACTCACTTGTAGAGTCAGTCACTCACGTACTAAATCATCCATTCAGACACTTATACACCCACTCATTCTTCAATACGCCTTTCCCTATATATATTAAACATATTTAAACTTTACAGAAACGCACAGTCACTGGATGATGTCATCAGTGATGTCATCAGTGATGTCATTTGAGATGTCATCAGTGATGTCATCAGTGATGTCACTGACCATGTCATGAGTGATGTAATATGTGACGTCATCAGCAGTGCATTGCGGGGCGCGAGTTATAGTTAGCTGAACTAACTATAACGAGGGAATTTCTATGGTTTTGTACGAGTGAAATGTCCAACTAACTATAACTGTCCCTAAAACCTATGGTTTTTTCAGTGAATATATATATATATATATATATATATATATATATATATATATATATATATATATATATTTCTCCAAAGTTGGCTCAAAGTTTGCTGAGGTTTACGGCGCTTCAATTTCGGTGCGTAGCCCTTGGCTTGAGCCACGCCAAATTTATTCCATCCACATCCCTCTGCTCGGGGGAAAAACAGGGTCGCACTCCCAGGTTTGGTAATTCACGTTCTTTTATTTTTCAATTCATCAGATGTCAAGGCTACACCGACGCGTTTCGTTCTCTGCTGAGAACTTGATCACGGCTAGTTGGCCCCCAGGGACCCTCAGGATTGAAGAGGAATTAATTCCCCAACTTAAAACGCTCCACAGGGCGTGTTTGCACACATGTCACCTCAGGCCCGCCCCCTCCCTTCACCACTGTGCAAACGCGCCCCGTGGCGCGTTTTAAGTTGGGGGATTAAGTCTCCTTGAATCCCGAGGGTCCCTGGGGTCCAACTAGCCCACCAGGTACCTCCAGTAAGCGCCACAGAGCTGCGTTGCAGAGAGGTGTAAAAAGGGGCGTGGCATCTGAACACCTCTCTGCAACGCAGCTCCCTGGCGCATACTGGAGGTTCCTGGTGGGCTATTTGGCCCCCAGGGACCCCCAGTATTCAATGGGAATTAGTTCCCCATCTTACAACGCGCCAGGGGGCACGTTTGCAGAGTGCTGCAGGGAGGGGGCGGGGCCTCCGGCGCGATGCCGGTCTTTTTAAAAAAAAAAATTTCAAGAATGGGGGCTGTGTGGCCCCCCTTCCTTTCCTATTTTATTGGCCCTGGGGACCCCATCCCCCAGGGCCTCACCCCTATTTTTTTTTTTAAATTGGAAGGGGGCCGCGTGGCCCCCCTCCCGAGGCTAGATTTGGCCCCGGGGACCCCATTCCCCGGGGCATGGCCATGTTTTTAAAAAAAATTGAACTTATTGGAGGGGGGCTGCGTGGCCCCCCTCCTCAGGCCATTTATGGCCCCGTGGACCCCATCCCCCGGGGCCGGCCTTTCCATCTTTTTAAAAATAAAAAATAAATTAATAATGGTGGAGGGGGGGCCGGTGTGGCCCCCCTCCCGGGCCACTAATGGCCCCGGGGACCCCATCCCCCGGGGCCGGCCTTTGCGTGATTTTTTTTTTTATTGATTTTTAGGGGAGGGGGGCCATGTGGCCCCCCTCCCGGGCCACTTCCAGCCCCAGGGACCCCATCCCCCGGGGCCTGGCCTCTCGTTGGGGACCGTGGGGGGAGCCCCAATGCCCCCACGGTCCCGCCGGCTCCCCGCCTCCTGCGGGAGCCGGCATTGCTTTCCACATGGGGAGCTGCTGACATGCAGCTCCCCGTGTGGAAAAGCAATCTGCTTGCTTCATTGAAGCGAGAGCAGGTTTCCTGCTCTCGCTTCAATGAAGCAAAGCAGTTTGCAATGACAGGGCGGGAGCTGCGAGGCTCCCGCCCTGTCAACTGCAAACAGCAGTGTCCCGGGGTGGGCACCCGGGACACTGCAGGAGCCGGCCCTGGGGGGTGGCGGTCCCCAGGGCCATCAAGGGCTCCAGGAGGGGGGCCGCGCAGCCCCCCTCCCAACATCTGCACAGCCCCGGGGAGGTGGTGGTCCCCGGGGCTCGGGGGTCTGTAACAGACCCCCAAATTTACATTTTAAGTGCCCCGAGGAGGTGGTGGTCCCGGGCGTGTGGGGGGCTCGAGCCCCCCCACACAGGTATTTTTTTTTTAAATGAAGCCCCGGGGGGTGGCGGTCCCCGGGGCTGCGGGGGGGCAGTGTGCCCCCCGCTATTATAAATAATGAAAGCCCCGGGGGGTGGCGGTCCCCGGGGCTTGGGGGGGCCTTAGAGGCCCCCCAAACTTTAAAAAAACAAGCCCCGGGAGGTGGCGGTCCCCGGGGCAGTGTGGGGGGGATTGGGGCCCCCCACACTTTTTTTTTCACTGCCTCCGGGACTTGGCCCACCCGGGGGCTAATTAGTAACGAAGCGCGGGAGGCCGCGCTTTGTTTTTTTTTGTTTTGCGGCCGGATCTGTGGATCCGGCGTGCATTTTGCCAATTTTCTTTTTTTTTAAATGCTTTTTTGGGCCCTGGGGGTCCTTGTGGGACCCCCTAAGCAGGCCTAGGGGGTCAGGGTGTTTCTACCCTGCCCCCTTTCCTTTTTTTTCACGTTTGTTTTACTCTTTTCTTGTGACTCGGTTCTACCGAGTCACAAGATGGCTGCCAACACTTCGTGGTTTGGAGTGTTGACAGCCAATTAGCAAGCAGCTCGTGGTCGGGAGGGTGCGCGGATCCACCGCGGCCATAGATATCGAAACTTTTATTTTTGATTTTCTCAGCAACTACTGAACGGATTTACACCATTTTTAAAAAGGGTGCTTTCTGAACCAAGCACTACCTTTTTGCCAAATTTGGTGTAATTCCGTTCAGCAGTTCTGGCTGTAGCCTTGCATAAAGTTTCCTATGGGAAATTGATTTTTTGACTCTTATTTTTTAATTTCTCCGCAACTACTGAACGGATTTACACCATTTAAAAAAAGGTCGCTTTCTGAACCAAGCGCTACCTTTTTGCCAAATTTGGTGTAATTCCGTTCAACAGTTCGGGCTGTAGCACGTGTCTAAAATTTCCTGAGGGAATTAACATGGAGAAAACAAGTTTTGGGACCCCCCCTTTTTTCTCAGCCCCCGCTTGATGAATCACCCCGAAACTTTCAAGATAGGAGCAGACCGGAGCGGGCCATTAAATTTGAAAATTTCGTGAAGATTCGTCAACCGGCGCCAAAGTTATTGTGAAAAGAATGTTACGAATTTCCTATGGATAATAGGTCCTAACTATAACTATCTACTGGCGACCGCCAGTAGATAATATATATATATATATATATATATATATATTCACTGAAAAAACCATAGGTTTCAGGCACGTTATAGTTAGAAATTTGCATTTAAAAAACCTTAGAAATTCACTGAAAAAACCATAAGGTTTTAGGGACAGTTATAGTTAGTTGGACATTGCACTCGTACAAAACCCGTGAAATTCCCCCGTTATAGTTAGTTCAGGTAACTATAACTCGCGCCCCCGCAATGCACTGCTGATGACGTCACATATTACATCACTCATGACATGGTCAGTGACATTCTAACCACAAAAAGCTGCTCCTAACTGAATTGCCACTACGAGGTTTGGGATGTATTTGTAAGTGAAGGCATCTCACAAAAAGTAACGGACTGGTCTCACACACCACCTGGTGTCATGCTTCATCATTGACCAGTCCTCGCCCTCTAAAACCTTGGTTTGATAGAGGGCGGGCATACACCTGACGACAGGGATGCACTTCTAAACTAAGTGGGGGCCCATAAACAAAAAGTGCGGTTAAAAAACATTATAGTTATCTTAATCGTGTTTTTAATGTTAAAGGTAACTATATGATATTAAAATCAAGTGACGGTATGTGGGGAATTAATGTCCCCTATCCGTTATGTGAGAGGTCAACATGTTTCTGCCTTAATGGCCCGCTTGGGTCCAGGGCATTCGTCAGGACCTAAAAAGAACATAGAGGGCTCCGTTCTTACCAGCTAGTGGTAAGAGTAAACCACTGTGTGGGCGTGAGCACTGCCACACTCCACAACTTGATGGCCTCTAATTTCAAGCCTGTAAAAGAGAAATTGATTGAGAGAAATATATACACTGCCAAACCTTCTAAGTAGTTGAGAACTGAACGCAAAACATGCATTGTTTCAGAAAAACATAAGTGACTACTTATGTGACATGTGACACTCTATTTGTGTACATGAAATCAAATAAAAAAGTGAGAATATAAATCTCACTGTTCTTACCCTAGATACCAAAGCTACTTGCCCCATGGGAGGAGGGAGGGGAAACCCCTGTAGTCAAACCCAGCTAGTGGTAAGAGTAAACCACTGTGTGGGCGTGAGCACTGCCACACTCCACAACTTGATGGCCTCTAATTTCAAGCCCTAGATACCAAAGCTACTTGCCCCATGGGAGGAGGGAGGGAAACCCCTGTAGTCAAACCTGCATCAAGGGAAATTTCCCATGTGGATCCTAGGCGACTGCTCCCGGTCCTCCCTGATCTAGGGCTTGAAATTAGAGGCCATCAAGTTGTGGAGTGTGGCAGTGCTCACGCCCACACAGTGGTTTACTCTTACCACTAGCTGGGTTTGACTACAGGGTTTCCCTCCTCCTCCCATGGGGCAAGTAGCTTTGGTATCTAGGGTAAGAACAGTGAGATTTATATTCTCACTTTTTATTTGATTTCATGTACACAAATAGAGTGTCACATGTCACATAAGTAGTCACTTATGTTTTTCTGAAACAATGCATGTTTTGCGTTCAGTTCTCAACTACTTAGAAGGTTTGGCAGTGTATATATTTCTCTCAATCAATTTCTCTTTACAGGCTTGAAATTAGAGGCCATCAAGTTGTGGAGTGTGGCAGTGCTCACGCCCACACAGTGGTTTACTCTTACCACTAGCTGGTAAGAACGGAGCCCTCTATGTTCTTTTTAGGTCCTGACGAATGCCCTGGACCTAAGCGGGCCATTAAGGCAGAAACATGTTGACCTCTCACATAACGGATAGGGGACATTAATTCCCCACATACCGTCACTTGATTTTAATATCATATAGTTACCTTTAACATTAAAAACACGATTAAGATAACTATAATGTTTTTTAACCACACTTTTGTTTATGGGCCCCCACTTAGTTTAGAAGTGCATCCCTGTCGTCAGGTGTATGCCCGCCCTCTATCAAACCAAGGTTTTAGAGGGCGAGGACTGGTCAATGATGAAGCATGACACCAGGTGGTGTGTGAGACCAGTCCGTTACTTTTTGTGAGATGCCTTCACTTACAAATACATCCCAAACCTCGTAGTGGCAATTCAGTTAGGAGCAGCTTTTTGTGGTTAGACTGTTAGTGTTGGAGGCTGCTAGCTCCTAAGACCCCGTGCCTCTCGTTCCCTTCTCCACACAACGTGGGGCTTTTGTGGTTATTATGGTCAGTGACATCACTGATGACATCTCAAATGACATCACTGATGACATCATCCAGTGACTGTGTGTTTCTGTAAAGTTTAAATATGTTTAATATATATAGGGAAAGGCGTATTGAAGAATGAGTTGGTGTATAAGTGTCTGAATGGATGATTTAGTAGGTGCGTGACTGAGTCTATAAGTGAGTGATTAAACGTATCTTACTGGATGCATGGGTGAGTGACTAAACTGTGTGAATGTCTGTATCCGTCTGTCTGTTGTTGTGTAAGCAGTGCATGGGTTTCTGACTAGCTAAATGAGTGTCTATATGGGTTATGGATTGGTTCTCTGAGTATCTGTATGGGTGCCTCAGTGTTTGTGTGGGTGGGGTGAGTGTGACTCTGTGCATAGATGTGTGAGTGGGTGATTCACCTGGTGCATGGTTTCAAGAGTGCGTCTGTGATGGACTGTATGGGTGGGTGAGTGTGTGTATGGGTGTGTTAGTGATTGAATGTATATCTCAGTGGTACATGTGTGAGTAACTACATATGTGAAAGGCAGTATATATGTGTGTTGGAGTATATAAATGGCTATAAGTGAGACTGTGTGATTGTGAGAGTGGCTATATGGATGAGTGTGTGCTTGCATCAGTGATTGCATAGGAGCGTAAGAATGTGCTAGTATTTTTATGAGTAAGTGAGCTGGTGTGTATAACTGTATAGGTGAGTAAATTGGAGTGTGATTAATTATTTGCATGACTGACTAGGTGTGTGAGTACCTCTATGGATGAGTTGCGTTGTGTGAGTGTTTATATAGGTGTATGAGTGCATATGATAGTCCTGTACTGAGTGACTGTAAGTATGAGTGACTGTACGGGTGAGTGAGTAGATGTGTGTGTGTAGACCTAAGAATCAGTGAGTGGGTATGTACTTATTGGTATTGGAGTGTGTATGGTTTTGAGAATGGCAGTCTGTAATTTAGAGTGGGTGTTTCAAAACTTATATTAGGGTGTGAGAAGATGCATTAAATTCTCACATGGATGATGTCATCAGTGATGTCATCAGTGATGTCATTTGAGATGTCATCAGTGATGTCATCAGTGATGTCACTGACCATGTCATGAGTGATGTAATATGTGACGTCATCAGCAGTGCATTGCGGGCGCGAGTTATAGTTACCTGAACTAACTATAACGGGGGAATTTCACGGGTTTTGTACGAGTGCAATGTCCAACTAACTATAACTGTCCCTAAAACCTTATGGTTTTTTCAGTGAATTTCTAAGGTTTTTTAAATGCAAATTTCTAACTATAACGTGCCTGAAACCTATGGTTTTTTCAGTGAATTTCAAAGGTTTTTTAAATGCTAATTTCTAACTATAACGTGTCTGAAACCTATTATTTTTTCAGTGAATTTCAAAGGTTTTTTAAATGCTAATTCCTAACTATAACATGTCTGAAACCTACGTTTTTTTCAGTGAATTTCAAAGGTTTTGTAAATGACAATTTTTAAATGTATTAATTGTTATATTTATTTTTTCATACTGATTTACTACATTTTTAGAAACATTTTTTTTACATATTTTATTTTTTAAATTACATTGTAATTACATTATACATTACAAAAATACTTTCTCAGAATGAATTACTTTAGTTTAAATACTTTGCACATAGGCAATAGACTATTAAGTACAGTAGTTACAGTTGTTGCAATGGGCAACACATTTTCAAACACAATGCAACATTCAGCTCAATGTGAATTTCTAGTTAAATGCAATTAGTTACTTTATGGATTACTTTTCTAACCACAGGACTGGATCCTAGATTCAGTCCTGGGACATCTCCTGTAAACAGTTGAGTAAAAGCGTTTTGGTTACAGTAGTGATTTTTAAGGAATATTATTGTATTTTAAAAGTTGACACTTAGAAACTTTTTCTCATAGAATCACCAATGTTATCCTATTGAAGGAAATTCACTTAGCAGGTAAAAACTGTTATCGTTACTTTTTCTTACTCAGTGTTGGATCCTGGATCCAGCACTGGTGCATCTCCTGTAAACAGTTGAAAGAATGCGTTTAAGTCATACAGGCGATTTTTAAGGAATATTTGTAGTTTGTGAAAATCGACACAAACTTTTCAGCTGAAAACCAGACAATGGATTCCTATGGAAGAAAATATAAGTTACTGGTAAGTACGGTTAAAATTACTTTTCAGGGTCAGTGCTGGGCTAAAAGATGCAGCACTGAGGTCTCTCCTGATAACAGGTGAGTAAATCGGAATTCGTATTTTGGCTGATTTTAGAGGAATATTTTAAAGTTCCAAAACTCCACACTTAGAAGAATTTCCAAGTGAAACCAGTCAATGTTAGCCTATGGAAGGAAATTCAAGTTACTGGTAAGTACGGTTAAAATTACTTTTCAGGACCAGTACTGGGCTGAAAGATACAGCACTGAGGTCTCTCCTGATAACAGGTGAGTAAATCGGAATTTGTATTTCGGCTGATTTTAGAGGAATATTTGTATGTTTCAAAAATCAACACTTAGAAACTTTTTCAGCAAAAAGCAGACAATGATATCCTATGGAAGGAAATTCAAGTTACTGGTAAGTACGGTTAAAATTACTTTTGAGGATCAGTACTGGGCTGAAAGATGCAGCACTGAGGTCTCTCCTGATAACAGGTGAGTAAATCTGAATTCGTATTTCGGCTGATTTTAGAGGAATATTTTAAAGTTCCAAAACTCCACACTTAGAAGAATTTCCAAGTGAAACCAGTCAATGTTAGCCTATGGAATGAAATTCAAGTTACTGGTAAGTACGGTTAAAATTACTTTTCAGGACCAGTACTGGGCTGAAAGATACAGCACTGAGGTCTCTCCTGATAACAGGTGAGTAAATCGGAATTCGTATTTCGGCTGATTTTAGAGGAATATTTGTATGTTTCAAAAATCAACACTTAGAAACTTTTTCAGCAAAAAGCAGGCAATGATATCCTATGGAAGGAAATTCAAGTTACTGGTAAGTACGGTTAAAATTACTTTTCAGGACCAGTACTGGTCTGAAAGATACAGCACTGAGGTCTCTCCTGATAACAGGTGAGTAAATAGGAATTCGTATTTCGGCTGATTTTAGAGGGATATTTTAAAGTTCCAAAACTCCACACTTAGAAGAATTTCCAAGTGAAACCAGTCAATGTTAGCCTATGGAAGGAAATTCAAGTTACTGGTAAGTACGGTTAAAATTACTTTTCAGGACCAGTACTGGGCTGAAAGATACAGCACTGAGGTCTCTCCTGATAACAGGTGAGTAAATCGGAATTCGTATTTCGGCTGATTTTAGAGGAATATTTGTATGTTTCAAAAATCAACACTTAGAAACTTTTTCAGCAAAAAGCAGGCAATGATATCCTATGGAAGGAAATTCAAGTTACTGGTAAGTACGGTTAAAATTACTTTTCAGGATTAGTACTGGGCTGAAAGATGCAGCACTGAGGTCTCTCCTGATAACAGGTGAGTAAATCCGAATTCGTAGTTCTGCAGATTTTAGAGGAATATTTGCACAATGGTGAAGGTAGGGGCGGGGCCTGATGTGACATCTGTGCAAACGCGCCCCGTGGCGCGTTTTAAGTTGGGGATTAAGTCCCCTTGAATCATGAGGGTCCCTAGGGGCCAACTAGCCCACCAGGAACCTCCAGTATGCGCCAGGGGCTGCGTTGCAGAGACGTGTAGAGAGGCCACACCCCTTTTACACCTCTCTGCAATGCAGCTCTGTGGCGCTTTCTGGATGTACCTGTTGGGCTAGTTGGCCCCCAGGGACCCTCAGGATTGAAGGGGATTTAATTCCCCATCTTAAAACGCGCCACTTTTTGGAGTGCCTACTCATATGTTAGGACAAAGGACGTGAAAAAATACGACAAAATACATAAAAGGCTTCTACAGTTAGCACATCCTAAAATCTTTATATCTCTATGCCTTTTCAAAGCTTTTTTTAAAAAATCATTAATTTCATTTCATAATTTTTCTGAATAGTGGAACTGCTCGAAATTTACTATATTTCATCTTAGCCCAAGTGGGCATAAATATAATCTGCAAACAATTTTGGAATAGAAACCACTTCTTCGAAATTCAGTGCCTGTACTGTTGTTATACTGTAGATTAAAGAATTTCACGTTTTAATGTCCTAGCTCTCTTTAGCAAAATCAATTACTAATGTATCTCTCATCTTTAATCAAGTTATCATGCCCTAGTGGGCCTACCAACTACAAGAAGATATTTTCGCTCTTTGGCATTTCTTCATTATAACAGCAACAACAGATATCTGTAACAAAAACAAAACAAAACTAAATAAATATCACATCTTCAAAACCAAAAAACTTAACACCACAGTGACATTAAAAACACAAGAATCTCTTCAGCATTGGCAGAGTTAATTCATCATTGTACAACAGATTTACTCAATCCACTTCAATTCACTAATATGTATCACTTTAGAACACAAGATAAAATAATTAATTTGTAAACGGTAAACTCCTTCACAAGTGAAAGATCAGTAAAGAGTCGCTGCTCCTTACCTTAACCACTATCAAATCTACATCTAACCTAAATGTGCTGCTAGTTCTTCATCACAGTTATGACCTAGAGCCCTCTATTATAAAGCACGTAGGAATACAGGGATTTTTTACGTGTAGAAACTGCAAAGCTTGTAAGAACAGCAAAAACAGAAAGGAATGTAGACTTTCCCCTGACTGTAAGCCATTTCGAATTTTGAAACACACGTCATGCAACACTGATTATGCAGTCTATGCTCTTTTTTGTCCCTGTCAGAAGGCATATATAGGCAGCACAATTCACAAGGCGAAGAAAAGGGTGTTGGAACATCTTCGCGCAATAAAACATGGAGATAAACAGTACCCAGTTGCGCGACATTTTCAAAGTCACCATGATCAAAACAGCGACCTTTTGCGTACTTGACACAGTCAAAATGAATGAGAGAGGAGGGAACAGAGTGCAAAATCTACGACGTTTAGAATCTAAATTGATCATTCAATATAAAACACTTACGCCGATAGGTCATAACTGTGATGAAGAACTAGCAGCACATTTAGGTTAGATGTAGATTTGATAGTGGTTAAGGTAAGGAGCAGCGACTCTTTACTGATCTTTCACTTGTGAAGGAGTTTACCGTTTACAAATTAATTATTTTATCTTGTGTTCTAAAGTGATACATATTAGTGAATTGAAGTGGATTGAGTAAATCTGTTGTACAATGATGAATTAACTCTGCCAATGCTGAAGAGATTCTTGTGTTTTTAATGTCACTGTGGTGTTAAGTTTTTGGTTTTGAAGATGTGATATTTATTTAGTTTTGTTTTGTTTTTGTTACAGATATCTGTTGTTGCTGTTATAATGAAGAAATGCCAAAGAGCGAAAATATCTTCTTGTAGTTGGTAGGCCCACTAGGGCATGATAACTTGATTAAAGATGAGAGATACATTAGTAATTGATTTTGCTAAAGAGAGCTAGGACATTAAAACGTGAAATTCTTTAATCTACAGTATAACAACAGTACAGGCACTGAATTTCGAAGAAGTGGTTTCTATTCCAAAATTGTTTGCAGATTATATTTATGCCCACTTGGGCTAAGATGAAATATAGTAAATTTCGAGCAGTTCCACTATTCAGAAAAATTATGAAATGAAATTAATGATTTTTTAAAAAAGCTTTGAAAAGGCATAGAGATATAAAGATTTTAGGATGTGCTAACTGTAGAAGCCTTTTATGTATTTTGTCGTATTTTTCACGTCCTTTGTCCTAACATATGAGTAGGCACTTCAAAAAGTCATTTTTTATCTTAAACATGCTAAATGTTTAGAACTACTACATAGATTTGTCGCTCGTGTAAAGATGCAATTAGAACGATATTTGTAATAATTAACTTGCAAGCACATTTGGGTGAGGTAGGAGTGAGTTAACTCCTCTTTTCATGATAAGTCTGTTTTCAGGCTCTATTATGGTGGTGGTCACATGTTTATTTAAACGTAATTGAAAGTAAATCACAGTACTCGTGAACAAGGGACTGGGTCCCGAAACGCGTCGAGTTTGTTCGTATTTGCTGAATAAATAACTGCTTGAAAGACGTTTGGTGTCCGCGGCTGCTGTAATGTTACGATGTAACAGCTTTCCTTTTGGTGTTTTGAGGCTCGCCCCCTTGCCGCGGACCGCCGTCGTGAGAGGAAGGGGAAAGGCGATTTCAGTGCGTTTGCACTGAGCTGCGATTTTGGATATATATATATATATATATATTCACTGAAAAAACCATAGGTTTCAGGCACGTTATAGTTAGAAATTAGCATTTAAAAAACCTTTGAAATTCACTGAAAAAACCATAGGTTTCAGACACGTTATAGTTAGAAATTAGCATTTAAAAAACCTTTGAAATTCACTGAAAAAACCATAGGTTTTAGGGACAGTTATAGTTAGTTGGACATTGCACTCGTACAAAACCCGTGAAATTCCCCTGTTATAGTTAGTTCAGCTAACTATAACTCGCGCCCCGCAATGCACTGCTGATGACGTCACATATTACATCACTCATGACATGGTCAGTGACATCACCGATGACATCACTGATGACATCTCAAATGACATCACTGATGACATCACTGATGACATCACTGATGACATCATCCAGTGACTGTGTGTTTCTGTAAAGATTAAATATGTTTAATATATATAGGGAAAGGGGTATTGAAGAATGAGTGGGTGTATAAGTGTCTGAATGGATGATTTAGTACGTGAGTGACTGACTCTACAAGTGAGTGATTAAATGTATCTTACTGAATGCATGGGTTAGTGACTAAACTGTGTGAATGTCTGTATCCGTCTGCTTGTTGGTGTGTAAGTGGATGCATGGATTTGCGAATAGCTACATGAGTGTCTATATGGGTTATTGATTGGTTCTCTGAGTATCTGTATGGCTGCCTGAGTGTTTGTGTGGGTGGGGTGTGTGTGACTCTATACATAGATGTGTGAGTGGGTGATTCACTGGGTGCATGATTTCAAGAGTGCATCTGTGATGGACTGCTTCGGTGGGTGAGTGTGTGTATGGGTGTGTTAGTGAGTGAATGTATATCTCAGTGGTACATGTGCGAGTAACTACATATGTAAAAGGCAGTATATATGTGTGTTAGAGTATTTAAATGGCTATAAGTGAGAGTGTGTTATTGTGAGAGTGGCTGTATGGATGCGTGTGTGCTTGTATCAGTTATTGTATAAGAGCGTAAGAATGTGCTAGTATTTGTATGAGTAAGTGAGCTGGTGTGTGTATAACTGTATAGGTGAGTAAATGGGTGTGTGATTAATTTTTTGCATGACTGACTAGGTGTGTGAGTACCTCTATGGATGAGTGGCGGTGTGTGAGTGTTTATATAGGTGTATGAGTGCATATGATAGTCCTGTACTGAGTGACTGTAAGTATGAGTGACTGTACAGGTGAGTGAGTGGATGTGTGTGTAGACCTAAGAATCAGTGAGTGGGTATGTAGTTTTTGGTTTTGGAGTGTCTATGGTTTTGAGAATGGCAGTCTGTAATTTAGAGTGGGTGTATCAAAAGTTATATTAGGGTGTGAGAAGATGCATGAAATTATCACATGGATGATGTCATCAGTGATGTCATTTGAGATGTCATCAGTGATGTCATCAGTGATGTCACTGACCATGTCATGAGTGATGTAATATGTGACGTCATCAGCAGTGCATTGCGGGGGCGCGAGTTATAGTTAGCTGAACTAACTATAACAGGGGAATTTCACGGGTTTTGTACGAGTGCAATGTCCAACTAACTATAACTGTCCCTAAAACCTATGGTTTTTTCAGTGAATTTCAAAGGTTTTTAAATGCTAATTTCTAACTATAACGTGTCTGAAACCTATGGTTTTTTCAGTGAATTTCAAAGGTTTTTTAAATGCTAATTTCTAACTATAACGTGCCTGAAACCTATGGTTTTTTCAGTGAATTTCAAAGGTTTTTAAATGCTAATTTCTAACTATAACGTGCCTGAAAACTATGATTTTTTAAGTGAATTTCAAAGGTTTTTAAATGCTAGTTTCTAACTATCCCAACAGAGGTAGGACATGTGAAGAAAGAAGAAAAACGCACAGAAAGAAGCAAAAGATGTGCAGAAAGAACCAACAGAGGAGCAGAAAGAGGCCTTGTTGCAAAATCATCCTGTGCCCACAACTTTTTCAGACGGGTACTGGTGGTAACTGACTCTGACTAACCAGAGCCAGTGCACGTTTGCACAGTGGTGAAGGGAGGGGGCCTGAGGTGACATGTGTGCAAACGCGCCCCGTGGCGCGTTTTAAGTTGCGGGATTAAGTCCCCTTGAATCCTGAGGGTCCCTGGGGTCCAACTAGCCCCCAGGTACCTACAGTTAGGACCACAGAGCTGAGTTGCAGAGAGGCGTTCCGAGGCCACGCACCTTTTTCACCTCTCTGCAACGCACCTCTGTTGTGCTTACTGAAGGTACCTGGTGGGCTAGTTGGCCCCCAGGATTCAAAGGGAATTAACTCCCCAACTTAAAACGCACCACAGGGCGTGTTTGCGCACATGTCACCTGAGGCCCCGCCCCCTCCCTTCACCACTGTGCATACGCGCCCCGTGGCGCGTTTTAAGTTGGGGGATTAGGTCACCTTGAATCCTGAGAGTCCCTGGGGCCCAACCAGCCCACCAGGTACTTCCAGTAAGCACCACAGGCCTGCGTTGCAACGCCTGTAACAAATTGTGCAGTTGTGTTTAGGTAGTGAAGAGGGTCGTGCTGGGGGTAGTGTTTTAGGGTTTAGGGTAGTGCAGTGGTGTTTGTGTAGTGTAGGGGGTCATGCTGGGGGTAGGTTTAGGGTAGTGCAGTGGTGTTTGGGTAGTGTAGGGGTTCGTGCTGGGGGTAGTTTTTTAGGGTTTAGGGTAGTGCAGTGGTGTTTGTGTAGTGTAGGAGGTCGTATTTTAGGGTTTAGGGTAGTGCAGTGGTCTTTGGGTAGTGTAGGGAGTCGTGCGGGGGTATTTTTTAGAGTTTAGGGTAGTGCAGTGGTCTTTGGGTAGTGTAGGGGGTTGTGCGGGGGTAGTGTTTTAGGGATTAGGGTAGTGCATTGGTATTTGGGTAGGGTAGGGGTCATGCGGGGGTAGTGTTTTAGGGTTTAGGGCAGTGCAGTGGTGTTTAGGTAGTGTAGGGGGTCGTGCTGGGGGAGTGTTTTAGGGTTTAGGGCAGTGCAGTGGTGTTCGGGTAGTGTAGGGGGTCGTGCTGGGGGAGTGTTTTAGGGTTTAGGGCAGTGCAGTCGTGTTCGGGTAGTGTAGGGGGTCGTGCTGGGGGGAGTATTTTAGGGTTTAGGGTAGTGCAGTGGTGTTCGGGTAGTGTAGGGGGTCATGCTGGTTGTAGTGTTCTAGGGTTTAGGGCAGTGCAGTGGTGTTCGGGCAGTGTAGGGGTCTTGCTGGGGGTGGTGTTTCAGGTTTTAGGGCAGTGCAGTGGTGTTCGGGCAGTGTAGGGGGTCGTGCAGGGGTGGTGTTTCAGGGTTTAGGGCAGTGCAGTGGTGTTCGGGCAGTGTAGGGGGTCGTGCAGGGGTGGTGTTTCAGGGTTTAGGGCAGTGGTGTTCGGGCAGTGTAGGGGGTCATGCTGGTTGTAGTGTTCTAGGGTTTAGGGCAGTGCAGTGGTGTTCGGGCAGTGTAGGGGGTCTTGCTGGGGGTGGTGTTTCAGGTTTTAGGGCAGTGCAGTGGTGTTCGGGCAGTGTAGGGGGTCGTGCAGGGGGTGGTGTTTCAGGGTTTAGGGCAGTGCAGTGGTGTTCGGGCAGTGTAGGGGGTCGTGCAGGGGTGGTGTTTCAGGGTTTAGGGCAGTGGTGTTCGGGCAGTGTAGGGGGTCATGCTGGGGGTGGTGTTTCAGGGTTTGGGGCAGTGCAGTGGTGTTCGAGCAGTAAAGGGGGTCATGCTGGGGGTGGTGTTTCAGGGTTTAGGGAAGTGCAGTGGTGTTCGGGCAGTGTAGGGGGCGGTGCAGGGGGTGGTGTTTCAGGGTTTAGGGCAGTGCAGTGGTGTTCGGGCAGTGTAGGGGGTGGTGCAGGGGGTGGTGTTTCAGGGTTTAGGGCAGTGCAGTGGTGTTCGGGCAGTGTAGGGGGTCGTGCAGGGGTGGTGTTTCAGGGTTTAGGGGCAGTGGTGTTCGGGCAGTGTAGGGGGTCATGCTGGGGGTGGTGTTTCAGGGTTTAGGGCAGTGGTGTTCGGGCAGTGTAGGGGGTCATGCTGGGGGTGGTGTTTCAGGGTTTGGGGCAGTGCAGTGGTGTTCGAGCAGTAAAGGGGGTCATGCTGGGGGTGGTGTTTCAGGGTTTAGGGAAGTGCAGTGGTGTTCGGGCAGTGTAGGGGGCGGTGCAGGGGGTGGTGTTTCAGGGTTTAGGGCAGTGCAGTGGTGTTCGGGCAGTGTAGGGGGTGGTGCTGGGGGTGGTGTTTCAGGGTTTAGGGCAGTGCAGT
Source organism: Calotriton arnoldi (assembly GCA_963921515.1). Classification (NCBI taxonomy): domain Eukaryota; kingdom Metazoa; phylum Chordata; class Amphibia; order Caudata; family Salamandridae; genus Calotriton; species Calotriton arnoldi. The sequence goes on from CAWUFW010011629.1 coordinate 20,458, forward strand.
GGTGTTCGGGCAGTGTAGGGGGTCGTGCAGGGGGTGGTGTTTCAGGGTTTAGGGCAGTGCAGTGGTGTTCGGGCAGTGTAGGAGGCGGTGCAGGGGGTGGTGTTTCAGGGTTTAGGGCAGTACAGTGGTGTTCGGGCATTGTAGGGGGTGGTGCTGGGGCTGGTGTTTCAGGGATTAGGGCAGTGCAGTGGTGTTCGGGCAGTGTAGGGGGTCGTGCTGGGGCTGGTGTTTCAGGGTTTAGGGCAGTGCAGTGGTGTTCGGGCAGTGTAGGGGGTCGTGCTGGGGCTGGTGTTTCAGGGTTACGGCAGTGCAGTGGTGTTCGGGCAGTGTAGGGGGTCATTCTGGGGCTGGTGTTTCAGGGTTTAGGGCAGTGCAGTGGTGTTCGGGCAGTGTAGGGGGTCTTGCTGGGGCTGGTGTTTCAGAGTCTAGGGCAATGCAGTGGTGTTCGGGCAGTGTAGGTGGTCTTGCTGGGGCTGGTGTTTCAGGGTTTAGGGCAGTGCAGTGGTGTTCGGGCAGTGTAGGGGGTCGTGCTGGGGGTGGTGTTTCAGGGTTTAGGGCAGTGCAGTGGTGTTCGGGCAGTGTAGGGGGTCATGCTGGGGCTGGTGTTTCAGGGTTTAGGGCAGAGCAATGGTGCTCAGGCAGTGTAGGGGGTTGTGCTGGGGGTGATGTTTCAGGGTTTAGGGCAGTGCAGTGGTGTTCGTGCAGTATAGGGGGTCGTGCTGGGGGTGGTGTTTCAGGGTTTAGGGCAGTGCAGTGGTGTTCGGACAGTGTAGGGGGTTGTGCTGGGGGTGATGTTTCAGGGTTTAGGGCAGTGCAGTGGTGTTCGTGCAGTATAGGGGGTCGTGCTGGGGGTGGTGTTTCAGGGTTTAGGGCAGTGCAGTGGTGTTCGGGCAGTGTAGGGGGTCATGCAGGGGCTGGTGTTTCAGGGTTTAGGGCAGTGCAGTGGTGTTCGGGCAGTGTAGGGGGTCGTGCAGGGGTGGTGTTTCAGGGTTTAGTGCAGTGGTGTTCGGGCAGTGTAGGGGGTCATGCTGGGGTGGTGTTTCAGGGTTTAGGGCAGTGCAGTGGTGTTTGGGCAGTGTAGGGTGTCGTGCTGAGGGGTGGTGTTTCAGGGTTTAGGGCAGTGCAGTAGTGTTTGGGCAGTGTAGGGGGTCGTGCAGGGGGTGGTGTTTCAGGGTTTAGGGCAGTGCAGTGGTGTTCGGCCAGTGTAGGTAGTCTTGCTGGGGGTGGTGTTTCAGGGTTTAGGGCAGTGCAGTAGTTTTCGGGCAGTGTAGGCGGTCGTGCTGGGGCTGGTGTTTCAGGGTTTAGGGCAGTGCAGTGGTGTTCGGGCAGTGTACGGGGTTGTGCTGGGGCTGGTGTTTCAGGGTTTAGGGCAGTGCAGTGGTGTGCGGGCAGTGTACGGGGTCGTGCTGGGGCTGGTGTTTCAGGGTTTAGGGCAGTGCAGTGGTGTTCGGGCAGTGTAGGGGGTCATGCTGAGGGCTGGTGTTTCAGGGTTTAGGGCAGTGCAGTGGTGTTCGGGCAGTGTAGGGGGTCGTGCTGGGGCTGGTGTTTCAGGGTTTTGGGCAGAGCAGTGGTGTTCGGGCAGTGTAGGGGGTCGTGCTGGGGGTGGTGTTTCAGGGTTTAGGGCAGTGCAGTGGTGTTCGGGCAGTGTAGGGGGTCTTGCTGGGGGTGGTGTTTCAGGGTTTAGGGCAGTGCAGTGGTGTTCGGGCAGTGTAGGGGTCTTGCTGGGGGTGGTGTTTCAGGGTTTAGGGCAGTGGTGTTCGGGCAGTGTAGGGGGTCGTGCTGGGGGTGGTGTTTCAGGGTTTAGGGCAGTGCAGTAGTGTTCGGGCAGTGTAGGGGGTCATGCAGGGGGTGGTGTTTCAGGGTTTAGGGCAGTGCAGTGGTGTTCTGGCAGTGTCTGGGGTCATGCTGGGGGTGGGGTTTCAGGGTTTAGGGCATACAGTGGTGTTCGGGCAGTGTAGGGGGTCGTGCAGGGGGTGGTGTTTCAGGGTTTAGGGCAGTGCAGTGGTGTTCGGGCAGTGTAGGGGGTCGTGCTGGGGCTGGTGTTTCAGGGTTTAGGGCAGTGGTGTTCGGGCAGTGTAGGGGGTCTTGCTGGGGGTGGTGTTTCAGGGTTTAGGGCAGTGGTGTTCGGGCAGTGTAGGGGGCCTTGCTGGGGGTGATGTTTCAGGGTTTAGGGCAGTGCAGTGGTGTTCGGGCAGTGTAGGGGGTCTTGCTGGGGGTAGTGTTTCAGGGTTTAGGGCAGTGCAGTGGTGTTCGTGCAGTATAGGGGGTCGTGCTGGGGATGGTGTTTCTGGGTTTAGGGCAGTGCAGTAGTGTTCGAGCAGTGTAGGGGGTTGTGCAGGGGGTGGTGTTTCAGGGTTTAGTGCAGTGGTGTTCGGGCAGTGTAGGGGGTCGCGCTGGAGGTGGTGTTTCAGGGTTTTGGGCAGTGCAGTGGTGTTCGGGCAGTGTAGGGGGTCATGCACGGGGTGGTGTTTCAGGGTTTAGGGCAGTGCAGTGGTGTTCGGGCAGTGTAGGTTGTTGTGCTGGGGCTGGTGTTTCAGGGTTCAGGGCAGTGCAGTGGTGTTCAGGCAGTGTAGGGGGTCGTGCTGAGGCTGGTGTTTCACGGTTTAGGGCAGTGCAGTGGTGTTCGGGCAGTGTAGGGGGTCGTGCTGGGGCTGGTGTTTCAGGGTTTAGGGCAGTGCAGTGGTGTTCGGGCAGTGTAGGCGGTCGTGCTGGGGCTGGTGTTTCAGGGTTTAGGGCAGTGCAGTGGTGTTCGGGCAGTGTAGGGGGTCATGCTGGGGCTGGTGTTTCAGGGTTTAGGGCAGTGCAGTGGTGCTCGGGCAGTGTAGGGGGTCGTGCAGGGGCTGGTGTTTCAGGGTTTTGGGCAGAGCAGTGGTGTTCGGGCAGTGTAGGGGGTCATGCTGGGGGTAGTGTTTCAGGGTTTAGGGCAGTGCAGTGGTGTTCGGGCAGTGTAGGGGGTCGTGCTGGGGGTGGTGTTTCAGGGTTTAGGTCAGTGGTGTTCGGGCAGTGTAGGGGGTCTTGCTGGGGGTGATGTTTCAGTGTTTAGGGCAGTGCAGTGGTGTTCGGGCAGTGTAGGGGGTCTTGCTGGGGGTAGTGTTTCAGGGTTTAGGGCAGTGCAGTGGTGTTCGGGCAGTGTAGGGGGTCATGCTGGGGGTGGTGTTTCAGGGTTTAGGACAGTGCAGTGGTGTTCGGGCAGTGTAGGGGGTCGTGAAGGGGTGGTGTTTCAGGGTTTAGGGCAGTGCAGTGGTGTTCGGGCAGTGTAGGGGGTCGTGCTAGGGGTGGTGTTTCAGGGTTTAGGGCAGTGCAGTGGTGTTCGGGCAGTGTAGGGGGTCATGCAGGGGCTGGTGTTTCAGGGTTTAGGGCAGTGCAGTGGTGTTCGGGCAGTGTAGGGGGTCGTGCTGGGGGTAGTGTTTTAGGGTTTAGGGTAGTGCAGTGGTGCTTGTGTAGTGTATGGGGTCGTGCTGGGGGTAGTGTTTTAGGGTTTAGGGTAGTGCAGTGGTGTTTGTGTAGTGTAGGGGGTCATGTTTTAGGGTAGTGCAGTGGTGTTTGGGTAGTGTAGGGGGTCGTGCTGGGGGTAGTGTTTTAGGATTTAGGTTAGTGCAGTGGTGTTTGGGTAGTGTAGGGGGTCGTGCTGGGGGTAGTGTTTTAGGGTTTAGGGCAGTGCAGTGGTGTTTGTGTAGTGTAGGGGGTCGTGCTGGGGGTAGTGTTTTAGGGTTTAGGGTAGTGCAGTGGTGCTTGTGTAGTGTAGGAGGTCGTGCTGGGGGTAGTGTTTTAGGGTTTAGGGTAGTGCAGTGGTGTTTGTGTAGTGTAGGGGGTCATGTTTTAGGGTAGTGCAGTGGTGTTTGGGTAGTGTAGGTGGTCGTGCTGGTGGTAGTGTTTTAGGATTTAGGTTAGTGCAGTGGTGTTTGGGTAGTGTAGGGGGTCGTGCTGGGGGTAGTGTTTTAGGGTTTAGGATAGTGCAGTGGTGCTTGTGTAGTGTAGGGGGTCGTGCTGGGGGTAGTGTTTTAGGGTTTAAGGTAGTGCAGTGGTGTTTTTGTAGTGTAGGGGGTCATGTTTTAAGATGCAATGCTCCAATACCTGACCAGTCTGCACTACATAAAACTGCAAAAAAACTAAAAATAAAAAGTGTTTTGCACACTTTTGTCATTGGGCTATATGTGGGCTACATCTGGGTAATATTTGTGCTACATTTGGGCTCTTTTTTCACTGGTGGCCATCTTGGAAGACTTCTTTGTTATGAAGTTTCCTAATTTCTTCATTTACTGCAGTCTACTCAGTAGGAAATGCTTTCAGTTTTTTACTTTGATTCCATCAAGAAGGCATTCAGATGTCTCACATCTGCCATAAATTCAGAATGTTAGCACTCTAGTTGCTCATTAGATCACTGGAGTAAAGCTACTGCTCACCAGGGAGTTAACTGGCAGTCTGCTGCTGGTATTGAAAGTGATTGTTTCAGTCTGCATGTCAGAATTTTCTAATGAAATAGAAGAGGATTTGAGATCTCACTTAAAACATGCCCTAATTTTTCTTTCTGCAGCACTAACCATAATTTCTATTTCAAAAAGAACCCCTCATTTTGTTCCTTTTTAAATTAAATGTTTTAAGTGTTACTGGTTTATTCCAATCAAGATGGCTTCAGGTGTGCCATACTTTTGTCATAAGTAAGGCTGTTAGCGCTCTAGTTGTTCTTTAGAACACTCTGGGAAGCTGCAGTAGAACACAAAGGCATCAACTGGCAGGCTGCTCCTGTTGAAATATAACAGGAAGATATTTGAGATCACACTTGAAACATGTCCTAATTTTCTTTCTACAGCACTAACCATAATTTCTATGACAAAATGAACCCCATCATTTTGTTCCTTTTTAAATTAAATTGTTTAAGTGTTACCAGTTTATTCCAATCAAGATGGCTTCAGGTGTGCCATACTTTTGTCATAAGTAAGGCTGTTAGCACTCTAGTTGTTCTTTAGAACACTCTGGGAAGCTGCAGTAGAACACAAAGGAATCAACTGACAGTCTCTGCCCTTGTTGGATGTACATGTTTTACTGAGAATGTCAGACTTCATTCTCACATGAGTGAGAAAGATAATGTGAATTTACAGAAAATATGCTCTCATTTTAGCTTCTGGAGCACCTTCCAAACCTCCATGGGACAAGCATGAGAAAATAGTGTTCTCTCAAACATGATTCATGATATCCCAGCAGAAGGTTTTTCACATGGTAAAATCACCTTAGAATACACCACAATTCCTAAAATTAGTATGGTACCATCAACAAATAAATTCTAATGTAACTAAAGCCTGTTATCACCCTTTATAGTTCTCCTTTTGGTGACCCTCAAAATCTTCTATTCACTACAATGCATTTCAATGAGGTACTATCATTTATATTGGTCCCAAGATGGCTGCCAGCAATTCCAGGATGAAGTGCTGACAGCCAATCAGATCTCACGATGACATGTGTGGTTAGGCTCCGCCCAGATATATATGTGACTTTACTTTTGATTTTCTCAGGAACTACTGAACGGATTTACACCATTTAAGCAAAAGGCACGACACTGAACCAAGGGCTACCTCTTTGCCAAATTTGGTGTAATTCCGTTCAGCAGTTCGGGCTGTAGCTGCGACTAAAGGTTCCTATGGAAAAATGAATGGGGAAAACGCGTTTTGGGACCCCCTTTTTCTCGGCCCCCGCTTGACGTATCACCCCGAGACTTTCAGGATAGGAGCGGACCGGAGCGCCCCAACAAGTTGGAAACTTTCGCGAAGATTCGTCAACCGGCGCCAACGTTATTTCAAATAGAATGTCGCGGATTTCCTATGGATAATAGGTTTTAACTATAACTATCTACTGGCGACCGCCAGTAGATAATATATATATATATATATATTCCAACACAAATGGATTCCTTTCGCAGCGCGCTCATAGACTGGTGCAATAAAAAAACAAGAAGTTGTTGCCATGAAGGGTGATAAAGAAACCAAACCAAGAACTCATAATTTTTTAACATATCACCGATAAGCCAAATTATGAGTTCTTGGTTTCGGTTTCTTTCACCCTTCATGGCAACAACTTCTTGTTTTCCTCTCTCTCATTTTCCCTCTTTTTGTTTGATTCACAGGTTTCGGTTTGAATATTATTTTGTATTGCTCCTCTTCTCACACATCTTTGGATTTTCGGTGGCCTTCTTTGTTCTCACTCACTATGGAAATACACCAAATGGCAGACACTTTCATTTAACAGTTTAGAAAACAAAGACTGGTGTTTACCTTTCAGTAACATGTATTAATCCAATATAATAGTATTGTTACATTTTTATGTAGGATTATGTGTTCTGTTGGGGTCGTGTTTTATTGTAAGTTATCTTTGTGTTAAAATTCATTGCAGCCCTGATGAAGCCCTTTTCAGGGTGAAACGCGTTGGCTGCATGTGGTTCATTTGCACTTGAATATTTTTGAAACTAAAAAGCAACAGAAAACACCGAAGATTCCAGGTCTCATTCTGTGATAGTTCAATGTGTACAAATTAACCTTTTCTGTTGTGTTGCCTCGCCATACTTTGTTTTCTTGTGCTTCAATTTTGGGTCCTGTGGCAGCGGACCCTGGAGGTGGGCATCCAGACCAAGTTCAAACCATTGATACTTAGTATATAGTGACTAGTGAGTTAGTGCGGCTTTAATTATCCCTTGCTGCCTGTGTATATATATTATCTGTAGTCATATCTGTGGCTCTCTGGTTACACACACAGATATCTGCAGTGATTGTATAAACCAATAGAAGTTTCACAAAGGAAAAGAGTGCCTTTCTCACCCATTAGTTTAATTCACATTTATTTTTCATTTAAGGTGTGTGTTATTTTATATACAGTTGCTTGAAGGTGAGAGTCCAACAAAATAGTTACAGAATATTTTGTTCTTTGTAGCCACACCTTTGATCCCGTCCCCACACTCACTGACCTGCCCCATTAGACTGAGGAACACAGTTCACAAACTTTTTTAATGCACTTCGACTGCTATGTATAGGATGTATTAAAGGACTCTCCCTTTTGCTGCTGTGCTTAGAGTATTAATAAATATTTGTAGTCAACGTTGATCTGAGAGCCAAAACCGGTGTTTGAGTGCTGTGGCTGCTGGCACAAATTTGTTATCAGCCCAACGTTCAGAAGAATCATAAATATTTACTCACCATAGTGAAGCATTATGAATTATTTGGTGTCTTAATCCTTTATTATCATCTTCTTTAAGAAGATATTCAGGTCTTGTATCCACATCTTCCATATGGGGGCACTCATTGCTGGTGACCTATGAGGTGCTCTTTGTATGAGTGAATGCACTGAGACAGTTGAGCTCAATACGGAGCTGGTGGTAGCACTGCCATTTTCAACCAAGCTCATCTTGTTACCAGTACTATGACGGGGAAGTGGGAGCAGTCATGAGCTGATTGGTACAAAGACAGCAGGGAGAGTTGTGGAGAATGAATGACCCACACAGCACTAGGACTCAAAACACTGCTGTCCTTTTTATTAGCTGTTAGAAATGGGGGTCTCTAGTTGACAGAGGTTGGTACCTTTGTCCAAGTAGAGACCTTTCTTCCTAGTTAGAGTAAGGGGGATACACTTCTAAAATAACCCCTGGTCACCCCCTTTGTAACTTGGCACGAGCAGACAGGCTTATCTCAGAGGCAGTGTGTAAAGCATTTGTGAACACATACTGTAATACAGTGAAAACACTACAAATGGACACCACACCAGTTTAGAAAAATAAGTAATCTTTATCTAAACCAAAACAAGACCAAACAACAAAAATCCACAATACAGTATTAAAAATATGATTCTTAAAAGGTAGAAACAGTTCAGTTCCAAGAAAATGTGAGATGCAACACTTTTACACAAAGTACCTTTGATGCGTCGTAAAATACAAGCAAAAAGGGTCGCAGGGAAGGTGATGCGTCAGTTCCTTACACTCAGGGAAGGTGATGCGTTGGTTCCTTGCTCCGGGGGAGGTGATGTGTTGGTTCCTTACTGCTGCGCAGGGAGGTGATGAGTCGGTTCCTTATCAGAGAGAAAGTGATGCGTCGGTTTTTTACTGCGGGGGGAGGTGATACGTCGGTTTCTTACTGCGTCCCCCAATGATGCGACAGACTTGGCGCTTCGAGGCGATGCGTAACAATCCGGTGCGATGCGTCGGTTCTTCTCCAACCGGGCCTGCGTCAGAATTGGTGCGGTGATCTCGGACGTCGGAGATCGGTGCACAGGATTCGTCGCATGGCAGACACTTCAGCGGCGAGCAGGCGCTGCATCGTAAATTGTCTTTCGCACAACTGCGATGCGCTGGAAACAGGCGATGCATCGATTTTCACAGTTCTTGCAGTTTCCAGTCCCAAAACAACCTCCAGAGGTCCAGAACACTGGCAGGCATCTCTCAGCAGGTCAGAACTCCCAGCAAAGGAGTTCAGGGGGGACGGGGGTTGAAGTCTTTGTGTCCCTGAGACTTCAGAACAGGAGGCAAGCTCAATTCAAGCCCTTGGAGATCTCCCTCAAGCAGGGGACACAGCAAACAGCAAAGTCCTTTCTCCTTTCCTTGGCAGCAAGTAGCCACTGCAGGCCAACCCCAGACAGCAAAACAGCACAGGGGCAGTATTCCTCCTCAGCTTCTCTGGCTCTTCGCCTTGGCAAAGGTTCCTCTTGATTTCCAGAAGTGATCTAAAGTTCTGGGGTCTGGGCCCCAATATTTATACAGCAAAATCCTTTGCTCTCTGGTGGCAGAGAAGCCATGTGCTCAGCCAAACCAGTTCTGTCCTCTCTTGTGCAGCTTCCTGGCAGGAGGAGGAGACAGCATTGTAGAAGGCAGACAAGGCCCATTCAGGTGAAAGGAAATCTCCTCCCCCTACTCTAAATGCAGCCCAGGTCTATTCAGCCCAGCCCTGATTCATCCAGACTCTCTGGAGCCACTGCACCTCCCCAGCCCCTGTCACTCCAAAGCCAGACAGTCAATACACATCATAGCAGAGGCACACTGGATGGCTAAGCAAGAAAATACCTACTTTCTAAAAGTGGTATTTTCAAACACAGAATATAAAAATCACCCTCACTAAAAGATGCATTTTAACATATTGAGTTCAGGCATACAAAACTTTATTTTCCTACCTTGTTCCCAAGGGTAGTTATGCTTATAAGATGTTATAAGCAGACTCACCATTCTATCCTATGGGAATAGATAGCCTTGCAATAGTGAAAAACGAAATTGGCAGTATTTCACTATCAGGACATGCCACACAACAGGGCATGTCCTACCTTTCACATGCACGGCATCCTGCCCACAGGGGTACCTTGGATCTACCTTAGGGGTGACTAACATGTAAGAAAAGGGAAGGGTAGGGCCTGGCAAGTGGGTGCACTTGCCAAGTCGACATGGCAGTACTAAACTGCGCACAGATACTGCAGTGGCAAATCTGAGTTATATTTACAGGCTGCTTATGTAGGTGGCACAACCAGTGCTACAGGCCCACTAGCAGCATTTGATTTAGAGACCCTGGGCACACACAGTGCACTGTACTAGGGACTGACTAGTAAATCAAATAAGCCAATTATGGAAACACCAATCCATAACAACAATTTACAAAGGGAGCACTTGCACTTTGGCACTGAACAGCAGTGGCAAAGTGCCCAAAGCATCTAGACCAGCAAAACGAAGTCCAACACACAGCAAAAACACAGGAGGCAAAGGCAAAAATACAGGGGAAACCCACGCCAATGATGCCAGGTCTAACATTAGCCTACCAGACCATGCCTGGAGCTGCAAGTCTGTGGTCCAGGAGACCTATGTATTGATTCGCCCTTCTGAGGAGGGCCACATGTGTACACTTGCCTCTATATAACACATATTGGCATCTTGTAAAATGGATAGCATAGACCAGTATTTCCGCTACATGGCAAACCTGAAAGCGTCATCTTTACCAAAATGCATGTTTTTCAGCACTTTGATCAGATCAAAAAAATAAATTGACATATTTTTGTTTCATATTTGCTTTTAACCGTTCATAGAACTCCTTCACCACTACTTTGGTAACAGTGAAACTCTGCTTATGCCATTTTATACACCTTTGCCATCGTTACGAGCAGCTCAGTTAATTGCAATATGTGTAGTGATTCTTGTTACTGCAGTATGGCAATTTTGAGCTTTTGTGACGTTTATGGGGGAAAATGTCCGTTATGCACAGGAACTTGACGATTTTGGTGCGGTAGACAACAAAATCCGACTTTTATTCCCCCCAAAACTCATAATTGGGTGGTATTTATCGCACCCGTACGCTCTGACTCATCAGAGAAGGACTTTAATCAGATAATGAATATCACACCAGTCCTAAGGAAGGGCCTAAAGTGCGAGCCTGACTTATGTTATAGGAATAAAGGTGGATTTTAGTAAAAAAAAAAAAAAAGGGGGGGGCACGGTAGTCTGAGTAATATTAAAATAAAAACTAAAAAGCAGGTCAAGCGCAAAGACGGCCCAAAGTAGAATGAACAGAGACAATAAATGGGTAATAAATTGTTGAAGGCTTTTGGCTGGTTTGCTGTTTAAAAAAGCATGTCTCCATTGTAGAGTATGTCTAGCTCACTAAATAGGATCCAACCAACCTTGAAAAACACAATAAATCACTTCATGAGTGTATCCTTTGTTTCTGAAAGTTCTACAAAGAATATTTATAGCTTTGCTGTGTTTTTTACGAAGAGCTGCAACAGTACATCCCCAGAACTCTATGCAGTGCGCATGCAAAAAAATCCAGACTTTAATGTATGGTTGTGTGCAGGTAAAATCATAAACTCAGCCATAACTCAGAATAAAAAAAGGGTGGAACTGGAGCTCCCGGGTCCGTACACCTGGGGTCGGCAAGATGAATGTGCAAGAGCTCTGCGTGTCCGTTTGTGCTGCGGCTTCCCACGCCAAGTCATTAGTTAGAGCTCTGTTCGGAGGCTGGAGGATGCACCGAGGCATGCTGGGAAGAACACCGAAAGTCAATAGGAACGCGCAGGTCTGGTCTGTGCGCGAGACCCCGGCGTCCTCTCGAAGTACAAACAGGCAGCGCCGCTTTCTTTTCTAAAGATGACAAACAGTTGCAGTCACCGATAACGCCCTGTCTCCGAAACAATATTATTCTTTATGTGAATATTAAACCATTGATCCCTTAACAACCTCCCCAGCTTCACGCTTCCATGGTGCGGCCATGACCTCTTTCTGTGGGTTATTTTTGTGGTAGAAACCAACAGATTAGCCGGGCGGGAACGATTCAATGAAGCGTGTAAAAGACCTTCAATCCGGAGCCAGAGCTATTATTGTCCCCTCACGTTGAAACAACTGAAATAGAAAATGGTTTTTTTCTTCATTTTTTGTGTGAATAGTAGCAATGAGCCTTGAATACTTACTGTTTGAATTAGGACATGTTGACAGGCAACTATTGATCAGGACTACATGTTTGGAACACTGTTCTCAGAGTTGGGGATGTTCTGGGTTAATATCAGGGCATTAATAGGAACTTCTCTCAGATATCAATCAGATCAGAGTTTCATACCTCAGGTAAATCAACAGTTTTTGTGAACGCTGTAAATAGACTGCAGGTTGTTTTCAGTTGAATCCTTGTTTCTCCTGTTGGGAACTGTAGTTTTCATATATTTTTTTCAGATTTCCCCAAAGAAAGCAAAACACTGCATATGTTTTCATTGACAGGAAGGCGAAGTTGGATGATTGCGCGGATGGAGCAGGGCGTACGGCATAACATACACCCTAGAATTAGGGTTGCATTTAACACAATCCAGGGGCAAGTTTCACACCGAAAAAAACATACGAGTGCAAAGTTTTTTAGAGCAGGAGGCCAACGTTGTACAATAGGTCTCACCATTTAAATGCGAGTGCTCACATACTGTGTTTGCAAATGCTTGTTTGCACTGATAATCCCACAGGCTTTTTTTATGTGCAAATTAACATTCTAAAATGGCAGTTAGTCATGTTAGGAGTGTAAATTGCAAATTCTAAAATGCCACAGGTGCATAACAATGTATGTGCATGCATGTTTGCCTTTGGCGGCCATCATGGAATTGTTTTTCGTTTTGAGAAACTTTCCCACTGTATGCACTCATGCATGTGCATATGTCATGATACACTTTTGAATCAACAAAAGAGGGGGACAGTAGGGCTTTTTTACTAGGTCCAGCATACGTGCCCAAGGCAATGTATTGAAGAAGGGTATGCAGTTCCTAAGGGCATGAAGATATACAAGTTCAGAGGGGTGCTAGGGTCTAAGTGCAGGAGCACAAGTGAATGTCCTGTGATTCCTGGCGAGAGGGGGAAGCACTAGGGACTGGCTTGTGTTGATTATCACCACAGCGAAAAGGATTGCAGACGCCCTGTTGATTAGAATACAGATTGCCGAAGGGGCACTGAAAACAACAATTCAGATAACGGCATATAAATCTAAATTGGCCGAGATTAACGCTGAGATAACCGACAGCAAGGACTACCTGATGAAGCAAAAAATTGCTAAGCTTCAAAAAGATATAACCAAGTTCAGCAAGGAAAAGGTATACCCCTATCTGAAGGCATATTATACCTCAGCTAAAACCAGCTACTCGAGCGATGAGAGTACTGACAACAGAAGGGGCTCCTCCAACAGTGACTCCAGCTCTGGGAGTGGAGGTAGTAACTACTCAAGGAGGTTCAATAGACCAAATCAATAATACAATGTCCCGCCTTTTCCAGCCCCCCCGCCCCCATACTGGCAATACCCGATGTATCATCAGGGACAACCTCAATTCTTCCATAACAGCAACCCCACTTTTTTAGACAGAGGCTGGGGCAGAGGAAGAGGGCGGAAAAGAGGAGGGCAAAAGCAAGTGCAGTGGCAGGAACAAACTCCACACAACATAGAAACAAGGAGCAAGACAAGAGGCCAGAGGAATTGATAGTGAATCTGTCACACAGATTGCTCACTGAGACAGGAGCAATGGTTTTAAAAAAAGGCCTAGGCTTTGTTCCCACCCCTAAGACTGACAGATTCAGAGATCAGTGTGAAATACAGAACTTCTTCAGAAAGGTTCGCCTAAAGCCTTTTTCCAAGACAGACCCACCAACGACCAAGAGGACACAGGGTTACGTAACCCCTCTACATTCACACCTGGCAACAGTATGATTCCTGTGGAGGTGTTGGCTTTTGAAAAAGCCGTACTAAATGAATTGGCTTCCCCTTCCAACAATACTCATTTTCGCAATCTTTCTACAGCAGAACTGGCGGCTGCTGATGACATGACGATTACCATAAAACAGGCCGACAAGGGCGGTGCAACTGTCATTCAGTCAACTATTGACTATGATGCAGAGTGTCTCAGACAACTACAAAATGCAAGGTACTACACCGCAATAACGGACAATCCCACTAACAGATTGACAACTAAAATTACCAGCATGATCCATGAGGCAGAAACTAACGAATGGATCAGTAAAAAGGAGGCGGAATTCTTGACTGCCAAAGAACCTAAAATACCATACTTCTATACACTCCCTAAAATACACAAAGGCATTACACCGACCCCAGGACGTCCTATTGTCTCAGGCATTGGCTCACTACTTGAGCCTCTGTCTAAGTTGTGTGATCACTTTCTTCAACCCCTTGTGAAAAAGACACCGTCTTACGTACGAGACACTACTGACATCCTCCGCATCATAGGGGAGGTACCCAATAGCAATGATATAGACTACCTCATGACTCTTGATGTGGAGGCTCTGTATACAAATATTCCCCAACAGGCAACATTAGCGGTTATAGAAACTGCACTAGGCAAGAGCGAATGGACGTCCCCGACCCCGGTCGCTTTCATAATGGAATGTGCAACCCTAGCATTGACAGAAAACATTTTTGAGTTTAAAGACCAATTGTATCACCAATCACAAGGTACTTCAATGGGGAGTACCTTCGCCCCTAGTGTGGCCTGTCTGTATATGGCTGCGTTTGAGGAAGACGTCATCTGGAACCGTAACAATCCATATGCAAACAGCCTGCTACTATGGAAACGTTTTATTGATGACATCCTCATCCTTTGGAAAGGGGACCAATCAGCTTGTGAGGACTTTGTGCTGTGGGTAAACAACCAAAATGAATACCTGAGATTCACCCACACGGTCTCAGCCACTGACATCCCTCTTCTCGATCTAAAGATTAGATTGAATGAAGGCTTACTGAACACCACCCTGTATAGGAAACCTACAGACCGGAATAGCCTTTTGCTATATAGCAGTTACCACCCCAAAACACTCAGGGACAACTTACCCGTGGGTCAGTTCCTCCGCATTAGATGTAACTGTAGCTCAATTGCAGATTACAAATCAGAAGCTCACACTTTAGCCTCTAACCTGAGAGAGCGGGGTTACCCAGAACGTCAGATTAACACCGCCATGAAAAGAGCAAGGAACAACCCATGAGAGGCTCTTTTAGAGGTGAACACCAAATCCTCTGCTGACACTCTCACCTGCGTGACATCATTCACCCCTGAATCTAACAGGATAAAACGCGTTGTTAAAAAACATTGGAGCATACTGAACACGGGCGACCTACAGATCCCCGCACCAAGGTTTGCATTCAGACGCACAAGAAATCTCAAAGACATCCTGATCAACACCCGACCGAAACAAACCCATTGCACAGACCAAAGACAACTTTGGGATCTGCCTCCAGTCATTGGCCACCACCCTTGCGGCACATGTACTGTATGTCGGTTCACCTCCACTGTTAAGGAGGTGACCATCTCAGAAACCTTCAGGTGGAAATTAACCAAGCACACTAATTGCAATACCACCCACTGTATTTACATGATCACCTGCCCTTGCGGCCTCCAATACATAGGCATGACACTACGCATGGCCAAAACTCGTATCACAGAGCATAGGAGCAACATCCGCCGCCAGAGGGTCACCACTAAGATGTACACACACTTCAGAGACTGCAACCACTCGCCGAGTCCATTAAATGGCTAATCTTAGAGGCACACCCACAGATTACACAAAGGGCCCTGTTCAGGATTGAACAGAGATGGGTACATAGATTATCGACTGACAGTAAGGGACTGAATGATGATATTCCCTGGGCCACTCTAACCCATACATGAAATGCGATATATTACCCCTCTAATACAGGAAATTTAGCATGTGACTTAAATATACCAACAATACTGCCAGTTGAGTGAGTGAATGTGACGTCCACAAATGGGTGGAAAATGATTTATTCCTAAGTTCAGACGGCTCAACAATACTTAGCCACTGAATTACAACCAGTACAGGAGACATAACGTGTCTTATATATACCAACAAGGATCATTTATTTGTACTTCTAATCCTTGCACCGCTATGCGAGCGAGTGAATGTGACGTCAACAAATGGGTGGATAATTCTGTATTCCTAAATCCATACGGCCCAACAATATGTAGCCATTGAATCACCACAGTCTAAGATGGCCGCTATTCATTTACAGCCTGTTTCCAACATTGCCTAAGCGACCTAGACTAGGCTAAGATGGCCGCTACTCACATTCGTGTAGTCCTTCTTTTAATCACTGCCACGACGAGCAGGCGTCGCAAGGCCCCGCCCACCCCGGCCGCACGGTTACCGGAGTGTATAACTACGGATGAGCATGGCGGTCACACACCACCCGGCTCCGGCGGTGAGGGTAGGTGAGACTGCATGCACGCATAGGAGTGCCGGTAAGTACAAACCACACCCTTAAACGGAGCTCGCCACGCTTAGTGTTGCATGACATCCTTAGAGGGAGTCCCGAATTGCGTGATGATTAACTGTGATTACCGTGCCCGCTACATGTCGGAACATCACTCCGAGCTCCCAGGGCATGATTACTGTGCAGGCTTGCCAGGGTTTAAACACACACCATTGCTGACCACACTGCCACATTGTGTTGACCCTCGGCACCTGGTGGTGTCCTGACTACACGGGACACAGGCTCAGTGTAAGACATGTGTTGGGGGACATGTATGATACACCGTTGATATCATAGTTCCTCCTTCTCTAATGTTATACGTCACTGTCCTTTTGAGAGTTACCGGATTGGCAGTGGAGTATTGACTTACCTGTCAATTTATATCCTTATCCTCGACAGGACACTAACTGCTGGTGTTCATTTTATCGCGCCGGAGACTGATGAGGCTTAACTTAGTAGGCCCTTAGGTGAGCATTACACCACACCATGCTCGACTACTGCTTTCCAATGGTTTTAATGATTTTAATTGTTTTTGTTACTAAGTGCGTGGTCCTTCACTGTATGCTGCACCTAGACACTATAATCGTGTGAGTCATCACTACGGAATGCACACCCCTTTGAACACTTTGTGTGCAATTTTCATAAGGCAAATAAGATATACGATGCGACATGCATGGGGTTTACAGCTTACATAATGTCTGTTACTTCATTTCAATCTAGGTTCCGTGACAACGGTGGGACATTGCCCACTATACCACGATGTGGGAGGTAGGTTTCCCCTCTCACTGTGTGTAGATAGCATTTTTTTTCAATCTGGTCCTGAAGAATTGCCAATGATCCCCCTGACAATATAGGCAAGAAATATGTCGACCTATTGAGAGTAGGACGTAGATATCTAGGCACATAGCCCCTAGGTTTACGCCACTCCATACATTTTAATCAGGCAGTTTACCTACCTGAATAAAGATTGTTCAAGGATTAGCTGACCTGTTTTAACTCACTTACACCACATCTACACAACTAGGCCCCTCACCCCCACTGCACCAAACGGCAGGAACAAAAGATCTCAGAGAAAGAGCCCCATTTATGGGAGCCCGTCGGGCATTGCAGCGCCGGCCCGACGAGGAGCAGGCCCAAATGATGAAGCATGACACCTAGCTTGCTGGGTGTGTGAGGGCTTTAGTTCTAAAGAGGGGCTTCCCCCTCTCACCAGGAATCACAGGACATTCACATGTGCTCCTGCACTTAGAACCTAGCACCCCTCTGACCATGTATATCTTCATGCCCTTAGGAACTCCATGATACACTTGTGCACATTTTGGCATTTGTAATTTACCATTCCTACATGACAAACAGCCATTTTGTATCAGTAGAGTGCATTTCCATTTTAAGGCTGGGGAAGTTGAGAATGTGACATGTTTGGGACTCCTGGTCCAAATGGTTAGCAAAACATATCATTTGGTTAGGCTGTTTGGCAAGAAATATATGTGATTTTTTATCTTCTCTTTTTGCTATTGGAATTGATGTAATAGAGATGTTTCATCAAAAATGGCTATCATTCAATGTGATGACTATTTCTAATTAAAAATGTTTATGGTTTATGTGACATTATCATAACAATGTGGTTTTTTATACTGTGTTAAATACTGCACTATAAAAGGGCGTAAGAGGACCAAGCCTACATGCCACTGTAAACATATGGTCAGAAGAAACGTTTTGAAGCTTAGTGACATTAAATATTTGCGTACAAATCATGCTGTGCACGGGTGCTCCATTCCCTGCCAACATAGAGATGATGTAAAGTCAACATACATGTGGTGAATATCGGACATATAGTGGGCAGATTTTCTTTGAACCAATACATACTATGACTCACTGTAATTTTTTTTTTTTTAGAGTTTTATATAGCGCGAACTAGACTTGAGAAATCGGGTATCAGAGCGCTTTACATGAGCACCAGTTTCGTTACAGAAGGACACATTCATTTTTGTTAGGCACAGGGAGATTAAGTGATTTGCCCAGAATCACAGAATCTTGAGCGTCGTTGCCGAGACTCGAACCCGGTTCCCCAGTTTTGAGGTCGACCTCTCTACCCGTAAGGCTACATCCTCTCGTAATTCTATTAATCAATTTTACCAGGCCACGCAACACAAAATAAACTGGACACAAATTTATAAAAATAGAGAATATTTTTATGAATTTTTAGAGACCTTTACTATAAACTTCCATCAGAGGGTTCTGGAGATGCAGATTTTAGAAGTATTTATCACTTTTAAATGCAACCGCAAACAAGCATTGTTCAACAAAAAGTTAATAAACTTTTGAAAAGTTTGAAAGAGTTAGTTCGACTACTCCGGCCCTGGTTCGGAAACCAAATCCAGCAGGAAAAAGGTCTATGGGGCTAGAGAAGATACTTTCGACAGTTACCTAGCCACCAGAGCATTTTTAAGGCAATTTCCAAACTTTACAGGATGACCACCATAGACATCAATAGAGTGGTCCTGATGCTGAGGATACAGGCTAAGGATGCTCAAAGGATGCTCCGGTTGATGTGCGGTTGACACGGGTGTCTTTGTGGTAGCTACTCAGTCCACGGGTGGGTGTGAGGGGTAAATTTGGCCACAGAGATCGAGGTCCCTTGAAGTCCTTTACGTTGCAGTAGTGGGCCATCTGATGCTGGCCTACTGGTCTCCTTGCACCACAGTTGAACTGAAATCCTTAGGTTGGGGCTAGTGTCCCTTGGGCACGATGGATCCGTACTCTGATAGTACTTTTGGCTATCTCAGATTTGTCCTTTTGTGTGCCTGATGAGCGGTAGCAACAACATTTCTGTTATGGCTACCTACTTGTCAGTTTGGGCTTCTTCAGCTCTTCTTCAGCTCTTGTGTCCCTGGAGCTGGTTCCAGAGGATCAGCCACCTGATTCTTGGAGTCACTGCTTTAATCTGAGGATGGGAATCAACTTTTCTCTGATTCAGAAGCCGCAAGTACAGTCCAAACTTTACTAGCCCACAGTGTAACAAGTGCTATCCTTCCGACAGTGCAGCCTCTCTTCATGCAGTGTCTAGGGCAGCAAGGCAGTCCTTCTTTGGTCCTTTCTTCAAATCCATTATTAATTTAGAAAAAGAGAGAGGGACCCTATATCACCACAGGGGTAGGGTGCCTATAGACCAATAGTCAAAAAAACAATCCCCTTGGGAACAAATATACCGCCACAACAACTAGATTCTTACATCCACCACAAAACTTAATATCAATCATCCAGAGTAAACCCAACACAGAGGTGCAAATTATATGAACTCTAAAATCAAGTCAGAAAAAAACAAATTTCTTTACTTTCTTCAATTTATTAAAAATTTATAAGTACATATACTAACAAATCACAGTGTTAAAAACATTTCATAAAACCATTTCATATTCAAAGATAACATTCAATAAAAACAACTAATCACAAATCCAAAAATGAATTTGAGAAAACAAATTGAAAAAACACATACAACTACAGCGAGTGGGAAAACAGCAAGAAAAAATATTTTCAAATCAAGAAGACATCACAATAATCAGACAGAAAATTGAATGTAAATGCACACAATTGGAACAACAAATTCTTGTTAAATAATCGCCATAAAGTGTTGCACTTTGTCATTAATTCGTGATGTATTCAACTACAAAGCATCGACGCGTTTCGGTGGGTCCAACGAGACATCACCCCCACCTTCTTCAGGAAAGCCAATATCTTCCCACCTTGCTTGAATATTTCTAAATGAAGTACATAAAATAAAACATATATGACAACCATTGTGGATTGATTAAAAAGTTCACAATTAACATCCTCTGTGGATTACTCCCAAATGTTCAAACATGCTATCTTTTGAACATACTTCCGATTCTCACCTAGACTCTCATCGGTCTCCATCACACTTCTTTCACTCGATGACTCAACTACATAGGGCATACATATCTCAAAAAACTATCGACTAAGATTATAAAGAGATGGGGACTTGATTTTAGAGTTCATATAATTTGCACCTCTGTGTTGGGTTTACTCTGGATGATTGATATTAAGTTTTGTGGTGGATGTAAGAATCTAGTTGTTGTGGGGGTATATTTGTTCCCAAGGGGATTGTTTTTTTGACTACTTTCTTCAAATCCAACATGATCTGGCGAGCCGGGTGTCAGGGGGGCTATATTTTTCCCAGGAAAGTGCCCTGAGGGGACCACGTGGTCACTAGCCAATGGGCTACTGGGTCCCCTCCTTCGCAGTGACGTATTTCCTGCAATGTGTGCCATCTCAGTGTCCCAGAGTGTACTATTCTTGCCACTCTCAAAATGTCAGGACCCTTCCTTTATCGTCAGGAGCTTGGTAGCCCACCCAAGAGGTGTGACTACCTGAAGGCTACCTGCCCACAGGAAAACCTGTTTGGGGACGGATTGTTCCTCTCTGTCCCTGTCTCCAACTTGTCTGCAGGAACAAAGGGCAACCTGCTCAGGCGTGTTGTTAAAGGTGGGCCTTCAAAGGCAGCTTCTCCTTTGAAGCTCACATTTTGGGCTAGCACTCCGAGTGGCCTTTCCGGGCAAGGAGGTAACACCTCACTCTGCATCAACTACATTTGTTCCTCAGCCTGGGAGTCATTCACACATCTCCCCAGGTGGGCAGAAAGTTGTCTGGTATCTTTGTGAGGCTACTGGACTAGCAGGGGCACAGAGTGGCAACTTTCTAAAAGTTGCTTAACTTTAATAGTGACATTAATTTTGACTTGAGCATCAAGTCGGATTTAATGGCACAATTAATTTGATACCTTACAGTACCCAGTTAGGTAGTCCAATTCAGAAGTTAGCCAGGCTGGGATGCCAGCTGGTAACCCTGCGTTAGCCAATGGGGCTACTAACTTTTCTTCAGCAAAACAACAACTTTAAGGGTTTTGCTGCGAAGACATATATAAACCTATATGTCTTGCTTTACAATATACAGCTCCATGCCATCTAGCTCAATAGGCCTTCCTTAGGGGAGACCTATATATATTATTAAGGGAATGGTTGGCTTTGCCATTAATAGTAATGGCAAAGTCGAACTAGCAGTGTATACATTGCCCTTCCAGTCTGCAGTGGCAGGCTGGTAGCCATTGTGTCATTGTTCACACTCAGGGTGGCACAAACAGTGCTGCAGCCCTGGGAAGACGTTCTGCCTTACATGCCCTTGTTACTCTGGGAACCATATACTAGGGACTGATAATTAAGTCAGTACTTGCCAACTGGGTATAATCAATTCAATAAACACTTTGCAGGGCTAAGAACACTTGCACTGAAGTCTGGTTAGCAGGCTTCGGTGCACTCTCAGAGTTTAAAACCAGCAAAATCAGTCCAAAAATGTGGGTATGAACATGCATTTCCTTACATAGGATGCTTCATATAATGTGCTGCTCTCCACCTACACTTGGTACTAGCCAGAGTTCCATGCATCCTGTTTTGCATAATTGATGTGGCACTCCTAGTCTGAAAGGGTATTGCCTTAATTTATACGGGGTGCTCCCTTGTGTCTGGAAAAACTACACCCCTCTAATGAGCTCTAATTAGAGCAAACACTTGTTAGGTGTTGCTTTTATTGGTTCCAGGTTGGCTTGGATGGTATTTTACCAATCCAAAGCTGTTATACAGTGCTTGGCATGGTAAAAGGCTTTTGTCCAGGCACAAGGGAGCACCCAGTACAAGTGAAGACAATTATATGTCTATTAAATTTTATTTACAAATATTTGTTAAGCTATTTTTATTTGTTTATATTTGATTATTTGCATCATTTCAGGTTGTGGGATTTATTGTGGCATTGACTCTGTATTGGTTTTATAATTTTTAAATTAACATGTTTAAATAATTGGTATTTTATTTAATAACTTAAAAAAGTATTGTATTATTTAAATACATTGAGGTGCATTTATATACACTTAAAATTGTGAAAAAAAATGATTTCTTGCTCTTTGTTAGGGTATTGTGTGTAGTTTATTGTTATTAGGAACATTATTTATATACATATTGTGATATATGTAAAATTAATCTAAATTTAATTTAGTGTTTTAAATGCGTGGATTTTTACTTTAAACAAAATATAGTGGTTGAGTGTTTAAATTATTATATAAATGTAAAGCCAATTGTCATTAATTCATAGCAATTAATTGTTAATCAATTGTTTTGAGTTTTTATTTAATTTTACAATTTAAAATTAACTATTTAACATGCAACCTACTTGGTTTATAAAATAAAATATAAAACAAATTAATGTAATTTAATTATCTATAACAATTGAATTTATATTGTAAAAAAATACATGATGGCTGGTATGATATGCAATTATTTGAGAATAATATATATTTATATTATAAAAAAGTATCTTACATAGTATTAAGATATTGAAAGATATAATATCACCCGTTCAAAGTATCTATTTATTCCCAAGTGTTTGTGGGCCTGTATAATTCTGATGCCAGGGCCACCTCAATACAAGCACTTTTCAAAATACCTGTTGGATTGGAATAAGGATAGAAAATCTACCACCACCACCAATACATGCACCTTCCCAATTTCTGTTCAATTGGAGTTAGAGTAGTACTTCATTCCACCCTTCCCTTCCTCAAATATATGCACTTTCTCTATTGCTTGCTATACTCAAGATAGTATAGTGAAATTGACCCACTTCAGTTGATACACTTTCCCTTATTTATTTTGGGCTGGAGTTAGAATTGTAAATCTGATCCCTTCCATACATGTTTTTTCCCAAGTGTTTGTTGGACTGGAGTTGGAATAATAAATCTGCCCACCCTTCAATGTATGCACTTTCCCCAATGATTGCTGGACTGAAATTCAAATGGTAAATCTACACCCCTCTCTTCAATATATGTACTTTCCCAAATGAAATGGAGTTAGAATACTAAATCTGTCCTCACTCAATTTATTGATTCAGCCCTATTTATGTTGGTCTGGATATAAAATTGTATATACGACCAAACCCCAATATATGCACTTTACCCAATGTTTGTTGGAGTTGAATTAGATTAGTAAATAAAACCTCCTTCAATTTATGGATATTACCCAGTGTTTCATGTACTGGTGTGGGAATAGTAAATATACCCTTCTTCAAATGAAGCACATTTCCTATTTATGCTGGCATGGATTTAGAACAGTGTATTACCACCTCTAAATTCTTTTAATAGTTGAAGGTGTTCATATAATAATATGGGTTAAATTGTTTTAAGTATTTTTTTTATAATTTATGAAAGTATTTTAAAATGTTTTTTCATAAATTATTATTTTATATTTTTACAGTTATTGAAAAAACTGAAGAATATCTGTTTATAGATACATTTATTTTAATTAAATTGTGTAATGTAATTTATACTACAATATTAAATACATTTAAAAATATTTTTTAATTAAAATAATTTTTCCTAATTATTCTTTTAAAAAACAAGGAAACTTTTATTTTAAATTTAGATAATGTTATTTAAAAATATTTATTATGTTTTATGCCATCATTTCGGTAAATTGATAGACTATGAGCCCGATTCACAAAGGTGAACTGAGACGAAAGTCTAACTTACGACTTTCGGTATTCACAAAGGGCATTTCCGAGTAGTAAAGTTAGACTTTTGTCTCAGTTAAACTTAAGTTTTGGTCTTAAGTTTAACTTTTTGATCTCAGTTAAACTTTCATCTCAGTTCACCTTTGTAAATAGGGCCCTATATTTTTGTGGTCGATACTTTGTACTTTATATTATATGTATGTAAAATCAAAATTTTTAAAGTTGATATTTTGACATCAATAGATTTGTACCACAATATTGTTGTGGTTGACAATCTGATATACTGCCCCAAAATCAATCCTGTGCTTCTATAGAACTGTTTTAGCATTTTAATTACATGTTTGCACAATACTTGTTTACGAATTTTCTCTTTCACATGTGTAAATGATCTAGTGCCCTACTCTGGCCTTGAGCATAATTCTTATTGTGACTGCCAAGCAGGGTCAGATAGCTTATCATATACTGAGGGCTGCCAATTCACAGATTGCAAATTGTGGCAACTGGGTATTAGGGATCTCTAATCATTGCATTGTAACACTTCACAATTAGGTAAATTTTATAATTTCGTTTTAGTGTGTCAATCTAATACTTTGTATCTGTAATTCACAAAACAAATGATATATTTTATAAAAATGCCATTGCTCTTTTATGTACTTGTATCCCATAGTCACAAAATCTACATGTAGGGGCAGATTTACTAAGGACTTGCATTGTCCTTGAGTGACGCAAGTCATCACAAGCCAATGCAAGTCCTTATCTTTGATTTACTAAGCCATGCAAAGCCACTTTGCATGGCTTTGCGTGGTTTCGTAAATACAAAGTAAAGTAATGCAGTGCATAACACTGCCTTGCGTTACTTTGCATCAGGTAGGAATTACGCGAATGGAGTGTGAATGTTCCCATACATCCACTCATGTATTTTGATGCAAACCCAAATTTACAAAGACTTGTAAACCTGGGTTTGCACCAAAATGGTGCGCCAACCATACAGAGACGTAACAAGGAGAAATATCTTTATTTCTCCTTGGTAATTCCTCTTCCAGCATGTGCTGCATTCTGCAACACACATAGAAACAGGAATATGTCACTAAGGATTGTTTTTGTGTGGGAAGGTATCCTTTCCTGCAAAAAAAAATCCTACCCATAACGTAGACATCCTTGTACTAAAGTGCAAGGGTGCCTGCGTTGGTGCTAGGCAGCACAAAATGCGCCAGCGAAAGGGTCGAGCAGAAATTATCCATATCTATGGAAATATGGAGCATTTCTGCCCTCTCCCTTTCACATAATGCAGCACAGCAAGTTGCCTTGCTGCATTGCATGAAAGAATGTTAATCTGCCTCTTAGCGCACACGACACAACCATCACATTGAGAAAGCAGGGTACACTTTTCAAATGCTATCGTTACCAAGTCAAATAGGAGCCAAGGGCTAACAGAGGCAAAGACATGTTCCTGCATATGTCCTCAAAGGAAAGAGAAGCCTCTAACTGAACATCTAAAAATATCCACAAACATAACAATGCCTTTGTATAAAGCAATTTATCCTCTTACCTGAAACATACAAACTGCATGAAAAGGTAGCAATGCACAAAGGCCTTGCTAATTCCCCAAAAGTCACAAATTGATTTGTAACCGTGTAAAACACATTTGTAGTGCTCAAACACTTGTACAATCGACCCATTATGCAGCTTTAGTGTGTGCTACTGTTAAATATTATTGTAAAGTTAAAAAATGGTGGAACTTTGCAGTAGGCCAGACAAGGGTTGTAATGGACACTTTTTGGGCCCATGTGACTTCCAAGGCATTCCCCACTTACTTTTCTGTGGTCCCTGGTATTTGGGCATGTGGAGTACAGCACACTGTCAATGCTTGAAGACTCACTGCCTGTAGCAGTGGTAGAAAGGTCTTATGTCCACCCTGCGACTGCTTTTAATTGTTAAATGGAGGTGTCTTGGTCTCTGCTGCCCCTGACAAGATTCTCATGAAGGCCGCCTGTGTATCTGCTACAGTTGGCAGTGGTATTACCCAACTCACTGCCATATGTGTTAACATTATATGGCCCTAACCAGCTATGTGTAAGGCAGCCTGACTGTCATTTGGGCTACTGCTTGCCTCCTGCATTCCCTCAGGCATACTATGTATATACACTTTCATGTCATGATATGCCTCCATAAGGACCCTTGTAATTTTACCTACATGGTGGCCAGTGCAGTTAAGGGTACACAGTTGCTGCTACTGTATCTCTAACACAACATAGGTGATATTAATATTCTTCTCTTGTGACGTGCATGACGACACTTTGGCTGTGTTCCACTGTGTGATGATAGAGGTTGTGCGACCTGCCTCAAGTCAAGGCTTGCAGTGCTTGGGCCTGCTGCTGGTGGAGTGATGTTTCCTAACAGCACACCTCATCCATGGAATTATTCTCCAGCACAAGACCATGCGATAAGGTCTCAGAGGAGACATGAATTAACGTGCTGTTTACATTATATATGGCACACCAAGCAACTGCCTGAATGTACAGACAGAATGCAAGTGTTGGATCATTGTGATCTGGTAGGGTTTCAGAATATTGCTGTCAGGCATATCATCTGACATAACTATGGGGTCCACAATATTGTTTACAAATGTATTGAGACATTGCTCTAGATTTTCTATTATTAAGTCCAATTAAGCAATACTTTTGTAAACAATATTTATGGCAGATGATATTCTGATACTGTGTACCCTACATGTGATCTATAATAAGAATTGCATTGATACCCTCAGCAAAGTGTTTCAATGGAGACAAATGGGATTTCATATTCCAGAATGCAACACTCTGATGATTTAGCATCTGTGAGAGGGAACACACTATACACATGGCATGTATTCACATGAACATTACTTATATTTAACACACAATATATATGGGTGTTATTCACATATATCATGTATGCAGTAGTCCTTAAAGCGCCTTTTTGAGAGGTGCCTTCGCCTGTACACTGGCATCACGGAGGATGGTTGTTTCTTCCATCTCTGTGTGATGTTCTACACTGAATTATTGTGTGTTTCTTCATGTTGGTGATTATTTTTATGTTGCTCTTATCCTGGCCATTTCTTTCCTTTTCCTGTTCCCACTCATGGGCACATGGTGCTAGAACATTACAATATCTATAATGGTATATGCTTGTGCTGAATAGTTGCATGTTTATGAGTATTTTTAAAACTGAAGAATACGACTGTATCTGGATTTTTAAATATTTTTAATTGGACTGGTCCCTTTTTATCCAAATGTCACCAGTGCAAATCTGTGCCTGTTTGTCCTTTGGTGCATGTTTATATACCTTTTGGCAAGTCTGAGCCATTCCATTGTGTCCCCAAAGGTTTGCATCTATCCAGGTCTCCTGCTTCCCTTTGTTTTATATGCTGCCAGGTAAATATTCTGGTCTTTATTGCAGAGCTTTTTATAGTATCAGGGGTCCATGGGTGGGACTCCCATTTGGTCAACTGAAAAAGAATATCATCTGATGCAAGACTGGGGAACCCGTGAGCATTTAACATCTTTATGATGTGGTATTGGGCTTTGTAAAGTTGGATTCTGGCAGATCATATCTTTCACAACTGTTTGCTTCTTTGGTTGGGGGGGGAGTCATTTCCAGGTTATTAGAAACCACCATGACTAAGAGAGAGGATTCCCACTATTTTATACTTTCTTATACAACGTTTTTTATAACGACTGTGCCTTTGTAATTTATTTCTGAGGTCTTCCTCTTAATTACTCCTCATATATCACTATTGCTTTTGGTGGAGAATGAAGTTTTTGAATGCTTGCTTGATTGGAAATTAACTTGGATGCCTCAGGTAGATGGAATCAGCATCAAGTCATGACAGAATAGAGCAAATTGTCTCATACTATTTTCATTCCATGCAGTATTTCATTGATAGCGGTCTCAAACATCTCTCTCATTTTCTTTCTGCTCTGCTAATTTCTCTATGGTAATTGTGAATACATATATTCATCAATCATACAAAGAGAATCGCAAGGCTACATCCATCCCATCTTTGACTATGATGGAGCTAAAGCAAGATCATGTCACTTCGCACACAGTTCTAACAGGAGACTTTATTATGAACCTGTTTGATACGTATGATGATCACCAGTTCCAGAAGCAAACCTTTTTATGGAACATTCCAGAACACGCATTTGCAATTTAAAACCATTGCGATAAAATTGGAAAAGCTTTATCTCTGAATTTAACCCAGGTCAGCCTAAGAGTACTTAATGGAAGGCATAAAATGATCAACCCCCGGCTTTGACTTACATTAACAAATTCTGCAAAACAATCACATCGGGGAGAGGATATGGCCTTACGGATATAGCGGTCGACATCGACACTGGGGAACCGGGTTCGAGTCTCGGCAGGGACGCTCAGCATCCTGTGATTCTGGGCAAATCACTTAGGGGCACATGCATCAAACTACTCATTTGCGATTCCCAAATAGCGATTTTTAAGGAATAGCTATTTGGTATTCGCAAATGCCTATGCATGTAGGAATCGCAAAATAATTTGCAATTCCTTAACATTAGCTAATAGCGATTCGGAAATTGCGAATCGCTATTAGCTAATGTGACTCCATTCATTCCTGTGGGCCGATAGGTCCATAGGAATGAATGGTAATGCATTCGCAAATTGCAATTACGAACTTGGTAATCGCAAATTGCGAATGCAAATCCAAGGGTGCCCGGGGGCCTAAGGCCCCCCTGAAGCACCCCCCAAAAAAGGTAAGTGTGCACATGTAAAGCACACACATGCCTTAAGGCCATGTGTGTGCTACATGGCACTTTGAAAAATGCATTTTTGTGCATTTTTCAAAGCATGCACAAATTACCATCAACTTGAAGTTGATGTAATTAGCGTTTCCTAAATGCACAGTTCGCATTTAGGAAAGGCTACATGCATCACCATTAGGGAATCGCAAATTGCGATTCTCTAAATGCATTCGCAATTTAGGTAATCACAAAAAATTGTGATTACCTAAATTGCGAATGACAAAAGGTACATGCATTGGAAAAGGCCTTTTTCTATGCGCAAAAGGGCCGATTCTGTGAATCGGCCCGTTTGTGAACAGAAAAAGGCTTGATGCATGTGCCCCCTAATCTCTCTGTGCCTAACAAAAAAATAAAAAAATGAAATTGTCCTTCTGTAAGCAACTGGTGCTCATGTAAAGCACTCTGATGCCTTCGGGTCAAGTTTGTGCCATATAAAACTCTGAAAAATCAAAAATCACTGACTATACAATCATAAGTCTTGCTTTATGGAAATGTATTCAACACTATCAGATTCTGACTCATTCTGAAAGTGAACACCAACTCAGTCTATTGAGATAAATATAGATCTACCAATTCTTAATGCGACAATTTGCCCATCTGCATTTATATACACAGAAACAAATAGGAGACCAAATAGGAAGGATCAACCAAATTGATGATATTGTGTCCTGCAGCAGAGAGCAACAAAAATCTTGGGATAATTCTGATGGAAATCTAATAAAAACCCGGGAAAATTTGATAAAGGATCTTCTGGCTCAATTTCCGAATGAACAGTCCAACAAAGGCAAGCTACTCGGCCTGAAGAGACCCTCCAGGAGCTCTCAAACTGTAACCATCCAACAATGTAAGAGTAACGTAAATCAAGTGTTAAAAACCTCAGGTTTAACCTAGAAAATGGCATACTCTTAGCCAATGTAAGAGAAGCTAGAAAAAGTCTGTGGAAAGAAGTCTAGTTGGCAACAACATGAATAGTACTATTGGGCCAAGCTCCTTTGAGTAAGTAGAGATAAAAACTCTAACATCTTTTAGAGGATGGTCAATCAGACAGAAAGAGGTGGTTTGACAGCAAATAATGCAAATTTCTGGGAGCCCCTATGGGCAACGTTCCTCTGCACAAAGTATTCAGCAAAAAGCTCTGAGGAAGGTGATTTGATTAGCCCAAGCAATCTTGAGTCAACAAGTATTCAGACAAGAATGGCAGATTGTAACCTATCCACTGAAAGGGCTTGCTTGGAAAAAACATTGGTCATCTCGGCCCAGCAAATAGCCACCATTCTTCAAAAAAGTCATAAAGACAGTGCTCCCAACCCAAATGGTCTCCCTCAAGCTCTATTCAAGAAGAACATTGAATTTTGGTCAAGAAAATTCTCACAGTTGTACAAGTTCTCTCTATCTAATGAGATGATCCCTGATTCACGGAGGGGTGCAATTGTGCACCCTATCTACAAAGGGGGAGAGAAGGCTGCACCTGAAAACTACCATTTAATCACTCTTTTGGATAATGATGCCAAGCACTTTGCAACCCTTTTGTTAAATGAATTAAACACGTGGGCAAGGTCATTCAAGCTAATTCCCTTGAATCAGACAGTCTTTTGCAGGGCACTGTGACAGTAACAAACCTGCTAGCCCTCTCGTACCTTATTGACAAAATTCCATTGACAAAAGGTATGCTGTATTTAACCTTTGTAGATTTTAAATCTGCATTCAATAGTGTGCCCAGAAACCAACTCCTGGTTAATCTTATTAATTGGGGGATCCCAGAAGGTTTACTTAGAGCCATACAATTTCTATAAAGCAACAAATGGATTAGAGTGAAAACAGGTGATGGGAAACATATATCGTGCAAAATTATAACTTTTACAGGGCTAGAGCAAGACTGTGTGCTCGGCCCACTCTTATTTAATCTATATTTATCAGATCTTTCAATTACGCTGGAGCAGTCTAATTCTCATCTACTTAAGGTGGGTGGCAATTTAATTTCACATCTACTGTATGCTGACTATGATTTTAGTTAATACAACTCAAATTGGCCTTCAAAGACTTACTACCCAGCTTAAGTGCATACAAGTAAGTAAAACACAAACAATGATAATCGATAAATAGGTTTTGTAAAAAAGGGCACCTGGTACCTACAAAATAAACCGATGGATAAAGTCTCAGAATATAATACTTGGGAGTTACAATAGATTTCTGTAGATATCTCTTGACTCATCTACATCAGCTACGGGCAAAGGCTTGTGACCTCACCCTAGCTTTCATTTCACTCTACAAAACCTTAACGGTCCCAGTCCTAAATCCAATTTTGAAGGGTATTGATGCTAAGTTTATCACCACAATCAACTATAGCAGTTACGCCCTTCATGGGCGAGATTCAAACACTCTGTACAAAATAGTAACAAGATGCCAAAATCAGTGTCTACTGCACAAGTTCATTTGGAGTTTGGGATTATAAAGCAAGAAATTGCACACACAGAACTTTTTTAAAATGCTGTTTTAAACTCAGATCAATGCAAATCACACTTGAATAAATTATTATGGGTTAAATTAACCAGCAGTGGCATAAACTTTCCTGCACGTTGATACATGGAAGCAGTTTTGATTAACCTCTAAGCAGCAAACTTATGGACTGCACCAGTCACTTTAACAACTTTTAAAAAACTTCTTAACAAAAACATGAGGAAATTATCACATTGTCAGGATCTGCAGATTATGAAAAAACTTTCACATGCTCGGATCGTAAATGATAGTTAAGCGACCTTTCCTGCCCAATCTTATTGTTCAACTGGATATTCGAGTTTTATAAAGCACAAATTCCTATTATTCGGTATTGGCTGCATCCCCTCTCTTGATCATGCCCCCCGAAAAGTCAAATTAGTCAGGAGAGGCAAAATCTGAAGACTCTGCAAACAATCAGATGAAATATTAAGGGCCAGATTTAGATCTCGGCGGACAGGTTACTCTGTCACAACGGTGACGGATATCCCGTCCACTGAAATATAAATCCCATAGGTTACGATGGGATTTATATTTCGGCGGGCAGGATATCCATCACCGTTGTGACGGAGTAACCCATTCACCGAGATCTAAATCAGGCCTTAATTCTGATAGTTTTTTTGCTGAAAGAAGAATATTACTCAGAAAATTATTTCAGCTAAGAAATTTAAGAACATGTTGACAGAACATAATTAGTAGTTTAAATCCAAAGGACCCTATTTTAAACTCTTGGTTTGTAAATATTTTAATGTTGTTGGAAAAGAAATTCATGGTGTAAGCAATTAAGCCATTTTTTAGATTAATTTAAATCGTGTTATTGTAACAGCTTTTTCTGACTTGTCATGTAATGATTTTAAGTAATCAAACATGAATACAGTAATTTGATTAAATTAATTACTCTCTACCTAATTATGACCAGCAACTGATTCTTACTGCCATGATGCCTCAGACTTTGCTTGCCCTTACAATGGTAAAAGCAATACCATCAGAGGTTGCAGACTCTGCGAAAATGGTTTTCTTACAATGATTATACTTTGATACCGATGGACTTAAGGGAACGGTTGCTGCAGCGCCTGTGGAAGGCATGGGAAGCTAGGATTAGCTATGGCCTTCTCTCTATTTGCAGCTTCATTCCCTCAAACATTCGGGGGCCGATTCCGATTCGGGCCGGAAATCTCTCCGACCGAGCCGGACCCGGAGAGATTTCCGACCGAATCGGACCTTAGCAGTCCGACCGAACGAGTACGATGCGCACGCATGCTATCGGACTCGATTCGGTCGGACTCCCATTGAAGTCAATGGGAGCCGGTCGTACAACGCGTACGTGGGCTCCCATTGACTCAATGGGTGCGAGGCGAACAAGGGTGCCCCCTACAGCGGGTACGTGTCAAAGCGGGTCGCGCCATACATGCACAGGTAGGGGGGACCCATGGGTCCCCCCCTGTGTGCGACTCGCGCGGCTACGCGTACAGGGGGGTCCGACACGGACCCCCAAAGTGCGGCTCCGACTGCTCTTTTGAGCCGGACGGCGCAAGTCGGTCGCACTGCTCGAGGCGCGCATCGTACTTACCCGGCCGGGGAACGTCTCCATTGCGCGGTGCGAGTCGTGTCCGTGCGAGTCGGTCAGAGCGGTCGGCTTTCGCGAACGAGTTGGTCGGTGCGGTTGGGTCTCGCGAACGAGTCGATCGGAGATTTCGCATCGTACTCGCTCGCCCGGACGCACGTACGAATCGGTCAGGAAACAGGGCTCCGAATCGGATCCGGTAAAGTCGAATCCAATTCGGAGCCCTACCGGCCTAGATCGGAATCGGCCCCTCGGTCTCTTTCTATCAAGTGCTTAGCAACCGTTTCTAAAAATATCAAGCATAGCAATCTACACTCTTGTCACCAGGACCTCTATCGCATTTGAGAACCAAGAGGTAGCCTTGGTTCTCCCACATTGGTTGCTTTGTCAATCCAATATTAAAGTCTTTGTGTTTTTGAATGTTCTTGGAATAGGATGAATATTGACAGAATATTTGAAGTTAAAATTAAACAATTTCTGCTGTCATGTGCCATGGCATCCTGTGGCACCACCCAAGGCTCGTCAGTGTCTCTCGCCAATCCCTACCTATGTGGTTGTTAGTATGTGTGGGTCAAGGTGATTTCCACATTCATATGGATGATACATTTTTCATCTTCCCTACATAAGGTGATGTGAACAGGGGCTCTGGAACGTTAAACCAACCGATTGACGCAATTCAATCATGGAATAAGGCTAACTATCTGGCACCGAATACATTACACCCAACCCTTCGCAGACTTCTGCACATTAGGATGTAAGGAAATGAACTGTAGATACTTCCAATAACAAATTTTACCTTCTGCAATTTGTAAAAATCATTGTTCAGAAAGAAGTCCGTGAAGGATCTTTACACATTAACCCCTTCGATGCTCATGACGAGTTCAGCTCGTCATGCTGCGCGGTCGCGCTGTGCGCATGACGAGCTGAGCTCGTCGCGACCACACCCGCGATTGGAATGTCCAGCACCTGGGCAGAATTCCGATCGCGGCGAAGCGGTTAATCTACTAAAAGAATCATTATTTAGCCTAACATATAGTTTTCACTAAACCTTACTGCATTTACAGACATTAAGAAGCTCTAGGGCAAAATTGCCAAAGCAGCACACATGTTGGAGGACCCTTTCGCTTTAAGTTTCATTGTAAATAATCCTTTCACCATATTGGATGCCATATGAAATCCTGTCTTCTTTTGGAAACAAAAGAAAACTTGTCAGCTCTAAATATGACCTTAGGGATACATTCTGAGCCATCTAAAAAAAGAGTTTGTGCAGGGGTTTGAATTCTGGGGCATGACATTCTGGACCCTGACAAATTTAGACAGGTCAATCCTATTGAAATGTATATGTGTATAATGTCCAAAAAAAGAGAACATGCAGAATTTGTTGCAATAACTACAGCATTCGCATGTTATGCCTCAATTCAAAGCCCAAAACTCAGAATACAAGGCAATTGCCACACCAGGTAAATACCTCATCCCATGGTATCAGTGCTTGCTGAGTATGATAAATAGTATCTCCCAAATCGAACATGTTTGGGAACAGGGCCTTAGTAGAGAGCAAGAATTCTGGGGCATATTAGCAATGCCTGGCGATAATTATCGCAAAGCGCAATTAGCGCTTGGATAATTATCGCCAGGCATCGCCGGTTTCTATCACGGAGTTAGCGTGCAATCAGCAATGCTAATCTCCAAAGCGATAGAAACCTTGGAGAACAGTGTGAATATCGCCTGAAAACAGGCGATATTCACACTGTTTCCCAGTTCTGCTTGCTGATAGTGCGAGGGGGACTTAGCCATGTAATCCACCTCTCATTGGATTACATGGCTAAGTCAGGGTGGGACCAGGTGTTAGCAAACCAGCGCTAAACGTGTTTAGCGCTGGTTCGCTAATCACCGCCCTTGCCTCGCTGATAGGCGTTAGCGACCTCAGCGACTGTTTCCAGTCGCTGTTAGGTGGGGAACGCCTACTTTGCATGCCATTAGCGATAAATATCGCTGGCATGCAAAGCGGCACCCAACCCGGTCGCTATCGCCTACAAGCTGTCGCTAACAGCAGTTAGCGACAGCTTGTTGATAAGGCGATAATATTATCGCCGCTTTAGCGGGAAAAGTCCCGCTAAAGTGGCGATAATCGCCTTGCTAATATGCCCCTCTGTTCTTCTTTTTTTCATTTGTTATGTAATCTGGGTAGTAGGAGGAACCCAGAAAAATACACCCATCACCTACAACTATA
Organism: Calotriton arnoldi; assembly: GCA_963921515.1. Lineage (NCBI taxonomy): Eukaryota > Metazoa > Chordata > Amphibia > Caudata > Salamandridae > Calotriton > Calotriton arnoldi. The sequence goes on from CAWUFW010011629.1 coordinate 54,871, forward strand.
CTGAAAGCAATACCATTGGATTGCAGTTTCGTCACAAGGTCATATTAGTATACTCCTCACAACACATTTTGGGTATGTGCACAAATCTATTTGATAGAATTTGATGTGGATTATCATTAATCCTGGGCTAAAAAATGGTGTAATTTAATTTACAGAAATCTTTATTGTGTAATACACAAAATGCCATTAATGGAACCTCACAACCAATATGGATGCAAGGACGCTTTGCACACTAAAAAATAGTGCAAAATCACACATGACACAATATTCTTTTGCATCCCTTGTCCCGCCAGTCATGGCACAAACAGGCAGTGGGTCCGACTTCCAAAAATTCTGCATAGGCATAACAATGGGCCACATGTATGAACCTATATTGCACTCGTAAACAGGCCGATCCACAGAAGCGGCCCCTTTGTGAATGCTAAAAAGGCTTTTCCTATGTATCAAACCCTAATTTGCGATTCAGTAACTTGTTATACAGAAAGTGAAAATAACTTGAAATAGTAGTACACTTTGGTAGGAAAAGGGTCAAACTGGACTGGGAACGGTAGCAAAAGACGGAGATAGGAGCAGGCTAGAGTGTTGTAGGCCATATTAATGAGGTAGGCTGCAATTTACGACCCCCTAGGAATCGCTAAAATCACGGGGATGTTTCAAAATGGGTTTGCGATTCGATATTTGGAAGGAGTGTGTTTAGGGCGTTCCCTCTAAATACTGAATTGCAGCAGTATGTATGAATGTTTCGTGACCATGAATGCGATCGCAAAATATTTCGCATTTTACCACCAACTTTGGGAATGGTGGCGAAAATGTTTTTGAAGAGCAGGCAGTGGTCCCACAGACCACTGCCTGCTCTTAAAAAAAGAAAAGAAAACTTTAAATTTTTTTCTTTTAAAACGCAACCTGTTTTCCTTTATTGTATTGTTACTCTGGACCTGTGCTTTTATTTTTCAGTTTTTTCTTGCCTTTCTGCTTTATTCTTTTGCTGGAAAGAGACAATAGCATAGCATGGATGGCAGTGTGCTAATCCTATGCTTAAAACCTTTGCTAGAAAAACAGACATTTGAAGTGAGCAGATTCAGACTGCCACTGGTGTTGCCGGGTACTCCATATAGGAGATGCTCTCCACCGAAATTTGGGAACTACCCAGAGTTCTCTACTCCCTATTTTGCATAATGTATTCGGCATTCTAAGCCTGAAAGGGTATTGCTTTGACTTATACTGGGGCTCCCTTGTGTCTGGACAAAGCTATACCTCTCAGAAGAGCTCTAATGAGAGCAAAACATGTGTCAGGGGTTGCTTTTATGCATTTGAGGTTGGCTTGGATGGTATTTTACCAATCCAAAACTGTAAGTGGTAAAAGGCTTTTGCCATTTTACAGCTCGGCATGGATAGCACTTTGCTAATCCTATGCTTAAAGTTTTTGCTGTATAAATGGCAAAAGGATTTGTCCCTTTCTAGCTCGGCGTGGATGACACTGTGCTAATCTTATGCTTAAAACTTTGCTAGAAAAACAGACATTTGAAGTGAACAGATTCAGTGTCACTGGTGTTGCAGGGCGCTCTATATATGAGCTGCTCTCCACCTAAATTTGGGAACTACCAGGAGTTCTCTGCTTCCTATTTTGCATTTATGTGTATATATATATGATGCCCCCGGGGCGTTACACAGGGGCTGAACTGGCAGTCGCGTCATTGTCACAAATGTTGCACATAATCAAAAAAATATATTATGGATACATAACTTGTGTCACTACCGCCCCTATTTCTGAAACATGGGGGTCAGAGTACCACCACCCTGACCACTTATGTCACTTGTCACAGAAATTTTCAGCCCCGGGAACCATTCCTCAATCGTTAAATGGTGGCCACAACTTTCTCTTCAGGTTACGGCCAGCCAATAACAGAATTCCTGTTGGCACGCGTGTTCGCGATTAACTGATATTGCTGCGAAATATCGGTGAACACAGATATCACTAACTTTTTTGTTCTTATATTTCTCAAGAAATTCTGAACTGATTTACACCAAATAACAAAAAGCACAAACTATGGAACAAAATTTAGCTTTCTGCCAAATTTGGTGTAATTCGTAAAGTGGTTCGGGCTGTAGTCATGTTGACAGGTCCTATAGGAATTAACATTGCAAACGCACCCTTTTATCAACCCCACTTTTCTCAGCCCCCACTTCATGCTTCGCCCCAAAATTTTGTGTGGGCAACACAAATTACCGGAGCACTTTTTGGGAAATTTTTGTGAAGATTCATCAATCGGCGCCAAAGTTATAGGCAAGTCAAAAAATGCTTTTCCTATGGAAACATGTTTCTAACTATAACTACCCGGTTATTGGCAAGTCAGCATAAGTTTAGAAAGTGAATTCAGGGATACAATAAGGAATCATCCCTTGCAGTGGGTGTCAGAATCTATCCCACTCGCCAGTATCTAATCCTGGTGCAAGCCGACGGTGCAGCTAGCGAGGGAGAACTTCCTCGAGGATAACCGGGATACTGGCTATGAACAGATTCTGTATTCATGTATAGAGGGCGAATTAAATATCACTTTACCTTTGCAACACCTCTAACCAACCCCAGAAGCAAGTGCATACAATTCTTAATTCCATTCATTGTTGGAGGTCTAATTCATTCCTATAAAGGACAGTCTTAGATGGCCACCATAGACTGCATCCATAATTGATTCCTTGAAGTTAGATGACAATACATAATTGCGCCTACGGCATACATCTATTGCCTTGGTCCCCAGAATTCTCCATCCGGAAGAGACCCCGCTAACGATAGAGCGTCAAAACGTCGTTGACTATTTACAAAGGATAGTCCAGAATACTAGAATATTCTCTAGAACACATGATTTATTCTGAAATCGTAATGGACATCCTTTTACCTCCAATAACCAATTCCTTGTTTTAAAACTATCGCTTTAGCCTTACTCACCTGTTGGTTATGGTCACTCCACTGGGGTCACATGAGTCACAATCTTTGTCTTAATGTATATGCAAATAGTGTCAATACACAGCAAAAGTTTATTATTTTTTTGTATAATTGTCTATCTTTCATCAACGTTTGTTGCAAATAAAAAGCACTTGCTTCGACTGAAGTGAGTGTTGAATAAGTAATTTTGTTGGGCTGTTTCTCTCTAGTCATATGTGATTCTCTGGAGTCAATAATTAAATGGAAATTGAAGAAGCAATTGAGTTTTGAACATATTGACTGTATCAATAAACTTACTTTGCATAAATCACTGCAAGATAGTAGGAACTTGCTGAAAACAAAAACTTTCTTGACTTAAATGAGTTCCTTGTGAACAATTGTGCCTAAGCTGATGAAGTCCATAACTTGGCAGAAGACGTGTGTGAGGTAACGCAAGATGTGTGTGAAATTTCCTTTGGAGCAGTAACTGAAGAGTGTGGAACCTATAACTACAAAATGATGAGAATTTGAAGGAAATGATTGGTGAGATGAATTATTGGAGGTTCAGAAAACTGGAGAGAGTGTGCAACTTGGTCAAGCATGAGTCGGCTGTAGATCGTGGACTATTATTGAAGGGAACAAGATTGATTCCACCTTCACAGTTGAGGGACAATCTAAAAACTAAAAAAACAGGCTCATGTAGGCCATCTGGGTATTGTAAAAACAAAAGGCAGTTTGAGAGCTAATATTTGGTGGTCAGGTATGGATGTGGAGATTGAGCGAGCAGTAAGAGAGTGTGTGGAATGCTCTTGTCGAGATAAAGTGTAGTGAGTGAGTAATGTAATATTTGAGGTCATAAGTAGTGCATTGAGGGGGCGTAAGTTATATTTAGCTCAGGTAACTATAATTGCTGAATTTCTAAGGTTTTTTACGAGTGAAATCTGAGCCTAACTATAACAACCCTATAACCTTTAGTTTTTTCAGGGAATTTCTAAGGTTTTTAAATTCTATTTCCTAACTATAACTTCCTTCTAAGCTTTGTTTTTTCAGTGAATGTCTAGGGTTTTTCAAAATCTATTTCCTAACTATCAAGTCCCTATAACCTCTGGTTTTGTTTTTCTTAGTGAATTTCTATGGTTTTTTAACTAGTAGTCGTGTTTGCAGTGTGCAGGAGAAAGGTGGCTGGGCTTTCGACCAGCTCTAAGCAATCCTGCTGTCTGGGACTTACTGGAGAGAACAGAAGGGGTTCCTGGACCCCAAGGACCCTCAGCATCCAAGGGGACTTCACCCCCCAACCAGCAGTGCACCAAGAGATGCGTTTGCAAAGAAGTGGAAAAAGGGTTCATGGCCTCCGACAACCTCTCAGCAATCCTGCTGATTGGGAGTTTCTGGAGGTAATGGGAGGGGTAGTTGGCCCCCAAGCTCCCTCAGCAGCCAAGGGGACTTCATCCCCCAACCAGCAGTATTCCAGGAAGCGAGTTTGCAGAGTGGTGGAGAAAGGGGGCGTTGCCTCCGAAGACCTCTCAGCAATCCCACTGTGTGGGACTTACCAGAAGCAACAGGAGGTCTTGTTGGCCCCCAAGGACCCTCAGCAGCCATGGGGACTTCATCCCCCAACCAGCAGTGTGCCAGGAGGTGCATTTGCAGAGTGGTGGGGAAAGGGGGTGGCGCCCCTGGCAAGTTGTCTGGAGTTTTTTTTTTTATTTAATTTTTTTAGGGAAGGGGGCTACATAGCCCCCTTCCCTGGGCCAATTTCAACCCCGGGCACCCTATCCCCCGGGGCCAGACATTTTCAGAATGTGGAGGGGTGCCGCGAGGCCCTCTTCCTTGGGCTGATTTTGGCCCCGGGGACCTCATCCCCAAGGCCTGGCCTTTCTTTTATTGCTTTTCTAAAATTGAATAAAGGGAAGTGGGCCGAGCGGCTCACCTCCAAGGCTGATTTAGGCCCTGGGGACACCATTTCCCAGGGCCGGGCCTCTTTTTTAAATTTAAAAATAAAAATAATGATAATAATGGGAGGGGGGCCGCGCACCCCTCCCAGGCTGATTTTTGCCCCAGGGACCCCATCCCCCGGGCCCCGGCCTCTGTTGTGGGTGCCCTGGTCCCACCAAGGACACCCACTTGTCATTGATGGGGACCGTGGGGGGAGCTTCAAGGCCCCGCGGTCCAGGACAGAGGGAGCTGCTGAACATGCTGCTCTCTCTGTCCAAAAGCAATTCTGCTCCGCTTTCAGCAAGCAAGAGCATTTTTTCTCCTGCTCTCGCTTGCTGAAAGCAGAGCAGCATTTGCTATGGCTTGGCGGGAGCGGTAATGCTCCTGCCAAACCATAGCAAACTACAGTGTCCTGGGGTGGGCACCGTGGGGCATTGCAGGAGCCACCCCTGAGGGGTGGTGGTCCCCAGGGGCATCTATGACTCCCAGAGGGTGGCCCACGCGGGCCCCCTCCATTACAGGATACAGCCTTGGGGAGGTGGTGGTCCCCAGGGTTGCTGGGCCACGCAGTCCCCACTTTCATTTTTAGCATTTGCCCCGGGGAGGTGCAGTCCCCGGGGCTGTGGAGGCTAAAGCCGCCCACATTAATATTATATTTAGCCCCAGGGAGGTAGCAGTCCCCGGGGCTGCCCTGTGTGGCCCCCCTGCATTTATGTAATTTTTTATCCGGGGGTGGTGGCGGTCCCTGGAGCTACGGGGGGCCACGTGGGCCCCACTGCATTATAAAAACCTTTGCCCTGGGCAGGTGGCAGTCTCCAGGCTGCGGGGTTGCTGCAAGGGCAACCCACGCATAAATTATGAAAAATGCCCCGGGGAGGTGACGGTCCCCGGGGCTTTAGGGATCCTAGGAGGGTGGCTCTGTGCGCGCCTCTCCTACATATTTGGACACGGCCCCGGACCCTGATTAGAAAAAAAGCACTGGAGACCGTGCTTCATTAAAAAAAAAAGCGGGATTCGCGGATCCAACATGAATCCTGTCGAGGCCTTGGGGGTCTATGTGCTTCTACCCTGCCCCCTTTTTATTTTTTTTAACATTTTTCTCTGTGAGGCGGTTCAACTGAGTCACAAGATGGCTGCCAACGGATCCTCCGCGTCTCCAGTTGTATATCTGAAAAACCTTTCAATAACTCTGCAACTACTGAACAGATTTACACCAAATCACAAAAAGGCACAGCCCTGAACCAACAGCTACCTTCCTGCCAAATTTGTTGTAATTCCATTCGGCAGTTCGGGCTGTAGCTGTGTCTAAACTTCCTATGGAAATTAACATGGGGAAATTTTGGACCCCCCCTTTTTCCTGGCCCCCACTTGACGGATCACCCCAAAATTTTTACAACAGCAGCTGAAGTGAGTGACGAACTAGTTTTGAAAAGTTTGCAAGGATTCATCAAACAATGCCAAAGGTATTGGCAAAACAAAAAATGCTCTTCCTATGGAAACTACATCCTAACTATAACTTCCTACTGGTGGTCCCCTCCTTCCTCCATGAAAAAGGCTGAGTGATAAGAAGCGTCAACGCATTTTGGCATTCAAGGCTTGTTCGCACTGCTGGCCGCCATCTCTACTACACATATAAAGAAAAAGTAAAAATAAAAGAAGCACTGCCCATCTTGTAATTGCGGCCACCATTTTGAAAGTACCACATTTTCAAAACAAAATCTAAATCATGTTCAAATTCATTATGTAATCTCAACCAGTTCATCCTTAATCATTTCTCATGACTCTTAGGGCCCGATTATGACTTTAGCAGTGCAGCGCTGGGTCCGCCCCACCGCCGCACCACCAAAGCTTTGGTCGGGCCGCCCGCCTGCCAGATTAGGAGGTTCCTCCTGTCTGGCAGGCGTTTTTTGGTGGGTTCCCATGGCTGTGCCTCTAGAAACTGGCACCGAAAAGGGATCGCCAAAAACAGTTTCTGCACGGCATGGACTGAAAAGTCCATGCCATGCAGGAAATGATGTGCATGCACACAGGGGGACACATGTTGTGACCCCCAGTGTGCATCCACAGGGCACACAGGCCCCATCGGGCCCTGTAGGGCCCACCTTTGTTTTCTCTCTGCCTGGGTTTTCATGGAGGAGGAACCGCCATATAAACTCTGGTGGAGAGCAAACTTCTAATTGATTGGCGGGACCACAGCGGTCCCACCAAGCATATTGATGCCTCTACACCGCCACAACACTGGAAGGGAACGGCAGTTCCCTGGCGGCTACGGTGGGGCTGTGGCGGTCTGACCGCCCCATTCATAATAGGGCAGTCGGTAGACCGCCATCGCCGTGCCCCCATGAGTCTGGCGATCCATGGACCACCAGAATCGTAATCAGGCCCTTAGTCTTTTGCGTTTGAAATATTTACAAATACATACAATATAGAGGAGATATACATTAATCTTAGTACAATTCATCACTTTGCAGTCTATACAATGCTCTAATTCATTCTGCCAAAGTGGGCTAATATCCATATCCATCGCAATAGACAAATCAAACTATTTCTCTTGATGTTATTACATTGTATTAGCAGACATCCTCTGAATTTCTATTGTATCACCTGCCCTGGCAGTGTCTGTAAACATTATAAAATGGTATGAAAACGTATGTACCCAAAACTGGCATGTACTATAAAAATTAAAGGAAGGTTGCCTATAGATGCACGTGCATTTCTTCATCCACATTCAATACTTGTGGTTCCTTTGAATCCATTTGTAAAATATAACGTGATTCAACCCTTCCCAAACCTCTCTCTGTCCCTCTCCTAATTGTCTTGGGTATACAGTCAATCACGCTGTACCTCAGAACCTTTTCTTCACCCTCATGAGATCTTTGGAAGTGTTGCACCACCAGATACGCATTATCTCTGTTCCTTATTGCCTTAATATGCTGCAGGCTTCTCTTGTGGGCTGGCAAGATTGTACTTCCTATATATTCTTTCAGACATGGCCATGTCAACATGTACACCACAAATTCTGTTTTACAGGTCAAAGCTTTCCTTGTCTTCACACTCTTGGGGAAAGGGGTTGTTAACTCTCTCACATTCACTTGATGTTTACATGCTTTACATTTGCTGCACTTAGTGAAGCCACCCCCAGGTTTCTACCACATTCCTTGTTCTGTGATTTCACACAGAGCGAAGTTCATCATGCTGGTTATGAAAGTCTGTGATACATCTAGTCTTATTATCTTTTACCTTTTTCTTTTTTATTCCACAAATATATATATATATCTTAGATAGATACAAAGATAGCTAGATTTCTGAAAAAAAAGACTAACGTGAGTTATAGTTATGTGATGAAGTCACACACAACTTAAAATAAGGAAAAACTTCAAAATGTCATGAGTGATTGTTTCGTGAACTATATATAACTTATGCCCCCACCATGCACTGCTTATGACCTCACATATTACATGTTAATTGACATCTTTGATGACATTACTGATGGCATCTCAAATGCTATCATTGATTAAATCAATGATGACATCATCTAATGAATGTGAAAGGTTGCTATACGCTTTTCATACTGGAAGGTATTCAGCGAGCTACACCTAGAACCAATTTTCTTTCACCTCTTTAGTGCTAATGGGTATAACCTTTCACAACATGCAGAACATGAAGCATATCTGAGAAATCACACCATTTATCAGATTTTCTGGTCTGTTTTTTACTGGTATTTGGATGCATAAAAACATAATGTCTGTGTAGATATTAATATGAACAGCAATTTATTACATTTTGAATACCATTCAAAAGAATCTTCAGTCAATATTTAGCTTCATGAGATGTACCTGTTAAGTACCTCGTGTGACATAGAATTTTAAGTCAACAGCTTCCCATCGATGCATTAGCCACTGATAAGGCATGCACAACCAATTCATATGCACAGCCCCCGTAGTTTGTCAAAATATCTTACACATTTCTCCTCTCTTCTTGAATTCTGAAAGAAGCTGAAGGCCTGGACTTTCAATTAACCAACCTACCATATCTAGGGCTAGGCACACACACCTTTCAGCACCAGGATACCCTCTCTGGTGATAGTTCGCTTTACAAATATACATAACATATTCCTAAAATAAGTAGAAAGGCGTACACCATTAGAACAACACTTGCAATCATATTGCTTGTTCTAAAATTCAATAGGATTTTCTTGTATAAAAAAAATAGTATCCTTAAAAAATATGCCTTGTTATACAATTAAACAGGATTTGCCTGAATGAAAATATAAATATTGGATGAAAAACGGAAATAACATTTGCACAGGGTTTCCTAAAACGTTTCACAAATTAGAATCTTCAAAAAGGCTAATATCTTCTAATATGTTTCTATGGTTAATTGGTGCACTTTTCGAGCAGGCAGCCAATTGATGAATGCACGTTGGGTAGGCCTAAATTTAGACCTGCCTTTTGCTGAGAATGTTTGGTTCTCTGGCTAAAGAGAGTGTCTTTATTTTGTAATACACTATGTAATCCCTATCAGCACAATATTAATAAGGTGCTGCAGCCAAGACAAACTGCTATAGTACCCCATTCTGCATTGAGTGTGACTAAAAAAAGACACAACCCACAGCACAGTAGTCTGTAAAAAGTAATTCTGTTGACAAAACGCCCTCTGACCACAAGTAACAAAAAGAGAATAAGAAATATATGATTAGCGGAAAAAAGATATTAAATCTAGTGCTAGTTCTACATAGACAATATTTTAACAGAAGTAAGCATTATCACTGTGCATTTCTAAAAACGATTACAACTAAAAGTGAGGTTTTCCTACTGGTATCATTTGAGTATTTGGTGAGTGCCCCTGTGTGTGCGTTGGAAGGGAGACAGATGGGACCAATGGTTGTGAACCCGGACCCTCCCTGAGATAAATGATTCACCTCTGTGATGGAACATACTATTCCATCATGGCAATTCCCCGATCACGCTAGGTGCCCTGACCTCAAAGGAACTTTGTTCCCTACCAATCGCTGATGAAATTCCCTGCGTCTTACCGTGTCCGTGGCGAGACAGGAAACCATATGTTCCAGAGAGCAAACAGATTTCATTTACAAAAAAGAACACCCTGTTTATTTGCAGGCTCCCTTGCATCTGTTGTGTGATAGGCTGGTGTTTGCTGTAAAAGCAGAAAATTACAAAGAGGGCCTAATTAACCCTCCTGTGTCTTTGAAAAATCCTGCCTGTAGCCTCTAATTGACCCTCTTGGTACCTTTATCGAACAATGAATGAATCCCCGTAAATAATGGAGGGCCGTGATTAATAGCTAGACGTTGGCTGGACCTCTGGCTCACGAGTCCCTCTTTCCTTTCCTTGATTCCAACATGGCGCTTTTTTCCTGCACTACTTATTTGAAACCTTATAAGCAATCTCAAGCTATGTTCAGAAAGCATACATTTCAATGCGACGAAAGCTGCCTTGTTCAAATTGGTTCTCAAGAAGTCTTTATTTGAGTTCTTCTTTGCAGTATACAATTCAGTGTGAATTCTTTATACATACTTTTATTTAGCTTGGGGATCAATATGCTCCTATTGTTTAAGAAGAAATCCTGCACCTCGCAGCACCTGGTTCATAATTATATGTCCCACTTGGATGTCACTTCCGCCTGGCTTCCTCTTGGGAACGCATTCTAGTATCAGTTTTCATCATAATGGTTTATAATACAATCGCATTTCAAGAGAATTCTATTTATTTATCACTCAAGCTCATCAGATCATGGGATCATATTAAAACTGAACAATGTATCGAATAGGCTATGTGTGCATCATTCATTTGATGAAGCGCTCCCATATGTAATCTACTGTCGATGTGAATGTGGTTTGTGGAAGGGAAAGATAAGGAGAAGGTGAGTACAGAGCTGGTCTTCGCTGCAGACCCTAACATTTGACCAGCATTCCCCGAACTGTATAGCAAGTCTGATCTAACACGTGAATCAATACAAATAATATAGATAGTTTCTTCAAATCTTATTTTGCAATCTAGTTTTGCTACCTAAAAGGAGAACATTATAGGACACATTACAGATGCGGCGCATTTTCCTGGATTTCGCTGGGTGCATTTTCCTGAATTGCGCTGGGCTCACCTTTCAAAAGGTGCGCCCAGCCCAATCCAGGAAAATGCGCTGCATTATGGTGAATGCAATGCACCCAGGACAGCCGCGAACTCGTGCTGCCCCAAGGGCAGCGCCTTCAAGTGAAAATACGGAGAGGCTACTTTAAAGCCGCTCTGTGTTTTCACAGTGCGGGTGGCAACCCATCTGCACTTTTAAAGGCGATGTCTGGGTGTCCATGGGGCCCCTTCACCCCCTCCAGAGGGCTGTCATCAGAGGGCGCACGGACAGTGCATCACTGTCAGTGGGCCTCCTGAGATCTTCATGCCTCTGCGCCCGCGTCTGCAATACGGTGCAGGCGCAGAGGCAAAGTGATTCCCTCATTTGTCTGGGGTACGCCCCCATGCAAATGAAGGAATGCCCTCTGAAGATAGCGCTGGCGCTTTAAGTGCGCCAGCGCTATCATTATTACAGAAGGAGCCGCACAAGCATCTGCGGCCCCTTCTGTAATACCAAAGTGCCCCGGGGGCACGCAAAGCGGGCACAAACGCCTTTTGTGCCCCCAGGGCACTTTCATAATAATCCATCCTCTTGCACTCAAAACAATTAATAAATATAATATACATGCATATATACGTATGTAGAGGGCCGTAGTACAGCCCTCTTCATCTATCACTCTGTTCAGACTGGCATTCACATTTTGCTTTCACCCATCATGGAATTCAGAGTGGGACAATAGGTCTGCTTGTTTCTTCAATCTGTCTCTTTTAAACTGAGTGATAAAAAAAATTCCTGATCACATGTGCACATCCTTCTAAAAAGAAAAGCATTTCAGGGAAGTCTTTCGTGGGCAAATGCTCTACATAGCCAATTCCTTTTTCTTTCCATTCTTCATACATTTGTTTTGTTATTTAGCCATGCTCGTGCACTTAAACTATTTCATACAATTACAGTAATTCAAAGCCAATAGCAGCATTTCTTTGACAGAATACATATACTATTTTCATCTCTTGTACATGAAAATTAAAAAAGTTTTCTCTACTTGTTATAATGACACCTAATGGTGATGAAGTATCACTACTGATTTATTTTTAAAAAAATGGAATGCTCATTTATTTTTAATTTAAGTATACAAAAAGTGATGGAATGCTTAAATTAATATACGCCACTGGTAACTACTTGGGGCCACATCACACTCCATTGTTCTTTTGCACACCATGCCACCTCGGTTTGGACCTAGCAATAGGCAAACCAGTTTTGACCCTGCTCCAATGGGAACAGTTGAGTCCGAACTGCCAGGCCAGGTCCTCCCTGAACCGGAACCGGAATACCAGCAACCCAGGATCAGTTTCATCCTAGTTAGGGCTCATTAGCCAGGTATAGGTTGGTTCTATTGACACAGTGTTCACGGTACTCATGTATGTGCATACCCGTCTCACTTAGGGTCAGACACTAAAGTGTACAAAAAAGTCATAAATGGAATGCTTGAATTAATCTTAGCCACTGGTAATAACTCGGGCCACATCCCAATCCACTGTTATTTTGCACACCATGCCATCTCAGTTTGGACCCAGCCACATGCAAACCAGTCTTGACCCTGCCCCAGTGGGAACAGTCCATCCCGAACTGCCAGGCCAGGTACTCCCTGAACCAGAACACAAGCAACCTAGGACCAGTGTCTAGGCATACCCATCCCACTAAGGGCAATACACCAAAGTATACAAACAAGTGATGGGTGGGATGCTTGAATTAATTTCAGCCACTGGTAATTACTCAGGCCACATTTCAATCCACTGTTATTTTGCACACCATGCCACCTCAGTTTGGACCCAGCCATATACAAATCAGTCTTGACCCTGCACCAATAGGAACAGTCCAGCCTGAACTTTCAGACATATGGCTGGGTCTAATCTGGCTTTACCCATGCTTGTTGCTATAGATCTTTATGGAAGCATAATAAAAATAAAGTTTTAATAATACATAACAGGCAATTGGGTGCATATAGGGGCATATTCTCAAGGACTTATCGCCGAGTTAGCAGCACTTTATCGCAGCCAAAGTGGTGATAAATTCATTGCACCATTCACAAGCTGGTGCTAACAGCCGATATCACCAGTTTTCCTACGATAGCAGCCGCAAAAAACATCGCCACGGATGACACCGGCAACTAACGCTAATGATATGCAGAGTAGGCGTTCCCGTGCAAAAAGCAGCGGAAACACCACTTCGCAACATTCTCAACGACCAGCCAGATCGGCGATAAGATCTAAAAACATGCGATAAGGCGCGTTAGCAGCATGGATTTAACACCTGCTCCTACCTGGTGTTAAGTCGGACGACAACCTGCACCATAAAAGGGAGCCCAGCCCACAGCCACACCAGAAGAACAACAGATGCCATGGAGCTACTGATCATGCAGCTCGGAGCCCCAAGAGGGCCAAAACACACACCGCCACCACCGCCAGGACCCCCACCCCCCCAGGACCCCCACCCCGGACTACCACAGAGGCAGCGCAGACAAAGACACCGGACCTTCCGAAAACGCACCAGCCTTGGAGACTTAACGCCAGAGGAAGTCATTGCCCACTACAGGCTCAAAAGGACAACCATCCTACGCATCCTGACCCTCATTGCCCACAGGCTGACGGTACAAACACAGCGGAGAACCAACATCCCTCCGCAGACAAAGCTGCTGGCCGTGCTGCACCTGTTGGCCTCTGGTACCTTCCAACCAACAACTGCCAGAGTTGGAGGAGTCTTACAGACAGCCCTATCCAAGTTCCTCACACCTGTCTTGGATGCCATCATCAGCTTGGTACCCCAGCACCTTCACTTCCCACACACTGCGCAAGAACAGCTGGAGATCAACCAAGGCTTCTACGCCATAGCTGGCTTCCCGCACGTGTTGGGGGCAATCGACTGCACACATGTACTCCTCGTGCCCCCTGCCGCCACTGCACACAATTATCGCAACAGGAAACACACGCATTCCATCAATGTGCAGGCAATAATGGACCACCGGGAACTCTTCACCAATGTCGTCGCCAACTACCCAGGCAGTGTGCATGATTCCTTCATCTTCCGACAGTCCATTATCATCCAGCGCATTCAGGATGGCACCTATGGAAATGCACTGCTCGTCGGTAAGTAACAACTGAACACACCACACACCTCAACTCCACCAACATACAACTCACAACTCTGGGAATGCACACGTCACAAAATCACATACAACATGACAACCAACATCCCCACATCCCAGACACGACAACACAACTTACTGTGGCAACCTGGGCTAGCCATGTACACAAGCCATCAACGGCATGGCACCTCAGCCACACAATAGCAGAATGTGGGGAGAGGTTGGAACCAGGCATGTGCAAAGGATGCAAGTGACCCATGAATGTGAATGTACACAATGCCAAGTGTGGCGTGGATGTGCTGGACAGACTTGAGTATGCAGACCACAGACATTTCCATGTTCAGATACACTGCTGGTGTCTGGAGTGTACTGGACAGTGGACGCAACCATGTTGCTGCAGCCAGTGGGGAAGATCGCGGAAATGTAGCTTTTTACGTCCCCCCCTGTAAGCGTGAGCGGAGTGGGCTGGCCCGGCGTACGCCAGGCCAGCGTAGGGGTGTGAATGAAAATCCCATTACTCTGGGCGTGGTTCTCTTCTGGAATGGCCAACGTGTCTGCCAGGGCGGCGCCTCTCACCCCGCCACAAGGCTGATGCCGTGACCGGCGGTGCCTGCGATCCTGTGCACCTGCTGCACCCCAGGCCCCTGGTCCCAAGACACGTCTTGCCTGCCCCAGCGCACCCAGGCCGCACTGCTCACCTGCCGACACCGGCGTGTGTCAAAGAGGGTCCACCACGTGCCAGTGCAAGCTCCAAGCCAGAGGCCTGCGACCTTGGCAGCCTCCTCAGACCATCACAGCCTCCGTGACACAGGCCCCCAGTACTCCTTTCTCGTTGATGTACTCCACCGCTGCCTCCGGCCTACACTGCGGTCCAGTAGGTCACACATTTGGAACTGAGTCTTGATTATACAATGGCAGAGTACATATGTTTATGGCAGATTTTATATCACTGTACTCCCTTCGATGTGGTCCTACCAAATCTGTGCGTAGCATTCCAATGACACGTGTCTGTGGGCCCTTGCTGACTACTGCCTTCGGCCTACACTGCGGTCCAGCACTGCGGGGTCACCTGTGTACTGCCTACACTGCGGTCCAGCAGCCCTCCCACCAATCCAATCCAGTCCGGGCCAGGCAGGACACGGCATCGTCGCAGGCTGCACACACGCTCAGCTCTGGTGCTTCTACCTCCGTCAATCACAAATCATCGCCACATGGCATTCCAACGTCGTGTGCGAGAGTACCAGGAGGAGCTGCCTGAACTGCGGTTGGCCCACGCTGACCGCTGCCTCCGGCCTACACTGCGGTCAAGTAGGTCACACATTTGGAACTGAGTCTTGATTTTTCAATGGCAGAGTCCATATCATTGTACGCAAGGAGAGGAGGAAGACGCGGTTCAGTCCGGATGAAAAAAGGATCCTCGTTACGGAGGTGACCGAACACTACCAACAAATGCTCTGGTTCCACTCACTCTGTGCATCGCAAGCCAAGGACACGTGGCTGGGGGCCCCTGCTGACCGCTGCCTCCGGCCTACACTATGGTCAAGTAGGTCACACATTTGGAACTGAGTCTTGATTTATTTATGGCAGAGTTTATACCATTGTACAGGCCTCATCGCAGACTGCATCCCCTTTCAGCTCTGGTGCCACTGACTCTGTGCCCCGAAATTCATGGACACTCTCTGGTTGAGCTTTGGTGGCATCTGAGTCTATGGCCTGGGGGTTGTCTTCATCATCATGTAGCTGATACTGACTTGGTGTCAAAAATGAGTCTGTAGCATTCATCTCCTCCATATTGCCTGTGTCTGCTTGGTACTGCCCTCTGTATCATGCCCTGGAAGAACACCTTCCACTGTCACCCAAAACCCTCTGCAACATTCACATTGGACATCGACGAGGACCCGCTCAGCTCTCGTGGCCCTACCTCAGTGCACCGGTAGTCACCGTCCCGTGGCGGTGTTCCATGTGCCGGCCGCTGTGCATCCGGGGCCACTAACTTTGTGCAGCTCAAGTCATGGACCCTTGCTGTTTGAACTGTGAACTTCTGATTGTCTGATCACTGTTGTAGTTGTTGCCAGCACCAACCTCTCCTTGAGGGCTGGCTCACACTCACCCCACACCCATCCAGCACAGTTGGTACTGGACATGTGACCCTGGCAATAAAAGGGGCCGGGCGCACGTGCCCATAGCCAGTTCCACAAACTATCTAAGTGTGTCTGTGTGGTCATTGTGTACGCATGAGGGCCCTGGGCCCTACCACATTGCATTGTGCTGTGTACAGCGGATGCAACCATGTCACCTCAGGCAGTGGGGGAGACCTGGGACATGTAGCTGTGTCGTACCCCCCTGTAGGCGTTGCCGGAGTGGGCTGGCGTATGACAGTCCAGCGTAGGGGTGTGGATAATCACCCCGGGGCTCTGGGCGTGGTTAAGTGTTGGGCTTGCCAATGAAGTACCTAATGCGTGTGTCTCTGTTGTAGTGTCGGCGCCACCAGTCCCGCAATGGACAAAGTTGCAATGTAACATGCCCCCGGAGTGCGGGCTTGGCCGAAGGGATAAATGAATGAGCGCAAGCCCGCTCGGGGTCCGGGATCATACATGCCAACTGTTGTGTGTGTATCGCTATTACCGTAGCATAAGCCAAAGGTCTTGCCTCGACCGCATCGCGGGGTCAGCCAGCCATGAACTCTACATCTGTGTCCGCCCTATCCTTACTATAGGCCTACACACACGTGGCCGCCCACCTTCAACGCACAACATCACAGTGTCGTTGTCAGGCTTGTGGACATGCTTAGACAGGCATGACAATGGTGTGCCGTAGGAGTGCAAGTGATGCAACCGCGCAGCGCACACAAGTGAATAGGCTCGGGGGGAGGGAGGAGCAGCAGTGAGGCTATGTAATACACATTGATGGCGCTCATTTGCTACAAGCAGTACATGTCAAACAGGAATCACTATGACACACATATCACACGCCAATCAACTAGTGAGCCTGCCAACACATCATGCAGAACCAACTATTGACTCATGTCTCTCTGCACTGTCACAGGTGATCAAGGATATGCACTCTGCCCTTGGATGATGACACCCCTCCAAGCCACGAACACACAGGCCCAGAGGCAGTACAATTGGGCCCACAAACGCACCAGGGGCATCGTGGAACGCACATTTGGCGTGGTGAAGTCACGTTTCAGGTGCCTGGACATCACAGGTGGGAGGCTCCTGTACAGCCCAGACATCGTGTGCAAGATGATCGTTGCATGTTGTGTGTTGCACAACATATGTGTACGCACCAATGCCCCATGGTTACCAGTGCCAGGTGCACCGGACGATGATGAGGAAGATGAGGCAGGTGGACCACACCCCACTGCAGCTGCAGCAGGAATAGCCCGTAGGAACAACATCATTGACAATTTCTTCACATGAGGACATCACATTGTGACAGTCCTTAGCAATCATGAGACAGTACAAAATTACCACAGGCACAGCATGTGCAAATACATTCATTTCAACACACATTCCCTGAGTTTCTGTATGTGTGCTGCAGTGTGGCACGGGGATCAGGGACATGATCCAGAGTCATTGTGGGTGTGCAGTGTGCTCTACTTAATTGTGCATGTGTGTCATTGTGCCCATCTCCCCCGTCCCCCCAGTCCCTGGTCGGTACTCACCCTGTTGATGTTGTGTCAGGTCATGTTGAGCAGTGTCCCAATCCCCAACTCCTGGCACCGTATCCCGACTGATGACTGTGCACACCATTTTCTCATTGTCATCCAGCTCCTGGTGTGCCGCTGGTCCCCCCCCCCTCCAATCTGCATTGCTGCTTTCATGTTGGCATCGAGTTTCTTCTTGGTTTTGCCCTTCACATCATTCCAGCGCCTCTTGACCTCTTCCATTGTCCTCCTCGACACTCCGACTGCATTCACGTTGTTCACGATGTGCTGCCATATTTCCGTTTGTGTTGCCGATGACACAGTGGAGGTGACGAACAGTTGTTGGTAGGGTTCTGTCGCCTCCGTGACGATGATCCGGTTTTCCTGCGGACAGAACCCTGTCTTCCTCTTCCTCTTCTCCTTGCCCTTCCCCGGCCCCGGGGTTCCTGGCTGGTCGTCTGTGGGGCTTGTGGGGTTCGCGTTGTCCTCTGCACTCGGTCCGGGTGCATCCATGGCGCTACGCAGTGAAATTTTTTTCTCTTTTTTTTTCTCTGCTTTTATAGTGCATTTTCCCGCATGTTGCGTGGGAATCGCAGGCCTGTCGCTGGTTATCGCTGATTTTTGTTTCGCGATTTGGAACATCGCAACTTTTTTAGCGTTCGTGTTTCGCATTTTTCCGGCGTTTCGTTAATTTTAACGCGGGCATTTGTTGCGTTATCGTGAGACTATCGCATGGTGCCGCCGGGTTGAGAATACTGCATTAACACAGTGTTATTTTCCCGCGATAGACTGCGATGTGAGAAGTTGCTTTAAGCGAATTTGGTGATAGTTAACACACGTTCTTGAGAATATCCCCATAGTGTCAAGAGGAAAATTTTTACCAATAGGCTGAGTGCCGGCCTAGAGATTTGCAGGTCACAAATTCAATTAGTTGCAGGGCTGTTTCACCCCTTTAGCCTTTAAATATTAATAAAACAGTTACCATTGAGTTGCTTAATAAAATAATTATTAATTGGGTGTCGCTAGCTAATCACTGTATGATGTGTATTTGGGAAAAGTAATTGATAATTTTTTTTATTTTTGAAAAAACATATTTTACCTTTGCTGTTATGGAAGAAGTACCTCCCACCTTCTATAGCAGCAAAGGTACCTACCATTTAGTGTACAAGATGCATTTTGCTTTAAACTACTGAAGCCCCCTAGTGGGGTTAGGGGCAAGCTATGATAAAGACCTCATTCTCGATTTGACTGCTCGAAATGTTGCCAACATAATGCACTGGGCACCAGTCTGCTAAGTCCCCTTGAAACTCCAGACCACATGCACTCAGCATTTGATGTGCACTGTACAGCTGCGTGCGTACTTACAAGGCTGCATTTATCATCTGAAGCAGCAATCAGCAGAGTACAGACTCTTATGACCAAAAAAGACTTTATACACGTTTCATGATTTGTGGATATTTCTCTGTGGGACTCACTTGGATGCACTCTATACGCCGAGATTCCTTCATCTCTTTTACCCATAATTCCCCCTCCCCCTTTCTCTCATGTACCGTTTTTTTTACTGCTACTCTTACGTGTTTCTTTAGGCTTCTAAAATTGTATTTTGTGGACAGACCATGACCCAGATGTTAAGACTGGTTCCAGTGGATTTTTTCTTCTTACGGGGCTGGGGTATCCTCATGTCTCTTGCATGTATGTCCTTTTTATTCACCTTACTAAACTCATGGCTCTGTTGATCACTTCCCTCACTGTTAAACAAACTTTGACAGAGCAAAATAAATGAAAATAATCCTATTGCTGTAAAATGCCACATTGCTTGCTTAAGATAACCTCCATCTGCACACATCTTTACTGTCTCTATTGGCAGTAGAAGTTGAGCATACACAAAAGGGCAGCATTTTGTTGAATATTTTAGAAAGCTGGTAATATAACTCCAAAAACATTTTATCACAAGTCATGAATATCAAGTCAAGCTAATGAACAGGCAAAGTGTGAGTGGTAAATCATACTGTCTTTATGACTCAAAATGCCACGGCCTTGAGGGGCGGAGCCACCGTCAAACCATGGCAAACATTTGCATTTCTGCTTTTTTGTACATTTTACAAGATTTGATGCCTTGAGGTGAGGCTGTCCCTAGGCAAACCTGAAAAAAGGTGAAGAGGTGCATAATTATTCCTTTCCTATTTCTACATTTTTATGAACTTATGTCATTGCCTGTGACAGAAGTTCTTTGAGGACTTCTATAGATAGAGCTCATTTCTCCATATTCAGTATCCAGTCCCTTTCAGCCATCTCTATATGGATACATATGCCCATTCCCTGCACTTCAGCAGAAGTTAGATAATCCATCACTGGTCTGCCTATAGCAAAGAAGTCCACAGTGTGATAAGTCATGTTGTCCCACCCCACCGTCTGAGGTCAATCACTATTAGAGGTTGAGGTAGTCTCAGTCTGTCTAAGAAAGGTGGAATATTTTGCACCATGCCACCAAAATTAGAAAGTAATGTTCTGTACCTGTCTGTTGGACCTTTAACATTTTCCCACTGACCCTCACTTTTGATGAGACAGAGTGGGAACTGCAGGCAGCAGCCTGACCCTCCACTTCATCACAAAATATGCTCTGAGTCAATAACCCACCACTCTGATTGTGGACCCACAAATAAAACTAAGCCTGCCAAGCCCGATAAATTGGAAGTAAAAAAGACATTACTTTGAAAATGTGTGTAAGGATTGACCCCACTGAAATAATCACTTCTCAGACTGCCACCCAGAAATCTGTGACTTTTGCTCGATATAATATTGTTAGGCTTTTTTCGAATTCAAAGCTGTATCTCAAATTACATATTCACGCTTCCTCGGGAAGAGCTTGAAAGATATGGTACCATTAGATTCACTTAATAGAGTGGTGTTGCCAGATGATGTGTGTGATACACGGATTGCCACTTTTCCCCTTTGTCAGTCAAAGCTCAATTAGGCTTGTATATTGAGGTTACATGCACAAAAATAAAAAAGTTCCCAGTAGATTTAAAGACTTAGGGCTTTATTAAATTATAGGCGGACGGCCAGCATTCCAACATGGGGACGAAACAAATTGCTCCATCCCCATGATGGAACGACCACCCGCCTAATCTATAAATGACTGCAAAGCAGACGGTCATCTATAAAAGCATTGGCTGGAACCGCCATCACAGCGGTTCCTGTCAATGCATTTTACTCTTTGCTACACTGCCTTAGCAGCACGCAGCAGAGTATTCTTTTTTTATTTACAAAAAGAAAATCCTGAAATAGGATTTTCTTTTTGTAAATAAAAAAAGTAATGCTCCCCTCAACATGGGAGTCATTTCCCAATGGCGGGGGGAGCATTATTTTGGTTTTACTGTCCTTCACCACCAGGGTTTACCTGACGGTGACAGTCAGTAAAAATGTGTGCAACCCTTTAAACAGTAATAAAGTGAAAACAAACCACAAAAGGGATCCCACACCAGATTAGACAATTACAGTACATTTTAAGAAATAAAACAAGACCAAAATGACAAAATCCAACCAGTAGAACCTGAGTTATGCAATTTAAAGATTTAAGTGAAAATAGCCCTAAAAAGCACAAAACGCCAACTGTGGATATTTGGTTATACTGGACTGGGAAAAAGCCACAAGTTCAGGCTGGCGACGATGGCGCGTGGGCCGGCTACGGGGACACACATAGGTCCACTGAACAGGAGTACCTTAAATACAGGTTGCGGAGCGTTGTGACGTCTTGTGTCAAGGATGCGTCGTGCAGCCAAGGTGATGCATCAGTTCCGAGAAGCTGTGAGGCCGTGATGCGAGGTCCTGTTTAATCTGCGCGGTTCCTATCAACAAGAGATTACAATGCAAAGTCCAGCATTGAGGATGTGTCATACAGCCAAGGCGCTGCGTCGGTTCCGAGGAGCAGCGGTGTGAGGTCTTGCATCATCAACAAGGATCCTGTTGACAAGGGCTTGTGATGCAAAGTCTGGCATTGAGGAAGTGTCGTGCAGCAGAAGCAATGCGTTGGTTCTGCTGAATCCACATATGGCCTGGCAGAGCACCATCAGACCCACGTCCAAGGGTCCAGGTCTGGGGTGACATCACTTGACAGGGTAGGACTCACAGTTGTAGAGTCCAGGTGCTAGTTACAAGAGACTTGGCCCTTGGAGTCACTCTGGTGATCCTGGGTACAGGTTGGAGGCCCAGGCCATCTCACCCAGGCAGAAGGGCAGTAGGGAAGCAGTTCAGCACAGCAGGACAGGCAGTCCTTCAGGGCAGCAGTCAGCAGAGTGGCAGAGTCTTCACAGGTCCAGAAGTGTACTTATGAGTTGATGTCTGAGGTCCAATATTTATGCCAAGTGCCTCCTTTGAAGTGGGAGATGCTTCTAGGAATTTCTCTTTGAAGTGCACAGGTTTCCTGCCTCCCCTGCACTGGCTCCAGACTAACCACAAAGGGTAGGCAATCCTTTGAAGGCAGGACACAGCCTATTCAAGTGTAAGTAGGGCTGTGCCCAGCTCCATCCTCCCATCCAGGCACATCTAAGCTCTCTATTGTGTGTGGCTGTCTAGGAGGAATACACAAAGCCAAACTGCCAACTACGCCAAGTCATGTGACTGAGAGACAGACTGTAGGCACTAAATGGCTAAGGCAGGAAAATGCCAGCTTTCTAAAAGTTGTATTTTAAAAATGTTATTTTAAAATCCAGCTTTACAACAAAAGAGGGTTTTTAATTACAATTCCAAAGACACCAAACATAAACTGGTTACCTGTTCCCATTTTGAAGTTACAGCTTATTAAATGTAATAAGATAACTACAATGTTATCATATGGGAAAGGTAGGCCTTACAATAGTGAAAAACAAATTTGAGGCATTCTTACAATCAGGACTTGTAAGATTTAAAGCACAGGTCCTACTTTTTAAATACATTTCACCCTGCCCTGTGGACTATTTAGAGCCTACCCTAGGGGTGACTTATATGTATTAAAACAGAAGTTTTGGTCCTGGCAAAAGGGTTATTTTACCACATCAAAATGGCAGTTTAAATTGCACACAAGCTGCAATGGCAGGCCTGAGACATATTTAACAAGCATTTGCAATGCAATAGGTCTCGCATTTACACGAGTTTAAGCTATTGGCATTGTAAATGACAATGCCTTTTAGTTATGTTTTAAAAACGAAAACAAAAATAAAAGGCATTGTCATTTGCAATGTCAATAGCTCAGACCGACAGGGTCTTAATAGAAGAGCAGATGGACGGGGCACAAGCCAGTGTGTCCTCAGCGGATCGTGTCACGGTACAAATCCGCAATGTGACCAGAAAGCCTTACTGCAACCAGATCGCAGGAGTCGCTTTAGGACATTAGGAAATCTGTTCTATTTAGGGCCTGTTGTGACCGCCTTTATACCAACAACGAGGGGCTGTGAGCATACTTCTACGCTGTGTATAGCCGTGCTGTGTCCTCGATGACCTTCCTCACCCCGAGAAACGGTCCGGCGACGCTACCAGCCCACTGCCCGCTGGGGGCATAGCCCTGTTCTAAGGACGCCTTGGCCATTTTATGAGCTGTGATGACGTCAGCAGTTAAACTGGACAACGAGGAAGAGGCTGGCTTTATCACCCTAGAGTTTTGTCCCTCTACTTTCCATGCAAATAAAAAACACGAGCACCTAAATGGGGGAGGATTTTTCAGTGGCACCTTTCAGTAACTACAGAAGGATGAAGAGCAGAGGCGAAAATCTGACCCCTGGGGTCGGACAGAAGGCCATCGGTGTATTTACACCACGCTTGGAGGATAGCGCCTGACTGGGAGGGAGGGACGAGAGGGCAGCTGGAAGGCTTGTTTACCTTCTTCGTTTCCCTCCTCCCCTGGGGACTCAGCTTGGCATCTGCAGTGTAACACCGCAAGTGAAAGATCCAGTCGGGGTGGGCGGGGCCAAAAGGAGACAGGGCGGTAACAAGGAGGGACTAAGAAGCCTCAACGTACTAACCTGTCCATGGGTTATTATTAGGCAATCGGTGGACAGTCGGCGCTTCCTTTGCCACAAATCAACACAACACAGAGATGCACAGCGACATGAAAGCAGCAGAGCAAGAGTTGAACACGCAGCGTATTGCCCCGAACGTACAAACCTGTCCGTGGCTCCCTGTCACAATGGCGAGTACTGGCGCATATCACTCACTCTTACTGCCGCTGTGTCTCTCTCGCTCTGTCTCCCCGTGAGCCTCTACCTCCCTCTTTGTCTCATGGCTTGCCCCATTCTAGTTAACACGCAGCGTATTGCCCCGAACGTACTAACTTGTCTGTGGCTTATTATTAAACAATCGGTGGACAGTCAGCGCTTTCTTCGCCACAAATCAACACAACACAAACATGCACAGCGACGTGAAAGCAGAAAAGCAAAAATTGAACACGCAGCGTATTGCCCCGAATGTACTAACCTCTCCCGTGAAAGCAGAAGAGCAACAATTGAACACGCAGCGTATTGCCCCGAACGTACTAACCTCTCCGTGGCTTATTATTAGACAATCGGAGGACTTCGGCGATTCCTTCGCCACGCATCAACACAACACAAACACGTGAAAGCTCTTACTGCCTCTGTGTCTCTCATGCTCTGTCTCCCATTGAGCCTCTACCTCCCTCTTTGTCTCATGGCTTGCCCCGTTCTAGTTAATACGCAGCGTATTGCCCCGAACGTACTAACTTGTCTGTGGCTTATTATTAAACAATCGGTGGTCAGTCTGCGCTTCCTTCGCCACAAATCAACACAACACAAACATGCACAGCGACGTGAAAGCAGAAAAGAAAAAATTTAACACGCAGCGTATTGCCCCTAACGTACTAACCTCTCCCGTGAAAGCAGAAGAGCAACAATTGAACACGCAGCGTATTGCCCCGAACATACTAACCTCTCCGTGGCTTATTATTAGACAATCGGAGGACATTCGGCGCTTCCTTCGCCACGCATCAACACAATACGAACAAGTGAAAGCAGCTTCACTTAAATGAAAAATTGCCTACAACCAATAATAATAATAAAGAAAACAGTGTAACGGCGCAAAAATGTATGCTATGCATAGACGTGAAAGCAGATTCACTTTAATGAAAAAAGTGCCTACACCAACTAATAAAGTCAATAGTGTACCGCCGCAAGTCCACCGTGCAGTCCGGATGGGCGGGGCTAAAATTAGACAGGGCGGTAACAAGGAGGAACTAAGAAGCCTTCTGTACAATCCAAAACCAGCGTTTAGGATGGATGATGACACAAGCCAATGAAATGCAGGGGCGGGGCTTAAACACCACTTCTGAAATCTTACCGATTACAATATGCCTCGCAGAGCAAGGAGTGCATGCGCGCTTCAGCGCTAGGTCTGCGAGACCTAAAAAGGGCTACTTAAGTTGGTGGCACAATCAGTGCTGCAGGCCCACTAGTTGCATTTAATTTACAGTATCAAGGTACGTGTTTTACCACTTTACTAGGGACTTATAGATAAATTAAATATGCCAATTGGGGACAAAACAATGTTACCATGTTTTAAGGAGTGAGCGCATACACTTTGGCCTTGGTTAGCAGTGGTAAAGTGCAGAGGAGTCCTGAGGCCAGCAAAACTGAGATTAGCAAAAATATGGAGGAGTAAGGCAAAAAGCCAGGGGAAGACCAACCTAAGGCTGACAGGTCTCACAGTCATCATCATCATCATAAAACTTTATTCTAATCTTTTTTTTTTTTCGATTCATAAAAGTACAAACAGTTTAAAACTAATTTTCAATATGATAAAATATAATATGATCCATGATATTGTATTTAAAATTTCATGAGATTACATTAAAATCTTCATCAGTACACATCACTTTGTTATCCCAGTTAATATTGTTACTTTTCGGCCAAGGGCCATCCTTCATTCAGTTTCATAGACTAATTGGTCTAAAAGTATAAGGGATTTCCTTCTTTGTATGGCCCTTTTTATAAAACCAACAACAGCACTGCAGGCTAATTCATTATCAAGGGTACAGATGAATTTCATAGCGTCTTTATGAAAAAAATATTTCTGTGCAATAAAAATTGGGCGTAAAAATGTTTTTCTAATATCTTGGTAAACCTTACAAAACAGCATAAAGTGCATCGTGGTCTGGTTAGCTTTTCCCTCACATGGGCATTTATGTTCTATTTTCTGCCATTTATTACGTTTTGGGAAAGCCACCAGTTCATGGACTGTAGCCAGATGCAGTCTTGTCAGATAGAATCTATGTTGGGTGTTTGTAACTTTTGCCAAATAATTTGGTAGGCCAGTTGGCTCAATGCTAGCCATATATCTTGATACGCTTATTTTTTCTTCCTCTCTCCTAGCTCTTGCTTGGCTTTCTTTCTCCATATACAGTTTTTTAATATCGTTTTTACCAAATTGGAGAATGGCTGTAGGATTTTTTACCAATAGGTCTCTGTCGATATTCTTTAATAAGCTGTCCATGTATGCTAGCCAGGGAATCTTGTTAGTGTGTTCCAAAGCTAAACAATCCTTAATGATGTCCCTGGTGAACTTTGGTCCTTCCTTACACCAGATGTTATGCCAGGAGCACAGCGCTCTTACTTGAATCAGGTCGATGACATATGGTACATCTAATTCTTTATGTAGGAGAAATGTTGACGTAGATCTTGGTACGGCCAGCATATGACAGAGAAAGTAGAGAGAGATACCAGGCATCATTGCTGTCAATCCTTAAACATAATGAGTATACCACAACAAGAAAAGAGGAGGCTGTTACAATTATGCACATCCTCCTTAATATCAATCATAAGCTACACAAAGAATGTGATAAATAGGTCTCGTTGAGACGACAAGGACCAGTGGAAACAATATTGTTTATTATGAGTGAAAAAGCCTCACCCATGCTCATGTGGCATGCTTCATAATAGGCTGACTCGTCAGCCCCGGACAAGATGATAGTAACATGGTGCTCTCAACCTCAATGAGAGAGAGTTCCAAGATAAATATAACTGGATAAATGAGGGATCTAGATTATTGCTAAAACAGCCTCTGTGTAGACCTAAATGAATTACTATATTCAAGGGTTCACATGACAGGATTACAATTAAGAAATAGGATGAATCATGAGAGTTATGTATCCGTCATCCTTTAAAGTGCCAACATGTTTCAGCCTAAAAATTACCCCATAAAAGGGTCTCAGGCTTTCATCAGGGTGAAGGAGATCCCTATTGTAAAAGCTATGCGTGCATTCATACACTGGTAAAAGTAAGTCTTAGCTTAAAAATCAAATGGTGTGATTTAAAGTCCTAACTTAGGGTTAAGCAGACCACCTGACCTATACTCCCACCCCCCACCATAGCGGCCCTTTTTCTACCTTCGGCTCACAATAACCTTACCCCAGTCCTTAGCTACTTTTGGCTCGAACTAGGATAATTTTAGAAAAAGCCAGAAGTGTCATAGAGCCTTATCACATAAACAAACTGTGTCTAAGTTATATGCGCCTGTCTGCAGTGAAGTGACAAGCGCAGCAGCATAAAATGTTAAACAGTTAAACACAGACAACAACGTTAAAGGTAGTTTATGTGATATGGGCCATGAACTTTAATGTTGAGCACATTCCAATGGGATGGGTTACAGACTGCTGTGTGCCCCTGGAATGCCCTTACATTGTTGACTTTCCTTATGCACCATCGCAGAAGACTGCAGAATAATACTCGAAGACACCTCGATGGAATACTCTCTTTTCTCTTGTTTAATTTAAACTACCTCAGTGGGTGGAAAGCTCCAATAGAATTATAGCCCATCGGTACACTATTACACCATTTATGAAAGACGCCCTCCCTCTTTAAAGGCCGATCCGAACCAGTATAGCCCTCAGCAGTGGGCTACGTGTAAATTGTCACTTCTGCTTCTGAGACACTTTCACTATTCTGTTAAACACTTTACCCAGATCCCTCAAGCTTTCTCCCCTCCAAGTACTGCCCTCTGATAGCCCCAGCACCCCGGCTCTCACTATATAAAAACACGTGAATGAATTTGTAATTAAATAAGAACATCCTAAATACATCATACATTTTTTGCTGCAGTTATTTAAATTAGTAGCGTTTCCTGTCCAGTCCCACATACCTAAGGGAATAAAAGCTCAGTAAAATACTCAGAAAAAGATGTTCCAATCAAAAGGATACAGCGGCCTACAAATACGAGCAATGTGATAGGAATATGTTTATTCATCGACAATGCAAAATCCTGGTTTCTAACCAAAGAATAGTGCTATAACCAACCAAGGATTCATTGCAGTAAAAGTAAAATGGCAGCGTGTATACTCCTTCAGGTGGGAACGTGTCAACAGTTTGGAACAAAAATATCGATAAGACTACATTTCCTTCATCTTTTTTTTTTTAGTTTTTTTAGTTTTATATAGCTCAAACTCGACTCGAAGTATAGTATAGTTTATTAAACGACCAATAGCATGATCATAAAAACAACATTAAAAACAAAATACAAATACACATTGTCCCATAGTACATAAGTAGAACATTTCGTCAGATTTTGGTTTTAAAACCCTGCCTAAGACTTATTCAAAGTTATTAAAAAACTTTTTTGTATTTACAATTTTAAAATAGCTGTACAGACATAAAAAGACATGCTTAAATGGATCCATCCCTGGCAATATTTCGCAGCGGGGCTTTCGATCTCTGCCACCAGGCATATAACAGATATCTTGTAATTGCAAAGACAAGCCATTGTGTTGTGTCCGATCGAAATATACGTAATGCTTCCGATGGACGTGAAAAGGAAAGCAATCGGCAGGCTGGGATAATCCATGTTTTCCTTATGTTACTGTACGCAGGACACAGAAAAAAGAAGTGCTCAATTGTCTCTTGTGCAGTCTGACATATTGGGCACATAGGAGTGATTTTAACATTGGCCCATTTGTTTTTCCAAACATTTAGCGGTAGGGTCCCAAGCCTGAACTGAATATAAAGTGCTCGTGCCTGTGGTGGTTCAATTTCATCCATGAACACGTCAAAGTTAAAACAGCTCTTAACATTTAAAAATTGCAAAGTTAAAGTGCCACGTGCTACGGTTTCATTGCCAGAGGAATTGATAAAATCCCAGTATCTCTTTTTTTGCAAGGGGGCCATTCTTTTTGTAATAGAACCAGGGGCCTCCCACATCATATCCAGACCCAGGCGATACAGCCATTCTCTAACCCTCTTGAACCATTGCAATTCACCTTTCTGTTTTTGTAGGGTTAGTAATTCCACCACCGCCTCTTTTACGTGGATCTCCGTATTGTTAGCCCAAATTCTGACTCGACTCGAAGTTATTGGAGTGCTTTACATGAGCATATCGGTTACGTTACACAAGGGCAAATTCATTTAAAAAAAAATGTTGCCACGAAAAGAATAAGTGATTTGCCCAGAATCACAGGATGTTGAGCGATGCGGAGACAATTAATAGTGCTGCCAGTGAGTGGTGCAGTTACGGTATTAGCCGTTATATTCTTGGAACTTGGATCACTATTAGCTGTGCACGAATTTATGTACAGAGGGCAATTTCATTGCCTGACTGGCTGAATTAGGGAATGCAAATTTATGTTGCAATTAACAATATCTACTATAGGAGTAAAAATATCACACTGTCAGATTAAAAAAAAAACACAAAGCATTTATTATTCATAGAGATTCACTGATTGTTAAGCTGCAGATGCCCCTAGATTCATTTATGGAGGCAGATGTGCTTGTATGAATCAAATGGCGCTTTACAGTTTTAAGTTGTTTATGTAATTAATATAAAACTGTAACCTTTAGTAAAACTGAGGTTGAACTAATCTGGCTTCAATCAAGTTTACGCCCTTCACCCACATCTTTATTATCAATATAAAAATGGAGTTTGCTTGCTTTAATGCCTTACTGAAGCATCATCCATCATCCTCTCACTCTACAAGTACTGAAATTGAATTTAATACCTTGAACATGGAAGGTTATCTGTAAAAAGACAGGCTTGTCTGTTTACTTGTCAATTAGCATGCACAACGGAATAAAGACTCTCATATTTATTTAAACACATTTCTGTTCGAATTTCAAGATGGAATCAGAGGGAGGATTATGCTCCTCGCTCTTAGGCCCACATTAAAAGTTAAGCGGAAACAGGAAGTACCACTCAAACCTTTATACTGAGGCAAGCACTAATGCAGCATAAGGCAGTGCCATACAAGATATGACAACATGTGTCCCTGCATAAAAAGCCCTGAATTCGGGTGCAGTAACATTGATTTCCACCTGCTATTGCCCTCTCCACAGAGAGTTATCTAGGGGATGACTTATAATTATGTGGTAATTCCGCATCCCGGAATTATAAGTGCCCATTTTATCTATAATACCGAGTATCAAAATCACTACACTCTGATTGCCGCTGCACATGTATGTGGGCCTTAAAGGGGATGTTACTGATGAGAGCAGCACATGCCACTTCCTATACACATGAAACATGTCCTGGTTCTAAATCTTCCATTATAGCTATCATTACAATTATCTCTGCTTCAGGTCTGTTCTGCTTTCCTCAGGGTGAGTCTGTTTTTTGTTCAGGATGAATGCTCCACGGGGAACAGGTTGTACATCATAAATGTACGCTATTGAAGTTCGGATCTGTGTTTGCTTCACAGAGGACACCACTTGAGGGAAAACAAACTGATTACTTTTACTATGCAACATGTACATCTATTCAGTGCATAGTACTCTAGAGAGACTACTGACAATGGTGTAAAGAGGTTGTTTTACTTTGCAAGATCCTATCTCCAGACTCAAAAGACGTTAATATCTACCTCGGAGAGTCTGGTGAAGTCTAAAAATGCCGAAAGGAAAATGTACTGAAGATGCTGACTCTAAGTATTCAGTTCCGCATCCCAGAGGCCAAAGCCCTAAGTGACTTAATGCTCGATATCTGAAATATATAACCAATCCTTAAAACTGAAGCACAGGAACACTAGAGCATACACTGTTCGATATATTTAGCTTATGCTCATGTAATATTTTTTCTATACTTGAATTCACCTGCTTTTGTGGCGCATTTACACCCCTGTTTTAATGATATGAACTCAAAAAAATGCGTTGCACATTGTTGTAATGTTTGTGTATAATTTCCCTAAGACAGTTTTGTGTTGAAATGTATTGATGGGGTTCCCTTTCTTTGATATAGATATCACAAGAAAGTCATCTCTGCCCACACACAAAAAACGATAGTGTAAGATGACTCTTTACAGGGCAGACTCATATGTGGATAAGCCCACTAGTACTTCTACTCGTCACACCCACCATTGTTGTCTGTGCAAAACCTCATGTTGTCATATGAGAAACGCTCTAGAAAAAAATCCCCACATCGTATAAAAAATGGACTGTTTAAGTCAACATTACAGGGCCTGTGTTGCCATCCTTTCAGCCATCTTCCACCACCGCACAGCTGTTGCATTTCTGCCGTGTCATGTAGACTGACATCTCAGAGCTAACAAATACCAGAGCCTGGTTTATGTGTAATTCCATGTGTAAAATAGCATGTCACTGCATATCTGATACATTACACAGACACTTGAAAATACACCTCAATGTTTGCTCCTAACTCATTAGCCTAAGCAATGTGTATCTCATAATTCCCTGATGATGGTGTACACCCAAGAGTCATGTCTTCAGTGTCCTCATACAACACATCTCCTTGCCACGACCACCACAAGTGCCATCACCCATAGGTATGGTGTAAACAAATGTGTGTGTTTCAAGACATACATAAAGTGTTGGTCCCTACATTACAAATCAATATTTGGGCCACTAAAGTTCATTAACAATCCACTACTGTATTTAATGTGCAAATAGTGGATCTCTTGTTAGCAATTGCTCTTCAACAAATTACAAAGCATTGGAAGGACTCTATGCAATTGTCGTCTAAAGCATGGTGGTACGCAATATGTTACGATCATAGATTAGATACTGCCTATTTGCAACCTATGTCTTTTGTTTTAAATCGGCAAGCACTTTGGACACCCATTACTCAGTTTTTGGATGATTCTGTCAAGAGATCCTTTGCACATATACCTGCAACTCAAAAAGTACTCAAACCTCCCTGACTTCCACTTTGTTGCAATATTCTGTTATCTATTATTTATATTTGGTTCATATCTTAATGCTTTTATGTTAATTACAATCAGACAAATATGTGATTTTATTTAGCGTGTGCTTGTCTCCCCCACTTCTTTTCCTTCCCCATTATTTGTATTGATCTTGCTCTTTTTCTCCGTTCTAATATTGCATTCATATGTATTTCTATGATTGTATTTCTTTCATGAATTCAATAAAATCCTCCTTTTAAACTTAAAAAAGAATCCACCACTGCAATATCATACACTATGGTTGTTTAGTGAGCATACTTAATCAACACATGTGTGGAGAGTACGTCATGGTTTGTGACGTCACTGCCCTTGCTGTAGAATCTGAGAGTGGCACATAAGAAATGTGCCACTCTTACATGCCACATTCAACTAATAAAAAATAGAAATGAACCCCATATTGCCCTCACAAGGCAGTGAGGAAAGGACATATTGAAGCCACATGGCCTGACTTATACATATTGTTCCTCCACCATAACCAGCCATGTTACCAAATGTATTCACAGCTGCAGTCACCTAACATTCCTTAGTCACATCGATGCTACTTAGGGACCTAGTGCAAGCAGGCCATTGGCCTACTGTCATTCGTCAGTCAGGCGTGTCTGTAGCCCCAGAGACCCCAATTGCAATGAATGATTTCATTCACTGCAATGTGAAATCTCAAAACCCAACAAGAGTGTTGCTTATACGGTTTCCATAGAACTTTCAAGATAAAATCATCAAGTACTCATGTCCTCACATTCATCACAGAAATAAAAGATAAAAAAGCATATCTGGTGATTCATGCTTTGCTATTTTTCTTCAACAGCTGCTCCTTTCAAGTCCATGTAATTCAAACCCTGTGCCCTCACCGTGGCCAAGCATATGACATAATGGTGCGTTTCCACGCTCACACTGCCTGAATGGCTGTGAAAAATGACTGTGCCCATGGCAAGCATCCTAAAACAGATATCTCTCATTTTGTCAGGAAATTGTTTGTGCCACAGTCCCATGAAAACTAATCATTATGCATCATGTAATATATGTGTAATCATGACTTACTGCCCACCCCCACCTTACCACAGGCCCAGTAACTAGATATACTGTATATGTAATTCAAAACTACTGTGGGAGAAGAGCCTGAGAATGACTCTCCATCCACAAATGTAGGCAGATCTAAATCCTGGGAAGAAAGAGCTGCACCTGCAGGCTAACGTCTGGGCAGCACACAACATCTCTGAGGATATAGAGATTGTCAGACCAACACAGGATGACCCACCTACCTGTCCCAAACTTTGTTAGGCTGTTCTCCTGATTGAAAGCCACAGGCGCACAGATAAAAGCCACAGATGCTTGTCCCACCTACCCAAGAAATGCTTACCCACAATACTCATCCTACAGGTACCCCAGATTAACCCCCTGCATCACATAAATAGAATTCTCTGTGTGACCAATTGGCCTCTCCTATCCTACATTGGCCAACGTTTGTCCATTGACGTCAGCCTTCCATCTCCAGTCTAACAAGGTGTCAGGATTAAAAGTAAAGATTCTGACCGTAGTAGTCGCAACACTGAAGCTGGAAGTAATGTCACTCAGCAGAGAGAGGGCGCCAACATCGCCAGAAGGAAAAAGTCATTGAACATGTTGGGAGGAACAGTGAAGCAATTCCGAGTGTGCTACCAGATGTGGCTGGAAACATGTATGTGCAGAAGAGCAGAGTTTTGCCCCTGGCAGCTACAGGGCATGTGTGGTATCTTCCGCCTACAAAAGATGTTACTGCAGTTACTCTCATGCTTCAGGCTGTGTTTGCTCAGCCAACACTAAGCTTCACATCACCTGTTCATCCCTCGCCTTCTCTTCAGGCCAGTTTGCTTTTTCCAGTGTTTCTGGCACAAGGATTTTTCTTTACCTTGACTCATACCTCCCTATTATCTGTTTTCCTCCTTCAAGCTGCTCTTTCTCTTGCACCCGTTTGTGCTTCATTCCACAGTCTGAATGCATTTCTATCTTCCCATTCATCTTCCATGTTATGCTCATAATATGTGCCTGAGTGTTCTGCTATCCTCAGTTAAGTTTGGCAGTCTGACTACTGTCAGTTCACGCTCCGAGACATTATTCCAACTTGTAATTCTCAGAAAAATGGGTAAGATTCAGGGACTACGCTTCCATTAATGACTTTAGTTAAATCATAAACTGCCTATATCTATGAGTGGGCAACACCCTTCACCCCACAAGAATGAACCTAGTATAAAGTGTTTAAAGTAGACAGTCATGACACCATTGAGGATATTCTAGTAAGTTTCCAGTCAGTGGTGCATCAGTAGTTTGATTGGAGTTTATTAAATAAGACGACACATCTTTCGTCCCCTAGTTGCTTGCAGGCCTGGGGATTTTTCAAGACTGTTATTCACATTACTAATATATACAGCCATGAAAAAACCCTAGGCTTGCACAAAAACTAGGGGGCGAAACACCTGGTGGGTGGTCCACTTACCCCACAGAAGTGTTCAAAAACTTTTCTTGATTGATAATCTTCAATTCTGCTACTAATGCACCACTGACTGCAGACTTACTAGAATATTCTTAATACTGTCATAACTCTCTAGCTAAACTCATTATACTAGATTATTCCAACTTGTGCGGCTACTATGGGGCAACCTACTCTCAAAGACTGCAGCAGGCTCACACAGAACACCTCCTGCCACAATCACATTGGATCTAGAGTTCTGTTTATAGGCCCATTCAGAGGAACTCTTACATCTCTTGTGAAAGTTGCTGCTTCACATCTTTTTTGCCCGTGGCACAAGGTGGTCGCCATGCCTGCGCGATGGGCTGCCTTTGGGAAGGTCAGCTGTCCAGGAGGAATAATTCTTCACCCTGCCTGCTCCAGACAACATGGAATCTTCAGCATAGAGAAGTCCATGTGCTGCAAGACCATCTACTTAGGAACCTGAATCACCATCTGCATAGCCACACTTAAGGATAGGCACTAAAGGCTCCTGCTGAACCAAAACCAGCTCCAGTGGCACTTGTTGGGTTGGTACCAGAAGCATCTCCTATGGGAACAGCTACAGGTGTATTATCTATGTATGGTTATTGATACATGAGATAGGTTTCTAGTGGCTGTTCTATCCATTTTTTTTTAAATTTTGTCTTGAGTTTCTTTTTTACCTTCTTGTGTGTAAATGTTAGCGTGGTGAAGGTGAGTGTGTGTGGACGGTTGTGTCAGTCACCTAACATTTTACCTTTTTTCTTTTGCCCTGGTGGTATTATACACAGCCTGAAGTGATTTTGGAGTAACTTACTCGCCGTTGCAGTGGGCGGTATATGACGTTTTTCAAGACTGGGCGAGTGTAACTGTCAGCTTGGTTAAACTGTATTATTGATTAAGTGCTATTGTGTGCAATTTTCATTGAGTGGGTCTGACGTCCAGATTTTAAGATGTGTTGAATGACTTTATGGTCCTTCTTGGGGCCAGTCTTGATTCCCCTTGCCAAGCCAGTTTAGGAGGAGAACAGGAGCTATTCCCCATTTTTGCATCTCTCCTTTTACTCACACACGCACTCACACACGAGTGATATTTTTTGTTCTGCGTATAATTCCATACAAAATCCTAACATTCTCGGCATGAAACATAAACGGCAGAAACAGGGCACTTCCCCGTCTTTGGTAACTCTGGTAACTCTGGTAAGCAGTGATTTTCCAAGAACATTGTAATTTACATTGCTGTGCTGACAGCTTACGAGAACAGTGGACTTCTTAACAAAACCCTTGTAATCTCACGATTTGGAGTGGCCCCAGGTCTCTGCCATCTCCAAATGACTGATTTAAGTGATGGCCGAACATTGACAGGCAAAAGTGCAGATAGCTTGATTAATGTATGGCCCAAATTCCTCTGAACTGTGTATCATGACTTAATGCGAAACCCTGGGGGGATTGAAGGGGCGAATTACATTACCATGAATAATATAAAAAGTGATATTCTGTCTAAAAGCTTTTGAGTGCAAGTGAATTGAGCAAATATATTAACAAAGTTACAGCAGATTCAATCATGAGAAATGTTATTCAGAATTTATTTCGAGATAAACTGCATGTATCTACTGTGAGAAGATTACATCTACTGGCAGCAGCAGTGTATTTTATCACAAGTGGGTTTAATTCATAAAAGGCATCTTATCCAAGTCTTGTGACTTTTAAGAATAACTGGAATTTTCCTCTTTTGTCAGGAACCTAAGTCGCATGCAGATAATTGACAGTGATGAAAATATGATTCTAACAATCACCCAATCCATAATATTTATAGCAACAAAATAGGATATACAGGATATTCTAACAGTAGATTTATATTTGCCAAAAATGCTTTTTTCTAATTTGAAATTTCAAAATTACTGTCTGAAAATGTGATTTTTATTTGAATAGTAAGAACCCTATTATTATTGTCATTACTCTTTTCATTTTTATTTTTAGTATTATTATTCATTTTCATCTTTTTCTTCTTTTCTCTTTCTTCTTCTTATTAGTAGTAGTAGTAGGACTGGCAGCATTATGGTAATCTTTAGTACTGTTTTTAATATTATCTTATAATAATAGCAATATTAAGAATGATAAGTGACTTCCCTTTGACATATGAAAGAAGAAGAGAGGAAGAATGCTTTTGTGTAGCTGATCCTACTGGTTGACTTGTCTGTCCCAAACCCTATTGCCTGAACCCAGAGAATGCACAAAACAGCAAGCCATTTGCCTCACTAAAATTTTTTTTAAAAAACTACTAAACCCGGCCCATCGAATGAAGATGTAATTCACAAAGATTTCCAGTAATACACTTGAAACTTAAGAAACGTTCATTGGACTACCATTTTGTTAGACCTGGCACCATTGGCGTGGGTCTCCCTTCCATTATTTTGCTGTTGCCTCCTGTGTTTTGCTATGTTTTTGCTGGTCTAGATGCTTTGGGCACTTTGCCACTGCTATTCAGTGCCAAAGTGCAAGTGCTCCCTATTGTAAATTGTTGTTATGGATTAGTGATTCCATGATTGGATTATTTGATTTACTTGTCAGACCCTAGTACAGTGCACCGTGTGTGCCCAGGGCCTGTAAATCAAATGCTGCTGGTGGGCTTGCAGCACTGGTTGTGCCACCCACAGAAGCAGCTTGTAAACTATGGCTCAGGCCTGCGATTGCAGAGCCTGTGTGCAGTCTGGGACTGCCATGTCGACTTGGCAAGTGCACCCACTTGCCAGTCCCCAAACCTTCCCTTTTCTACATGTTAGTCACCCCTAAGGTAGGCCCTAGGGCAGGGTGCATTGTATGTGAAAGGTAGGACATGCCCTGGTGTGTGTGGCATGTCCCGATAGTGAATTACAGCCATTTTCGTTTTTCACTATTGCAAGGCTACCTGCTCCCATAGGCCAGAATGGGCAGTTTGATTATAACATCTTATAATCCTAACTGACCAAGGGAACAAGGTAGAAATTCGAGTTTGGTATGCCTGAACTCAGAATGTTAAAATACATCTTTTAGTGTGGGTGATTTTTACATTCAGTGTTTGAAAATACTACTTTTAGAAAGTAGGTATTTTCTTGCCTAACCATCCAGCTTGCCTCTGCTAGGTTGTGTATTGCATGTCTGGTTTGTGAGTGACAGGAGGGCTTGGGCTCCAGCAGTCTGATGGGTCAGGGCTGGGCTGAATAGGACCTTGGCTGAATAGAGAGTAGGGGCGGGGATTTCCTTTCACTCCCTGAGCCCTCATAGAATAGAGAGTAGGGGAGGAGATTTCCTTTCAGCTACCTGGGCCAGGTCTGCTTTCAACAATGCTGTCTCCACCTCCTGCCAGGAAGCTGCACAGAACTGGTTTTGGCTAGGTACAGGCACCCTCTGCCTTCAGAGGACAAAGTATTTACTAGTATAAATATTGGGGCCCAGACCCCAAGACTTTAGATCACTTCTGGGAATCAAGACGAACCTTTGCTGAGGAGAAGAACCAGGAAACTGAAGGAGG
The DNA here is from genome assembly GCA_963921515.1 of Calotriton arnoldi. Lineage (NCBI taxonomy): Eukaryota > Metazoa > Chordata > Amphibia > Caudata > Salamandridae > Calotriton > Calotriton arnoldi. The sequence goes on from CAWUFW010011629.1 coordinate 92,730, forward strand.
AGACTGCCCCTGTGCTGTGTGCTGTTGGGGTTGGCCTGCAGTGGTTACTTTATTGCCAAAGAAAAGAGAAAGGAACTTTGTGTGTACTTTCATCATCTTGAAGAAGATCTCCAAGGGCTTGAAGATTGAGCTTGCCTCCTGCCTGAAGTCTCAGGGATACAAGACTTCACCCACCAGCTCCCTGAATTCCCTTGCTGGGAATTCTGCCTGCAAAGAGGTGCCTGCTGTTGTCTTGGGCCCTCTGAGAAGACTGCGTGTCGCTGGGAGCTGGAAGCGCGACGCAATAAGGAGAAGCGTGTCGCCGATGCAGCAGTTGCCATCGCATCGCCGAGGAAGCATGCCGCCGCCGCGGCTGCTCGCATCGCATCACCGAGGCGCGTCGCATCACCGGAGAAGCGTGCCGCCGCCGCAGAGGTCGCCATCGCATCACCGGAGAAGCGTGTCGCAGGGCCTGTCGCGGCTCAGAAGTTCACTGAGTCGCCGCACGGCCGTCGGGCGTGCACGCATCGCATCTACATTGTCGCACCATAACCAAAACGCCATTTTGTCGCATCGCGGCGCCATCTTGTCGCATCGCACCGGATCACAGTAAGAAACCGACGCATCAACTCCCCACACAGTAAGGAAGCGAGCCTCAACTCCCCTGCACACCAGTAAGGAACCGACGCATCCACTCCCCTGAGTGTAAGGAACCGACGCATCACCTTCCCTGCGACCCTTTTGTTTTGCGTTACGCATCCAAGGTACTTTGAGAGTAAAGTGTCGCATTTACCATCTACATTGAACTAAGCTATTGCTACCATTTTAAAGACTCATTTTTGTTTACAGTATTGTGGATTTTTGTCGTTTGACCTTGTGTTAAGTCTAGTAAAGATTACTTATTTTTCTAAACTGGTGTAGTGTCCATTTGTAGTGTTTTCACTGTATTACTGTATGTGTTCACAAATGCTTTTTACACACTGCCTCTGAGATAAGCCTGTCTGCTCGTGCCAAGCTACCAAGGGGGTGAGCAGGGGTTATTTTAGGAGTGTATCCCCTTACCCTGACTAGACGCGAGGGTCCCTATTTGGACAAAGGTGCAAACCATTGCCAACTAGAGACCCCAAAATCTAACACATTTCCTGAAGCAAAATTCCCTGTAGTGCACAATTTTTCTCCCTGGGAAATACATATTTCCCAATGGAGAAATCTCTTCTCTTAAATCACCACAAAGTTTGGAGGTGATCCACACCCCTCAGCATACTAGAGGGAGAGTTACTCCAGCCCCTTGCTGGAGTAAATCTCTACCATACCCGCGGTGGTGAAGGGTCTGATCAGAGTTTTTAAATGAGTAAACAAACAAGTTTGGGGCGTTTAACAAACTTACAAGACCTACCGTCCCATGCTCCATTCACTTCCCACCCCTTTGTAGGAGTTTCCTTTAACATTTCTTCACACTCATGGCAGAGTAATAATACAGAGTAGTAAAACTATCCTTGCCAGTAAAAATTCCTTTGGTGAAAGCCTGGAGGCATAAATGAATGTTTAAGGCTGAAAATGCTTATGTGAATCTGGCTCATGGTCTTTAAGTCTAAGGATTTTAAAAATTCTCATTTAAGAACCAAACAAAGGGTGGGAGAGGGATGTGATGCATGCTGAATATTTCTAATCTTGAGTAAGTAAAACATGTGCACCTTACCCACTGTTTAATCTACAGCTAGGTAGCTCGCTGAGGCATAGATTCAGGCAATGCCTGGGAAGGCATTTTTGGCTGAGGGAAACACTGCCCACTCAACCTAGTGTAGCGTCTCCTTTAACATGACCAATCAAATATTGAATGATCCACAGTAAAGAGCCAAAAGAAGAGCCACATTTAGATGTGAAGGGAGCCATTTATGCAAACCCAGCATTCCCCTGCCATATGTAGAGATGAAAGCAGAGCTTCAGGTGGCTTAGGTTCTAAGAGTGGGTTTCTGATGAATATTTATAATATTTGCATTATAATACAAAGAGCAAAGCTTCAACGGCGGACTAATGGTTCTGCACCTCACACCAGTTCCCCAAATTCAAAGGTCCTGCGCACTGAAACCCCGGCACCAGCCGTTACGTGATGCCACTGTGTCCCAGATCCTGAAAATGCAGCTACAAATGGGATTCAGTCCATTGACTGTCTCGCTTAGACCATATTGCTGATCTTCGCTTTCGGGCATTAGCTAGCCCTGGGAATTCCCCCGTGTATCCAGCGTATTACACTGGAGCACTCACACTGGACCACATCGACTTGTTGTTGTTGTACTTTTGCTTCGCTTGACTTAAGCCCTGATGAAGATCTCGGTGAGAGAACGAAACGCGTTGGCTGAGCCTAATGTGTCATTAACTTTTGGAAAATATTAATTGAAAATAAAGACTTTACAAACTACAAGAATATCTTGGACTTCTTTGCCTGGCGCACACCCACTTGTGGCTGCATTTATAATATTTGCATTATGTATAGTAATTGCAAGCATGAAAAATTAAGTAATGTCCCCCATTCCCTGAGAGAAAACTCGTAGGGTGTCGGGGGACATTTTTGTGTTCTGCAGAAAATAACCTTATATGTGGGTTGCTTCTGAAGAACCAAAAAGTGCCAAGCAAGCTCCCATACATGGGAGAACTTTTGTCGAAAAAAGCCCACCAGAGAATCATTGAACTGTAAATTCAGCAAGTTGGTAAGAAGTGGGCCCTCTGCTACCCCAGTGGTTTAGTGGCCTGCCATTTAAAGAAAAAAGGAGAGGGCATGGCCAAGATGGTGGACGGGTGAGGCGTGTTCCAGAGTCTCTCCATCCCCAACGCTGATCCATCCAGCTTATCTGGCTACACACCGGGGATAATCCACCTTGGCTTGTGTTCTCCAGCTGGGGGAAGCTGTGGAGCACCGACAAAGCACGTACGGAGCCAGCTGACCAAAACTACCCCATCCATGGGTGATAAAGTTGGAGAAGAGAACATGGTCCAAGGCACGATGGCAGTGCTGCTGCCTAGAATCGACTGTGACTAGTATTGATGGATCATTCTCCACATTACAGCAACCTCGCCAGAGTGCTCAAGGTGGACCCCCCACTGCACTACTGACCCCAGGGTCCGTGAGTCCTGAATGTGCCTGGTGACCCCCGATCTACCCAGCGCACCCCCTTCTCTCCGGGCCTCTCCCGGCCGCAAGGCAGGAGGCAGATTACCGGCGAATACCCTGAGGTACCAGGCATAGTGCCCCACCACTGAATCGATGCAGCACAACCCTTCTTCCGTAACTGACCTGGGCCCTGAAGATGCTGCTGCAGGAGACCCCTGTTTGAGGCCCCCACGATAATCACACACCAGCTATGGCCTATGTCGGCCCAGCATCAGCCCCTCCCCGCAGATTTAACCCGGGGAGGGGCTGATCCTGCCTTGTTCAGTCTTCCTGTGGACCATCTGGGGTCCCCCTTAGGGAACTGGACTTCTGCAGGGACTAGGGTGCCCCTCCGGGTTGGATAGCCGTGGGGCGGGCCACATCCCCAGGCCTCCCCTGCCCAGCAGTTTTGCCACGCAACACTTGTCAGACCTGGGCCTACCCCATCAGCGGTTTCTCAGACACTGGTGAGGGAGCCTGGACTCGCTGCTTGCCTTGCCAGGAGCCCTCCTCTTCTCCATCGTGCTGCAGCATGCCTGCAATTGGCGGCAGTGCAGGGACTGGGCCTTAACCCTCACACTCAGCCCGGATATTACCATCCCTGATATCAACTAGAGACACATCCCCGGCCCTGCACCCTGCTGACACATCGAGAATGGCTTGCACTACCCCGCAGCAAGAGTGTAGGATGTCATTGTTATGTTATGTTATGTTAGTCCGACTTGTATAGCGCAACAGCTGCCTCAGCAAAGAGGCGTCCCGGCGCTTACTACTGGCAGACAGCAAGAAACTAAAGCCTAAGCCGCGGGGAAGAGATGAGTTTTTATAGCCTTCCTGAACGTCAAGTAGTTATCCAGACTGCGAATATGAAGGGGGAGAGAATTCCAGAGCTTGGCCGCTAGATAGCGGAAAGATCATCCCCCGGCACGTAGACGCTTTACCCGCGGAACCAGAGCCAAGCATGACCCCATAGAGCGCAAAGAGCGCAAGGGTGTGTAAGGTACCACCACGTCGGACAGAATACAAGGGGAGGAGAACTTTAAGATTTTGAAGGCCATGGAGAGGGCTTTAAATTCTATGCACTTGGCCACAGGCAGCCAGTGTAATCGACGGATTACCCCCGAGATGTGGCGTCTTCGCGGGAGACCCAAAAGGGCTCTGGCAGCCGCATTTTGGACCCTTTGTAGGCGCATGACCTCAGCTTTATTCAACCCCAAAAAAAGTGAATTAGCATAGTCAAGCATTGACAGTATGGCCGCCTGAACAATCAGTTGTCTGGTGGATGGGTCAAAATAGCCCAGAAGGGGTTTCAGACCCCGTAGAAGGCCAAAGCACGTGCCTGCAATCTTCTTAGTGTGATCCTGAAGACTAAGGGTTGAGTCTATCCATACCCCTAGGTTTTTCACCACCGACTTAGGGGAGGGTGCGCTCCCCAGGGTGTTAGGCCACCAATTCTCGCTCCACAGCTTGATGTTTTTACCTACCAACAACACCTCCGATTTATTAGCATTAAGCTGGAGGCAGTTGGCAGTCATCCACTCGCGACCGCCGCCAGACCGCTCCTAAATTTAGGGGCATCCTGCGTGGAGTCGTCGGAGAGAACCACCACCAGCTGCGTGTCATCGGCGTAAGAGACAATGGAGAGACCCCTGTCCCTGGCTATCACTGCCAGAGGTTGTACGTACAGATTAAAAGTACGGGACTCAGGGCGGAGCCCTGTGGCACACCTTGTCCAACAGACTGGACACGTGAAAGGAAGGGCGGAGCAGACACCTGAAAAGTCCTTTCAGAGAGGAAAGATCTGAACCATTCCATGGCAGCACCACCGATTCCTGCCTCCTCCAGACGATTTAAAAGAATCTGGTGGGATACAGTGTCAAACGCGGCACTAAGATCTAACAAGATCAGTGCTGCGGTGTCACCCGCATCTAGAATGGTCCGCAGATGTTCGGCCACAGCAAGGAGCGCTGTCTCCGTACTTGAGACTACTCTTGCCCTGTGTCGCTCCCCTTGATGGGCAGCACTCACTAGTCACCACAAGGCAAATAGACGTAGGTGCACTAGGACAACTTTCAACAGTCTTGTAACTTGAAGACCTTACGAGCTGATAATTCCATAGCGCCATCAACTTCAACACAGAGCACCTCATCGGCTACACCAGATAATCGGGGTGAGCCCCTTGAGATTGGCAGTGTAATGGACGTTTCCCTCCCCTTCTACGGTGGGTGCCTTATTGGCAACAGGAGCTATGGGCACCGAATGGGGGGAAAAGGACCGCACACTTTAGGACATGCTCACTAGGCCCACTGGATCACAGACCAGAGATTCTTCACTGCCTCCGGGATCGGAAACCACGCCAGGCAGCGGGGAGGCAGCCACACCGGTCACCCACCCCTTCTTGGAGGCCCTTTTTGCTTCCCTTCGGGATGATCTCCAGACCCTCAAGAAAGATCTCTCAAATGACCATAAAGAGGTCCGCCGGGACCTTGACAGCCTGGGCGACAGTATCCTCGCTGTAGGGCCATGAAACAAGTTGCGATGAGGAGATTGTGCAGTTGCAGCAGGAAGTCCTTCGACTCAGGGACCAACAACTTGACCTGCAAGCTCACGCCGAGGATTTGGAAATCCGATCGCTGTGCAACAATATCCGTATCAGAGGCAAACCCACCGGGGCTGAGGGAACTGATATAACAATGTTCATCACAGAGCTCTTCCGTTCGATCCAGGAGGTTTAATCAGAGACAGGCATCAAGCTTGATAGAACACATAGAGTGGGCCCCAAGAGATTGGACTCTGCGCCACCAGCCGACATATTGACGTATGTCCACGATTTTCCACTAAAGGATCGCATCCTCCGTGCAGCTATAGACAGACACCCAATACAGTTTCAAGGTTCTAAGTCGATGCTTTATCAGGATTTGGCCACCTCTACCCTCCAGAAGTGCACAGAATTTTGCTCTGTCATTGCTCAACTTAGAAATGTAGGCATATCATACTCGTTCGGGCACCCCTTCCGGCTCGTTCTTCGACTGAATGGCAAACTCCATCAACTTCGATCCCTTGAGGAGGCCTGTCAGGGAGGCCTGTCAGCTGCTGGGCATTGATGATGTCCCATCTGATCCATAACAGACCAGCCAACACAAGCAGGCGGCCCACAGACACCAACGATGGAGGAGCGCCGGAGCACCATCCACGGCGTTCCGTCCCGACTCGGCGACTATGGCTGGAGAACAGCAGGCGATACTAAAGATTTTCACCGGAGACTCTGGTACCGCAGATGTTCCATGAACCTGGCCGTGAAGCTTCTATTTTACCATTTAAGGCAGGTGTTTTGGTCGTGATATTAGTTATTGAAGATTTCCTCTAAGTAGTCGAGCTACTTGTTTTTGCTAAAAGGTTGCTGCTTCAAAAATCAGTGTTCAATTGTATCTACATTGATAAAAAAAAATAGACTTTTTAATGCTGCTGAAAAAAATTTGAAAAAATGCAATACCGCTATAAAAGTACTTATTTCCAAATTAGCCCCATCCGGACATTTTTTATACTTCGGTCTCACATTAATTGCAAGCAGAGACTGACAATCTCCTCATGAAAGAAGTCTGCGTGGTGCCACACTCACAAACACCGACGGTTCCCAGCAGCTGTGAATGAAAAAGGAACGTTACAGCAAACACGATGTTTTCTCAAAGTGGAGTTGACCATGACCTGATACCATTAAGAAACCCGATTACCCTTGTCTGCAAACACTCACTGGTCCTCTGACTTGTTAAATGTTATGAAATATTCTCTTTGGAAGTCACATGTAAAGGAAATGTAATGTCTATGGAGGCGCGAATTGATGAATTGCGCCACTAACAATAGGCCCAGCCAGCGGAATGAGCAGTCCCCGAGTTCAGAACACGCTCATCTGAAAAGGTGTTTACTCTAGTTAAATAGAAGGGCAGCGTGCAGGAAAAGGCACAGAAAGGTCACCGCTGCAGCCCGTTCATCTTCATTACAAAGGCCCAGTCGAGGCATGCCTGCGCACTTTAGGCTTGTTACCATTTGAATATCGCTTTTATGAGAAAATGAAAAAATATGAGTTTATATGGAAATCTAAACCGATGAAACAATCCGGACTGCTTGTTTCTAAAATCAACGCGGACTTTATTATACAAACGTGTTAGGAAAGCCATGTCCGTGAGAAGTGGGGAGCAGGGCTTAATTACCATAAGAAAATAGTAAGTGCAGAGGTGGAAAGATTTCATGGGAGCCTGCTGCCGCCAGAGCTGGCAAACAGAGTGATTGTTGAACAGCAGTGCTGTTTGGTCCTGATGCCACCTCGTGCCTCCTTCATCCACTAGCCTAAATGTCCTGCCTCTTCATCTCACTCCTCAGGGTTCTTTTTCTTCCCTGATGTCTCCCTCTGTCACTTTTTCCTTATCATTCTCTTCGTCCTCTTTCTCCTTTCTCTGCCTTTCTCTCGCTCGGAGTCAAAGTCTGATGATGAAAAGTGAGTCTCGGGGGCATGTTTTCAAGGAGCTAGCACCACTGCAGCGTCATTTTTTTTAAATTGAGGCAGCTTTATTTTTGGTGCCATATTTACAAAGGGACGCTAGAGGCCTTTAGCGTCACATTTACATCTCCTGCGACTATTTTTCACAGCACCAGATCCGGATGCAGCAGTTTGCAATAATGATATGCAAGCTAGTCATTCCTACTAAAAAAGCCATGCAAAACTGACGCAGCCGTATTTACAACGATTTGGGAAAATGACGCTAATTTGGCAAAAGACGCGCACAGTTCTAATAGCATCAGAATTTTACCGCTATGGATAAATATGTTTTTAGTCACCCATAACTTGATAACCACCTTAGACCACTGGTACCCTGGGTCTATCTCGCACCTGCCCCGGTCATATAAGGGAAGTGGTTCTGCCACCATTATGGACTTTATCTTTGTGACAGCCCCCTTGGGTGTGGTTCCGGGATCTTTTAATATTGTACATAATCCATTTAGTGACCGCAACCCACTGACACGTTCGCTCAACTCAAGGGGTTGGTTAACAAGCTAACAGACAGCCAAAAGTCCCAGGCACTCCTAATTCCATCGGATCAGGGTAAGCGCCTATGCTGGGCAAGTATTGATGTAAAGGTCTTTAATTATAACCTCTTCTCTTCCTGCCAGCATGAGATAGGTGTATGTCTAAACTTCCATACATCAAGCGAGGATATCTAAAGCTCGTTCTCCTCCATTGCCCTGGCGGTCTCAGGACTTTTAACTACACAGGCAGTAGAGCGGGCCAGTCTTCCACCTCTAGTTCGATCATAAGTGTTCGCAGGCACTGAGGAGCTTAAAGGTAGCCTTGAAACAGGTGCCCCGGGAAAAGGACAGAGTAACTTTGTGTAGGCGCCTTTATAAAAAGTCGCTAAAAGTGCGCAGACACGAGCTACAAAAGCAGGCATGGGAGGATCTAGTTAAAGCGGGGGAATTGAGGGACTCTGCCCTTTTCTGGAAAATGATCAATAGCCCCTGCCTTGCTGAACCAGCTAGACTGACAGTGTGCCACCACATAACGCCAGACCAGTGGGTCTCTCACTTTCAAAAGGTATACGTCGCAAATCCCCCGGTGGAGCCACGCACAGATATACCCCTCAGTCTGGTTGTTATCCCCATCAGCTTCTCCTTGAAGGAGGTACACTCAAGCATCAAGCTGTTATCACTAAACAAGGCCCCGGGCCCCGACAGAATACCCCTGGACCTCTTCCGTAATAACATTGAGGTCTGGGCCCCCATACTGACCCAAGTCTTAAATGCAGCGGCTATAAAGGGGATGTTGCCCTCCTGGACCACAGCTACAATAGTACCGATTTTCAAAAAAGGGGATAAGGATAACCCACAATCTTACCGGCCGATCTCTCTTATCGATGCTACGGTAAAGGTCTTGGGCAGGGTCCTCCTATCTAGACTGTCTTTGTGGGCCACAGACAATCATATATTATCGGACATCCAATTTGGTTTCCGCAAAGGTATGTCAACCACCGATCACTGTCTTAATCTCTATCTCTTGACAGCTAAATACACACCGACACAACCGGGGGCCCTGTACCTAGCCTTCATGGACCTCACGTCCGCTTTTGATTATGTCAACCGGACTAAGTTGTGGGACATTTTAACCTCGTTGGGAGTAGACCCTGGTATCGTGCACTTACTTCACTTCACGCCCAGATGACAGTGGCAGTGAGATACTCACAGGAGGGGGCCCTCACAAACCGTTTTAATTGCACACGGAGGGTGCGTCAAGGATGCATTTTAGCTCCTTTTCTATTTTCAGTTTATATTAATGGCCTGGAGGCAGCCCTACTGGCACTCCAGTCGGATTCCCCTAGAGTGGGTAGGAGAGCCCTCCCGGTCTTTCTTTACGCTAATGATGTGGTGCTTATGGCCCGCACGCCCCGGGGACTACAGGTTTTAATAGACGGCTTTGTCGCTTTTATCGACAGGCTGGATCTGTCATTTAATTTTACCAAATCCTATGTTCTTGCAGCTGGTCCCCGGGGCCTCCGGAGAAAAACCTTCAAAGCTGGTCACCATATTCTCGCTAAGGTACCGGCTTTCCCCTACCTAGGTGTGTTATTTGACAACCGTCTACAGTGGAGTGCCCTCTTAGAGGGGAAGCTGAGTGAGTTTAGCAAATCGGTGGGGGCCATCACTAGCTTTGCCAGCAGATTGGGCTCTTGGGCACAGGAGGTTATTCTAAAATTGTATAACTCCAAGGTCATCGCAAAAGTTCTATATGGCAGTGAGATCTGGGGGTATGTCAGCTCTCAGAGGTTACAAGTGGCGGAAAATAAGTTTTTTGCGCTGGATCCTTCGAGACCCCGGGCACCCCAGCCTAGCTTGTGCACAAAGAGCTAGGGGCTGATTATTTGGTGGACCAGGTGGCAATCAAACCCTTACTGTGTTGGATAAAGACATGGACACGTGTGGAAAAGGGCTTTAACCGATTGATCCTATCAGATTGTTTGGCCAGGGAACATGGTAATAAAATCCCATGGTTACGCTATGTTTAGGAGTCTTTTCAGGCAATAAGAAGGCCAGATATTTTTTTTGCACACAACACTTTAAGCTTTATTCACAAATTTTCTAAAGCGCAACGTGAAAACATCGAGCTCAAGAAACCCACAGTGAGGGCTTATGTAATGTCAAAATCTGTGTTGGGCATGGAATCATACCTCTTAGCACTACCCAGCACGCACAACAGATTTTTAATCACACGTTTTAGATTCATCCAACTTCACCATCTCCTGGCATCCCCTGCTGTTTTTTTCCCTTAACCCAAAGTGGTCATTGTGGCTGTGATCTTAGATCTCCACAGGACACACTCCACTTTGTTTTACTTTGCAAATTGTTTTCATTGCCAAGAAAAAGATGTTTCCGGCCCCTGTTAAAGAGCTTGAAGTTCAGGCAAGCTAAGGTGGCACTTTTGCACCTCCAGCTGTTACCAAACCCTTATACCCTTTGCCGCTGTGAAAAGCTTTATGCGGGCTGCTTATAGATCTAGTCTCTCTAGAATGGACTAATTTCTGAATAGCCTGCACCCACGAAGCCACTCCTAGCGTGATGGTGAGAATAGCCCTAGACCTTCAGAGTTTTAAAGATTTGTACTGTTTTTAAAAGAGGGGGATGTTTTAACTTGTGTGCAATGATTGTTGTTTCAAGATATGTTTCTTGTTTTATTGTGTGATTGTATTTTTGTATCTTTTATGGATTCTTTTGCATCCGAATAAAGAAAGTTATTATTACTACCGCTACGGAAAACCGGGCGTAAAAATGACGCATGTCCACTGGTATAAAAGCAGAACATACCCAAATCACTATGGCAATCTCAACGGCACCATGGACCTACTCCTCCTGAACCAAGAAGACCACCACCACCATTACCACCACCACCTCCACCATCACCACTACTATGACCACGGAGGCAGCGCAGGAGAAGGAAGCGAACATACCGCCAGAGGATTACCCTCATTGACCTCAGGGAGGAGGAGGTCATTGCCCATTACAGGCTCAGGACAAATTCCATTGTTCGCCTCCTGCATCAGATTGCACTAAAGCTGCAGCCAACATTGCAGCGGTGCACCATCATCCCGCCGAATGGCAAGCTACCGGCTGTCCTGCACATGCTGGCGTCTGGAACTTTCCCACCCACCACAGCCAGATTGGCAAGGGTATCCCAGGCATCCTTCTCTAAATTCCTCCCCTCCGTCCTGGATGCCATCATAAGCCTCACACCCCAGTACCTCTTCTTCCACAACAAAGTGCACACAGGAAAACAAGCAAGGCTTTTATGCCAATGCAGGATTTCCACATTTGTTCGGGGCAATGGACTGCACCCATGCGCAACTTGTGCCTCCAGCGGTTACATCACACATGTACCACAATAGGAAGCATGCACATTCCATGAATGCGCAGCCCATCATGTACCCTCTGGGCCTCTTCTTTAATGTCCTCACAAAGTGCCTGGGCAGTGCTCATTATTCCTTCATCTTCTGTCATTCCACCATCAATGAGCGCTTCAAGATTGGGACATATGGGAATGGTTTACTGGTTGGTAAGTACTTCTAATGCACATGACGTACCACATGACAGTCAAATATGTTGGAATACGTTGCCATATTAGTCTTGGGCAGAATGAGACAGTGCATATGTAGTTGGTGTGAGCCTACGTACTTGCGCCATACTACATGGCCTATGTGCAACATAATCCTACAAGGCACATGTTGAGAGCACCTACGCCACTGTGGGCCACATGTACAAGTGAGCTGCGCTGCTGGAGCATCACTGTTCATGATGCTCTGGTGGAGCAGGTCTCCAGCTCATATCAATGAGGCAATGCAAAGTTAGCCTGCGTGCCTTTGCATGGCCTCATAGATATGCAGTAAGGCAAGCCAGAGCAAAGTGCAGCATTCATTCATCCTACGTTAAGGATGTGTTCCATGCGCCTTGCAGTGGCTTTTCTCATGCAACACCAATGAAGGTCCCACACATTTCCACATATCCAATAGTGAGCCTCCCAAGGGAAGGTGAAATGAGGATACATAATTACATGTCTGTTTGCCATGTCCAATTACTATGTGTCCTGCATTCCGCAGGACAAATAGAATGAGGAAATTGCATAGTTTATTTGCTTTTGGTGCAGGAATATGTCACTTAAAGCATTAAGCTATTTGAGGACATAACGCTGACACACGTGCACCATGTTGCAAAGGTGTGTGTTTAGCGCTAGTCACTATTATGTAGTGGTGCATTTGTGGAGAAACCATGGATATGCTGTATGTCAGGAATATGGCACATTCCAGCCCTTCACTTTGGATGTAGGTCAGTGCAGCAAGATGACATGGAGTGCTGGCCAGTGGCAACAACTGCTAAATGAGGCCCTGTGTGTGCATTCAATTGTTTGAAAGAGCATCACTAATGCAACACAATGTGAAATGCTGTGTCCAAAAACCATGTTGAAGTAAGGGATTCCCTTTCTGTAGCCTGTGTGTCCACAGGTAAATCCCATGGTCATGAGACTTGTGATGCATCCCAGACCTGTGAAACTGAGTAATTTGGTCATATTGTAACCTCACAATATCATGTCTACCATGCTACATTACATTACTCATCATATACACATATCCCATCCTATCTGCAGGCCAGTTTGCGGTGCACAAAACACTCTATCAGTCCTCCAAGGCTCTAGAATGTGCAGCAAGGTACAGCCTCATGCACAAACTACATCTCCCATGACAGCTAACAACATAATCATCCTGGGAATAATGTGCCTGTCTTGGAGCAATGCTGCACATTTTCTGTCAGCACAGGCACCAAACCATGGACACAGAATCATGTGGAAAATGTGTCCTACACTGTCCGCAAGCAGTGTGGCAGTGTAGTGTGGTTAGTCTACCAATTGCATTGTACAGCGCAAGACTCACACATAACTCAAACCCCTTGTGTACTGTCAACATAATGGAAACAGTCCACCGCCATGTGTACACTAACATGTCCCACATTGATATCCACTCACAACCCTCCCCACAGCAGTACATATTGAACAACATTGACTTCAACTCTCACTGCCAAATATGTGTGACTTAAGTACCCATCATCACCAGCTCCAGCTACAGGTTGTAAAATCAGACATGTATCAGTTCAGAAATGGCAATAGTAGTCAATAACTGTCACACTAGATGAGTGTGAGAGATTTGTCTACTCAATGGCTAATTGACTACTTGCTGGTGAAAAATTATCACCTTCATGGTATTGGCACTCACAAGTATGACAAATAGTAAGTGAATCACAGAGGACAGCACACCTGTATGTGTAGTACAGTGTTAGTCACTTCCAATTCCTGCTTGCGTGTATGCTACACAATGTCATAGCACGTCTATTACAGTAGGCAAAGTATATGAGCCATTCAGGACACATAACAGAATGTGCATGCATGTGGGGCCATCCCTTGTCATGATTCTAACTAATTGTAACCCTCCTGTCTTTGGAGCTGAACAAGGATATGCTCTGCAGCCGTGGGTGATGACTACTCTAAAAACCTAACAAAAAAGAGCGAGAGAGGAGAGAACAGAGGGGCTCGCTCGTCATCCCTAGGACTGAGTCAGCAAACAATGAGAACGAGCTCAAAATGCAGTTTTGATAAACCAAACAGTCAAGGTCATCAAAGAAGTCTCTCTTGCAGGGAACCCATTTGGTTTTTTAAAAGAACGCTCACCCACCAACCTAGTTGGTGGCATGCTTCATCATTGGATTCCCACCCAGGGTGCAATGTGCCTCCTGGGTGTGCTTCGATGCCTGATTACAGCGCAGCTGGTTTTTGTTTTTGAGTGGGGAAGTGAATACTGTGATAGTGAGAATTTTAAAGCTACCTCCAGGGTACCAAGATCTTTATTATGCAGCCCCTGGGGTAGGGTTAAATGCGAATCATTGGATGTGGGTGAGAGGATATGGTCTTGCACATCTGAAAAAAATCGTAAAAACGGTCAGAGTGATGTGGGCTACTTGTTTCAGCCAATATGCTCCCAATTGTTTGGCTTTCTTCAGGAAAAGTGGTTCAGGGTAAAAATGCCCTGAGCTCGCGTGAACTATGCACACACGCTAAGGTGTGCATAGGTGAGTTAAATGCGTAACTTACGAAGTTCACCATCAATTTTAAACAAATTCTGCAAGATAAAAAGGAGACACAAGATGCTTAACAGCATCACAGGGCCCAAGGTGGTGGAGACCAATCGTCAATATATGCGCCTCCAGGTGTTGTTCATCTACAAACTAAAGCGATCGTGAGTGTAATGGTCGCATAGTCTGACATGCAGTTGGTAACATAGAGTGCAAGGTGCGTTCAGAAATCTATGAAGCCCCAGCTTTTTTATAGGTGCCCCAGTGTTTGGAAGGGCCCCTTAATCAATTATTCAAAAGGAAAGCATAAGCACATGTAATGTGCCGGCGGGTGACCAATTGGCCAGTTTATTTTATCAGTATTTGCACACCATATTGTGCCGACACGTCGGGTAATTTGGCAGGAAAAAATGAGGATGGTGCGTGGTCATACCATTTTAGATTATCAGTATGCGGATTAAGGAGTGTGAGAGAAATTGGTATCACCTTATTTAAGTACGAATATTTTTCGTAACATGGATCACGACGGGAGGCGGTGCCTCTTTTCACGCTCTATTAATGTAAATCAGGGTAAAAGACATGGCGTCAGCAAGGGTAATGGCTGTCGCAAGTTTTCGTGATTAGCGATCAAGCAGTTGTTACATTTTGTTACTCACTGCATCAAGGTCAGCCGCCTGCTTCTTTACCTACTGTTCATCTCTTCCGGGACCGCAGCAAGGCCATGTATCCGGTCCTGGAGGGTGTATTTGTGAGCCTTGCTTTCCTCATACATCGACATGCGGTGCATGTCGATGCAGTGACGAAGCAGTGAGGCTTCCTATTGGTTGAGGCAGGCGAGCCTCTGTCATGAGTTGGGAAGTTAACCCTTTCCTTTCCCAAAGATCGACGAAGGCAAGAAGCTAATGAACAGTATCCAATGCATTAAGTTGGAGGAACAGGTGTGGCCTGGACGGCCGTGGAAAAAAAATGAATCCAGGGAGTGAGTGACTGATCCTTAGTTCCCCAATGCCAACATTCAGCCTGATCTGTTCCAAGATACAAAAGGGGTAGTCATCACAACCATTAGCATGACGTCAAACCCCAAGGTATTGTGTGATCGCAGTTCAGTGAAGGGTGTTGAGAATCTGAATGTTGGTTGATTAATGTCGCTTTTTTTAAAATTGGTGTAGTATCTCTGGAAGCCAGGTCCCCTGTGAGGGAGAGGTTCATTGCAGTGAGTTAGAATGTTAATAAAAAGAAGTTATTATCTCCTAAGGTTTAGTGAGTTCCATGGTATATCATCGTTTAAACCTTGTTGGTGTGTAGAAAGGCGGAAAAATCCATCTTTGTTCCTTCTCCAAGAAGAAGTTCTGGGGGTCACCTAGTTGTGTATCTAGTTGCTCTATTACCACCCATTTCAGGTCGTTGGTCATGTGGCCTGTTTTTAGAAAGTGGTCAATCATTTTTGTGGTACTTTGTTTGCAGCTGATGTTGCTACGATGCTCACAAATTCTTGTCTTGATCTTCCTACTTGTCATCCCTGTATATCGCAATTTGCAAGGGCATGTGATCATGTAAACGACATTGCTGGAATTACAATTTGTATATTTCTTTCAGTGCCATATTCTGTCTGGTTCTAAATTCAAAGTTTTAGCTTTGTAAGTGAAGTGGCATACACTGCAGTTGCCACAAGGGTAATGACCCATTGCCTTAGGTAACCCCCATGCGTTCCGCACTATGGTTTCTGTTGTAACTTTCTTAGGGCGTGTTGAGACTAGGTGGTCCTTCAGGCTCCTTGCTCTTTTGAAGGAAAAGAGGGGCTTCTTCCATTTGAGGTTGTCTGTTTGTAGAATCCTCCAGTGTTCATTTATGATCTTCTTCACCTGGTTGGAGATTGTGCTGTAGGTTGTTACACAGGTAAGTGGTGGTTCTGTTACACTCCTTTGGTTATCTGCCAGTAGTATGTCTCTGTTCTGATTATGAGCTCTTTTCATGGTGGTTGTGATGATCCACTCTGGGTAATTTCTGGTCCTCAGTTTATTTGAGAGGTCTCTAGCTTGGCATTTGAAGTCCTCTATTTTGCTACAGTTCCTCCGTAGTCTTAATAACTTGCCGTAGGGTAAGTTTTCCCTCAGAGCCCTGGGGTGAAAACTTTCAAATTTCAGCAATGTGTTCTCCGCCGTTGGTTTGGATTAGGTCTTTGTCTTTAGGCTGTCCTTCTCATAGAAGATGGTTACATCCAGAAAAGTAATATCATCCGTGTCTATGGTGTGGGTAAACTTGAGATTGGTGTCACAGTTGTTTAACCACTCGAGAAACTCCAGAAAGGATGTTTTTTGTCCTTCCCATACAAAGAGCACGTCGTCAATGTATCAGTTCCAGAATGTTATCTTTGACGTGAAGGGATTGTTGACGTTTAGGATGTGTCTTCTTTCAAAATCAAAAACATAGAGCCCTGCCACACTCGGGGCAAAGGTGCTCCCCATCGATGTTCCGTATATCTGGAGAAACAGCGTGTCTTCGAATTCAAAGAAGTTCTCCTTGAGGGCCAATTCCGCACATTCAATCACAAATTCTTTTGGTGTGTTGTAATCCCATGTGGCCTCATCCAAGATGTTTCTGATCACTTGAATGGTCTCATCCTGTGGGAGGCTCATCTAGAAGCTTTCAATATCCAGGCTTATGAGTAGATCAGTTTGTGGTCTGAAATCCACTCCTCTCAGTAACTTCAGAAGATCTTTAGTGTCTTTCAGGTAAGTGGGCGTTTTCTGAACCAACGGTTTCAGAAAGAAGTCGCAAAAACATGAGAGGGGTTCCAGGAGAGAATTGATCCCGACACAATGGGACGGCCTGGGGGTGGTAGTTTGTTTTTTTGGATTTTTGGCAGGGTATAGAAGTAGGGGGCCATTGCTTGCTTAGTGCACAGGAAATCCGCTTCGTTCTTGGTGATATAACCATTCAATTCTGCTTCCTCCACCATGTATCCAATCTTGTTCTTTAGGGGTGGATCAGGATCGTTGGTGAGGGGTCTGTAATTCTTCTTGTCATCAAGTAGACGTTTGCATTCATGTCTGTAGTCTGATTCATTTAGCAAGACTACTCCACCTCCTTTGTCTGCTTGTTCAATCACAATGGTGTCATCTTTTTGTAACTGCTTTAGTGCTAGAGATTCTTCCTTACTCATATTGCAGAAAGTGTTTTTGGTTCGAGTCTTTTCAATATCCTTCATAACTGCTTGTTCAAATGTTTGCAGTTCCACTGGTGTAGTCGTCGTGAGGGGCAAAAAGTAGATCAGTTCCTGAGGTTAGTGTCCCCAATTATGTCTGTGTTTTCCGTGGGTGTCTTATTCTCCAAGTAGGCCTTGAGTTTCAGTTTTCTGAAAAACAGATAGTTCACAATTGAGATGGAATTTGTCTAGATTGGGAGTAGGTATGAAGCCCAATCCTTTATTGACGACTCTTATCTCGATTTCTGTGAGAGTCTGTGACGAGATGATAGGTTGGTCACTATCCACAGTTTGTACTGGATCCTGCTTGTGGCTCCCACGTTTTGCTCCTGGTGTTCATTCCGGGGTTCTGTTCCTCCCAGTGTACTTGGTTGCCTCTCCATCTTCGGCTGCGAGATCTTCTTCCTCTGCCTAAAAAAAGGAACTCCTGGTTCTGGACAAACTCTTAAAAACCCCCAAACGGAACCACAACGGAGGTACAATTATGCCCTAAGCATGACCCGGTCCACAGTAAAGCGGACATTCGGCGTACTGAAATCACGCTTCAGGAATCTGGATATGTCTGGGGTCAATTGCTCTACTTGCCACAAATGGTATGCAAAATTGTACTTGTTTGCTGCATATTGCAAATGTGCCATGGACTGATGCTAATGAGGAGCAGGAACTGCTGGACGATGACGATGAGGAAGATGAGGAGCCACGTCAACCTAGTCCATCATGGCGGATGAACCATATCATTCAAACTTTTTTCACTGATGCATGAGTCACTTACATGATGTCCAAAAATGCTGACTACATGAAACTGTGTAAATATATATGTAAATAAACATATGAGCACTACCAGTGTGTATGCATTTTAATTTCATAGTCACAGTAAATATCAAAACATTCACATAACACCTATTACTAATTGCCACACAGAAAATGTACGCAGGTATATGTAACAAACAGCATAGAACAACATCTGGTACGAACAAAATAGTGTGCATGCCAACTACCTGTAGCAAATAGTGTTCCATTGTAAACCACAATTAACATGGTGTGGTAAAGTAGATAGTGTGCTATGTCTGTGTGTGTGTCTCTCTTACAGCTAACCATTTCTACGGCCTCATACTTGTGGACGATAGTAGAGTCAACTCATAGTATGATGACTGTGAAATCATCCACATAGTATGTGCATGGGTACACAGTCCCAAACAGACAGTCTACATATGCTACATCAAAAACTTTATCCACATATGAAATCCATTAGGAGATCTCATATTACATATAAAAATGCTACATACTATACTTTGCCAGTGCAATAGTGTCTACCTAGTGAGAATGTAGCCACACATGCCCCACTAGGCTAAGATGCCAATGGGACAAGCAGTGATGTAGCCTACCATGTTGATGTATTGCACTCATATACAAACAATGGCTAAACTCCTATTAGTACAGTCTTAGTGCGAATGTGAAGACACAACACCCAGATTTAGGATACATAACAATTGAGCATCAGTAATCACATAAAGCAAGGTCAATGCAGTGAAGTTTCCATGAACCAATGCATCCCAAGATATTGTGTTCCTATGTGACTAGAAAATCGCAGGTGAACTTCATGTTTGAATGCATGGCCATCACCAAACTTCAAGTAACCACACAACCTAGAAACATTGTGATGGGTCCCAATGGCAAACATATATATGATTGTACTACACCTGACTAGTTGTGGCTAGACGAGCTGGCCTCGTGAGCCACAAATCATAGGCAACGCTTGGTGGTAAAGACTATGTACAATTGCAGTGTGCATGGCCCACACATATCCTTCCAGACACAAGGCCACACAGACGATGTATGTGTACCACAACATGATATGGTGAGTTCTCTCAACACTTCCCTGCACATAAAGCATTCATGGAATAGTTGTACATGGCAAATTTGAGCAACAGCATGCAGGACACATGGAGACAGATTAGCTAAGGTTACATCAATTGATACATCCTTGTTCTGGCGCTACTGGGGATGTCTGTAATTTTGAACTGTGCCAGGTCCATGTGAGTCTCATCACCTGACTCAGTTTCAAGCTACATGAGTGTTGCATGTGAACACCCACTGCTACACCCAAGCAACTACGCCTTGATGCAGAGTGTATTTATGGTGTGGTTTATGCAGACTTACTGTCAGCAATATGTAGGAGATGACACCAAGGCATGCATGGTGATCTAGCATAACACCATCAGCATGAGTGAGAATCATGTGGCCCACAAATGATGACTCTGTTACTTTCCTGTGGGGCATGACCCTTGAATATGAATGGCCTATACTCAACCAATCATATGGCGCCATCCATACGTACCCTTCCAGGTGGTTGCAGCCAATTGTAGCACTCGCCTGCAAGAGAAAATGTAACCGTCCCAAGTATCCCCACAGCCTGCTGCCTGCACTGTGGTTCATGGCGCAGATTGGCAGTAGGCTGCACTGTCATAGATGTGGGTGCACTGACCCCATGGCAGTGCTAGTTTGTGGCATCCCTGTGGGAAGCTAAAGCAATGTAATTGGGTGCTAATACTAATTTAGCACACGGGGCACCTCTAGTAAGTTGTGCCTTTGCACTATCAGAGGGATTGGGCCCTATGCGTAGTATGATCCCCGAAAAGCATGAACTCACACATATGTGCACTGTCAACACACATATTAAACACATGCAAAGACAGTAAGCAGGTCAACTCCACTATTCACACCCAACACAGCAATCCCTGTAAATGATTACATGCATTGCACATCACAAAACACCCAAAAAAACACATATTCCCTATTGCATTAAAAAAATGATGCATGAGCCTAAAGCGTGAATTTTGCAGCCTGTGTCAGCTGAAAATGAAGCTTCCCAGCTGACATATCTGAATGACCACATGGTCCCTTATCAGGCCTTGTGTGAAATCGACACATTGACTAGTAGAGTAAAAAAGAAACGATGCATCTCCTGAAAACATGATGCATCTGTACAGGAAGTGATGTTATGGATCATGGGAATTGATGTCATGGATCATGCATGCTGCAAACCAGGAACTGTGAAATCACTTTCATTTTCACTTTAAGTCACAGTGTAACTGTCTGTGCTTCTGAGTGGTTGTGTGTTGGCTGTGCTGGAGAGTGTTTTGGTGTGTCTGGAGCTGTTTAGTTGTGCCTGCTGTCCCTGTCGTGTTCTTCAAGTCCTTTTTCTGCTGTCTTGTTGCGTAGTAGTGTGTATTGTCCTGTGTTCAGTCGGGTGTTTGCCTTTTGGGGTATTATTGGTATAGGGCTAGTTGTGGTATTTAGGGGGTGTTTGTTTGGGTGTTGGCTGTGTTTGGGTTGGGTCATGCCTGGGAAGGGTAGGGCATGCCCCGTAAATGATCAGGAGTTTGGGAGCTTCCTGTGGCTGGTAAACTTCTGCCTGCCAAACATGGTAGCCAATGGTGGCCGTGTACTCCTGGGCTACCCCACGGTGGTGCAGAGGCAACAGTGGGAAAAAGGTGGGGGATCAGGTGCAGAGTCTGTTTGGAATGGACCAGTGGGTACGTCAGCTGAAACATTGCTGGGCAGATGTGGTTATCAGAGAGTCAGACCTGCTAGACCACATTGGCATCCAAGTTGGTGGAGAAGTTAGTAAGTACATATGATTTGTGTTTTTTCCTATGTGTCTCATTTACCCATTGATGAATAGTGGTAAAAGTAAGTATGGCTCACATAACTTTTTGCTCAAAATAGCCATGCCCCCATGCAAATGAGGTAAATGCCGTGGCCATTGCGCTGGCACAGTCTGTGTACCAGTGCTATCTGTGCCACAGAGCGGGCCACACAAGTGTTAGTATCCCTTAAGGTGATACAATTGAGTCCCAGAGAAGCATAGAACAGACACACATGCCCGTAACCCATCCAGACAACTCATATGATGACAAACCAGGTAGTGCAGATCAGCTCCACAGTTGCTTCTTTGACCACTAGCATTTGTCAGGTACAGTTGTGACGGGCCATTACAGAACATACATTACACATTAAGTTGTCTGCAAAACTCTGTGGGAGTGCAAATCACAAGTAATGCTGTTGCGCAGCCCAACTAGGATGTGCCCTGTGCTGGCCAGCAAGGCTAAGAACATGCATATTTGATATAAGTCCTTGATGAAGGGGCAGTCCGTAGCGTACCACCTTACCAACAACGGTGTTTATTTAGAAGTCCCTAGCGGCGCAGGTGCATCACTTTTCATATGTTAAAAAGTGAGGCCTCAGCGGCGCAAGGGACTAGCAAATTAGCCCCTTGGTGTTCTTAGCATACATGCACACCCTTGACATATGGTGCACATGTGTGTGCATTGTTGATATGATTGGTATTGTACTGGAAGGGGCAGCTCTCAGCCCAAAGAAATGCAAAGGCATGGTATAACACTTTTGTATGTGTGCATTGGAATGCAGCACACATACAATACTGAATGACACATAGTGATGTGCCAATAATCCTCCTTGGCATACCTCCCCTGGGTAGTCATGCATTAATGAGGTCTGCTATGGCTTACACAGCTTAGCTAACTTGCGAATGTGGCAAAACACATATCACTCGTCTTGAACAGCAATTCCAATGTAAAAGGTATGGCTGCTTGCTGTCCACTATGGTTACGCTGTGCTTTGCACTGGCTTGCCTAACTCCTCTGAATGCATAGCAAATCCCACATGCTGACATTTGATGGTCTCATTGAGGTGATATTGAGGTCAGAGTCACTGGAGCTGTCCTCACATATGAGACTCCTGTTGTACATGCCTCTTGTAAAAGAGGCCCAATGTATGTCAGAAGGGAGCACACTCACATGGTACTGCATTCAAGGGTATTCCAGCCTGAATCTGACACATCTCAACATATTCCATACATGTTGGTGTTCAATTGTCCAATAAAATCCTTTGGGATGCATGGGACATGTCTGAACAATAGCTGGTAGTCTCCAGCACTGACAGGTACAGAACTCACTTAACTTAAAGAAGAAGTAAGCATAATGTGTGACGTATGTAGTGTACTCATTTCCTGGTGTAAAAATTAAGAGGGCATGGGTATTGCAATACCTTGATGAGTATGGTATGTGAATTATGTTGGTGCAGAGACTCATCAAAGTCAGCTACCATAGTGAAATATATTAGTTATGAGGTTGAAGAACTGGTTCCGCAAATTGGCCAACAGGTGCATATTTTGGCTCATCATATGAATGTCCACTTCAGCCTGCCTTACGGATGTGCAGCATTCAGGCATGTCAACTGTGCCATTAGATTAATTACAACCTGAAGGGTTACATAGCCAATAGCTATGCATATGTGCTGTGCTTCTGTTGCATACAATAAATGTGTTCTAAGTTAACTGATTTGTCTTACATGTTATGTTTTATAGTTGGACCTGCATCATACACAGTTGGTGAGGTGGTGGGTTTCAAGGACCCCAACATTACCAGCAAGTGCCTTCTCAATGCTAATTGTGTAGTGTAAGGATTGAGTGTGGTGTCATATGCTGTGTGAATTGCCGGTTTAAATGTGCATTCCTATCACAGAGACACTTTTGTATTATGAATGATAGGTAAGAAAAACTGCTTGTTAATTGTAGCATGTGCATCAGCCTCTGACTAATGTCAAGGAGAATACATTGCCAATCTGGGTTGGACCACATGATAGAGACTTGATAGGGGGGCCATGATCAAACTGGCAAACTATGTGAAAATATGTGGTAGCGGATACACATCTAAATATGGCTGTGATGTGATAAATTTGAAATGCATGTTAGTTGCTCCTGCTATGACATTGGCAGCATGTAATGACCGGTGGCATGGTCCACCATTGACTTACAACAATTCAGATAGGAGAGGTTTCATATGTCTCTGTGTGATGTGAGTTACTTATCCATCATCCATTGTTACATATAATACCTGCCAAGTGTTCAATATAGTTAGCAATGTGTCCTGATATGGTTTCTTGCCATATCAGTTACACTACGTCGTGAGAGATTACATACACTTTGCAGACATTGTACATCTTACTGTGGCTAAGGCCAATGGCATAAAGGCCAATGCAAGATGCAGAAGGCACACTAATGTTCAAGAAAGATGACATGCATACCAGACCATGGGTACAAAACAGCATTGTTCTTAAGCATACTATGTACTGAAATGGTCATACTTAGATATGCCAAGGTGGTGCAATTGCATTGTGCAACATTTGCCATGCCTTTGTACTTTGACCTTAGTAAATCTGAGATGATAGATAACAGGCATGTGTATGCTCACTCTAAGCTGCAAGATGAATTTAGGCTGTAGGGGCTGCTACATTTAGGGCCCGATTCTGATGCGGGTTGGAAAAGCTTCCCGACCGAGGGCCTGATTCTGATGCGGTTAGGAAGGCCTCCTAACGGCATTTGCTCCTTCCAAATCGGATCGGGAACGTGTCTTCCCGACCGAGGGCCCAATTCTGATGCGGTTAGGAACAAATGTTCCCATTGAAGTCAATGGGAGTTCAACCAAATCGTATCTGGAAGCATCCGGATGCATCCTACTCCGCCGGTCGGACTTTCCCGATCCGAGTGGGTCGGACACCATTTCCCAACCGATTCGGTCGGGAAGCTTTTCCAACCCGCATCAGAATCGGCCCCTTAATGTTGCAAAAAATATTATTGTTTCATGATGTTTGTACCTGTTCCTAGTCACCCTTTGACTGACAGTTTCCTTTTTGCTTAAACAGATAACATGACCCCAGAGCAGTTGAGGCAGCACAACATCAGGAAGGACCGGTACCTCCATATGCGGTGAGTCGCAAAGGCTCACAAAGCAATGGGGAAGCGACATGAGGAGGAGAAGGCTCTTGGGAAATGGCATATCTTCCCACAGGGACCACTGAACTTGGACAAGCCAAGCAAGCGAAAAGATGTTCGAGCAGGCGAAGGTACCTCCAAGGGGCCGGTACCCAGCACTTCCATCAACAAACCCATACAACCACCAGTCCCCGCACCTCAGCCCACAGGAGGGGCTATCTCATTTGAGCAAGACATTAGGAAGGACCTTTCAGACCTAAAGTTGAGGGTGGAGGTGTTGAGCAGAAGATGGACCGTGCAATAACACTGCTACAGGAAGTAAAGCAAGCACTGGCAAGACCCTAGCCACAATTCTGCCATAGGGAGCCTTTCTGCTCTTCCCCCTGTACATTGCCTTATTGTTGTTCTTAATAGTTTTATAGCTTAGTTTAGGTTAGTTAGTGTAGTTATAGTCGAGGGGTAGTAGTTTTAGGGGTTTTGTATGAGTGGGATCAATTTTAGTGGTAGGGGTACTTTGTGTTTTTTGAGGTGGGGGTTGATGTGTTATATATGTGTTTTGAGAAAAGAAATTGTTTAGGATTCATTGTGCAGTTAGTTGATGCTTAGGTGTAGTTTCTGTTGTCCATGTGTGAACACGTATCTTAAGGGGGCAGTAGGGTTTATGTTTATCATGTCATGCTAAATGTGTAGAGTAAGCTAGGTTAAGTTAAGGTAGTTATAGATAGTATGTAGGATAAGGTAGTGTAGGTTAGGTTAGGTTAGATTAGTTAGTTAGTGTAGGTTAGGTTGTTTTAGTAATGAAAAAAATTCTGTTGATATTAAATGTCATTGTTTGCTACATACAGGTCTACATCATGATTTACTGTGTGGGTGTTAGCATGTGTGCTCAGGTAATGTTATGTACATGCATGTGTCTTTGCTCGGCAACATGTGTGAGTAGGTGCTTTACCCATGGACAGGAATCTGTCAGGTTGGCCATGGCTTTACATTATCTATCTACAAACATTGTTGAGCAGTGCACGTGGCAATCATGATGGAAATGGTACACAGTGCAACACATGTATTCACATATGATTTCACTGCAGGTACATCATGTGACATGCTTTGGAGGGATGTTGTGGGAAAAGTTTTTGGACTCACACACTGATGGTTGCCCCGTACACACGCACAGCTGCAGCGTTTACTTGTCAGCTCAATGTTGTTTGCTTGATTCTATCCACGGGCAGGCCAGCACTTGTGGTGTTACTTCATTCATTATTAAAATTGACTGCATGATACCTGCTGCACTTCATGCGTGCAACCTTGAGTAACCACTTGCTCGTGAACACACACATAAGTTTAACTAAATATGTTTCACTCTCACTTCCTGACTCCAAACAACACATGTCCCTTTGGCAAGTAGTCGGTGTCTTTGAGTCACAGAATGCACAATGGTCGATTTGGTCCAGACTCCAACAGACAGACAACGAACAGGTAGTACTAAGTGCAATTATTTACATGTGCTAATACTTAGGCAGCTCACAGGGACAGTTCATAGGACAACAACCCCAAAGGATGATTTTAGCCAGTAGATGTCCAGACAGAGTCCATGGAGGTAACATGTCATGAGACATGTGGAGGAGAGATGTGCTTCAGTGAGGAGAATGACCACAATGTCATTAGGGAGGATAGGCCGCATTGACAGTCCACAAATGGTTGAGGTGAACAGGGTGAACGCAAAATAAGGACAGTGGCAGCTGATTTTCACTGGCATGCTCATAAGCACAGAGCAAAGGAGAAACTGGGTATGTGGCACCAATGAATGCTACCGGACACTTTTTCGTGAAAAGGAAGTGCGGTCCACATCTTAATCCTCTGATGTGTGTGGTGTCTCCCATGAGGGGGTGTTACAGGTGCGGCAGCTGAGGCAGGCACACATACATCAGGGGCTGAAGATGTGGATCCTGTGCCTGCAGAAACATTCATCTGTGCAAACACATGAGGCAGCACAGCAGTGAGGAGGATCTGCTGGTTTTACAAAACATCAGCAATGTTGCATTGGTAGGCAGCCATGGCAACAAAGTGGGAGTCCTACTTCCGCTCCATGGACTCCAAAATGGTTCTTATTGCCCTCAGCCAGTTGGTCACATCGCTGGTGCCACTTTGGCAGGGGATTTGTTCATGCCTTTGCCTTATGACATCAGTGATGTGAGCCTGGGACTGTTGTAGGCCACAGAGTGGAGAGTAGGTGCATTTTATTGCCACAGTGTTGTCCTTATTGGGACTGAAACACCCACAGACTCTCTCTAGGGTGGCTGCCAGGGTCTCCATTGCCGCCCGCACCTGCTCTACCATCTCCCGCTGGACTCCTACCTCAGTACGCTGGGAAGTAATCTGTGGGTCAGCGGAGTACAGGGCTCTTGTTGGTATGGCAGTTGGTGCCTGTTGGTTGGTAGGCACGCAATGTGGACACCCCATGACACTGTTGACCTACCCCGTGTCCGAAGATGGTGTCCCGATGGAGTCCAGGAGTTCTTGGAGGGTGTCCTGGTCAATAGTTTGCAGGTCGTCATCGCAATCATCACTGAAGTCCGGGGCAGCACGCTGGCCAGGAAGTGAGGGCTCATCCTCTGGAATGTGATGGAGAAATGCTATTGCTCATCTCTCTTAGATGTTGACATGAGTAAACCAGTTGACAATCAAGGTTCAATACATATCACTTTCAGTTCCTCATTGAGGTGTAAGACACCTGTTATGCAAGGGTATGGATTGAAATCGCACTGTATTTCCCTTTCAGATAACTGGATCTCAGCATTGTTCTCACTACCACTGTGTGCTGCTCTAAGTGGATGGGCCCTTTCATACTAGTCAGATTACTATCACTGGCGTTCAACCCATTTCATCATGACTGCAGTTGGTTAATCTGCAGGGTGTCACACATTGTTTTAATCAGACCCATGCACTTGTATGTGTACATGTCTCCTCTGGCTGTTCCCAATTTTGTCCTGGCAGCTGATCGACTGCCACACAGTGACGGAACCCAGATCATACATTGAATCTCATATGCCTATGACACCTACATTATGCATGACCATATCCAATGGACTGACATAGCAGGCTGGTATTGAGTGTTATGGGTCAGGCAGCACCCCACATGGTAATAGTGTTAGAAATGGTGACATGCACCTACCCAGTTTTCTAAAACAACTGGGCTCATCCACCACAGCCTCTGACAATCCCAGACTAGTGTCTTTTGTGGTGGCTAAGTAGTATCCATTGACAGTTCCCTGTATGACATCCTCAAGCTTATACATGTGGCACAGTGAGACCATTTTGGACCAGACTCCCTCCTAGCACATACTATATCTTCACCTAGATCCACATGACATGTAGAATGTAGTACCACAATGGGCTGTTGTATGTCATCCCTAAACAGCTGCTGCACAAGGGTGACCCAGTCAGACACGGCAGTGCATGCGTATTGGTGATGGTAGCTTGCAGTACACATGTCCCTTCTCACCTCCTTTCTATGCAACCTCAGACAGAGAGGCAGTTTGACGTGCACAGCACGCACCTACTATGCACTGCATCAACAAGAAAATAGGAATTCCGCACACAGAAGTTATATATCCACTCAAAGTCAGTTAGACACAAGTTGTTAGTGATGATCTGAAGAAATTTTCCCTTGTCCCTTCCTGCACATAAACAGCCATCCCTGCAATGCAGGCAGCCTTGCTCCATGGCGCAAGGGTGCCTGCATTAGCACACAGCTGTTCTTTTTGCACCGGCGCAGGGGTGAGCACAGGGGTGTCCCGTATTCCTGTAATAATAGAGCATCCCTGACACCGCTCGGGCAGCAGAATTGTTTGTGGAGACGTGCTGCACCATTTAATTGTAATTATGCCCATGATCCTCTGGTGTACATCACTTGCATTCACACCAATACCCAGTCAGATTTAGTAGATGAGAGGAGTTCAGGTGGTCCCTACCATGGCAGCTGAAACCTGTGTGCTCTGACCCTGCATGCCAAGATAGCTGCGTGCAATGATGTTTAATCTAGCCTACTATGGACAGGGCTCTTGATATGTTCCTATTCGTAGATACTTCCCATGGTCCACAATTCCCCCACCCCTCAGTTGGGTTGTTTCTCTTCTGACAAACCCATTACATGCTATGGATTTGCAGGAGTTGCAGGCTAGGTTAGTGTGCATGGACATATTTCCAAAACATATGGTGCAGCGCATCGCTGCAAGCCATCTTGCTGCACTGAGCTGTGTCATTAGGAAAGTGCAGGGATGAGCTGCATTTACAACAATACGATGCATCCCTGTGCTTTCCTCTGTGTTGGTGCACAATAGGCTGGCTAGCACCAATGCAGGTAACCTTGCACTATCGTGCTAGGGTGCCCGCGTTGAAGGTTGGCTGCTGTTTATGCACCTGCAGAAAAGACAAAAATGTGCCATATCTTGTAGATATGGGGCATTCCTGCCCCTTTCTTTTGACATAGGGCAGCACAGCTAGAAGGCTTGCGGCCCTGCCCTACACCAAAATATTATAACTATGCCCATGAGACTTACATTTATGTTATGTTTAACCATAGATGAGCGAACTTACTACCCTATGGCCTGCAGACAATGGCGCAGAGCACTGGTACTTAGCTGCCTGCACTGCACGACATAACCTAATTATCCTTGTTGCAACTTACCCTGTTGTTTGGTGTGGTTCATCATTGTCAGCACTGTCCTGTCCCGCAACTCCTGTTACTGACTCCTCAGAGATGACAGCTGACACCCGCTCCTCCAAGGAATCCAGCAGCTCCTCGGGTGCTGGACTGCCACCTCCAGTCTGCATGGCTGCCTTGAGATTGCTTGCCAGTTTCTCCTTTGTCCTGCGCTTGCAATCATGCCAGAGATTTTTGCAGTCACTCACTGTCCTCTTGACTTCGGCAACGCTGTTCATCTTGTTCACAATGGTCTGCATATGACCTTTTTCCTCCCCAATGATATTTTGGAATTGACAAAGAGCTATTGTTGGTGCTCCGTCACTTCCGTGATGCTAGGACGGCTAGCGTCTATTTCCTAGATGCTAATTGACCGAAAGTCACTTTTGCAGCATTAGCGTCAAATTTCCAAACGACATGGCGCATACAACAGGGTCAGTTTTTATGATGCCAGCTGCCCCCTAATTCCATGGTGAGCCATATTGTAAATACAACGCAGACATGGCATAGGAATCTGTCATACCATTGTGATAATTTTTTTGCGCATCGCTGCGGCAGCACAGCGATGTGCCAGGTCTTGTAAATATACTCCTCGGTTCCCAAAATTAGTGCAGGTGATGTTGCCCATCGCCTGTACCACAAACACAATTTAAGCTCTGGTGGGGAGTGGGTGTTGCTTGGTGAATCTAGAAGGAGGATGTAATCCGTATGATGTAATCTGAAAGAGGTCCTGCAAGAGAATCCCTTAAATTTGCAAACAAACGTTGTCGAATAGAGTGTAGATGCCGGAAATATTTCAGAACACATTGTCAATACAACCAGAGAACCTTCTTCTGGACTTTCTGCATGAAAACACTTGCTAGGGAGAGATGGGATGCTGAGTGTGGCAATAGGATGCATGCAGATGACTTCAAACATCTGACATGTTGAGCCAAACACTTTACAACATGTATTTGGCCTCGTTAGCCACTTTCATTGAAACACAATCTCTGATGATACTCAGCTTATACTTTCATTAAGAAGAAAAGCAGAAGTTGCCCAACTTGTGTTTAAGTGATGCCTGGTCAATGTGGTGGAATGGATGAGGACCAACTGTTTATGATTTATCCCTGACAAATTGGAGGTACTGCTGTTTGACCAGTCATCAGAGGACTAGTTCAAATATTGGTGGCCAGAAGAGCTGAGCCCCGCTCTCATGCCTACAACAGTAGTCAAAAACGTAGGGGTCAAAGTTAACAGCAAATTATCTTTCTGTCCCCAGATGCTGTCAGTAGCAAGCACCTTTTATGGTTCAGATACAGGTCTTGAAGAAAACCTTGGACTATATGCCAGTTGAAACCAGAGAAACCATTTTGTATGCAACAACTACTTTGAGAACTGATTATCCCAATGTCTTGTATTTAGGATTGCCTAACTGCCTGTTAGATAGCCTGCAGATAGTACAAAGCATAGCAGCAAGGCTGATTCTACAGATCCCTCGTCGACAATCGGTCAGGCCATGACTTAAAAGAGTTACACTGGCTTCCAGTAAAAAAACACATCCTCTTCAAAACTTTGGTACTGGCCCATCATGTCTTTTACAAAACCTCTCAAACTTTAGTTAACAGGCTTTGCCATTATCAACCCACAAGGGCTCTAAGATCTTCCGATACTCCTCTGTTGAAGACTCCCTGGTACAGGCTTGTGACTCAAGGGGGCTGCCCCATATCTACTTGGCCTTTAAGGTGTGAAACAACCTTTCATTCCTTTACGTCATCTCACAAAGAAAAGACAGCTCAGGTGTCAACTTAAAACACAAATGTTCGACCTTTATTATCATGACATTTATGTGACCAGTTGTTGGAAATGGTCCTTTCTGCAGGGTCACCCCCAAACGTTTTGCCTTCCTCCTCCTTTTTTACTGACCTCGTTTTTGTTGGCTTTAGGTTTCTGGGCACTTTACTACTGCTAACCAGTGGTAAAGTGCAAGTGCTCTCTCCCTAAAAGATGGTATAATTGATTTACACCTGTTTGGCATATTTAATGTACTTATAAGTCCCTAGTAACCTGCACTACATGTGCCCAGGGCCTGTAAATTAAATGCTAATACTGGGCCTGCATCACTGACTAAGCCACCCACTTAACTAGCCCTTTAGACATGTCTCAGGCCTGCCATTGCAGAATCCGTGGGTGCAATTTTAAACTGCCATTTCAACCTGGCAAGTTAACCCTCTTGACAGGCCTAAACCTTAATTTTTAATACATATAAGCCACCCCTAAGGTAGGCCCTGAACATCTCCAAGGCAGGCAGCAGTGTATTTAAAAAGTTGGACATTTTAAGGTTTACGTGTCCTGGTAGTGAAAAACTATCACATTTATTTTCCACTACTGCAAGGCCTATCTCTTCCATAGGTTAACATTAGGATTAACTTATTACATTTTATAAGTGTAATTTCTAATTGGGACAAGATGGATATTTGGAGTTTTGTGTCTCTGGACTCCAAATTAAAATCACAACTTATGGTGAAGTCGGGTTTTATATTGTAAGTCTGAAAATGCCACCTTTAGAAAATTGGCATTTTGTTACTTAAACCATTCTGAGACTCTGCCTGTCTCTGAATACACACCTGGGGTGAGTGACAGCTGGGCTTTGTGCAAACACTCTGGCAGTCAAGCACAAAGAGGGATGAGATTTGCCATCCACATCCTGATGGCCCATCACCAGGCTGATGGGTCTTCCTGGAATGGATTAGAGGGAGGAGCTGACAGTTGCACCTGAATAGGGCTGTGCCTGTCTCCACAAGAAGAGCTGCATACACCCCTGTAGTGAGTCTGTAACCAGGGCAGGAAGGGCATAGACCTTGTGAACTTCAAAGGCCTCTCTTTGAAGTCTCCCCCACTTCAAAGGTACAACTGGGTATAAGTACTGGACCCCTGACACAACCAACTCAGTAATCTCTGGACCTGGGGACACTCTGCCAGGAAAGACTGCTGTGCTGCTGAAAGGACTGACACTCTTGTGAACTCAGCTGGATTTGTTGAACTCCTGCTCTGCTTTGCCTATCCTGCTGTCTGCTGCCCCTTGCATGGTGGTAAGAAGGACTTGACCTTAATCTCTACATCCCCAGAAACAAGTGACTCCAAGGGCTTTCCGGCTTGCCTCCTGCTCTGAAGTCTCAGGGACATCAAAGATTACAGTCAACCCTGCTACAGCCTCTGGAATCTGCCACCTGTGAGTCCTGCCCTGCCAAGTGGTGTCAATCCAGTCCTGGGCCCTTGGAGGTGGCTTTTCTCACTTTTTCTTCAAAAATCCACGCATTGCTTATTTTGTGCTGGTCGGAACCAATGCATTCGCCTTCGACAGCACGCATCACCGCTTTGAGGACTCCACAGCGTCAACAGTGTGGCTCTATGACGATGCATTGCCTTTACCGCCAGGAGCTTAAGTATGACACAGGACCCAACTGCGCAACTCGGAATCGACGCATCGCCTACAATTCTTCAGATCGACTACAAAACATTGCCTCCTCTGCTCCTCGCAGCTGCTCTTCACCGTAGATGCTTGTTCTCCGTAAAGGTGCTGTTTCAGCTGGGGCTTCGTGGTTTCTGTATCCGACCGGCGCTCCATCGCGTTTGGCTTGACTTTTCAGATTTGACCCTGTCCAGCGCGACCAGATAGCCCCGGTTGGCGCTTCATGACTCTAAGCACTATATTTCAAGATATTCCTTAAAAATTCATAACTCCAGTTCTACTTATTGGACTTTTGTCCTTTTGGTCTTGATTTGTTTATTAAATTATGCTCTATCGTTCTCACCTGGTTTGAATTATTTGTGTGTGGCATTTTCACTGTTTTACTGTAATAAGTGTTGCACAAATACTTTACACAATGCCTCTTAAGTTAAGCCTGTTAAATTCATTCAGCTGTGTTCAAGTAATGAAGGTTAAAAAAAGATTGTTATTTTATGCCGGGGAGGATCTACAGATCCAACAGAACAAAACATTTGTCTCGATTGTCTGCCACCACATCAACATCGATGTGGCGCCAGTCATCTTAGGAGTCAGTCCCTTGTCCTCAGAAAAAGAAGAAAAATATATGGGGAGAACAACAACAAACATTTAACATGTGGGTGTCCAAGGTGGGCGCATGGACACTCAAAACAATTAAAAAAAAGTAAATGAACATTAAATGAGCAGCAGGAGCCACTCATCCATTATTCACCACTCCTTGCAAAGGGTGCCGCATAAAGCCCCGCAAGGGCTGTTTTAACATACTTTATGGAGACTGGTGGTGTCCTTAGAAGGGGCATGGGCTCCACCAAGCATTTTTCTAATGACATGGTTGGCTGCAGGGAGTGTATTAGCTCACCGGAAAAATTATAAAAACAGTAAGTCTCCAGGGTCAACAAATCCATGATCTCAGCAGAGCTTACCACAATTTTATTTAAAACACTTCATCTGGAGCTCTATGGTATTCTACTGGATTGCAGAGCTCCCTTGTGGTGGGTTCAATGGCTGCACTTTATGGCCTGAAAGACATTTAAAAAAAACTTAAAGACATGTTGATTTTTTTAATAAGGCTTTATTAAAAATGACAATCACTTTTATTAAACGTTGCAATGTGTGAACTTATATAATGTACATTGGATTATAATTATTGGTGTTTTTTTGACAAAGATAATAGGCCTGCTTTATATATGTTAATATACTGATACCTTCTTAAAGACATTAGGCCCACTTTTTATATTTTAGTGTTCTGACCATTTGGCAACATCAGTAGGTCTGCTTTACTTAAAAAGACACCCTTTATATAATAACATCACATAGTCAGGCATGTGTTCCCGGGGAGGTTTAGGCACTGCTGACAGCCTCACATATTATATCACTCATGACATGTTCTACGGCATCATTGATAACATCACTAAAACATCTAATATGACATTATTGATCACAACACTGTAAATGGGGGGAGGCAAGTTTTAGTTACTTTAGAGCACGAGTTATAGTTACAAGAGAAAATTACAACTGGTGAATTTCAGTGGTTTTTTGAGTTTAAAATGAAATGTTGTCAGTGATAATTTCACCTTACTATAACAACACATTAAAGATTTCTCATATATATATATATATATATATATATTCACTGAAAAACCTTAGGTTTCAGGGGCGTTATAGTTAGTTGGACATTTCACTCATACAAAACCATAGAAATTCCCTCGCTATAGTTAGTTCAGCTAACTATAACTCGCGCGCCCGCAATGCACTGCTGATGATGTCACATATTACATCACTCATGACATGGTCAGTGACATCACTCATGACATCACTGATGACATCTCAAATGACATCACTGATGACATCACTGATGACATCATCCTTGTGATAGAGGAACCTGCACTGGCTCCCCGTCGACAGGAGGATCACCTTCAAACTCCTCACCCACGCACACAAGGCACTCTACAAAACTGGTCCAGCCTACCTCAACAGACGACTCTTCTTCTACGTCCCCAACCGCCAGCTCCGCTCCGCCGACCTCTCCCTCGCCACTGTCCCCCGCATTCGAAGAACAACCACCGGCGGCAGATCCTTCTCACACCTCGCCGCCAAGACCTGGAACACCCTTCCACTAAGCCTACGAAAGACCCAAGACCTGCTGACCTTCAGGAGGCTACTCAAGACCTGGCTGTTCGACCAGTAGCAGCATCCCCCCCTTCCCTCTCCCCAGCGCCTTGAGACCTCGCGGGTAAGTAGTGCGCTCTACAAATTCTGTGATTGATTGATTGATAGAGTGGCAGACCTCCTCTCACCCTAATATAACCTTTGATACACACACTCAAAAATACAAACTAACATTTTCAAAACAATGGACATACCTGTTAAAGATTGCAGGAATCGCTGTTAGCATGAGCTGAAAGCCATTTTGTACTTGGCAGCCATTTTAGTTAGCCATGTGCTCGCCATGTGCTTTCTCCCTCTTCCAGAGTCTTGCACATGCTCAGAGAGGCCTAGCTGGTAGAATGCACCTGCTCCTAGTATAGAACTGTCAGGCTATTCTTACTCATGTAAGCAGTTTAGTCTCCCTCCCACTTTGTGGAGCAAGCAAATTTTGTATACCCATATTAGTCAATAAGCATGCTTGTATGTGCTAGGACCTCCCTTGATTTTATGCTGACTATATAACAAATGCATATATAAGGACCCTGTTCTCTGCACTCATTAGAATGCCTCCTACAGTGGCCTGTGGGTACCGTAAGATGCAATCTCCCTCATCTGAGGTTAATAAAACATGTTTTTTGATATTACAGCTTCTGTGCCAATCTCTTCCTTGTTGGTCTTAAGGACCAGATGTATCAGTGAACCCCTAAGAAGGTTTTTATTTCTACAAATGGCGCCCGAAAGTGGACCTCATCAGTGCAGCGGCTATCCAAGGGAGTGGTCTTGAAGGGAGACAGGAATCTACTGAGGAGTACAGGACAGGAATCTACTGAGGAGGTACCCTGCGCACGGAGATTGTTTGTCTTCCAGCCCAGTATATTTCTGGTCTTCCTGATCTGATCCTCCAAGTGTTTGCCGCTCCTGACTGAGAACTTCTTTGGCGTGAGTATTTTAAAATGACCGTTAGGTCACTCAGAACTTGGCAGTTGGAACCTGGACACCATTTGATTGGTAAGAGCCGTTTTGCGGCACTTGCTGTTGGTTTGATGCCTTTGATTGGTAAGGTAGTTTTAGTAACACTTACTGTGGCTTTGTTTGTATGATTGGCCAATTTTGGAATTTGTTTTGTAAGTTATATATGCATTGCAATTCATATAGGCAGGTAATGAGGAGATTTTTCTCTAACTTTGAAAACTTGAACGGCACACATTGTGTTAAGTGTCACTTGGAGTATAATATTATATATGCTATAATATTTTTGGCATGCCTGTTTCTAGCACACTTTGTTGAAAGTGTTGCTGTTTTGGAGGTACCGATATGGATTTAGTAAGTACTTAGTTGACTCCCTCAGAGGGGATACCTAAATAGGTTTACGTATAGTAAAAGATATTTCTTCCTTGGTGACTAAGTACCCCATGGAACTAAATATGTACATAAAACGGATCCGGATCTGCGCACTTAGTAACATTCATAAGTGGTGATATGCAGAGCGCTTTTTGAGTGTTCTACCAGCCAAAACTGGCGAATTTGGTGTATTTTGGCTTCTTGACCATGGAACAGTTTTTTGGGCTACATTTGAGAGCTCTTCTTGTAAATATGACTTACAATTAGTATTTACAAATAGGTTGGTCTTGCGTACACTTTGTAAGCAGTCCTAAGTGTTGATTTGTGGGTTAAATGTGTGTTTAAATGTCTATGTGGGGTTTGTGGTTTGACATTGGTAATACTTGTGTGAGTACTCTTTGTGAAAGAATGTCTAGCTTTAAGCGCGCTATGTTGTGTACTCTGCGTGTATGACCCCCTTCTGTAACTGTCTGAATGAGCTCAATGAGTTTGTTTATGTTTTTTGCTGTCATCATTCTGTTATGCAAAATGTCATTTAGTTACTTACATATTAAATAAAAATCCAGAAACGAATTATATAACATACGCTAAACAGCTGCATGTTACTATTAAATTGACAGAGTACGACACTGTACATGTGTGCAAATTGCCACAATGCTAAAGATAAAATTAGAATTCGTATTCAATAGGATTAAAATAGGCCTCATATAGAGGAATAAAAACGAAATTGTGTGTTTTGTAATCAATAGACTAAAATACATGTTACAGCATTTTCCTTAAATACATTGTATTAGACATTAAAAGGCATGCACATCATATGAGTGAATTTGGTCGTTGCTGAACTAAATACACATTATAGAAAGATAGATTTGACTGTATTGAAATGCCTCAGTTTTTAAATAGACTGTGACATGCTTTTCTTTCAGCACCCGAGAAAAAGCTTTCCAACAGCTGTGTTTAAACTGACTAACTGAAAAGAAACTGTTTGACACAGCAAATGGGGATTTAACTCTGTCAGGGTATTTCAAATAATAAAGGGGTTTTTTCCTGAGAAAGGCGTGAAAATTCGACGCCTGCTGACAAACAACAGCTGCATAAATAGCATATGGCTATTCCTGATCACGGCCACAGACAGGAATGCTGAGTCAGCGAAATTTTAAGTCAGTGTAAAACTGGTATACGGGCCTGCATTATTTTAAAAGTTTCAAAAAACCAGTTTCATTATTTTGGATAACAGAGAACAAAATTGAAAGTAGGGATTTCCTTTCTTAATGCCTTTTTTCATAAGTACATCTGTGGTTCTGATGTTAAATGATAACTGTCCTTTTAAAAAGTGGCGCAGACTTTCCTGTTTCAAGTAAAGGCTTCTGTGCTTAGGGTTATGAATGAATGCGTTTAAATATGATAGGCTACGAATGAAGCTTGCTTTTCAAATGTGGAATCATCAAAATGGTTGGTTTTGATTAAAAAAATAAATTAATTAATTATATGAAGAAAAATATATTGTTAAACATAAATGCTTTAAATTCGTTTTTTCATCTTTATAAAGCCTAATCATCATACTGTGAATTCCTAGTATCAAAGTTGAATTTAAGCAGTGCTGTACCGCAATAAGAAGGGAACTTAAATGTGAAATGTCACTTTACCCAGCCGTACAAAACTCATTTTTATAAGGGTATATCTTATACATTTCTGATTTCCCATTCCTGGGCTATCTAGAGAACACTCTGGGGGTTCCTATTATGCAAAAATATTGTAGGATATTCATTTTTAAGTGCCCCTACCACCAAAGTCGAAATTGAGCTAAATTCACAATTTTACAAGCAGTTCTACCACTCAAGGCAGTTTTAACGTGCTCTTAGGCTTCAATAAAAGTATACATATGCAAATATAGAACAAACAGCTGATCTCTGTATTACTAGACTGCACACCACTGTACATAAATGAAAATAAGTATACAGAAGAGCAGACGTTATTATCCTACCTTTAAATTACTGGCAAACGGATCGGACAGGACTGCGTTTTAGCTGTGATTCTCCAGAGTTGCTTTGCATTACGAAAACCGCATGGCAAGCCTTGCACAAACAAAATGAACAGCTGCTGAACGGGTCAAAGGTCGGAGTTCTGCATTTAGCAACTTAGCAGGGTGAAGGGTAATGTTTGCTGGGACACTTCGACCTTCGAAAAGTTTTTGAAAGACGAGATGATAGCGCAAAGAGAGGAAGAGAAGCTTTGCTTCCTATTTTTGGCAAACACACGTTTAGCGCAATCATATGAAACGAAGGAAAACAACCCTCAGTTGAGCATTGATCTGCCAGGTATATAAAATAATGGTTTTAGTTTAAAGAATACTGTGTAGGGGCTACGATAAGGAGGAAATGGATTTTAGTTTGCATTCATGCGCCCTCATGTTAATCAAGTACAATTGCTCAAGGAATTGATACATTTGTTGCTGACGCTTTCTACAGTACTCGATGTGCTTGAATCAGAGAATAGCCACTTTCTAAGATATCTCCTACAAGTTTGTTTGTGCCCAGTTGCTACAAATAGGGGTTGAAAGTGTTGACAGAAGTAAAACCTGTTTCAGGTTTTCCTACTGTCAAAATGGGGGAAGGAGGCTAGCTCCTCTACAAATTAAGGGTAGGCAAAATTATGTTTTCTCTCTTCTTTTTCTCACTTTTTTTTGAGTCTGTCTAAGCTGTCTAGGAAATAGCCATGAGACATTTCATTGGCTATTCAGTAATACTGTTTTAAAAATTGTTAGCATTAATAAAATGATAAAATCTATGTTATGTTACTGCCCATCCTGTATGAAAGAATGAGTAGAACAGATTGATGTTCCCTTATTTGATCTTTAAGGAGAACTGTATAGTGGCGGTTTCTGTTCAAAAATCTCAGGTGGCAACACTATTATTGTTTATGTTATTCTCATGTTCTATACAGTTTTGCAAGGGCATTGCTAGTTTTTATTAGCTAGTCTCTGTCAATAAGCTGACAGCCCTTATTAGAGCTGGAGATAGGGTTTTTTTTCCTTTTGAAAATGATGTTGCATAGTCCAGATCGTGAAAAGTACAATGCAGGAAAGACGCTCATGTGATCCTTAGCAAACATTTTGAAGGAAAATATTGTTTTATAGGAATTTGTTTGTCATAACATGTTCTGCTGGAGAAAATGTACTCACTATGTTGAAGTTTAGTTCTTTTTGCAATAAGAATCCCTGTTAAATTAGCAGTTTTAGATTTTCCTGCTGCACCTATAACATGAGAGCATGGTCCTAAGCATAACATGTAAGAGAAATTATTTTACAAGTGTCTGCAGTCCTGTACAAGTAATGTAAAATCTATGAGTAAAAGTGTAGAACATTTCCTTTTTCTTGAGGGTTCTTCAGATTGGTAATATAGGAATACACCAATGTAAGTATTTGGAGTATGTCTGTATTGTTTTTCTCTTTTCCTCAGAATTTAGTAAATGAACACAGACTTCGTTGGCTGTTTGGGATTGGGTGATGTATTACTCTTGTCAGTTCACCAAAACGTTCCTTTTATACTTGCCAATAGGTCCAGGGTTTTCTACTCTCAGATAGATGAAGTGGCTCTTGGGTGCCTTGCTAATGTATGGGGCGCCCCAGGACTAAGAGAGTATTCTGAGACTATCCTCTCTGTTGTTAGATTATTTCTGTGCCTTGTCTAAAGACCTCTTGTTCTGTCCACCAATAGATATTTGCTGCCTTACAACCATTGCCAGAGGGGCCCGGACATCAGATCCAGCCTGGGAGTCAGCACCAGTCCAGCCTACAGTCAAAGTGAAAGGAACCAGCATAGGCGTTGCTGGCAACTAGGACCTCAGTGAAGGCGGAAGCACTGGGACGTGAAGTGTGTACCCCTGCCACTGTCTTGGGCGAAAGACGGGGTTACAAATCAGGATGGAGAAATCTTTGTGTGGATCCAGTTTTTGATGCCCAGCTGAGAGAGTCACAGAACGACAAGGACGGCAAGGAGGCTTTTGCTTGAGGTGACCCCCTTTGAAACAAGGGTTGCTTCAGGCCTTTGAGTCCTGGTCCCAAGTGAATGCAAGTCTACGCCTTTGTTTGTTGATCAAGAGATGCCCGAGCACACTGGGTACAATTTGTGGCCCTAACAAAAGAGCAGTGCGCCAGAGGTGCAATACAGGAGTTAGGGAAGGACTTGAGTTTAGGGTACAGGTGCTGTGCCCTTGGTGCCTGTTAGATTAAAGTGAAGAAAACTGGTGCACTGCCTGAGACACTGGACAGGATCATTGAGGGTATTTGCCCTGGGGGGTGATTGCCCTATCCTGAAAGAAAGACTTTTCCTTCTCCGTGATTCTTGAGTTGCGAGTTGTGCAGCTCCACCGTGGGAACAACAAGAGCCTGCCTGTGAGGCTCAAACGGACACAGGGAGAAGACTCCCTCTGGCTGGTTGGTTCTAGAAATTCCCAAGGACTCTTTTTTTGTTAGTAATGTACCCCTTTGGTCGTCCCATTTATTTTGGAGGAGCAGCCCTTTGCAGCTCCTTGTCCTAATTCCTATGGCCCTGTGTGGTCCTCCTGGTCCCCCGGAGCCACAATTGTTTTTGTAATAATATGTCTGATTGCTTTAATATTTTTTAAGAGTAATGTTTATTCTGCACGAGAAAAGTTCATCTGAGCATGTTACTTTACTCTTTCCTTAAGTATATTAATTGATAATTTAGCCCTCATAAAAAATACTGAGAAAGTCTATTGAAAATGTTTTTATTAGGTATGTGCTGTTGGCTATTTTGAAATTGACTTGACGAGCCCCCATCAGAGCCCTGAAACTTAAAATTAGACTAGATGGTTTTGGTATTTGCTTTCTGCTTAGGATTGGAAAATATTGAGATTTCTGTTTGAGATAATAGTCATTATTCTCTCTTGCTACCTGTATGACCCAATGCTCTGTTCACTTTGTACTCCTGCTTATACCTTGTATATACCTGCTTAATGAAATGTTTAGAATGTAAATGCCCACCTAGCATAGGATATTGATGAATTTATGAGAAGAAAATGTGCAAAATATTTTCTATGTCTCTACTAGATCATGGGAATGTCTTTAGCTCATGCTAAAAGGATCATCTGTTAAAGATTGCAGGAATCGCTGTTAGCATGAGCTGAAAGCCATTTTGTACTTGGCAGCCATTTTAGTTAGCCATGTGCTCGCCATGTGCTTTCTCCCTCTTCCAGAGTCTTGCACATGCTCAGAGAGGCCTAGCTGGTAGAATGCACCTGCTCCTAGTATAGAACTGTCAGGCTATTCTTACTCATGTAAGCAGTTTAGTCTCCCCTCCCACTTTGTGGAGCAAGCACATTTTGTATACCCATATTAGTCAATAAGCATGCTTGTATGTGCTAGGACCTCCCCTTGATTTTATGCTGACTATATAACAAATGCATATATAAGGACCCTGTTCTCTGCACTCATTAGAATGCCTCCTACAGTGGCCTGCGGGTACCGTAAGATGCAATCTCCCTCATCTGAGGTTAATAAAACATGTTTTTTGATATTACAGCTTCTGTGCCAATCTCTTCCTTGTTGGTCTTAAGGACCAGATGTATCAGTGAACCCCTAAGAAGGTTTTTATTTCTACATACCAATACCAGTTACAACACACCTATTCATTAATTCCAAGATCTACACACACATCCACTCATTCACCAACAGTCCCTATACAGTGACTCATACATGTACTCACTCATCATATGTACTCATACACCTATACATCCTGTTACACACCGCCACTCATCCATAGAGTTACTCACATACGTAGTCACACATGCAAACAAAGTATCAAACATCCATTTACTTGCATATACAGTTATACACACACTACCACACTTACTTCTACAGAAACTTACACATACTTACTCTCTTAAACAATCACTTATAGAAACACCTACTTATTTGTACAGGAACTCTTCCAATCTCTCACTCTCACATATACTCACTTATATACACCAATACTCACATATACTAGTTTAAAACATATGTAGTTACTCATAAAGACACTATTGAGACAGTCATTCACTCACTAACACACCCATACACATACTCATCCACCTATACAGTCCTGCACACATGCTGTCTTCAACACATACAAACAGTGAGTCACTCATTCATGCATCTATGCACTAAGTAATACCCCCCACCGAACCATACAGACACTCAGACACTCATACTGATACTCAAAAACCAACTAATAACCCATATAGACACTCATGTAGCTACTCACCAACCCATGCAGCCACTTATACACAAAGTGAGAGACTGATACAGATATTTTCATATTTAAACATTACTCACTAACCCATGTATTCACTAAGATACACTTAATCAGTTATACAATCAATTTTACAAAAAAAAATCATCCATTTAGACACTTATATACCCATTTATTCTTCCATCGACCTTGAGATATACGTATATAAAACATATTTAATTTTCAGAAAAACACACATTC
The DNA here is from genome assembly GCA_963921515.1 of Calotriton arnoldi. Lineage (NCBI taxonomy): Eukaryota > Metazoa > Chordata > Amphibia > Caudata > Salamandridae > Calotriton > Calotriton arnoldi. The sequence goes on from CAWUFW010011629.1 coordinate 135,178, forward strand.
ACTGGATGATGTCATCAGTGATGTCATCAGTGATGTCATGAGTGATGTCACTGACCATGTCATGAGTGATGTAATATGTGACGTCATCAGCAGTGCATTGTGGGCGCGCGAGTTATAGTTAGCTGAACTAACTATAACGGGGGAATTTCTATGGTTTTGTATGAGTGAAATGTCCAACTAACTATAACGCCCCTGAAACCTATGGTTTTTTCAGTGAATTTCTAAGGTTTTTTAATTGCTAATTTCAAACTATAACGTGCCTGAAACCTATGGTTTTTCAGTGAATTTCTAAGGTTTTTTAAATGCTAATTTCTAACTATAACGTGCCTGAAACCTATGGTTTTTTCAGTGAATATATATATATTTATTATACTATGTATACATGTGAAAATGTCTCGGTCCCCTGTTTGCCTCGGTGGCATGGAAAAAATGGGTGGAACTGACGTCAGCACGCCGACGAGGTCCTCTTATGGCTCCGATGACGTCATACGGTGTCGCGAGCGGAGCCGTGCTCGTTGACGTGGGAGAGCTAGGAAAGAATTTCCGTGGAATGCTGGTGCAGGGGATATTCACCTAAGTGTTCAGGCTAGTCCTTTGGGGGCAACTGTTTATGTTGCCACTCCAGAAACTGAAACCAGTGATCCGAGGGCAGAGGCCCTGCAGATGGCACACGAGGTGGGGTGCCCAGTCGTGTGCATCGGCGGGGCAGCGAAGTGACAAGCACCACAACCCACAAAAAAGGTAACGAGGGCACTGAATAACACAGGATTTTCTCTTTGTATCTGGCAGGAACAACGAAGTTAAAATGCCCTAGTACCAAAATGTAGAATTAGTGCTACAACGGTCTTCAAGAGGACCTGCGATGCCGCTTCTGCCTCCCGTACCCTGGAGGCGGCACATGGGTCACGCGGTACAGTCATACTGCGGTGGGACGCACACTCGTTGACCTCTCATGGCACTGCTCCACACTTCAGGGAGGACGCTTTCCATTAGCTATGTTTTCTGATGACATGTCGCGCCGGCCCCGTCCAACAACAGAACTCCTTTAGATCCAAACAGACTCTTCCACTCTCTCACCGGAAATGAAACCAGGCCACGCGGACACTTTCACAATACAACAGCCGGGAATGCACTTTTCGGTAAAAAAACCACATTCCTTCCTCCTAATTAATCAAATAAACGTCTCACTGAAGAACAGGGGCCAGCTTCGATCGGTAAACAGCCGTTACAACGACTTTTTTACTTTGCGATACCATTACAACGCATGCAATACCACGCATGCGTTGTACATCACGAAGTCATTACTATGCATTTTTTTAGAACGCATGGTCATTTACCACGCATGCCTTTACAACGAATTTTGTTGTAAAGGTATGTATGGTAAATGACCATGCGTTCTAAAAAACATGTAGACGATCCATGTCGTTGTAAGGAAAGAGAGGCTGTTCTGTTTCCTCACAACAACGTGCACCGCCCCTCAGAGATGACGTGAAGCAGGAACCATGAGGAGAGAGGAACCATGAGGAGTGAGAGGTAAGGGGGATTGGGCATGGGGTTGGGGTTTCTTTTCTAGGGTTTAGGGTAGTGCAGTGGTGTTTGGGTGGTGTAGGGGTCGTGCTGGGGGTAGGGTTTTAGGGTTTAGGGTAGTGCAGTGGTGTTTGGGTAGTGTAGGGGGTCGTGCTGGGGGTAGTGTTTTAGGGTTTAGGGTAGTGCAGTAGTGTAGGGGTCGTGCTGGTGGTAGTGTTTTAGGGTTTAGGGTAGTGCAGTGGTGTATGGGTAGTGTAGGGGTCGTGCTGGGGTAGTGTTTTAGGGTTTAGGGTAGTGCAGTGGTTGAGTAGTGTAGGGGGTCATGCTGGTGGTAGTGTTTTAGGGTTTAGGGTAGTGCAGTGGTGTTTGTGTAGTGTAGGGGTCATGCTGGGGGTAGTGTTTTATGGTTTAGGGTAGTGCAGTGGTGTTTGGGTAGTGTAGGGGTCGTGCTGGGGGTAGATTTAGGGTTTAGGGTAGTGCAGTGGTGTTTGGGTAGTGTAGGGAGTTGTGCTGGGGGTAGTGTTTTAGGGTTTAGGGTAGTGCAGTGGTGTTTGTGTAGTGTAGGGGTTGTGCTGGGGGTAGTGTTTTAGGGTTTATGTTAGTGCAGTGGTGTTTGGGTAGTGTAGGGGTAGTGCTGGGGTAGTGTTTTAGGGTTTAGGGCAGTGCAGTGGTGTTTGTGTAGTGAACGGGGTCATGCTGTGGGTAGTGTTTTAGGGTTTAGGGTAGTGCAGTCGTGTTTGTGTAGTGTAGGGGGTCGTGTTTTAGGGTATAGGGTAGTGCAGTGGTGTTTGTGTAGTGTGGGTGGTCATGCTGGGGGTATATTTAGGGTTTAGTGTAGTGCAGTGGTGTTTGGGTTGTGTAGGGAGTCGTGCTGGTGGTAGTGTTTTAGGGTTTAGGGTAGTGCAGTTATGTTTGGGTAGTGTAGGGTGTCGTGCTGGGGGTAGTGTTTTAGCACTTATTTTTCTTTCTACAGCACTAACCATAATTTCTATGGCAAAATGAACCCCCTCATTTTGTTCCTTTTTAAATTAAATGTTTTAAGTGTTACCAGTTTATTCCAATCAAGATGGCTTCAGGTGTGCCATACTTTTGTCATAAGTAAGACTATTAGCGCTCTAGTTGTTCTTTAGAACACTCTGGGAAGCTGCAGTAGAACACAAAGGCATCAACTGACAGGCTGCTCCTGTTGAAATATAACAGGAAGATATTTGAGATCTCACTTAAAACATGTCCTAATTTTTCTTTCTACAGCACTAACCATAATTTCTATGACAAAATGAACCCCTCATTTTGTTCCTGTTTAAATTAAATGTTTTAAGAGTTACCAGTTTATTCCAATCAAGATGGCTTCAGGTGTGCCATAATTTTGTCATAAGTAAGACTGTTAGCGCTCTAGTTGTTCTTTAGAACACTCTGGCAAGCTGCAGTAGAACACAAAGGCATCAACTGACAGGCTGCTCCTGTTGAAATATAACAGGAAGATATTTGAGATCACACTTGAAACATGTCCTAATTTTTCTTTCTACAGCACTAACCATAATTTCTATGACAAAATGAACCCCATCATTTTGTTCCTTTTTAAATTAAATGTTTTAAGTGTTACCAGTTTATTCCAATCAAGATGGCTTCAGGTGTGCCATAATTTTGTCATAAGTAAGGCTGTTAGCACTCTAGTTGTTCTTTAGAACACTCTGGGAAGCTGCAGTAGAACACAAAGACATCAACTGACAGGCTGCTCCTGTTGAAATATAACAGGAAGATATTTGAGATCTCACTTAAAACATGTCCTAATTTTTTTTCTACAGCACTAACCATAATTTCTATGGCAAAATGAACCCCCTCATTTTGTTCCTTTTTAAATTAAATGTTTTAAGTGTTACCATTTTATTCCAATCAAGATGGCTTCAGGTGTGCCTTAATTTTGTCATAAGTAAGACTGTTAGTGCTCTAGTTGTTCTTTAGAACACTCTGGGAAGCTGCAGTAGAACACAAAGGCATCAACTGACAGGCTGCTCCTGTTGAAATATAACAGGAAGATATTTGAGATCACACTTGAAACATGTCCTAATTTTTCTTTCTACAGCACTAACCATAATTTCTATGACAAAATGAACCCCATCATTTTGTTCCTTTTTAAATTAAATGTTTTAAGTGTTATCAGTTTATTCCAATCGAGATGGCTTCAGGTGTGCCATACGTTTGTCATAAGTAAGGCTGTTAGCACTCTAGTTGTTCTTTAGAACACTCTGGGAAGCTGCAGTAGAACACAAAGGAATCAACTGACAGTCTCTGCCCTTGTTGGATGTACATGTTTTACTGAGAATGTGAGACTTCATTCTCACATGACTGAGAAAGATAATGTGAATTTACAGAAAATATGCTCTCATTTTAGCTTCTGGAGCACCTTCCAAAACTGTATGGGACAAGCATGTGAAAATAGTTTTCTCTCAAACATGATTCATGATATCCCAGCAGAAGGTTTTTCACAGGGTAAAATCACCTTAGAACACACCACAATTCCTGAAATTAGTATGGTACCATCAACAAATGAATTCTAATGTAACTAAAGTCTGTTATCACCCTTTATAGTTCTCCTTTTGGTAACCCTCAAAATCTTCGATTCACTACAATGCATTTCAATGGGGTACTATCATTTATATTGGTCCCAAGATGGCTGCCAGCAATTCCAGGATGTCGTGCTGACAGCCAATCAGATCTCACGATGACATGTGTGGTTAGGCTCCGCCCAGATATATATGTGTTTTCTTTTTCAAATTTCTCAGGAACTACTGAACGGATTTACAACATTTAAGCAAAAGGCACGACCCTGAACCAAGGGCTACCTTTTTGGTAAATTTGGTGTAATTCCGTTCAGCAGTTCGAGCTGTAGCTGCGACTAAAGGTTCCTATGGAAAATTGCATGGGGAAAACACGTTTTGGGACCCCCTTTTTCTCGGCCCCCGCTTGCCGAATCACCCCGAGACTTTCAGGATAGGAGCGGACCGGAGCGCCCCAACAAGTTGGAAAATTTCGCGAAGATTCGTCAACCTGCGCCAAAGTTATTTCAAATAGAATGGTGCGGATTTCCTATGGAAAATAGGTCCTAACTATAACTATCTACTGGCGACCGCCAGTAGATAATATATATATATATATATATATATATATATATATATATATATATATATATATATATATATATATATATATATATATATATATATATATATATATATATGTATATATATATATATATATATATTACCTACTGGCGGTCGCCAGTAGGTAGTTATAGTTAGGACCTAGTTTCCATAGGAAAAGCGTTTTTTCTTTTCCCAATAACTTTGGTGCTGGTTGACGAATCTTCGCGAAATTTTCAAAACTAGTGATCAGCTCCGGCCAGCTCCTGTCTTGAAAGTTTCGGGGAGATTCCTCAAGCAGGGGCCGAGCAAAAAGGGGGTCCCAAAATGCATTTTCCCCATGTTAATTTCCATAGGAAACTTTAGACAAAGCTACAGCCCGAACTGCTGAACGGAATTACACCAAATTTGGCAAAAAGGTAGGTCTTGGTTCAGAAAGAGTCCTTTTTGTTAAATGGTGTAAATCCATTCAGTAGTTCCTGAGAAATTAGAAAAAGAAAAAGTTTCGATATCTGGGCGGAGCCTAACCTCCCGAGCACGAGCTTGCCTCTTATTGGCTGCCAACACTTCAAACCAGGAAGTGTTGGCAGCCATCTTGTGCCTCGGACCAGGGAGAAGGAAAAAGGTAAAAAAAAAGATTAAAAACAAGAAAAGGGGGCAGGGTAAAAACACCCTGACCCCCCAGGCCTGCAGGGCCAAAAACATCATTTTTTAAAATTTTCAGACAGGGTCGCGCCGGGTGCACGAGTCCATCCGAAATTTTTAAAAAAACGAAGCGCGGTCTCGTGCGCTTCGTTTTAATGAGGCCCCCGGGTGGGCCAAGTCCCGGGGGCAATGTGTGTTTAATTTGCAGGGGCCCACGGGGGCCCCCGCAGCCCCGGTGACCGCCACCTCCCCGGGGCTTATTAAATCTAATGTGGGGGGGCACACGGCCCCCCCCGCAGCCCCAGGGACCGCCACCTCCCCGGGCCTTCTAAAATAAATGCGTGGGGGGGTCCCAACCCCCCACGCTGCCCTGGGGACCGCCACCTCCCCGGGGCATTTAAATAAATGAAAGGGGGGGCCTCGCGGGCCCCCTGAGTCCCGGGACCACCACCTCCCCGGGGCTCTAAATAATAATTAGCATTGCAGAGAGGTGGTCCGAGGCCACGCCCCTTTTTACACCACTCTGCAAACGCGGCTTCTGGTGCACTGCTGGTGGGGCGATGAGGACCTCAGGACACAAGTGGACTTCATCCTCCGAGCAGCAGTGCGCCAGAAGCCGCGTTTACAGCGTGGTGTAAAAAGGGGCGTGGCCTCAGAACACCTCTCTGCAACGCAGCTCTGTGGCGCTTACTGGAGGTACCTGGTGGGCTAGTTGGCCCCCAGGGACCCTCAGGATTCAAGGGGACTTAATCCCCCAACTTACAACGCGCCAGGGGGGGTGCGTTTGCACAGGTGTGCAGGGAGGGGGCGGAGCCTGATATAACAAGTGTACTTTTTTCTGCACCTTTCCTGCCTGTTTTTACATCTCACTTGTCTCTTTCTGCACTCGTCTTCCCTCTTTCTGTACCTTTCCTGCCTGTTTTTGCATCTCACTTGCCTTTCTGCACTTTTCTTGCTTCTTTCTACACCTCTAATGCTTCTTTCAGCAATTCTCTTGCCTCTTTGTGCACTTGTCTTGCCTGTTTCTGCACCTCTCTTGCCTCTTTTTGCACCTCTGTTGCCTCTTTCTGCACCTCATTTGCTTCTTTCTGCACCCTTGTTGTCTCTTTCTGCATTCGTTTTCCCTCTTTCTGTACCTTTCCTGCCTGTTTTAACATCTCACTTGCCTCTTTCTGCACCTCTATTGCCACTTTCTGCAGTTCTCTTGCCTCCTTCTGCATGTCACTTGCCTCTTTCTGTAACTCTCTCGCCTCTTTGTGCACTTCTCTTGCCTCTTTCTGCACCCATGTTGCTACATTCTGCACTTTCCATGCTTCTTTCTGCACCTGTCTTGCTTCTTTCTGCACCCCTGGTGTCTCTTTATGTACCTCTTTTGCCTCTTTCTGCACTTTTCTTGCCTTTTTCTGCAGTTCTCTTCCATCTTTCTGCACGTCTGTTGGCTCTTTCTGCACCTCATTTGCTTCTTTCTGCACCCCTATTGTCTCTTTCTGCACTCGTCTTCCCTCTTTCTGTACCTTTCATGCCTGTTTTTGCATCTCACTTGCCTCTTTCTGCACTTTTCTTGCTTTTTTCTACACCTCTGTTGCTTCTTTCAGTAATTCTCTTGCCTCTTTGTGCACTTCTCTTGCCTGTTTCTGCACCTCCCTTGCCTCTTTTTGCACCTCTGTTGGCTCTTTCTGCACCTCACTTGCTCCTTTCTACACTTCTCTTGCCTCTTTCTGCACCCATGTTGCTTCATTCTGCACTTTCCATGCTTCTTTCTGCACCTGTCTTGCTTCTTTCTGCACTCCTGGTGTCTCTTAATGTACCTCTTTTGCCTGTTTCTGCACTTTTCTTGCCTTTTTCTGCACCTCTGTTCCCTCTTTCTGCATGTCTGTTGCCTCTTTCTGCACCTCATTTGCTTCTTTCTGCACCCCTGTTGTCTCTTTCTGCACTCGTCTTCCCTCTTTCTGTACCTTTCCTGCCTGTTTCTGCATCTCACTTGCCTCTTTCTGCACCTCTATTGCCTCTTTCTGCAGTTCTCTTGCCTCCTTCTGCACTTCACTTGCCTCTTTCTGTAACTCTCTTGCCTCTTTGCGCACCACTCTTGCCTCTTTCTGCATCCCTGTTGCTTCATTCTGCACTTTCCATGCTTCTTTCTGCACCTGTCTTGCTTCATTCTGCACCCCTGGTGTCTCTTTATGTACCTCTTTTGACTCTTTCTGCACCTTTCTTGCCTTTTTCTGCACCTCTCTTCCCTCTTTCTGCACGTCTGTTGCCTCTTTCTGCACCTCATTTGCTTCTTTCTGCATGCTTGTTGTCTCTTTCTGCACTCGTCTTCCCTCTTTCTGTACCTTTCTTGCTTGTTTTTGCATCTCACTTGCCTCTTTCTGCAGCTCTATTGCCTCTTTCTGCAGTTCTCTTGCCTCCTTCTACATGTCACTTGCCTCTTTCTGTAACTCTCTCGCCTCTTTGTGCACCTCTCTTGCCTCTTTCTGCACCCCTGTTGCTTCATTCTGCACTTTCCATGCTTCTTTCTGCACCTGTCTTGCTTCTTACTGCACCCCTGGTGTCTCTTTATGTACCTCTTTTGCCTCTTTCTGCACTTTTCTTTCCTTGTTCTGCAGTTCTCTTCCATCTTTATGCACGTCTCTTGCCTCTTTCTGCACCCCTATTGTCTCTTTCTGCACTCGTCTTCCCTCTCTCTGTACCTTTCCTGCCTGTTTTTGCATCTCACTTGCCTCTTTCTGCACTTTTCTTGCTTCTTTCTACACCTCTGTTGCTTCTTTCAGCAATTCTCTTGCCTCTTTGTGCACTTCTCTTGCCTGTTTCTGCACCTCCCTTGCCTCTTTTCGCACCTCTGTTGGCTCTTTCTGCACCTCACTTGCTCGTTTCTACACTTATCCTGCCTCTTTCTGCACCCATGTTGCTTCATTCTGCACTTTCCATGCTTCTTTCTGCACCTGTCTTGCTTCTTTCTGCACCCCTGGTGTCTCTTAATGTACGTCTTTTGCCTGTTTCTGCACTTTTCTTGCCTTTTTCTGCACCTCTATTTCCTCTTTCTGCATGTCTGTTGCCTCTTTCTGCACCTCATTTGCTTCTTTCTGCACCCCTGTTGTCTCTTTCTGCACTCGTCTTCCCTCTTTCTGTACCTTTCCTGCCTGTTTTTGCACCTCACTTGCCTTTTTCTGCACCTCTTTTGCCTCTTTCTGCAGTTCTCTTGCCTCCTTCTGCACTTCACTTGCCTCTTTCTGTAACTCTCTCGCCTCTTTGTGCACCACGCTTGCCTCTTTCTGTATCCCTGTTGCTTCATTATGCACTTTCCATGCTTCTTTCTGCACCTGTCTTTCTTCTTTCTGCACCCCTGGTGTCTCTTTACGTACCTCTTTTGCCTCTTTCTGCACTTTTTTTGCATTTTTCTGCACCTCTCTTCCCTCTTTCTCCACGTCTGTTGCCTCTTTCTGCACCTCATTTGCTTCTTTCTGCACGCTTGTTGTCTCTTTATGCACTCGTCTTCCCTCTTTCTGTACCTTTCATGCCTGTTTTTGCATCTCACTTGCCTCTTTCTGCACCTCTATTGCCTCTTTCTGCAGTTCTCTTGCCTCCTTCTGCATGTCACTTGCCTCTTTCTGTAACTCTCTCGCCTCTTTGTGCACCTCTCTTGCCTCTGTCTCCACCCCTGTTGCTTCATTCTGCACTTTCCATGCTTCTTTCTGCACCTGTCTTGCTTCTTTCTGCACCCCTGGTGTCTCTTTATGTACCTCTTTTGCCTCTTTCTGCATTTTTCTTGCCTTTTTCTGCACCTATCTTCCCTCTTTCTGCACGTCTGTTGCCTCTTTCTGCACTTCATTTGCTTCTTTCTGCACCCTTGTTGTCTCTTTCTGCATTCGTTTTCCCTCTTTCTGTACCTTTCCTGCCTGTTTTAACATCTCACTTGCCTCCTTCTGCGCCTCTATTGCCACTTTCTGCAGTTCTCTTGCCTCCTTCTGCATGTCACTTGCCTCTTTCTGTAACTCTCTCGCCTCTTTGTGCACTTCTCTTGCCTCTTTCTGCACCCATGTTGCTACATTCTGCACTTTCCATGCTTCTTTCTGCACCTGTCTTGCTTCTTTCTGCACCCCTGGTGTCTCTTTATGTACCTCTTTTGCCTCTTTCTGCACTTTTCTTGCCTTTTTCTGCAGTTCTCTTCCATCTTTCGGCACGTCTGTTGGCTCTTTCTGCACCTCATTTGCTTCTTTCTGCACCCCTATTGTCTCTTTCTGCACTCGTCTTCCCTCTTTCTGTACCTTTCATGCCTGTTTTTGCATTTCACTTGCCTCTTTCTGCACTTTTCTTGCTTTTTTCTACACCTCTGTTGCTTCTTTCAGTAATTCTCTTGCCTCTTTGTGCACTTCTCTTGCCTGTTTCTGCACCTCCCTTGCCTCTTTTTGCACCTCTGTTGGCTCTTTCTGCACCTCACTTGCTCCTTTCTACACTTCTCTTGCCTCTTTCTGCACCCATGTTGCTTCATTCTGCACTTTCCATGCTTCTTTCTGCACCTGTCTTGCTTCTTTCTGCACTCCTGGTGTCTCTTAATGTACCTCTTTTGCCTGTTTCTGCACTTTTCTTGCCTTTTTCTGCACCTCTGTTCCCTCTTTCTGCATGTCTGTTGCCTCTTTCTGCACCTCATTTGCTTCTTTCTGCACCCCTGTTGTCTCTTTCTGCACTCGTCTTCCCTCTTTCTGTACCTTTCCTGCCTGTTTCTGCATCTCACTTGCCTCTTTCTGCACCTCTATTGCCTCTTTCTGCAGTTCTCTTGCCTCCTTCTGCACTTCACTTGCCTCTTTCTGTAACTCTCTTGCCTCTTTGCGCACCACTCTTGCCTCTTTCTGCATCCCTGTTGCTTCATTCTGCACTTTCCATGCTTCTTTCTGCACCTGTCTTGCTTCATTCTGCACCCCTGGTGTCTCTTTATGTACCTCTTTTGACTCTTTCTGCACCTTTCTTGCCTTTTTCTGCACCTCTCTTCCCTCTTTCTGCACGTCTGTTGCCTCTTTCTGCACCTCATTTGCTTCTTTCTGCATGCTTGTTGTCTCTTTCTGCACTCGTCTTCCCTCTTTCTGTACCTTTCTTGCTTGTTTTTGCATCTCACTTGCCTCTTTCTGCAGCTCTATTGCCTCTTTCTGCAGTTCTCTTGCCTCCTTCTACATGTCACTTGCCTCTTTCTGTAACTCTCTCGCCTCTTTGTGCACCTCTCTTGCCTCTTTCTGCACCCCTGTTGCTTCATTCTGCACTTTCCATGCTTCTTTCTGCACCTGTCTTGCTTCTTTCTGCACCCCTGGTGTCTCTTTATGTACCTCTTTTGCCTCTTTCTGCACTTTTCTTTCCTTGTTCTGCAGTTCTCTTCCATCTTTATGCACGTCTCTTGCCTCTTTCTGCACCCCTATTGTCTCTTTCTGCACTCGTCTTCCCTCTCTCTGTACCTTTCCTGCCTGTTTTTGCATCTCACTTGCCTCTTTCTGCACTTTTCTTGCTTCTTTCTACACCTCTGTTGCTTCTTTCAGCAATTCTCTTGCGTCTTTGTGCACTTCTCTTGCCTGTTTCTGCATCTCACTTGCCTCTTTCTGCACCTCTATTGCCTCTTTCTGCAGTTCTCTTGCCTCCTTCTGCACTTCACTTGCCTCTTTCTGTAACTCTCTTGCCTCTTTGCGCACCACTCTTGCCTCTTTCTGCATCCCTGTTGCTTCATTCTGCACTTTCCATGCTTCTTTCTGCACCTGTCTTGCTTCATTCTGCACCCCTGGTGTCTCTTTATGTACCTCTTTTGACTCTTTCTGCACCTTTCTTGCCTTTTTCTGCACCTCTCTTCCTCTTTCTGCACGTCTGTTGCCTCTTTCTGCACCTCATTTGCTTCTTTCTGCATGCTTGTTGTCTCTTTCTGCACTCGTCTTCCCTCTTTCTGTACCTTTCTTGCTTGTTTTTGCATCTCACTTGCCTCTTTCTGCAGCTCTATTGCCTCTTTCTGCAGTTCTCTTGCCTCCTTCTACATGTCACTTGCCTCTTTCTGTAACTCTCTCGCCTCTTTGTGCACCTCTCTTGCCTCTTTCTGCACCCCTGTTGCTTCATTCTGCACTTTCCATGCTTCTTTCTGCACCTGTCTTGCTTCTTTCTGCACCCCTGGTGTCTCTTTATGTACCTCTTTTGCCTCTTTCTGCACTTTTCTTTCCTTGTTCTGCAGTTCTCTTCCATCTTTATGCACGTCTCTTGCCTCTTTCTGCACCCCTATTGTCTCTTTCTGCACTCGTCTTCCCTCTCTCTGTACCTTTCCTGCCTGTTTTTGCATCTCACTTGCCTCTTTCTGCACTTTTCTTGCTTCTTTCTACACCTCTGTTGCTTTTTTCAGCAATTCTCTTGCGTCTTTGTGCACTTCTCTTGCCTGTTTCTGCACCTCCCTTGCCTCTTTTTGCACCTCTGTTGGCTCTTTCTGCACCTCACTTGCTCCTTTCTACACTTATCTTGCCTCTTTCTGCACCCATGTTGCTTCATTCTGCACTTTCCATGCTTCTTTCTGCACCTGTCTTGCTTCTTTCTGCACCCCTGGTGTCTCTTAATGTACCTCTTTTGCCTGTTTCTGCACTTTTCTTGCCTTTTTCTGCACCTCTCTTTCCTCTTTCTGCATGTCTGTTGCCTCTTTCTGCACCTCATTTGCTTCTTTCTGCACCCCTGTTGTCTCTTTCTGCACTCGTCTTCCCTCTTTCTGTACCTTTCCTGCCTGTTTTTGCACCTCACTTGCCTTTTTCTGCACCTCTTTTGACTCTTTCTGCAGTTCTCTTGCCTCCTTCTGCACTTCACTTGCCTCTTTCTGTAACTCTCTCGCCTCTTTGTGCACCACGCTTGCCTCTTTCTGTATCCCTGTTGCTTCATTATGCACTTTCCATGCTTCTTTCTGCACCTGTCTTGCTTCTTTCTGCACCCCTGGTGTCTCTTTACGTACCTCTTTTGCCTCTTTCTGCACTTTTTTTGCATTTTTCTGCACCTCTCTTCCCTCTTTCTCCACGTCTGTTGCCTCTTTCTGCACCTCATTTGCTTCTTTCTGCACGCTTGTTGTCTCTTTATGCACTCGTCTTCCCTCTTTCTGTACCTTTCATGCCTGTTTTTGCATCTCACTTGCCTCTTTCTGCACCTCTATTGCCTCTTTCTGCAGTTCTCTTGCCTCCTTCTGCATGTCACTTGCCTCTTTCTGTAACTCTCTCGACTCTTTGTGCACCTCTCTTGCCTCTGTCTCCACCCCTGTTGCTTCATTCTGCACTTTCCATGCTTCTTTCTGTACCTGTCTTGCTTCTTTCTGCACCCCCTGTTGTCTCTTTATGTACCTCTTTTGCCTCTTTCTGCACTTTTCTTGCCTTTTTCTGCAGTTCTCTTCCATCTTTCTGCACGTCTGTTGCCTCTTTCTGCACTTCATTTGCTTCTTTCTGTACCCCTGTTGTCTCTTTCTGCACTCATCTTCCCTCTTTCTGTAGCTTTCCTGCCTGTTTTTACATCTCACTTGCCTCTTTCTGCACTTTTCTTGCTTCTTTCTACACCTCTGTTGCTTCTTTCAGTAATTCTCTTGCCTCTTTGCGCACTTCTCTTGCCTGTTTCTGCACCTCCCTTGCCTCTTTTTGCACCTCTGTTGGCTCTTTTTGCACATCACTTGCTCCTTTCTACACTTCTCTTGCCTCTTTCTGCACCCATGTTGCTTAATTCTGCAGTTTCCATGCTTCTTTCTGCACCTGTCTTGCTTCTTTCTGCACCTCTGGTGTCTCTTAATGTACCTCTTTTGCCAGTTTCTGCACTTTTCTTGTCTTTTTCTGCACCTCTCTTCCCTCTTTCTGCATGTCTGTTGCCTCTTTCTGCACCTCACTTGCCTCTTTCTGCACCTCTATTGCCTCTTTCTGCAGTTCTCTTGCCTCCTTCTGCACTTCACTTGCCTCTTTGTGTAACTCTCTCGCCTCTTTGTGCACCTCTCTTGCCTCTTTCTGCACCCCTGTTGCTTCATTCTGCACTTTCCATGCTTCTTTCTGCACCTGTCTTGCTTCTTTCTGCACCCCTGTTGTCTCTTTATGTACCTCTTTTGCCTCTTTCTGCACTTTTCTTGCCTTTTTCGGCAGTTCTCTTCCATCTTTCTGCACGTCTGTTGCCTCTTTCTGCACCTCTATTGCCTCCTTCTGCATGTCACTTGCCTCTTTGTGTAACTCTCTCGCCTCTTTGTGCACCTCTCTTGCCTCTGTCTCCACCCCTGTTGCTTCATTCTGCACTTTCCATGCTTCTTTCTGTACCTGTCTTGCTTCTTTCTGCACCCCTGTTGTCTCTTTATGTACCTCTTTTGCCTCTTTCTGCACTTTTCTTGCCTTTTTCTACAGTTCTCTTCCATCTTTCTGCACGTCTGTTGCCTCTTTCTGCACTTCATTTGCTTCTTTCTGTACCCCTGGTGTCTCTTTCTGCACTCATCTTCCCTCTTTCTGTACCTTTCCTGCCTGTTTTTACATCTCACTTGCCTCTTTCTGCACTTTTCTTGCTTCTTTCTACACCTCTGTTGCTTCTTTCAGTAATTCTCTTGCCTCTTTGCGCACTTCTCTTGCCTGTTTCTGCACCTCCCTTGCCTCTTTTTGCACCTCTGTTGGCTCTTTTTTGCACATCACTTGCTCCTTTCTACACTTCTCTTGCCTCTTTCTGCACCCATGTTGCTTAATTCTGCAGTTTCCATGCTTCTTTCTGCACCTGTCTTGCTTCTTTCTGCACCCCTGGTTTCTCTTAATGTACCTCTTTTGACAGTTTCTGCACTTTTCTTGTCTTTTTCTGCACCTCTCTTCCCTCTTTCTGCATGTCTGTTGCCTCTTTCTGCACCTCACTTGCCTCTTTCTGCACCTCTATTGCCTCTTTCTGCAGTTCTCTTGCCTCCTTCTGCACTTCACTTGCCTCTTTCTGTAACTCTCTCGCCTCTTTGTGCACCTCTCTTGCCTCTTTCTGCACCCCTGTTGCTTCATTCTGCACTTTCCATGCTTCTTTCTGCACCTGTCTTGCTTCTTTCTGCACCCCTGTTGTCTCTTTATGTACCTCTTTTGCCTCTTTCTGCACTTTTCTTGCCTTTTTCGGCAGTTCTCTTCCATCTTTCTGCACGTCTGTTGCCTCTTTCTGCACCTCATTTGCTTCTTTCTGCTCCCCTGTTTTCTCTTTCTGCACTCATCTTCCCTCTTTCTGTACCTTTCCTGCCTGTTTTTGCATCTCACTTGCCTCTTTCTGCACTTTTGTTGCTTCTTTCTACACCTCTGTTGCTTCTTTCAGCAATTCTCTAGCCTCTTTGTGCAGTTCTCTTGCCTGTTTCTGCACCTCCCTTGCCTTTTTTTGCACCGCTGTTGGCTCTTTCTGCACCTCACTTGCTCCTTTCTACACTTCTCTTCCCTCTTTCTGCACCCCTGTTGCTTCATTCTGCACTTTCCATGCTTCTTTCTGGGCCTGTCTTGCTTCTTTCTGCACCCCTGGTGTCTCTTAATGTACCTCTTTTGCCTGTTGCTGCACTTTTCTTGCCTTTTTCTGCACCTCTCTTCCCTCTTTCTGCATGTCTGTTGCCTCTTTCTGCACCTCCTTTGCTTCTTTCTGCATCCCTGTTGTCTCTTTCTGCACTCGTCTTCCCTCTTTCTGTACCTTTCCTGCCTGTTTCTGCACCTCCCTTGCCTCTTTTTGCACCTCTGTTGGCTCTTTCTGCAGCTCACTTGCTCCTTTCTACACTTCTCTTGCCTCTTTATGCACGCATGTAGCTGCATTCTGCATTTTCCATGCTTCTTTCTGCACCTGTATTGCTTCTTTCTGCACCCCTGGTGTCTCTTTATGTACCTCTTTTGCCTCTTTCTGCACTTTTCTTTCCTTTTTCTGCAGTTCTCTTCCATCTTTCTGCACGTCTGTTGCCTCTTTCTGCACCTCATTTACTTCTTTCTGCACCCTTGTTGTCTCTTTCTGCACTCGTCTTCCCTCTTTCTGTACCTTTCCTGCCTGTTTTAACATCTCACTTGCCTCTTTCTGCACCCCTATTGTCTCTTTCTGCACTCGTCTTCCCTCTCTCTGTACCTTTCCTGCCTGTTTTTGCATCTCACTTGCCTCTTTCTGCACTTTTCTTGCTTCTTTCTACACCTCTGTTGCTTCTTTCAGCAATTCTCTTGCCTCTTTGTGCACTTCTCTTGCCTGTTTCTGCACGTCCCTTGCCTCTTTTTGCACCTCTGTTGGCTCTTTCTGCACCTCACTTGCTCCTTTCTACACTTCTCTTGCCTCTTTCTGCATCCCTGTTGCTTCATTCTGCACTTTCCATGCTTCTTTCTGCACCTGTCTTGCTTCTTTCTGCACCCCTGGTGTCTCTTTATGTACCTCTTTTGCCTCTTTCTGCACTTTTCTTGCCTTTTTCGGCAGTTCTCTTCCATCTTTCTGCACGTCTGTTGCCTCTTTCTGCACCTCATTTACTTCTTTCTGCACCCTTGTTGTCTCTTTCTGCACTCGTCTTCCCTCTTTCTGTACCTTTCCTGCCTGTTTAACATCTCACTTGCCTCTTTCTGCACCTCTATTGCCTCTTTCTGCAGGTCTCTTGCCTCCTTCTGCATGTCAGTTGCCTCTTTCTGTAACTCTCTCGCCTCTTTGCGCACTTCTCTTGCCTCTTTCTGTACCACTGTTGCTTCATTCTTCACTTTCCATGCTTCTTTCTGCACCTGTCTTGCTTCTTTCTGCACCCCTGTTATCTCTTTATGTACCTCTTTTGCCTCTTTCTGCACTCTTCTTGCCTTTTTCGGCACCTCTCTTCCCTCTTTCTGCATGTCTGTTGCCTCTTTCTGCTCCTCATTTGCTTCTTTCTGTATGCTTGTTGTCTCTTTCTGCACTCGTCTTCCCTCTTTCTGTACCTTTCTTGCTTGTTTTTGCATCTCACTTGCCTCTTTCTGCAGCTCTATTGCCTCTTTCTGCAGTTCTCTTGCCTCCTTCTACATGTCACTTGCCTCTTTCTGTAACTCTCTCGCCTCTTTGTGCACCTCTCTTGCCTCTTTCTGCACCCCTGTTGCTTCATTCTGCACTTTCCATGCTTCTTTCTGCACCTGTCTTGCTTCTTTCTGCACCCCTGGTGTCTCTTTATGTACCTCTTTTGCCTCTTTCTGCACTTTTCTTTCCTTTTTCTGCAGTTCTCTTCCATCTTTCTGCATGTCTGTTGCCTCTTTCTGCACCCCTATTGTCTCTTTCTGCACTCGTCTTCCCTCTCTCTGTACCTTTCCTGCCTGTTTTTGCATCTCACTTGCCTCTTTCTGCACTTTTCTTGCTTCTTTCTACACCTCTGTTGCTTCTTTCAGCAATTCTCTTGTCTCTTTGTGCACTTCTCTTGCCTGTTTCTGCACCTCCCTTGCCTCTTTTTGCACCTCTGTTGACTCTTTCTGCACCTCACTTGCTCCTTTCTACACTTATCTTGCCTCTTTCTGCACCCATGTTGCTTCATTCTGCACTTTCCATGCTTCTTTCTGCACCTGTCTTGCTTCTTTCTGCACCCCTGGTGTCTCTTAATGTACCTCTTTTGCCTGTGTCTGCACTTTTCTTGCCTTTTTCTGCACCTCTCTTTCCTCTTTCTGCATGTCTGTTGCCTCTTTCTGCACCTCATTTGCTTCTTTCTGCACCCCTGTTGTCTCTTTCTGCACTCGTCTTCCCTCTTTCTGTACCTTTCCTGCCTGTTTTTACACCTCACTTGCCTTTTTCTGCACCTCTATTGCCTCTTTCTGCAGTTCTCTTGCCTCCTTCTGCACTTCACTTGCCTCTTTCTGTAACTCTCTCGCCTCTTTTGCACCACTCTTGCCTCTTTCTGTATCCCTGTTGCTTCAATATGCACTTTCCATGCTTCTTTCTGCACCTGTCTTGCTTCTTTCTGCACCCGTGGTGTCTCTTTACATACCTCTTTTGCCTCTTTCTGCACTTTTTTTGCATTTTTCTGCACCTCTCTTCCCTCTTTCTGCACGTCTGATGCCTCTTTCTGAACCTCATTTGCTTCTTTCTGCACGCTTGTTGTCTCTTTCTGCACTTGTCTTCCCTCTTTCTGTACCTTTCATGCCTGTTTTTGCATCTCACTTGCCTCTTTCTGCACCTCTATTGCCTCTTTCTGCAGTTCTCGTGCCTCCTTCTGCATGTCACTTGCCTCTTTCTGTAACTCTCTTGCCTCTTTGTGCACCTCTCTTGCCTCTTTCTGCACCCCTGTTGCTTCATTCTGCACTTTCCATGCTTCTTTCTGTACCTGTCTTGCTTCTTTCTGAACCCCTGTTGTCTCTTTATGTACCTCTTTTGCCTCTTTCTGCACTTTTCCTGCCTTTTTCTGCAGTTCTCTTCCATCTTTCTGCACGTCTGTTGCCTCTTTCTGCACTTCATTTGCTTCTTTCTGCACCCCTGTTGTCTCTTTCTGCACTCATCTTCCCTCTTTCTGTACCTTTCCTGCCTGTTTTTGCATCTCACTTGCCTCTTTCTGCACTTTTCTTGCTTCTTTCTACACCTCTGTTGCTTCTTTCAGTAATTCTCTTGCCTCTTTGCGCACTTCTCTTGCCTGTTTCTGCACCTCCCTTTCCTCTTTTTGCAACTCTGTTGGCTCTTTCTGCACATCACTTGCTCCTTTCTACACTTCTCTTGCCTCTTTCTGCACCCATGTTGCTTAATTCTGCACTTTCCATGCTTCTTTCTGCACCTGTCTTGCTTCTTTCTGCACCCCTGGTGTCTCTTAATGTACCTCTTTTGCCAGTTTCTGCACTTTTCTTGTCTTTTTCTGCACCTCTCTTCCCTCTTTCTGCTTGTCTGTTGCCTCTTTCTGCACCTCACTTGCCTCTTTCTGCACCTCTTTTGCCTCTTTCTGCAGTTCTCTTGCCTCGTTCTGCACTTCACTTGCCTCTTTGTATAACTCTCTCGCCTCTTTGTGCACCTCTCTTGCCTCTTTCTGCACCCCTGTTGCTTCATTCTGCACTTTCCATGCTTCTTTCTGCACCTGTCTTGCTTCTTTCTGCACCCCTGTTGTCTCTTTATGTACCTCTTTTGCCTCTTTCTGCACTTTTCTTGCCTTTTTCGGCAGTTCTCTTCCATCTTTCTGCACGTCTGTTGCCTCTTTCTGCACCTCATTTGCTTCTTTCTGCACCCCTGTTTTCTCTTTCTGCACCCGTCTTCCCTCTTTCTGTACCTTTCCTGCCTGTTTTTGCATCTCACTTGCCTCTTTCTGCACTTTTCTTGTTTCTTTCTACACCTCTGTTGCTTCTTTCAGCAATTCTCTTGCCTATTTGTGCACTTCTCTTGCCTCTTTCTGTAACTCTCTCGCCTCTTTTTGCACCTCTATTGCCTCTTTCTGCACCCCTGTTGCTTCATTCTGCACTTTCCATGCTTCTTTCTGCACCTGTCTTACTTCTTTCTGCACCCCTGGTGTCTCTTTATGTATCTCTTTTGCCTCTTTCTGCACTTTTATTGCCTTTTTCTGCAGTCCTCTTCCATCTTTCTGCACGTCTGTTGCCTCTTTCTGCTCTTCATTTGCTTCTTTCTGCACCCCTGTTGTCTCTTTCTGCACTCGTCTTCCCTCTTTCTGTACCTTTCCTGCCTGTTTTTGCATCTCACTTGCCTCTTTCTGCACTTTTCTTGCTTCTTTCTACACCTCTGTTGCTTCTTTCCGTAATTTTCTTGCCTCTTTGTGCACTTCTCTTGCCTGTTTCTGCACCTCCCTTGCCTCTTTTTCACCTCTGTTGGCTCTTTCTGCACCTCACTTGCTCCTTTCTGCACTTCTCTTGCCTCTTTCTGCACCCATGTTGCTTCATTCTGCACTTTCCCTGCTTCTTTCTGCACCTGTCTTGCTTCTTTCTGCACCCCTGGTGTCTCTTAATGTACCTCTTTTGCCTGTTTCTGCACTTTTCTTGCCTTTTTCTGCACCTCCCTTCCCTCTTTCTGCATGTCTGTTGCCTCTTTCTGCACCTCCTTTGCTTCTTTCTGCATCCCTGTTGTCTCTTTCTGCACTCGTCTTCCCTCTTTCTGTACCTTTCCTGCCTGTTTTTGCATCTCACTTGCCTCTTTCTGCACTTTTCTTGCTTCTTTCTACACCTCTGTTGCTTCTTTCAGTAATTCTCTTGCCTCTTTGTGCACTTCTCTTGCCTGTTTCTGCACCTCCCTTGCCTCTTTTTGCATATCTGTTGGCTCTTTCTGCACCTCACTTGCTCCTTTCTACACTTCTCTTGCCTCTTTCTGCACCCATGTTGCTTCATTCTGCACTTCCCATGCTTCTTTCTGCACCTGTCTTGCTTCTTTCTGCGCCCCTGGTGTCTCTTAATGTACCTCTTTTGCCTGTTTCTGCACTTTTCTTGCCTTTTTCTGCACCTCTCTTCCCTCTTTCTGCATGTCTGTTGCCTCTTTCTGCACCTCATTTGCTTCTTTCTGCACCCCTGTTGTCTCTTACTGCACTCGTCTTCCCTCTTTCTGTACCTTTCCTGCATGTTTTTGCATCTCACTTGCCTCTTTCTGCACCTTTATTGCCTCTTTCTGCAGTTCTCTTGCCTCCTTCTGTGCTTCACTTGCCTCTTTCTGTAACTCTCTCGCCTCTTTGTGCACCTCTCTTGCCTCTTTCTGCATCCCTGTTGCTTCATTCTGCACTTTCCATGCTTCTCTCTGCACCTGTCTTGCTTCTTTCTGCACCCATGTTGTCTCTTTAGATACCTCTTTTGTCTATCTGCAATTTTCTTGCCTTTTTCTGCACCTCTCTTCACTCTTTCTGCACGTCTGTTGCCTCTTTCTGCACCTCATTGCTTCTTTCTGCACCCCTGCTGTCTCCTTCTGCACTCGCCTTCCCTCTTTCCCTACTTTTCCTGCCTGTTTTTGCATCTCACTTGCCTCTTGCTGCACTTGTCTTGCTTCTTTCTACACCTCTGTTGTTTCTTTCAGCAATTCTCTTGCCTCTTTGTGCACTTGTCTTGCCTGTTTCTGCACCTCTCTTGCCTCTTTTTGCACCTCTCTTGCCTCTTTTTGCACCTCTGTTGTCTCTTTCTGCACCTCACTTGCTCCTTTCTACACTTCTATTGCCTCTTTCTGCACCCCTGTTGCTTCATTCTGCACTTTCCATGTTTCTTTCTGAACCTGTCTTGCTTCTTTCTGCACCCCTGTTGTCTCTTTATGTACCTCTTTTGTCTCTTTCTGCACTTTTCTTGCCTTTTTCTGCAGTTCTCTTTCCTCTTTCTGCAAGTCTGTTGCCTCTTTCTGCACCTCATTTGCTTCTTTCTGCACCCCTGTTGTCTCTTTCTGCACTCGTCTTCCCTCTTTCTGTACCTTTCCTGCCTGTTTTTACATCTCACTTGCCTCTTTTTGCACCTCTATTGCCTCTTTCTGCAGTTCTCTTGCCTCCTTCTGCACTTCACTTGCCTCTTTGTGTAAATCTCTCGCCTCTTTGTGCAGCTCTCTGGCCTCTTTCTGCACCCCTGTTGCTTCATTATGCACTTTCCATGCTTCTTTCTGCACCTGTCTTGCTTCTTTCTGCACCCCTGTTGTCTCTTTATGTACCTCTTTTGCCTCTGTCTGCACTTTTCTTGCCTTTTCGGCAGTTCTCTTCCATCTTTCTGCACGTCTGTTGCCTCTTTCTGCACCTCATTTGCTTCTTTCTGCACCCCTGTTGTCTCTTTATGCACTCGTCTTCCCTCTTTCTGTACCTTTCCTGCCTGTTTTTGCATCTCACTTGCCTCTTGCTACACTTTTCTTGCTTCTTTCTACACCTGTAGGAGAGTAGGATCTGCCTCTTATGTTGCCCCCACTTTTTTTCTGATGTTTACACTGGTTTCTGGCTATAGTCTGCCTGGGACCCTGCTAATCAGGGCCCCAGCCTCTCTGTTCTCTCTAAATGACTTGGAGTGCACTCTAGGTGCACTAGTGATTGGATACTGTGGTACCTTATGAGTCCTTAGTATATGGTACCTTAGGTACCAAGGGCATAGGTACTTCACAGGCCTACCAGGGGTTGCAGCATGTATTATGCCACCCCTGGGAAGCAGACTAAATCTGACACCACAGGCCTGCTACTGCAGCCTGGGTGAGGTGGTGCTAGCACTCCTCACTGAGATATAGGTTCCCTATATCTCTCCTACACACACATATAAACCTATCAGTCACCCCTAAGGCAGGCCCTATCAATCCTGAGGGCAGGGTGCTTGGCTCCTATGTGAGGGGGTGCCTCTGCCTGAGCAGGGCCCCTCTGCAGCTCTCAGAGTCCATTCTCTGGTGCTGTTTGTGGATGCGGTTAAACCATATACTCTTAAGTGCATTATATCCTCGCGGTAAAATGCTAACTTTGGAATGGCTGCATCAAAACATGTTGTGTTTGGTGTCAAACATCTTGGAATACTACCCCCCGCCAGTCCTGGCGGCGGGGGTAGCATTCCACCCTTCTAGAGGGATAGACATGTACCTACTGTGGAAACGCGGTAGAATCCTGCAGAGCCCTGGCATCACAAAATGGATGCCACCAGTCACAGACACTGGGCTGCCCTCCTGCTGATGACCAACACTCGCAGTGGAGGAAGCCCAACAATAGATATCCTGTCCCAAGGGGTGTAACCACCTCCCAGACAGGGTTTAGTGTATTGGGGCTGGGTGGGTGCACTCTTAGAGTGCTTTGAAGTCCTGCACTGGGGGAGCAGAAGGCTCCTCTGTGCATACCCCAGTTCAAACCGGCTCAGGGGCTACCTGCCCCTGCTCTGGCGCGAAACTGGACAAAGGGAAGTGGGTGTAGCCACCCACTCCCCTGACCCTCCCATAGGTGGGGTCATAGAGCTAGTCCCTCCCTTTCTTTTAGTATAAGAGGGGAACCTGTGCATTGCACCCTAGATTTCCCCGGACGACGCTCTGAAGAAGAATCCCGGACCTTCGACGTTCCACTACCTTTGGAAGACTGAAGAATCTCCCTTGGAGTCAAGGAGTGACTCCCTGCTTGGCAGGCACCAAAACTACAAACGACGGTCGCAAACTACGCCGCTCCCGCCGGAGTCCAAAGTCCCTGCAGCCCAAGAAGTGGATTTCCTGACTTCTCAAAGGCCATCGTGAGTCCCCAGCGAAGCTGAGGCCAGTGGACCCCAAAAGTGATGAGGAACCGCGACCCCTGGGTACCGTGCACTATTGTCGAGTGCAACCCCTTCACAATGTTCCACGAACTTGTGCTTTGGACCACGTTGCTCCTAGCCTCTAGCAGGAATCCCTCCGAAGTTCAGAGGCCTACCACGTCCTGAGTGACCGTGGGCCCCTGTTGAGCGAATCCTTCCGAGGCATCTTTGCGATCCCTTGCCCGCTGGCTTGTGGGTCCCCAGAAGTCTTTCTAAAGAAACTAAAGGGCTCCCCTGGTTGCTCCAGGCCTGCCCTGACTTACCCTCACTGGGTGAGTCCCTCAGACCTTGCTGGTCTGCGCCATTGCCTCTTTACACTTTCCCCGAGACTTGCTGTTACCAAGGCTTGTTGGCTCCGATCGAGTCGCCAACACCGCAGTAAGCTGCAGACATTATGGGATACACCGAATCCAGCTCCTGGTCATCGTCGACGCCTCCTGGACCTCGTGGCTGAAGAGTCAAGGCACCCACGAACGACCTGAATCTTGCGACGACGGTGGGCATCCATCTTCCTTGCCCCGAGTCACTGCCAAGTGACTTTGAACACTGTCCCCTCTGCTTTCAGGTCTTCCATCTTCTGAATCCAGGCTTGGATTCCACCTGACACTTCTTCGGACTTCACAAGCAGCAAGTCTTCATTGTCCTCCATTGAAAACGAGGCCGCGACCCGACACCAAAGGACACCTATGCACCCGGCTTCCCTGGGTGAGGTAACTCCAGCACTACGGTGCTCCTGTGGGTGTTGGCCCTAGAACTACTTACCCTGTAAGTGACTTGCTTGTAGGTTCTCCCGAAGTATCCTAAAACTCTTAATTTCCAACCGCAACTTGCCCCATTGAAGTCAACGGCGATAAGCGCCTGTGTATCCACACTGCACGCGTCCCCCGTGGGCCCTTTACTTACCTGCCTTGGGTGGTTTCATGAGGCCCCAGCACTTCTGAAGGCCTTAGGCCTTGTCTCTTTGCAAGTCGTTGTTTCTAAGTCTCTTTTTTAGTATATGGTCTGGTATGCCCCTAGGGCCCCAGCCATATTTGTGCTTAATTTATTGTGAAACGTTGATTTGTGCATATGTCCTTGACTTCTAATCTCATAAAGAGATTAGTAGAGAGTTGTTAATAATAAATACTTATATATTTGATATATATACCTGTGTGGTGTCTTTTCATTTGGTGATTCAAGAGATTGTGTGGTAAAACAAGCTGCTTTACATTACTTCAAGACTTAGCCTGAAGGCTGCTCTCCACAGCTACCACTAGGATAGCTTTCTATAAAGGTTGTCTTAAACCTATCTACCATAAGAGTCGAATTGTACTGGTGCAAGGTGTCCACTTTAATTAGTGAACAGCATATACCAGGCCAACTTCTCACATTGGTGGGCAGCGTGTGGGATTCCAGCTTGCTATTGTTTTACCAGAAAATCTCTATTTGAATCACTAACTGAAAACCACTATAGGTACTCAAGGTACATATAAAGTCAAGCTTAGTATCAATAAGTTCTACTGAACTTAGAGCTGTGTGCCAATGGATAGCACACCCTTTCTACAGCTCAAGCTAGTATCAGTAGGCCACAAACTAGTGTAGGTAGTACAACACTGCACAACACTAGAATGTCCTTAAAGGGTGGAACCAGTGGATCCACTCAGCCTCAGTATAAGGACATGGCTTTCTCTGACTTGAGAGCCATGTGTGTTGAAAGACACCTGAAGCTAGGACAGAGTCCCTCCACACTACACCTGATAGATCTGCTGACAGCAGATGATCTTAGATTGGCTCTAGGAGCTAATGGGTCTGAATCAGGGGGTGGGTCAATTACAGTATCTGGGTCAGATGATGAAAATCAGAATGACCAAGACTCTGTGATTGAAGGGCCAGGCTCCAAGGGGCCTGAAAAGGACCTAGGAATTCTCCCTAAGAGAACTGACAGAGTGGATGAGAGGCATAGGTCCCCTTCCAGGGAATCTGAGCACTCTTATCACTCTGGCAGAGAATTTGTCCACCAGAGGAACTCATACTTTCCCATAAGAGAGACCTCCTCTGAAAGAATGTGCAAACTGCTGCAGTATGAGGAAGCAAGAGTTGCCCTCAGAACCAAGCAGTTGGCACTGGATAGAGAAGCCCTGGAGATCCAGAGAGCTTCTAGAAGAGAGGGGGTTAGAACCCCTTGGTGGCAGCACAGTGTCCCTAGAGGCAGAGAATCTATTCCAGACCATAGGAACCTGAGCAAGGTTGTTCCTCCCTACCAGAGTGGGGATGATATCCACAAGTGGATAACTGCTATGGAGAGGGCCTGTAGAGTACAACAGGTCCCCCAAAAGCAGTGGGCAGCAATCTTGTGGCTCTCCTTTTCAGACAAGGGGAGAGACAAGCTCCTCACTGTTAGAGAAGAGGATGCTGATGATTATGAAGTCCTGAAGAGTGCACTGATAGATGGGTTTGGCTTAACCACTGAGCAGTACAGGTTGAAGTTCAGAGACACCCAGAAGGCACAGACTCAGGACTGGACTGACTTTGTAGATTGTGCAACCAAGGCTCTGGAGGGTTGGCTGGTTGGCAGTAGGGTTACTGATTTCAAGGGATTGTATAATCTGATGATGAGAGAACAGATCCTTAATAATTGCCAGAACCAGTTGTTGCATCAATACCTGGTGGACTCAGATCTGACCTCTCCCCAAGAATTGGGAAAGAAGGCAGACAAATGGGTCAGAACCAGGGTAAGGCAGAAACCCCAAAACCAAGGGGGTGACACCAAGAAGCAAGATCCTAAGGGCTCTGAGAAAGGTGGGGATAAGTCAAAAGACCAGAAGTCTTCACAAGGGCCCCAAAAATCTGCATCTGGTGGGGAGTCACAAACCAACAAGGGAAAAGGCCAAAGAAGCCCTGGTGCAAATTCTGTAAACAGAAGGGGCACTGGACTTCTGACTGTAACAAGTCCAAAGACCAAACCACGAAGACTCAACTGTTCAAGGTTAGTTTAGTGTCCCTGCGTTTGGGGGGGGGTTGTGTAGGAGAGTAGGATCTGCCTCTTATGTTGCCCCCACTTTTTTTCTGATGTTTACACTGGTTTCTGGCTATAGTCTGGCTGGGAACCTGCTAATCAGGGCCCCAGCCTCTCTGTTCTCTCTAAATGACTTAGAGTGCACTCTAGGTGCACTAGTGATTGGATACTGTGGTACCTTATGAGTCCCTAGTATATGGTACCTTAGGTACCAAGGGCATAGGTACTTCACAGGCCTACCAGGGGCTGCAGCATGTATTATGCCACCCCTGGGAAGCAGACTAAATCTGACACCACAGGCCTGCTACTGCAGCCTGGGTGAGGTGGTGCTAGCACTCCTCACTGAGATATAGGTTCCCTATATCTCTCCTACACACACATATAAACCTATCAGTCACCCCTAAGGCAGGCCCTATCAATCCTGAGGGCAGGGTGCTTGGCTTCTATGTGAGGGGGTGCCTCTGCCTGAGCAGGGCCCCTCTGCAGCTCTCAGAGTCCATTCTCTGGTGCTGTTTGTGGATGCGGTTAAACCATATATTCTTAAGTGCATTATATCCTCGCGGTAAAATGCTAACTTTGGAATGGCTGCATCAAAACATGTCGTGTTTGGTGTCAAACATCTTGGAATACTACCCCCGCCAGTCCTGGCGGCGGGGGTAGCATTCCACCCTTCTAGAGGGATAGACATGTACCTACTGTGGCAACGCGGTAGAATCCTGCAGAGCCCTGGCATCACAAAATGGATGCCACCAGTCACAGACACTGGGCTGCCCTCCTGCTGATGACCAACACTCGCAGTGGAGGAAGCCCAACAATAGATATCCTATCCCAAGGGGGTGTGACCACCTCCCAGGAGGGTTTAGTGTATTGGGGCTGGGTGGGTGCACTCTTAGAGTGCTTTGAAGTCCTGCACTGGGGGAGCAGAAGGCTCCTCTGTGCATACCCCAGTTCAAACCGGCTCAGGGGCTACCTGCCCCTGCTCTGGCGTGAAACTGGACAAAGGGAAGTGGGTGTAGCCACCCACTCCCCTGACCCTCCCATAGGTGGGGTCATAGAGCTAGTCCCTCCCTTTCTTTTAGTATAAGAGGGGGAACCTGTGCATTGCACCCTAGATTTCCCTGGACGACGCTCTGAAGAAGAATCCTGGACCTTTGACGTTCCACTACCTTTGGAAGACTGAAGAATCTCCCTTGGAGTCAAGGAGTGACTCCCCTGCTTTGCAGGCACCAAAAACTACAAACGATGGTCGCAAACTACGCCGCTCCCGCCGGAGTCCGAAGTCCCTGCAGCCCAAGAAGTGGATTTCCTGACTTTTCAAAGGCCATCGTGAGTCCCCAGCGAAGCTGAGGCCAGTGGACCCCAAGAGTGATGAGGAACTGCGACCCCTGGGTACCGTGCACTATTGTCGAGTGCAACCCCTTCACAACATTCCACGAACTTGTGCTTTAGACCCCGTCTGGTCCTAGCCTCCAGCAGGAATCCCTCCGAAGATCAGAGGCCTACCTTGTCCCGCGTGACCGTGGGCCCCTGTTGAGCGAATCCTCCCGAGGCATCTTTGCGATCCCTTGCCAGCTGGCTTGTGGGTCCCCAGAAGACTTTATAAAGAAACCAAAGGGCTCTCCTGGTTGCTCCAGGCCTGCCCTGACTTACCTTCGCTGGGTGAGTTCCTCAGACCTTGCTGGTCTGCGCCATTGCCTCTTTACACTTTCCCCGAGACTTGCTGTTACCAAGGCTTGTTGGCTCCGATCGAGTCGCCAACACCGCAGTAAACTGCAATCGTTGTGGGACATGCCGAATCCAGCTCCTGGTTGTTATCGACACCTCCTGGACCTCGTGGCTGAGGAGTCAAGGCACCCGCGAACGACCTGAATCTTGCGACGACAGTGGCCATCCATCTTCCTTGCCCCGAGTCACTGCCAAGTGACTTTGAACACTGTCCCCTCTGCTTTCAGGTCTTCCATCTTCTGAATCCAGGCTTGGATTCCACCGGACACTTCTTCGGACTTCACAAGCAGCAAGTCTTCATTGTCCTCCATTGAAAACGACGCCGCGACCCGATACCAAAGGACACCTATGCACCCGGCTTCCCTGGGTGAGGTAACTCCAGCACTACGGTGCTCCTGTGGGTGTTGGCCCTAGAACTACTTACCCTGTAAGTGACTTGCTTGTAGGTTCTCCCGAAGTATCCTAAAACTCTTAATTTCCAACTGCGACTTGCCCCATTAAAGTCAACGGCGATTCGCGCCTGTGTATCCACACTGCACGCGTCCCCCGTGGGCCCTTTACTTACCTGCCTTGGGTGGTTTCGTGAGGCCCCAGCACTTCTGAAGGCCCTAGGCCTTGTCTCTTTGCAAGTCGTTGTTTCTAAGTCTCTTTTTTATTATATGGTCTGGTACGCCCCTAGGGCCCCAGCCATATTTGTGCTTAATTTATTGTGAAACATTGATTTGTGCATATGTCCTTGACTTCTAATCTCATAAAGAGATTAGTAGAGAGTTGTTAATAATAAATACATATATATTTGATATATATACCTGTGTGGTGTCTTTTCATTTGGTGATTCAAGAGATTGTGTGGTAAAACAAGCTGCTTTACATTCCTTCAAGACTTAGCCTGAAGGCTGCTCTCCACAGCTACCACTAGGATAGCTTTCTATAAAGGTTGTCTTAAACCTATCTACCATAAGAGTTGAATTGTACTGGTGCAAGGTGTCCACTTTAATTAGTGAACAGTATATACCAGGCCAACTTCTCACAACACCTCTGTTGCTTCTTTCAGCAATTCTCTTGCCTCTTTGTGCACTTCTCTTGCCTGTTTCTGCACCTCCCTTGCCTCTTTTTGCACCTCTGTTGGCTCTTTCTGCACCTCACTTGCTACTTTCTACACTTATCTTGCCTCTTTCTGCATCCCTGTTGCTTCATTCTGCACTTTCCATGCTTCTTTCTGCACCTGTCTTGCTTCTTTCTGCACCCCTGGTGTCTCTTTATGTACCTCTTTTGCCTCCTTCTGCTCTTTTCTTGCCTTTTTCTGCACCTCTCTTCCCTCTTTCAGCACGTCTGTTGCCTCTTTCTGCACCTCATTTGCTTCTTTCTGCACCCTTATTGTCTCTTTCTGCACTTGTCTTCCCTCTTTCTGTACCTTTCCTGCCTGTTTTAACATCTCACTTGCCTCTTTCTGCACCTCTATTGCCTCTTTCTGCAGTTCTCTTGCCTCCTTCTGCATGTCAATTGCCTCTTTTTGTAACTCTCTCGCCTCTTTGCGCACTTCTCTTGCCTCTTTCTTTACCCCTGTTGCTTCATTCTTCACTTTCCATGCTTCTTTCTGCACCTGTCTTGCTTCTTTCTGCACCCCTGTTATCTCTTTATGTACCTCTTTTGCCTCTTTCTGCACTTTTCTTGCCTTTTTCTGCAGTTCTCTTCCATCTTTCTGCACATCTGTTGCCTCTTTCTGCACTTCATTTGCTTCCTTCTGCACCCCTGTTGTCTCTTTCTGCACTCGCCTTCCCTCTTTCCCTACTTTTCCTGCCTGTTTTTGCATCTCACTTGCCTCTTGCTGCACTTGTCTTGCTTCTTTCTACACCTCTGTTGTTTCTTTCAGCAATTCTCTTGCCTCTTTGTGCACTTGTCTTGCCTGTTTCTGCACCTCTCTTGCCTCTTTTTGCACCTCTCTTGCCTCTTTTTGCACCTCTGTTGTCTCTTTCTGCACCTCACTTGCTCCTTTCTACACTTCTATTGCCTCTTTCTGCACCCCTGTTGCTTCATTCTGCACTTTCCATGTTTCTTTCTGAACCTGTCTTGCTTCTTTCTGCACCCCTGATGTCTCTTTATGTACCTCTTTTGTCTCTTTCTGCACTTTTCTTGCCTTTTTCTGCAGTTCTCTTTCCTCTTTCTGCAAGTCTGTTGCATCTTTCTGCACCTCATTTGCTTCTTTCTGCACCCCTGTTGTCTCTTTCTGCACTCGTCTTCCCTCTTTCTGTACCTTTCCTGCCTGTTTTTACATCTCACTTGCCTCTTTTTGCACCTCTATTGCCTCTTTCTGCAGTTCTCTTGCCTCCTTCTGCACTTCACTTGCCTCTTTGTGTAAATCTCTCGCCTCTTTGTGCAGCTCTCTGGCCTCTTTCTGCACCCCTGTTGCTTCATTATGCACTTTCCATGCTTCTTTCTGCACCTGTCTTGCTTCTTTCTGCACCCCTGTTGTCTCTTTATGTACCTCTTTTGCCTCTGTCTGCACTTTTCTTGCCTTTTTCGGCAGTTCTCTTCCATCTTTCTGCACGTCTGTTGCCTCTTTCTGCACCTCATTTGCTTCTTTCTGCACCCCTGTTGTCTCTTTATGCACTCGTCTTCCCTCTTTCTGTACCTTTCCTGCCTGTTTTTGCATCTCACTTGCCTCTTGCTACACTTTTCTTGCTTCTTTCTACACCTGTAGGAGAGTAGGATCTGCCTCTTATGTTGCCCCCACTTTTTTCTGATGTTTACACTGGTTTCTGGCTATAGTCTGGCTGGGACCCTGCTAATCAGGGCCCCAGCCTCTCTGTTCTCTCTAAATGACTTGGAGTGCACTCTAGGTGCACTAGTGATTGGATACTGTGGTACCTTATGAGTCCTTAGTATATGGTACCTTAGGTACCAAGGGCATAGGTACTTCACAGGCCTACCAGGGGCTGCAGCATGTATTATGCCACCCCTGGGAAGCAGACTAAATCTGACACCACAGGCCTGCTACTGCAGCCTGGGTGAGGTGGTGCTAGCACTCCTCACTGAGATATAGGTTCCCTATATCTCTCCTACACACACATATAAACCTATCAGTCACCCCTAAGGCAGGCCCTATCAATCCTGAGGGCAGGGTGCTTGGCTCCTATGTGAGGGGGTGCCTCTGCCTGAGCAGGGCCCTCTGCAGCTCTCAGAGTCCATTCTCTGGTGCTGTTTGTGGATGCGGTTAAACCATATACTCTTAAGTGCATTATATCCTCGCGGTAAAATGCTAACTTTGGAATGGCTGCATCAAAACATGTCGTGTTTGGTGTCAAACATCTTGGAATACTACCCCCCGCCAGTCCTGGCGGTGGGGGTAGCATTCCACCCTTCTAGAGGGATAGACATGTACCTACTGTGGAAACGCGGTAGAATCCTGCAGAGCCCTGGCATCACAAAATGGATGCCACCAGTCACAGACACTGGGCTGCCCTCCTGCTGATGACCAACACTCGCAGTGGAGGAAGCCCAACAATAGATATCCTGTCCCAAGGGGTGTAACCACCTCCCAGACAGGGTTTAGTGTATTGGGGCTGGGTGGGTGCACTCTTAGAGTGCTTTGAAGTCCTGCACTGGGGGAGCAGAAGGCTCCTCTGTGCATACCCCAGTTCAAACCGGCTCAGGGGCTACCTGCCCCTGCTCTGGCGCGAAACTGGACAAAGGGAAGTGGGTGTAGCCACCCACTCCCCTGACCCTCCCATAGGTGGGGTCATAGAGCTAGTCCCTCCCTTTCTTTTAGTATAAGAGGGGGAACCTGTGCATTGCACCCTAGATTTCCCGGACGACGCTCTGAAGAAGAATCCCGGACCTTCGACGTTCCACTACCTTTGGAAGACTGAAGAATCTCCCTTGGAGTCAAGGAGTGACTCCCTGCTTGGCAGGCACCAAAAACTACAAACGACGGTCGCAAACTACGCCGCTCCCGCCGGAGTCCAAAGTCCCTGCAGCCCAAGAAGTGGATTTCCTGACTTCTCAAAGGCCATCGTGAGTCCCCAGCGAAGCTGAGGCCAGTGGACCCCAAAAGTGATGAGGAACCGCGACCCCTGGGTACCGTGCACTATTGTCGAGTGCAACCCCTTCACAACGTTCCACGAACTTGTGCTTTGGACCACGTTGCTCCTAGCCTCTAGCAGGAATCCCTCCGAAGTTCAGAGGCCTACCACGTCCTGAGTGACCGTGGGCCCCTGTTGAGCGAATCCTTCCGAGGCATCTTTGCGATCCCTTGCCCGCTGGCTTGTGGGTCCCCAGAAGACTTTCTAAAGAAACCAAAGGGCTCCCTGGTTGCTCCAGGCCTGCCCTGACTTACCCTCACTGGGTGAGTCCCTCAGACCTTGCTGGTCTGCGCCATTGCCTCTTTACACTTTCCCCGAGACTTGCTGTTACCAAGGCTTGTTGGCTCAGATCGAGTCGCCAACACCGCAGTAAGCTGCAGACATTATGGGATACACCGAATCCAGCTCCTGGTCATCGTCGACGCCTCCTGGACCTCGTGGCTGAAGAGTCAAGGCACCCACGAACGACCTGAATCTTGCGACGACGGTGGGCATCCATCTTCCTTGCCCCGAGTCACTGCCAAGTGACTTTGAACACTGTCCCCTCTGCTTTCAGGTCTTCCATCTTCTGAATCCAGGCTTGGATTCCACCTGACACTTCTTCGGACTTCACAAGCAGCAAGTCTTCATTGTCCTCCATTGAAAACGAGGCCGCGACCCGACACCAAAGGACACCTATGCACCCGGCTTCCTGGGTGAGGTAACTCCAGCACTACGGTGCTCCTGTGGGTGTTGGCCCTAGAACTACTTACCCTGTAAGTGACTTGCTTGTAGGTTCTCCCGAAGTATCCTAAAACTCTTAATTTCCAACCGCGACTTGCCCCATTGAAGTAAACTGCGATTCGCGCCTGTGTATCCACACTGCACGCGTCCCCCGTGGGCCCTTTACTTACCTGCCTTGGGTGGTTTCATGAGGCCCCAGCACTTCTGAAGGCCTTAGGCCTTGTCTCTTTGCAAGTCGTTGTTTCTAAGTCTCTTTTTTAGTATATGGTCTGGTATGCCCCTAGGGCCCCAGCCATATTTGTGCTTAATTTATTGTGAAACGTTGATTTGTGCATATGTCCTTGACTTCTAATCTCATAAAGAGATTAGTAGAGAGTTGTTAATAATAAATACTTATATATTTGATATATATACCTGTGTGGTGTCTTTTCATTTGGTGATTCAAGAGATTGTGTGGTAAAACAAGCTGCTTTACATTACTTCAAGACTTAGCCTGAAGGCTGCTCTCCACAGCTACCACTAGGATAGCTTTCTATAAAGGTTGTCTTAAACCTATCTACCATAAGAGCTCGAATTGTACTGGTGCAAGGTGTCCACTTTAATTAGTGAACAGCATATACCAGGCCAACTCTCACATTGGTGGGCAGCGTGTGGGATTCCAGCTTGCTATTGTTTTACCAGAAAATCTCTATTTGAATCACTAACTGAAAACCACTATAGGTACTCAAGGTACATATAAAGGCAAGCTTAGTATCAATAAGTTCTACTGAACTTAGAGCTGTGTGC
This sequence comes from Calotriton arnoldi, assembly GCA_963921515.1. Taxonomy (NCBI): domain Eukaryota; kingdom Metazoa; phylum Chordata; class Amphibia; order Caudata; family Salamandridae; genus Calotriton; species Calotriton arnoldi. The sequence goes on from CAWUFW010011629.1 coordinate 167,905, forward strand.
CAATGGATAGCACACCCTTTCTACAGCTCAAGCTAGTATCAGTAGGCCACAAACTAGTGTAGGTAGTACAACACTGCACAACACTAGAATGTCCTTAAAGGGTGGAACCAGTGGATCCACTCAGCCTCAGTATAAGGACATGGCTTTCTCTGACTTGAGAGCCATGTGTGTTGAAAGACACCTGAAGCTAGGACAGAGTCCCTCCACACTACACCTGATAGATCTGCTGACAGCAGATGATCTTAGATTGGCTCTAGGAGCTAATGGGTCTGAATCAGGGGTGGGTCAATTACAGTATCTGGGTCAGATGATGAAAATCAGAATGACCAAGACTCTGTGATTGAAGGGCCAGGCTCCAAGGGGCCTGAAAAGGACAGAGGAATTCTCCCTAAGAGAACTGACAGAGTGGATGAGAGGCATAGGTCCCCTTCCAGGGAATCTGAGCACTCTTATCACTCTGGCAGAGAATTTGTCCACCAGAGGAACTCATACTTTCCCATAAGAGAGACCTCCTCTGAAAGAATGTGCAAACTGCTGCAGTATGAGGAAGCAAGAGTTGCCCTCAGAACCAAGCAGTTGGCACTGGATAGAGAAGCCCTGGAGATCCAGAGAGCTTCTAGAAGAGAGGGGGGTTAGAACCCCTTGGTGGCAGCACAGTGTCCCTAGAGGCAGAGAATCTATTCCAGACCATAGGAACCTGAGCAAGGTTGTTCCTCCCTACCAGAGTGGGGATGATATCCACAAGTGGATAACTGCTATGGAGAAGGCCTGTAGAGTACAACAGGTCCCCCAAAAGCAGTGGGCAGCAATCTTGTGGCTCTCCTTTTCAGACAAGGGGAGAGACAAGCTCCTCACTGTTAGAGAAGAGGATGCTGATGATTATGAAGTCCTGAAGAGTGCACTGATAGATGGGTTTGGCTTAACCACTGAGCAGTACAGGTTGAAGTTCAGAGACACCCAGAAGGCACAGACTCAGGACTGGACTGACTTTGTAGATTGTGCAACCAAGGCTCTGGAGGGTTGGCTGGTTGGCAGTAGGGTTACTGATTTCAAGGGATTGTATAATCTGATGATGAGAGAACAGATCCTTAATAATTGCCAGAACCAGTTGTTGCATCAATACCTGGTGGACTCAGATCTGACCTCTCCCCAAGAATTGGGAAAGAAGGCAGACAAATGGGTCAGAACCAGGGTAAGGCAGAAACCCCAAAACCAAGGGGTGACACCAAGAAGCAAGATCCTAAGGGCTCTGAGAAAGGTGGGGATAAGTCAAAAGACCAGAAGTCTTCACAAGGGCCCCAAAAATCTGCATCTGGTGGGGAGTCACAAACCAACAAGGGAAAAGGCCAAAAGAAGCCCTGGTGCAAATTCTGTAAACAGAAGGGGCACTGGACTTCTGACTGTAACAAGTCCAAAGACCAAACCACGAAGACTCAACTGGTCAAGGTTAGTTTAGTGTCCCTGCGTTTGGGGGGGGGTTGTGTAGGAGAGTAGGATCTGCCTCTTATGTTGCCCCCACTTTTTTTCTGATGTTTACACTGGTTTCTGGCTATAGTCTGGCTGGGACCCTGCTAATCAGGGCCCCAGCCTCTCTGTTCTCTCTAAATGACTTAGAGTGCACTCTAGGTGCACTAGTGATTGGATACTGTGGTACCTTATGAGTCCCTAGTATATGGTACCTTAGGTACCAAGGGCATAGGTACTTCACAGGCCTACCAGGGGCTGCAGCATGTATTATGCCACCCCTGGGAAGCAGACTAAATCTGACACCACAGGCCTGCTACTGCAGCCTGGGTGAGGTGGTGCTAGCACTCCTCACTGAGATATAGGTTCCCTATATCTCTCCTACACACACATATAAACCTATCAGTCACCCCTAAGGCAGGCCCTATCAATCCTGAGGGCAGGGTGCTTGGCTTCTATGTGAGGGGGTGCCTCTGCCTGAGCAGGGCCCCTCTGCAGCTCTCAGAGTCCATTCTCTGGTGCTGTTTGTGGATGCGGTTAAACCATATATTCTTAAGTGCATTATATCCTCGCGGTAAAATGCTAACTTTGGAATGGCTGCATCAAAACATGTCGTGTTTGGTGTCAAACATCTTGGAATACTACCCCCGCCAGTCCTGGCGGCGGGGTAGCATTCCACCCTTCTAGAGGGATAGACATGTACCTACTGTGGCAACGCGGTAGAATCCTGCAGAGCCCTGGCATCACAAAATGGATGCCACCAGTCACAGACACTGGGCTGCCCTCCTGCTGATGACCAACACTCGCAGTGGAGGAAGCCCAACAATAGATATCCTGTCCCAAGGGGTGTGACCACCTCCCAGAGAGGGTTTAGTGTATTGGGGCTGGGTGGGTGCACTCTTAGAGTGCTTTGAAGTCCTGCACTGGGGGAGCAGAAGGCTCCTCTGTGCATACCCCAGTTCAAACCGGCTCAGGGGCTACCTGCCCCTGCTCTGGCGTGAAACTGGACAAAGGGAAGTGGGTGTAGCCACCCACTCCCTGACCCTCCCATAGGTGGGGTCATAGAGCTAGTCCCTCCCTTTCTTTTAGTATAAGAGGGGAACCTGTGCATTGCACCCTAGATTTCCCTGGACGACGCTCTGAAGAAGAATCCTGGACCTTTGACGTTCCACTACCTTTGGAAGACTGAAGAATCTCCCTTGGAGTCAAGGAGTGACTCCTGCTTTGCAGGCACCAAAACTACAAACGACGGTCGCAAACTACGCCGCTCCCGCCGGAGTCCGAAGTCCCTGCAGCCCAAGAAGTGGATTTCCTGACGTTTCAAAGGCCATCGTGAGTCCCCAGCAAAGCTGAGGCCAGTGGACCCCAAGAGTGATGAGGAACTGCGACCCCTGGGTACCGTGCACTATTGTCGAGTGCAACCCCTTCACAACATTCCACGAACTTGTGCTTTAGACCGCGTCTGGTCCTAGCCTCCAGCAGGAATCCCTCCGAAGATCAGAGGCCTACCTTGTCCCGAGTGACCGTGGGCCCCTGTTGAGCGAATCCTCCCAAGGCATCTTTGCGATCCCTTGCCAGCTGGCTTGTGGGTCCCCAGAAGACTTTCTAAAGAAACCAAAGGGCTCTCCTGGTTGCTCCAGGCCTGCCCTGACTTACCCTCGCTGGGTGAGTTCCTCAGACCTTGCTGGTCTGCGCCATTGCCTCTTTACACTTTCCCCGAGACTTGCTGTTACCAAGGCTTGTTGGCTCCGATCGAGTCGCCAACACCGCAGTAAACTGCAAACATTGTGGGACATGCCGAATCCAGCTCCTGGTTGTTATCGACACCTCCTGGACCTCGTGGCTGAGGAGTCAAGGCACCCGCGAACGACCTGAATCTTGCGACGACGGTGGCCATCCATCTTCCTTGCCCCGAGTCACTGCCAAGTGACTTTGAACACTGTCCCCTCTGCTTTCAGGTCTTCCATCTTCTGAATCCAGGCTTGGATTCCACCGGACACTTCTTCGGACTTCACAAGCAGCAAGTCTTCATTGTCCTCCATTGAAAACGACGCCGCGACCCGACACCAAAGGACACCTATGCACCCGGCTTCCCTGGGTGAGGTAACTCCAGCACTACGGTGCTCCTGTGGGTGTTGGCCCTAGAACTACTTACCCTGTAAGTGACTTGCTTGTAGGTTCTCCCGAAGTATCCTAAAACTCTTAATTTCCAACTGCGACTTGACCCATTAAAGTCAACGGCGATTCGCGCCTGTGTATCCACACTGCACGCGTCCCCCGTGGGCCCTTTACTTACCTGCCTTGGGTGGTTTCGTGAGGCCCCAGCACTTCTGAAGGCCCTAGGCCTCGTCTCTTTGCAAGTCGTTGTTTCTAAGTCTCTTTTTTATTATATGGTCTGTGTTAGACTTGGCACCATTGGCGTGGGTCTCCCTTCCATTTTTTTGCTGTTGCCTCTTATGTTTTGCTGGTTTTAGATGCTTTTGGGCACTGTGCCACTGCTGTTCAGTGCCACAGTGCAAGTGCTCCCTACTGTAAATTGTGTTATGGATTAGTGACTCCATGATTGGATGATTGGTTTACTTGTCAGTCCCTAGTACAGTGCACTGCGTGTGCCCAGGGCTTGTAAATCCAATGCTGCTGGTGGGCTTGCAGCACTGGTTGTGCCACCCACAGAAGCAGCTTGTAAAACGGGTCTCAGGCCTGCCATTGCAGAGCCTGTGTGCAGTCTGTGACTGCCATGTCGACTTGGCAAGTGCAGCCACTTGCCAGTCCCTAAACCTTCCCTTATCTTCATATCAGACACCCCTAAGGTAGGCCCAAGGGCAGGGTGCATTGTAAGTATAAGGTAGGACATGCCCTGGTGTGTGTGGCATGTCCTGATAGTGAATTACAGCCATTTTCGTTTTTCACTATTGCAAGGCTACCTGCTCCCCATAGGCCAGAATGGGCAGACTGACTATTACACTTTATAGTCAGAACTGACCCAGGGAACATGGTAGAAAAACGAATTTAGTATGCCTGAACTCAGAATGATAAAATACATCTTTTAGTGAAGTTGGTTTTAACATTCTGTGTGTGAAAATACCACTTTTAGAAAGTGGGTATTTTCTTGCCTAAACTTCCAAGCCTGCCTCTGCTAGGTTGTGTATTCCTTGTCTAGAGATTGAGTGACAGGGGCTGGGGGTGGCTACAGGAGACAGGGTGAGTCAGCACAGGGCTGAATAGGAAGGTCTGCATCCAGAGTGGAGGGAGGAGTTGCACCTGGGTCTGAATAGGGCTGTGCCTGCCTTCCACAATGCTGGCTCCACCTCCTGCCGGGCGTCTGATGGCTCTGCCCCTCACTCACAAAGGAAAGAAGGAGTCAGAAAAACAAAGTGCTCCAGGACTGACCAGAACTGGTTTTGGACTAGGCAGAGGCCTCTCTGCCTTCAGAGAACAAAGGAAAACTGTGTATAAAAAGGGGACCCAGACCCCTAGGAAATTAGATCACTTCTGGGAAATCAAGAAACCTGTTGCCAAGGAGAAGAACCGGAGAAGCTGAAGGAGGAGTACTGCCCCTGTGCTGTTTTGCTGATTGGGGTTGGCCTGCAGTGGTTGCTTTCTGCCAAGGACAGGAGAAAAGACTTTGCTGTGCTTTGTCATCTTGAAGAAGAGAATCTCCAAGGGCTTGAACTAGAGCTTGCCTCCTGCCTGAAGTCTCAGGGATACAAGACTTCACCAACCAGCTCCCCCTGCATTCCCTTGCTGGGAATTGAAGTGCCTGCTGTTGTGCTGGGCCTTCTGAGAGACTGCGTGTCGCTGGGAGCTGGAAGCGCGACGCAACAACGAGAAGCGTGTCGCCGCCGCAGCCGCGGTCATCGCATCGCCGAAGAAGCGAGACGCCGCTGCCACTGTCATCATCGCAGCGCCGAGCGCGGCGCATCACCGGAGAAGCGAGACGCTGCCACAGAGGTCATCGTCGCATCGCCGGAGAAGCGCGTCGCAGGGCCTGTCGCGGCTCCAAAGATCATCGAGTCGCCGCACGGCCGTCGGGCGTGCACGCATCACACCAACGTTGTCGCATCGCAACCAAGACGCCATTTTGTCGCATCGTACCGGAGAAGAGTATCGCATCGAGGTGCCATCTTGTCGCATCGCACCGGAAAGCAGTAAGAAACCGACGCATCACCTCCCCACACAGTAAGGAAGCGAGCATCAACTCCCTGCGCAGCAGTAAGGAACCGACGCATCCACTCCCTGAGTGTAAGGAACCGACGCATCACCTTCCCTGCGACCCTTTTGTTTTCTTTGCGTTACGCATTCAAGGTACATTGAGAGTAAAGTGTCGCATTTACAACTTGAGAGAACTGAACTATTTTATAACCTTTTAAAGCCTATTTTTGAGTACAGTATTGTGGATTTTTGCTATTGGGTCTTGTGATAAGTCTATATAAAGATTACTTATTTTTACATAAACAACCTGTGTGGTGTCCATCTGTAGTGTTTTCACTGTATTACTGTATGTGTTCACAAATGCTTTACACACTGCCTCTGAGATAAGCCTGTCTGCTCGTGCCAAGCTACCAGGGGGTGAGCAGGGGTTATTTTAGGAGTGTTTCCCCTTATCCTGACTAGAAGCAAGGGTCCCTATTTGGACAAAGGTGCAAACCATTGCCAACTAGAGACCCCCAGTTCTAACATTGGTGGTCAGCGGTGAGGATTTGGACTTGCATTTGTGATTCATATACAGTGATTGGTGTACACTACTAGTGAGTGCAGACCAATACGCGACCACATACATTTTGATAGGACTTTTTTCCTTGGAACCTTTATTGTTGTTGAGAACTGCCAATTTTCACCATGAGCAAAAAGGATCCATTGCACCTGCAGATATTGAATTTGAAGAAGATAGGGTTGATACCTACACTGTGCCAGAACTCAAAGCTGTTTGCAAAAAGTTTAAAATCTCTATGAGAGGCCTCACCAGGAAGGAGGAGTTTCACAAGGCACTGAGAGCCTGGTTGGAAGCACGGAATGCCAGTGGGCAGTCCGAGGAGCCTGTGGAGGAGGCAGAGAATTTAGATGGGCAGCTTGAGGGGCCATTGGGCTTAACTGGGAGGAGAGCGCCTTCCAGGGAGGGCAGCAGTGTTTCTCAAAGGGCCTGTCTCCAGAGGAGCTGGAGGACAGGGACAAAAGCAGGATGCATGAAATGGAGATGGCCAAACTGAAACAGGGAAGCCATGATAGCCTTGAGCATAAGAAATTGGAGTTAGAAAGTAAGAGGTTGGCTATGGAAGAAAAGAAGATGCTTTTAGAGCATGAGAGAGTGGTGAGGGAGCTAGAGCTAAAGGCTAGAAGCCTAGAAATCACTCCCTCTGGTGGCAGCACACCTCCAGTGCCTGTAGAAAGTAGAGTGTACATCCCCAAGGAGGTTATTAAGGATTTCATGAAGGGGGAGGACATTGGGCAATGGTTTAAAGCATATGAGATCGCCATGACATCACACCGGGTCCCTGAGAAGGATTGGGGAGCGGGGTTGTGGGGCCGCTTTGCAGGTGAGGGAAGGGAAACCTTGCTAGCCTTGCCCACAGTGGATCAGATGTCCTATGCCCACCTGAAGGAAGCTTTAGTGGCAAGGTATGGGTTAACTCCAGAGCTTTATAGGCAGAAGTTTAGGAACTGCAAAAAGCTGGAGTCTAGTACCTGGGTGGAGTATGTGTCTTATTTTTGCAGAGCATTGGATGGATGGGTGAAGGGTAGCAAAGTAAATGACTTACAGGAGTTCTATGATTTAATCGCATGGGAGCACTTGTCCAGTAGTTGTTTTCCAGAGCTACGCCAGCACCTAGTTGACAGTAAGCTGACTAATCCTAGGAAGCTTGCTGAGGAGGCGGACCGCTGGGTCAGTACCCGGGTCCACAAGGGTCTTGTGGGAGACTCCGCCAAAGGTGGGCAGGGTCCCCAGCAGAAGAGTGGGGGGACAAGGGTAAACAGAAGGAGTTCCAAAAGGGCCCCAAAGTAAACCCCAAGGGAACCAAGGTAAGGGTTCCCAGCCTCCCACTGAGAAAAGACCATGGGTCCCAACAGATAAGTCTGTTCAGAAGGGGCCCAAAGCATGTTTTAGTTGTGGTCAGGTGGGTCACTTTGTAGGAAGTCCCAAGTGTCCCAATACTGTGACCACTGCACCCCCTGGTGCACCACCCCGGCAGATGGCTAGTGTAGCCCTGGGGAGGAGTTGGGTGCCCAAGGTGGGTGGGGTCCCGCAGAGATGTCCCTGGTCTCTTTAGGAGACAGTGAGATGGTCCCTAGGACCCAGCTGCCTGATAACACTAAGAAATACAGGCAGTGGGTGACCATCAATGGCCATAGGGTGGAGGCTCTGAGAGACACCGGGGCCAGTGTGACAGCTGTCAGTTGTCGGCTGGTGTCTGAGGAGCAGGTGGTCCCCAATGTATTCTACCCTGTAGTTGCCGCTGACAACTCAGAGAGCCACTGCAAGGTGGCCCAGGTTCCCTTTGAGTGGGGGGTCTCAGGTATCCTTCAAGTAGCTGTGAGGCCAGCCATGCCTGTTGACTGTCTGCTAGGCAATGATTTGGAGAGCTCCCCTTGGGCGAAGGTGGAGCGGAGGTCTCATTTGGAGATGTTGGGTCTGCCAGAGTGGGCGTGTGTGACCACTCGGTCAATGGCAGCCGGTAAGGGTATTCAAGAGGACCTGGAGCCTGGAAGAAGGGCCCAGGTGCCTGCCTTAAAGAGAGGAGGCAGGGGGCGCGGGAAACCGGCCCCGAAGTTCCCACGGTCCAGGAGGAGGCAGACCTTGAGGGGATGCCCTGGAACCTACAGGGGAACAAGTGGCTGAACTGGGGGACCTGCCTGAGCTGACCCATTGGCAGCAGGAAGGAGGCCCCTCCAGGGAAGAATTCTGCGAGGAGCAGAAGAAGTGCCCTTCTCTTGAGGGCTTGCGGCAACAGGCTGTAAGCCAGGCAGCAGGTGATCAGTCTGGATCACACTGGATCTACTGGGAGAATGGTCTCCTGTATAGTGAGCCTAAGGTTGCTGAGCCTGGGTCAGCCCGTGTGCTGGTGGTACCCCAGCGCTTCAGAGCCTTCCTACTGGGTCTGGCTCATGATGTGCCTTTAGCAGGACATTTGGGGCAAGACAAGACCTTTCAAAGGCTTGTCACCCACTTTCATTGGCCCCAAATGCGCAAGGGTTCAGATACTCATTGCAGGACCTGTCAGACTTGCCAGGCAAGTGGTAAGAGTGGGAGGAAGCACAAGGCTCCTCTCCAACCTTTCCCTGTTGTCAGCACCCCTTTGAGAGGGTGGGTATTGACATTGTGGGGCCTCTGGATCCCAAGACAGCCATGGGCAACAGGTTCATCCTGGTCTTGGTGGACCATGCCACCCGGTACCCGGAAGCCATCCCTCTTCGGACAGTGACGGCCCCCGTGGTGGGACGTGCACTGATGGGGATTTTCTCCCGTGTGGGGTTCCCCAAGGAGGTGGTGTCTGACCGTGGTACTAACTTCATTTCCAAGTATATGAAGTCCCTGTGGCAGGAGTGTGGTGTAACCTATAAGTTCACCACTCCTTACCACCCCCAAGGTAATGGGCTGGTTGAGAGATTCAACCGGACCCTTAAGGGCATGATTATGGGTCTTGAAGAACCCATGAGGCGTAAGTGGGACGTCCTCTTGCCATGCCTGCTCTTTGCTTACAGAGAGGTGCCCCAGAAGTCCTTAGGGTTCAGTCCCTTTGAACTGCTGTACGGCCATCCTGTAAGAGGACCTCTGAGTCTGGTCAAGGAAGGCTGGGAGAAAGCTCCCAGGAAAACTCCCCAGGATGTATTTAGTTACATGCTGGCCTTCAGAAACCAGACTCGGCGTTTCAGACAACTCGCTGAGGCGAATCTGGAAGCCAGCCAGGAAGAGATGAAACGTTGGCATGATCAGAATGCCACTCTGATCGAGTTTCAGCCTGGACAAAAGGTTTGGGTCATGGCCCCAGTGGAGCCCTGTGCGCTCCAGGATAAGTGGACCGGACCATTTGAGGTGGTGGAGCGCAAGAGTGATGTCACCTACTTGGTGGACTTGCAGTCTCCCAGGAACCCCTTGCGGGTCCTGCATGTGAACCGCCTGAAGCCCCACTTTGAGAGGTCTGAAGTGGGCATGCTCTTAGCAACAGATGCTGGGATGGAAGAGGAGACTGAACCTCTTCCTGACCTCCTGTATGCAAAAGAGCAAGATGGGTCAGTGGATGGTGTGAACCTCTCTCCCACCCTGACCCCGGAACAGCAGAATGACTGTCGCCAACTGTTGGGACAGTTTTCTGATCTGTTCTCCCTGACTCCCAGTATCACTGAATGGTGCATCCATGATGTGGATACTGGGGACAGTCCTCCTGTGAAGCATAAAACTTACAGAGTGACTGACAGGGTGAGAGCTTGCATCAAGGAGGAGGTCTCCAAGATGTTTGCCTTAGGGGTGATTGAGTCCTCTAACAGTCCTTGGGCCAGCCCAGTGGTCTTGGTCCCAAAGGCTGCCGCGCCTGGTGCCACACCTGAACTCCGGTTCTGTGTGGACTACCGAGGACTCAATTCAGTCACCAGGACTGACGCGCACCCCATCCCCAGAGCTGATGAGCTCATTGATCGGTTAGGGGCTGCCCAGTACCTCAGCACGTTTGATCTAACGTCTGGATACTGGCAGATCGCCTTAACTGATGGGGCCAAAGAGAGGTCAGCATTCTCCACACCAGATGGGCACTACCAATTCCGGGTGATGCCCTTTGGGATGAAGAATGCCCCTGCCACCTTTCAGAGGTTGGTCAACCAGGTGTTGGCTGGGCTGGAGGATTTCAGTGCCGCCTACCTGGATGACATTGCAGTGTTCAGCGCCACGTGGGAGGAACATCTGCACCACCTCTGGGAAGTGTTGAAGGCGCTGCGGAGGGCAGGCCTCACGATCAAGGCGAGTAAGTGCCAGATCGGGCAGGGTTCTGTGGTGTACTTGGGACACCAGGTTGGGAGCGGCCAGGTGGCGCCCCTACAACCCAAGATAGATACCATCCTGGCTTGGGAACCCCCAAAACCCAGACAGAGGTGAGAGCCTTCTTAGGACTCACCGGGTATTACAGGAGGTTTGTCAAGGGGTATGGCAACATTGTTGCACCCTTGACTGAGCTGACTTCCAGGAAGCAGCCCAGGAAAGTGAACTGGACTGATGCCTGCCAAAAGGCTTTTGATGCCCTGAAATCTGCCATGTGCACGGCGCCCGTGCTTCAGGCGCCCAACTTCTCAAGGGAATTCATTGTGCAGACAGATGCTTCAGAGCATGGTGTTGGGGCTGTGCTTTCACAGATGAATGAGGAGGGCCTAGACCAACCTGTAGCCTTTATTAGTAGGAGGTTACTCCCACGGGAACAGAGGTGGAGTGCGATTGAACGTGAGGCATTTGCTGTGGTCTGGGCACTGAAGAAGTTGAGACCATACTTGTTTGGGACTCACTTCCGGGTTCAGACAGACCACCGGCCCCTCAGATGGTTAATGCAGATGAGGGGTGAGAACCCAAAACTATTGAGGTGGTCCATTTCCCTACAGGGGATGGACTTCACGGTGGAACACCGCCCTGGTACAGAACACGCCAATGCTGATGGTCTGTCCAGATTTTTCCGCCTTAGTGATGAGAACTCCCAGGAGGAAGGGTAGTTCTCCCCACATTTCAGCTGGAGGGGACACGTGTTAGACTTGGCACCATTGGCGTGGGTCTCCCTTCCATTTTTTTGCTGTTGCCTCTTATGTTTTGCTGGTTTTAGATGCTTTTGGGCACTGTGCCACTGCTGTTCAGTGCCACAGTGCAAGTGCTCCCTACTGTAAATTGTGTTATGGATTAGTGACTCCATGATTGGATGATTGGTTTACTTGTCAGTCCCTAGTACAGTGCACTGCGTGTGCCCAGGGCTTGTAAATCCAATGCTGCTGGTGGGCTTGCAGCACTGGTTGTGCCACCCACAGAAGCAGCTTGTAAAACGGGTCTCAGGCCTGCCATTGCAGAGCCTGTGTGCAGTCTGTGACTGCCATGTCGACTTGGCAAGTGCAGCCACTTGCCAGTCCCTAAACCTTCCCTTATCTTCATATCAGACACCCCTAAGGTAGGCCCAAGGGCAGGGTGCATTGTAAGTATAAGGTAGGACATGCCCTGGTGTGTGTGGCATGTCCTGATAGTGAATTACAGCCATTTTCGTTTTCACTATTGCAAGGCTACCTGCTCCCCATAGGCCAGAATGGGCAGACTGACTATTACACTTTATAGTCAGAACTGACCCAGGGAACATGGTAGAAAAACGAATTTAGTATGCCTGAACTCAGAATGATAAAATACATCTTTTAGTGAAGTTGGTTTTAACATTCTGTGTGTGAAAATACCACTTTTAGAAAGTGGGTATTTTCTTGCCTAAACTTCCAAGCCTGCCTCTGCTAGGTTGTGTATTCCTTGTCTAGAGATTGAGTGACAGGGGCTGGGGGTGGCTACAGGAGACAGGGTGAGTCAGCACAGGGCTGAATAGGAAGGTCTGCATCCAGAGTGGAGGGAGGAGTTGCACCTGGGTCTGAATAGGGCTGTGCCTGCCTTCCACAATGCTGGCTCCACCTCCTGCCGGGCGTCTGATGGCTCTGCCCCTCACTCACAAAGGAAAGAAGGAGTCAGAAAAACAAAGTGCTCCAGGACTGACCAGAACTGGTTTTGGACTAGGCAGAGGCCTCTCTGCCTTCAGAGAACAAAGGAAAACTGTGTATAAAAAGGGGACCCAGACCCCTAGGAAATTAGATCACTTCTGGGAAATCAAGAAACCTGTTGCCAAGGAGAAGAACCGGAGAAGCTGAAGGAGGAGTACTGCCCCTGTGCTGTTTTGCTGATTGGGGTTGGCCTGCAGTGGTTGCTTTCTGCCAAGGACAGGAGAAAAGACTTTGCTGTGCTTTGTCATCTTGAAGAAGAGAATCTCCAAGGGCTTGAACTAGAGCTTGCCTCCTGCCTGAAGTCTCAGGGATACAAGACTTCACCAACCAGCTCCCCCCCTGCATTCCCTTGCTGGGAATTGAAGTGCCTGCTGTTGTGCTGGGCCTTCTGAGAGACTGCGTGTCGCTGGGAGCTGGAAGCGCGACGCAACAACGAGAAGCGTGTCGCCGCCGCAGCCGCGGTCATCGCATCGCCGAAGAAGCGAGACGCCGCTGCCACTGTCATCATCGCAGCGCCGAAGCGCGGCGCATCACCGGAGAAGCGAGACGCTGCCACAGAGGTCATCGTCGCATCGCCGGAGAAGCGCGTCGCAGGGCCTGTCGCGGCTCCAAAGATCATCGAGTCGCCGCACGGCCGTCGGGCGTGCACGCATCACACCAACGTTGTCGCATCGCAACCAAGACGCCATTTTGTCGCATCGTACCGGAGAAGAGTATCGCATCGAGGTGCCATCTTGTCGCATCGCACCGGAAAGCAGTAAGAAACCGACGCATCACCTCCCCACACAGTAAGGAAGCGAGCATCAACTCCCCTGCGCAGCAGTAAGGAACCGACGCATCCACTCCCCTGAGTGTAAGGAACCGACGCATCACCTTCCCTGCGACCCTTTTGTTTTCTTTGCGTTACGCATTCAAGGTACATTGAGAGTAAAGTGTCGCATTTACAACTTGAGAGAACTGAACTATTTTATAACCTTTTAAAGCCTATTTTTGAGTACAGTATTGTGGATTTTTGCTATTGGGTCTTGTGATAAGTCTATATAAAGATTACTTATTTTTACATAAACAACCTGTGTGGTGTCCATCTGTAGTGTTTTCACTGTATTACTGTATGTGTTCACAAATGCTTTACACACTGCCTCTGAGATAAGCCTGTCTGCTCGTGCCAAGCTACCAGGGGGTGAGCAGGGGTTATTTTAGGAGTGTTTCCCCCTTATCCTGACTAGAAGCAAGGGTCCCTATTTGGACAAAGGTGCAAACCATTGCCAACTAGAGACCCCCAGTTCTAACAGTCTGGTACGCCCCTAGGGCCCCAGCCATATTTGTGCTTAATTTATTGTGAAACATTGATTTGTGCATATGTCCTTGACTTCTAATCTCATAAAGAGATTAGTAGAGAGTTGTTAATAATAAATACATATATATTTGATATATATACCTGTGTGGTGTCTTTTCATTTGGTGATTCAAGAGATTGTGTGGTAAAACAAGCTGCTTTACATTCCTTCAAGACTTAGCCTGAAGGCTGCTCTCCACAGCTACCACTAGGATAGCTTTCTATAAAGGTTGTCTTAAACCTATCTACCATAAGAGTTGAATTGTACTGGTGCAAGGTGTCCACTTTAATTAGTGAACAGCATATACCAGGCCAACTTCTCACAACACCTCTGTTGCTTCTTTCAGCAATTCTCTTGCCTCTTTGTGCACTTCTCTTGCCTGTTTCTGCACCTCCCTTGCCTCTTTTTGCACCTCTGTTGGCTCTTTCTGCACCTCACTTGCTACTTTCTACACTTCTCTTGCCTCTTTCTGCATCCCTGTTGCTTCATTCTGCACTTTCCATGCTTCTTTCTGCACCTGTCTTGCTTCTTTCTGCACCCCTGGTGTCTCTTTATGTACCTCTTTTGCCTCCTTCTGCTCTTTTCTTGCCTTTTTCTGCACCTCTCTTCCCTCTTTCAGCACGTCTGTTGCATCTTTCCAGTTGACCCTTGACCTTGCCAGGTAGGTCGCTCCCCCACCACACAGCTCCGCCTGTGTTGTCTGCCCGCTGCTCCTGCAGGTAAGATCGCCCTCCGCTTGTGATTTTGTCTCCCCTTTTCCTTCTGTGCCCCTCGCTGCCCCATTGTCGTTGTGCCCGTGATTTTGTCTCCCCTTTTTCCTTCTGTGCCCCTCGCTGCCCCATTGTCGTTGTGCCCGTGATTTTGTCTCCCCTTTTTCCTTCTGTGCCCCTCGCTGCCCCATTGTCGTTGTGCCCGTGATTTTGTCTCCCCTTTTTCCTTCTGTGCCCCTCGCTGCCCCATTGTCGTTGTGCCCGTGATTTTGTCTCCCCTTTTTCCTTCTGTGCCCCTCGCTGCCCCATTGTCGTTGTGCCCGTGATTTTGTCTCCCCTTTTTCCTTCTGTGCCCCTCGCTGCCCCATTGTCGTTGTGTCCGTGATTTTGTCTCCCCTTTTTCCTTCTGTGCCCCTCGCTGCCCCATTGTCGTTGTGCCCGTGATTGTGTCTCCCCTTTTTCCTTCTGTGCCCCTCGCTGCCCCATTGTCGTTGTGCCCGTGATTTTGTCTCCCCTTTTTCCTTCTGTGCCCCTCGCTGCCCCATTGTCGTTGTGCCCGTGATTTTGTCTCCCCTTTTTCCTTCTGTGCCCTCGCTGCCCCATTGTCGTTGTGCCCGTGATTTTGTCTCCCTTTTTCCTTCTGTGCCCCTCGCTGCCCCATTGTCGTTGTGCCCGTGATTTTGTCTCCCCTTTTTCCTTCTGTGCCCCTCGCTGCCCCATTGTCGTTGTGCCCGTGATTTTGTCTCCCTTTTCCTTCTGTGCCCTCGCTGCCCCATTGTCGTTGTGCCCGTGATTGTGTCTCCCCTTTTTCCTTCTGTGCCCCTCGCTGCCCCATTGTCGTTGTGCCCGTGATTTTGTCTCCCCTTTTTCCTTCTGTGCCCCTCGCTGCCCCATTGTCGTTGTGCCCGTGATTTTGTCTCCCCTTTTTCCTTCTGTGCCCTCGCTGCCCCATTGTCGTTGTGCCCGTGATTTTGTCTCCCCTTTTTCCTTCTGTGCCCCTCGCTGCCCCATTGTCGTTGTGCCCGTGATTTTGTCTCCCCTTTTTCCTTCTGTGCCCCTCGCTGCCCCATTGTCGTTGTGCCCGTGATTTTGTCTCCCCTTTTTCCTTCTGTGCCCCTCGCTGCCCCATTGTCGTTGTGCCCGTGATTTTGTCTCCCCTTTTTCCTTCTGTGCCCCTCGCTGCCCCATTGTCGTTGTGCCCGTGATTTTGTCTCCCCTTTTTCCTTCTGTGCCCCTCGCTGCCCCATTGTCGTTGTGCCCGTGATTGTGTCTCCCCTTTTTCCTTCTGTGCCCCTCGCTGCCCCATTGTCGTTGTGCCCGTGATTTTGTCTCCCCTTTTTCCTTCTGTGCCCCTCGCTGCCCCATTGTCGTTGTGCCCGTGATTTTGTCTCCCCTTTTCCTTTCTGTGCCCCCGCTACCTCTCGCCATTCCCGCCGCTGCATCCCCTGCGGCCCCGCCCCTGACTGCCCATTCGCTGCCCCTGCCTCCCGCCTCCCAGCTGCTCCTCCCTCCCACCTCCCCATAAATGGCGGCCGCTGCGCAGCCGCGCGCTGGCGCGCCGAAGGCGCGCTAAGGCAAGCCCGTCTGCGCCCGTCCGCGACTGGACCGCGCCCAGCGCCAGAACCCCTGGATCCCACCGATGCAACACCACTCGACGGACCTACGACGCCGCCACACTCACCGCACTCAATGCCGTCCGGAACCCTGCCTGCTACCGAGCCTCACCGAGACGCACCCATGGACCCTTCACCTGCCAAACCTGCCGATTCACCTGCCCCCGGACGTGCACCACCTCCGCCAAGTCGAGCACCAGCAGCAACCACCTGAAATGCATCCTGCTGAACACCCGCTCCGTCCACAGGCACGCCGTGGAACTCTGGGACCTGCTCGACGCAACAGCACCGGACATCGCCTTCCTCACCGAAACCTGGATGAACGCCTCCTCAGCGCCCGACATCGCCATAGCCATCCCGGACGGATACAAGATCACCCGGAGGGACCGCGTCAACCAGACGGGAGGAGGCATCGCCATCGTACACAAGAGCACCATCCGCATCTCGACTAACTCCGACGAGACCTTCACCGCCGCCGAACACCTACACTTCCAGATACACACTGACCCCAAGACCACCCTCCGAGGCACCCTCATCTACAGACCCCGGGACCACGCACACTATTCAGCGAAGACATCGCAGACTTCATCAGCCCGCACGCCATGCCCTCCGCCGACTACATCCTCCTAGGGGACCTCAACTTCCACCTGGAGAACAACAACGACAGAAACACCACCGCCCTGCTGGACAACCTCGCCAACCTCGGACTCAAGCAACTGGTGAACACGCCCACCCACTACGCCGGCCACACGCTTGACCCCGTCTTCTCGTCCAGCAAGCACATCTCCTTCAGCCACGCCACCGGACTCCACTGGACCGACCACAGCTGCGTCCACTTCAGCTTCAAAAGACTGCGACCCACCACCACCCGCAACAGGTTCCCCGCCGGAGCTGGAGCAAGATCACCGCCGAGCAGCTCACCGCCTCCCTCAGCCAGAACACACCCACCAACACAACGGACCCAAACGAAGCAGCCAGCAACCTCGCCAAGTGGCTGACCGCCTGCGCCGACGACCTCGCACCACTAAAAACCCTCCCAGCAGACCCGGAAGCAAGAAAACCCCTTGGTTCACCAACGAACTCAAGGAATCCAAGAAGAACTGCCGCACTCTCGAGAAAACCTGGCGACTCGACCAGACCACAGACAACAGGACCGCCCTCAAACACGCCACCCGCAAACACCACCAGCTGATCCGTGCCACCAAGAAGTCGGCACTCAAAGAACGACTGGACAACAACGCCCATGACAGCAAGGAACTTTTCAGCATCGTCAAAGAGTTCTCCAACCCCAGCGCCGGAAACAACGACATCACCCCTCGCAAGACCTCTGCAACTCACTCTCCGCGTTCTTCCACCGCAAGATCACCGACATACATAACAGCTTCGATGCACAAACCACGCACCCTACCGCCGAACCAACGCCCGCCACCACCACCCTCTGCAACTGGACCCCGATCAGCACCGAAGACACCACCCGCACGATGAACTCCATCCACTCCGGATCACCAACCGACCCCTGCCCACACCACGTCTTCAACAAAGCCGACGCCACCATCGCACCCCATCTCCGGGACATCATCAACTCCTCCTTCCACACCGCCACCTTCCCGGAGAGCTGGAAGCACGCCGAGCTTACCGCCCTCCTGAAGAAACCAACGGCGGACCCCACCGACCTCAAGAACTACCGTCCCATCTCGCTCCTTCCGTTTCCGGCCAAAGTCATCGAGAAGACCGCCAACAGACAGCTTGCCGCCTTCCTCGAGACGAATGGATCCCTCGACCCCTCGCAGTCCGGGTTTCGGGCCAACCACAGCACCGAGACCGCCCTTATCGCAGCCACCGACGACATCAGAACCCTAACCGACAACGGGGAAACAGCTGCCCTCATCCTCTTGGACCTCTCCGCGGCGTTCGACACCGTCTGCCACCGCACCCTAGTGAAGCGCCTCAGCAACATCGGAATCCGAGAGAAAGCACTGGAATGGATCATCTCGTTCCTCGCCGGTAGAACCCAGAGAGTCCGCCTCCCCCGTTCAGTTCCGAAGCCACCGAAGTCATCTGCGGCGTTCCACAAGGATCTTCACTCAGCCCAACCCTCTTCAATGTCTACATGAGCCCCTCGCAGCCATCGCACGCCAACACAACCTCAACATCATCTCCTACGCCGACGACACCCAGCTGATCCTCTCCCTCACCAACGACCCCACCACCGCCAGAGCCAACCTACACGACGGGATGAGAGATGTCGCCGACTGGATGAGGAACAGCCGCCTTAAACTGAACTCAGACAAGACGGAAGTCCTCATCCTGGGCTCATCACCCTCCGCCTGGGACGACTCCTGGTGGCCCCCGGCCCTGGGCACCGCACCCAAGCCAACGGACCACGCACGCAACCTGGGCTTCATCCTGGACTCCTCCCTGTCGATGACCAGACAAGTCAACGCCGTCTCATCTTCATGCTTCAACACCCTGCGCATGCTCCGCAAGATCTTCAGATGGATCCCCACTGAAACCAGGAAGACCGTCACCCAGGCACTCGTCACCAGCCGACTGGACTATGGGAACACCCTCTACGCCGGAACCACAGCCAAACTTCAAAAAGACTCCAGCGCATCCAGAACGCCTCCGCACGACTCATCCTGGACATCCCCCGACACAGCCACATCACCGGACACCTGAAAGACCTGCACTGGCTCCCCGTCAGCAAGAGAATCACGTTCAGACTCCTCACCCACGCACACAAGGCCCTCCACGACCTGGGCCCAAAGTACCTCAACGACCGCGTGACCTTCTACACACCCACACGCCAGCTACGATCAACCAGCCACGCCCTCGCCACCGTACCACGCATCCGCAGAACCACCGCCGGAGGAAGATCCTTCTCCTACCTGGCAGCCAAGACCTGGAACTCCCTCCCCACTCACCTTCGGCGAACCCAGGACCATCTCTCCTTCAGGAAGCAGCTCAAGACCTGGCTGTTCGAGCAGTAACTTACCCCCTCCCCCAGCGCCTTGAGACCCTCCCGGGTGAGTAGCGCGCTCTATAAATGCCGTGATTGATTGATTGATTGATCTTTCTGCACCTCATTTGCTTCTTTCTGCACCCTTATTGTCTCTTTCTGCACTTGTCTTCCCTCTTTCTGTACCTTTCCTGCCTGTTTTAATATCTCACTTGCCTCTTTCTGCACCTCTATTGCCTCTTTCTGCAGTTCTCTTGCCTCCTTCTGCATGTCAATTGCCTCTTTTTGTAACTCTCTCGCCTCTTTGCGCACTTCTCTTGCCTCTTTCTTTACCCCTGTTGCTTCATTCTTCACTTTCCATGCTTCTTTCTGCACCTGTCTTGCTTCTTTCTGCACCCCTGTTATCTCTTTATGTACCTCTTTTGCCTCTTTCTGCACTTTTCTTGCCTTTTTCTGCAGTTCTCTTCCATCTTTCTGCACATCTGTTACCTCTTTCTGCACTTCATTTGCTTCCTTCTGCACCCCTGTTGTCTCTTTCTGCACTCGCCTTCCCTCTTTCTGTACCTTTCCTGCCTGTTTTTGCATCTCACTTGCCTCTTTCTGCACTTTTCTTGTTTCTTTCTACACCTCTGTTGCTTCTTTCAGCAATTCTCTTGCCTCTTTGTGCACTTCTCTTGCCTCTTTCTGTAACTCTCTCGCCTCTTTTTGCACCTCTCTTGCCTCTTTCTGCACCCCTGTTGGTTCATTCTGCACTTTCCATGCTTCTTTCTGCACCTGTCTTGCTTCTTTCTGCACCCCTGGTGTCTCTTTATGTACCTCTTTTGCCTCTTTCTGCACTTTTCTTGCCTTTTTCTGCAGTTTTCTTCCATCTTTCTGCACGTCTGTTGCCTCTTTCTGCACCTCATTTGCTTCTTTCTGCACCCCTATTGTCTCTTTCTGCACTCGTCTTCCCTCTTTCTGTACCTTTCCTGCCTGTTTTTGCATCTCACTTGACTCTTTCTGCACTTTTCTTGCTTCTTTCTACACCTCTGTTGCTTCTTTCGGCAATTCTCTTGCCTCTTTGTGCACTTCTCTTGCCTGTTTCTGCACCTCCCTTGCCTCTTTTTGCACCTCTGTTGGCTCTTTCTGCACCTCACTTGTTCCTTTCTACACTTCTCTTGCCTCTTTCATCACCCATGTTACTTCATTCTGCACTTTCCATGCTTCTTTCTGCACCTGTCTTGCTTCTTTCTGCACCCCTGGTGTCTCTTAATGTACCTCTTTTGCCTGTTTCTGCACTTTTCTTGCCTTTTTCTGCACCTCTCTTCCCTCTTTCTGCATGTCTGTTGCCTCTTTCTGCACCTCATTTGCTTCTTTCTGCACCCCTGTTGTCTCTTTCTGCACTCGTCTTACCTTTCTTTACCTTTCCTGCCTGTTTTTGCACCTCACTTGCCTTTTTCTGCAACTCTATTGACTCTTTCTGCAGTTCTCTTGCCTCCTTCTGCACTTCACATGCCTCTTTCTGTAAATCTCTCGCCTCTTTGTGCACCACTCTTGCCTCTTTCTGCATCCCTGTTGCTTCATTCTGCACTTTCCATGCTTCTTTCTGCACCTGTCTTGCTTCTATCTGCACCCCTGGTGTCTCTTATCGTACCTCTTTTGCCTCTTTCTGCACTTTTCTTGCCTTTTTCTGCACCTCTCTTCCCTCTTTCTGCACGTCTGTTGCCTCTTTCTGCACCTCATTTGCATCTTTCTGCACACTTGTTGTCTCTTTCTGCACTCGTCTTCCCTCTTTCTGTACCTTTCATGCCTGTTTTTGCATCTCACTTGCCTCTTTCTGCACCTCTATTGCCTCTTTCTGCAGTTCTTTTGCCGCCTTCTGCATGTCACTTGCCTCTTTCTGTAACTCTCTCGCCTCTTTCTGTACCTCTCTTGCCTCTTTCTGCACCCCTGTTGCTTCAATCTGCACTTTACATGCTTCTTTCTGTACCTGTCTTGCTTCTTTCTGCACCTCTGTTGTCTTTTTTATATACCTCTTTTGCCTCTTCATGCACTTTTCTTGCCTATTTCTGCAGTTCTCTTCCATCTTTCTGCACGTCTGTTGCCTCTTTCTGCACTTCATTTGCTTCTTTCTGCACCCCTGTTGTCTTTTTTATGTACCTCTTTTGCCTCGTCATGCACTTTTCTTGCCTTTTTCTCCAGTTATCTTCCATCTTTCTGCACGTCTGTTGCCTCTTTCTGCACTTCATTTGCTTCTTTCTGCACTCCTGTTGTCTCTTTCTGCACTCATCTTCCCTCTTTCTGTACCTTTCCTGCCTGTTTTTGCATCTCACTTGCCTCTTTCTGCACTTTTCTTGCTTCTTTCTACACCTCTGTTGCTTCTTTCAGTAATTCTCTTGCCTCTTTGTGCACTTCTCTTGCCTGTTTCTGCACCTCCTTTGTGTCTTTTGCACCTCTGTTGGCTCTTTCTGCACCTCACTTGCTCCTTTCTACACTTCTCTTGCCTCTTTCTGCACCCATGTTGCTTCATTCTGCACTTTCCATGCTTCTTTCTGCACCTGCCTTGCTTCTTTCTGCACCCCTGGTGTCTCTTAATGTACCTCTTTTGCCTGTTTCTGCACTTTTCTTGTCTTTTTCTGCACCTCTCTTCCCTCTTTCTGCATGTCTGTTGCCTCTTTCTGCACCTCATTTGCTTCTTTCTGCACCCCTGTTGTCTCTTTCTGCACTCGTCTTCCCTCTTTCCGTACCTTTCCTGCCTGTTTCTGCATCTCACTTGCCTCTTTCTGCACCTCTATTGCCTCTTTCTGCAGTTCTCTTGCCTCCTTCTGCACTTCACTTGCCTCTTTGTGTAACTCTCTCGCCTCTTTGTGTACCTCTCTTGCCTCTTTCTGCACCCCTGTTGCTTAATTCTGCACTTTCCATGCTTCTTTCTGCACCTGTCTTGCTTCTTTCTGCACCCCTGTTGTCTCTTTATGTACCTCTTTTGCCTCTTTCTACACTTTTCTTGCCTTTTTCGGCAGTTCTCTTCCTTCTTTCTGCACGTCTGTTGCCTCTTTCTGCACCTCATTTGCTTCTTTCTGCACCCCTGTTGTCTCTTTCTGCACTCGTCTTCCCTCTTTCTGTACCTTTCCTGCCTGTTTTTGCATCTCACTTGCCTCTTTCTGCACTTTTCTTGCTTCTTTCTACACCTCTGTTGCTTCTTTCAGCAATTCTCCTGCCTCTTTGTGCAGTTCTCTTGCCTGTTTCTGCACCTCCCTTGCCTCTTTTGCACCTCTGTTGGCTCTTTCTGCACCTCACTTGCTCCTTTCTACACTTCTCTTGCCTCTTTCTGCACCCATGTTGCTTCATTCTGCACTTTCCATGCTTCTTTCTGCACCTGTCTTGCTTCTTTCTGCACTCCTGGTGTCTCTTAATGTACCTCTTTTGCCTGTTTCTGCACTTTACTTGCCTTTTTCTGCACCTCTCTTCCCTCTTTCTGCATGTCTGTTGCCTCTTCTGTACCTCATTTGCTTCTTTCTGCACAATTGTTGTCTCTTTCTGCACTCGTCTTCCCTTTTTCTGTACCTTTCCTGCCTGTTTTTGCATCTCACCTGCCTCTTTCTGCACCTCTA
This sequence comes from Calotriton arnoldi, assembly GCA_963921515.1. Lineage (NCBI taxonomy): Eukaryota > Metazoa > Chordata > Amphibia > Caudata > Salamandridae > Calotriton > Calotriton arnoldi. The sequence goes on from CAWUFW010011629.1 coordinate 190,287, forward strand.
TTGCCTCTTTCTACAGTTCTCTTGCCTCCTTCTGCACTTCACTTGCCTCTTTCTGTAACTCTCTCGCCTCTTTGTGCACCTCTCTTGCCTCTTTCTGCACCACTGTTGCTTCATTCTGCACTTTCCATGCTTCTTTCTGCACCTCTCTTGCTTCTTTCTGCACCCCTGTTGTCTCTTTATGTACCTCTTTTGCCTCTTTCTGTACTTTTCTTGCCTTTTTCTGCAGTTCTCTTCCATCTCTCTGCACGTCTGTTGCCTCTTTCTGCACCTCATTTGCATCTTTCTGCACCCCTGTTGTCTTTTTCTCCACTCGCCTTCCCTCTTTCTGTACCTTTGCTGCCTGTTTTTGCATCTCACTTGCCTTTTTCTGCAACTCTATTGCCTCTTTCTGCAGTTCTCTTGCTCCTTCTGTACTTCACTTGCCTCTTTCTGTAACTCTCTCGCCTCTTTGTGCACCACTCTTGCCTCTTTCTGCATCCCTGTTGCTTCATTCTGCACTTTCCATGCTTCTTTCTGCTCCGGTCTTGCTTCTTTCTGGACCCCAGATGTCTCTTATCGTACCTCTTTTGCTTCTTTCTGTACTTTTCTTGCCTTTTTCTGCACCTCTCTTCCATTTTTCTGCACTTCTGTTGCCTCTTTCTGTACCTCATTTACTTCTTTCTGCACCCCTGTTGTCTCTTTCTGCACTCGTCTTCCCTCTTTCTGTACCTTTCCTGCCTGTTTTTGCATCTCACTTGCCTCTTTCTGCACTTTTCTTGCTTCTTTCTACACCTCTGTTGCTTCTTTCAGCAATTCTCCTGCCTCTTTGTGCAGTTCTCTTGCCTGTTTCTGCACCTCCCTTGCCTCTTTTTGCACCTCTGTTGGCTCTTTCTGCACCTCACTTGCTCCTTTCTACACTTCTCTTGCCTCTTTCTGCACCCCTGTTGCTTCATTCTGCACTTTCCATGCTTCTTTCTGCACCTGTCTTGCTTCTTTCTGCACCCCTGGTGTCTCTTTATGTACCTTTTTTGCCTCTTTCTGCACTTTTATTGCCTTTTTCTGCACTTCTCTTCCATCTTTCTGCACGTCTGTTGCCTCTTTCTGCACTTCATTTGCTTCTTTCTGCACCCCTGTTGTCTCTTTCTGCACTCGTCTTCCCTCTTTCTGTACCTTTCCTGCCTGTTTTTGCATCTCACTTGCCTCTTTCTGCACTTTTCTTGCTTCTTTCTACACCTCTGTTGCTTCTTTCAGTAATTCTCTTGCCTCTTTCTGCACTTCTCTTGCCTGTTTCTGCACCTCCCTTGCCTCTTTTTGCACCTCTGTTGGCTCTTTCTGCACCTCACTTGCTCCTTTCTACACTTCTCTTGCCTCTTTCTGCACCCATGTTGCTTCATTCTGCACTTTCCATGCTTCTTTCTGCACCTGTCTTGCTTCTTTCTGCACTCCTGGTGTCTCTTAATGTACCTCTTTTGCCTGTTTCTGCACTTTTCTTGCCTTTTTCTGTACCTCTCTTCCCTCTTTCTGCATGTCTGTTGCCTCTTTCTGTACCTCATTTGCTTCTTTCTGCACAATTGTTGTCTCTTTCTGCACTCGTCTTCCCTTTTTCTGTACCTTTCCTGCCTGTTTTTGCATCTCACCTGCCTCTTTCTGCACCTCTATTGCCTCTTTCTACAGTTCTCTTGCCTCCTTCTGCACTTCACTTGCCTCTTTCTGTAACTCTCTCGCCTCTTTGTGCACCTCTCTTGCCTCTTTCTGCACCACTGTTGCTTCATTCTGCACTTTCCATGCTTCTTTCTGCACCTCTCTTGCTTCTTTCTGCACCCCTGTTGTCTCTTTATGTACCTCTTTTGCCTCTTTCTGCACTTCTCTTGCCTTTTTCTGCAGTTCTCTTCCATCTTTCTGCACGTCTGTTGCCTCTTTCTGCACCTCATTTGCATCTTTCTGCACCCCTGTTGTCTTTTTCTGCACTCGTCTTCCCTCTTTCTGTACCTTTCCTGCCTGTTTTTGCATCTCACTTGCCTCTTTCTGCACCTCTATTGCCTCTTTCTGCAGTTCTCTTGCCTCCTTCTGTACTTCACTTGCCTCTTTCTGTAACTCTCGCCTCTTTGTGCACCTCTCTTGCATCTTTCTGCATCCCTGTTGCTTCATTCTGTACTTTCCATGCTAATCTCTGCACCTGTCTTACTTCTTTCTGCACCCCTGTTGTCTCTTTAGATACCTCTTTTGTCTCTCTGCAATTTTCTTGCCTTTTTCTGCACCTCTCTTCCCTCTTTCTGCACGTCTGTTGCCTCTTTCTGCACCTCATTGCTTCTTTCTGCACCCCTGCTGTCTCTTTCTGCACTCGTCTTCCCTCTTTCTGTACCTTTGCTGCCTGTTTTTGCACCTCTCTTGCCTTTTTCTGCAACTCTATTGCCTCTTTCTGCAGTTCTCTTGCTCCTTCTGTACTTCACTTGCCTCTTTCTGTAACTCTCTCGCCTCTTTGTGCACCACTCTTGCCTCTTTCTGCATCCCTGTTGCTTCATTCTGCACTTTCCATGCTTCTTTCTGCTCCGGTCTTGCTTCTTTCTGCACCCCTGATGTCTCTTATCGTACCTCTTTGGTTCTTTCTGTACTTTTCTTGCCTTTTTCTGCACCTCTCTTCCCTCTTTCTGCACATCTGTTGCCTCTTTCTGCACCTCATTTGCTTCTTTCTGCACCCCTGTTGTCTCTTTCTGCACTCATCTTCCCTCTTTCTGTACCTTTCCTGCCTGTTTTTGCATCTCACTTGCCTCTTTCTGCACTTTTCTTGCTTCTTTCTACACCTCTGTTGCTTCTTTCAGTAATTCTCTTGCCTCTTTGTGCACTTCTCTTGCCTGTTTCTGCACCTCCCTTGCCTCTTTTTACACCTCTGTTTGCTCTTTCTGCACCTCACTTGCTCCTTTCTACACTTCTCTGGCCTCGTTCTGCACCCATGTTGCTTCATTCTGCACTTTCCATGCTTCTTTCTGCACCTGTCTTGCTTCTTCTGCACCCCTGGTGTCTCTTAATGTACGTCTTTTGCCTGTTTCTGCACTTTTCTTGTCTTTTTCTGCACCTCTCTTCACTTTTTCTGCATGTCTGTTGCCTCTTTCTGCACTTCATTTGCTTCTTTCTGCACCCCTGTTGTCTCTTTCTGCACTCGTCTTCCCTCTTTCCGTACCTTTCCTGCCTGTTTCTGCATCTCACTTGCCTCTTTCTGCACCTCTATTGCCTCTTTCTACAGTTCTCTTGCCTCCTTCTGCACTTCACTTGCATCTTTGTGTAACTCTCTCGCTTCTTTGTGTACCTCTCTTGCCTCTTTCTGCACCCCTGTTGCTTCATTCTGCACTTTCTATGCTTCTTTCTGCACCTGTCTTGCTTCTTTCTGCACCCCTGTTGTCTCTTTATGTACCTCTTTTGCCTCTTTCTGCACTTTACTTGCCTTTTTCGGCAGTTCTCTTCGATCTTTCTGCACGTCTGTTGCCTCTTTCTGCACCTCATTTGCTTCTTTCTGCACCCCTGTTGTCTCTTTCTGCACTCGTCTTCCCTCTTTCTGTACCTTTCCTGCCTGTTTTTGCATCTCACTTACCTCTTTCTGCACTTTTCTTGCTTCTTTCTACACCTCTGTTGCTTCTTTCAACAATTCTCTTGCCTCTTTGTGCAGTTCTCTTGCCTGTTTCTGCACCTCCCTTGCCTCTTTTTGCACCTCTGTTGGCTCTTTCTGCACCTCACTTGCTCCTTTCTACACTTCTCTTGCCTCTTTCTGCACCCCTGTTGCTTCATTCTGCACTTTCCATGCTTCTTTCTGCACCTGTCTTGCTTCTTTCTGCACCCCTGGTGTCTCTTTATGTACCTCTTTTGCCTCTTTCTGCACTTATCTTGCCTTTTTCTGCAGTTCTCTTCCATTTTTCTGCACGTCTGTTGCCTCTTTCTGCACTTCATTTTCTTCTTTCTGCACCCCTGTTGTCTCTTTCTGCACTCGTCTTACCTCTTTCTGTACTGTTCCTGCCTGTTTTTGCATCTCACTTGCCTCTTTCTGCACTTTTCTTGCTTCTTTCTACACCTCTGTTGATTCTTTCAGTAATTCTCTTGCCTCTTTGTGCACTTCTCTTGCCTGTTTCTGCACCTCCCTTGCCTCTTTTTGCACCTCTGTTGGCTCTTTATGCACCTCACTTGTTCCTTTCTACACTTCTCTTGCCTCTTTCTGCACCCATGTTGCTTCATTCTGCACTTTCCATGCTTCTTTCTGCACCTGTCTTGCTTCTTTCTGCACTCCTGGTGTCTCTTAATGTACCTCTTTTGCCTGTTTCTGCACTTTTCTTGCCTTTTTCTGCACCTCTCTTCCCTCTTTCTGCATGTCTGTTGCCTCTTTCTGTACCTCATTTGCTTCTTTCTGCACCCCTGTTGTCTCTTTCTGCACTCGTCTTCCCTCTTTCTGTACCTTTCCTGCCTGTTTTTGCATCTCACTTGCCTCTTTCTGCACCTCTATTGCCTCTTTCTACAGTTCTCTTGCCTCCTTCTGCACTTCACTTGCCTCTTTCTGTAACTCTCTCGCCTCTTTGTGCACCTCTCTTGCCTCTTTATGCACCCCTGTTGCTTCATTCTGCACTTTCCATGCTTCTTTCTGCACCTCTCTTGTTTCTTTCTGCACCCCTGTTGTCTCTTTATGCACATCTTTTGCCTCTTTCTGCACTTTTCTTGCCTTTTTCTGCAGTTCTCTTCCATCTTTCTGCACGTCTGTTGCCTCTTTCTGCACCTCATTTGCTTCTTTCTGCACCCCTGTTGTCTTTTTCTGCACTCGTCTTCCCTCTTTCTGTACCTTTCCTGCCTGTTTTTGCATCTCACTTGCCTCTTTCTGCACCTCTATTACCTCTTTCTGCAGTTCTCTTGCCTCCTTCTGCACTTCACTTGCCTATTTCTGTAACTCTCTCGCCTGTTTGTGCACCTCTCTTGCCTCTTTCTGCATCCCTGTTGCTTCATTCTGCACTTTAAATGCTTCTCTCTGCACCTGTCTTGCTTCTTTCTGCACCCCTGTTGTATCTTTATGTACCTCTTTTGTCTCTTTCTGCACTTTTCTTGCCTTTTTCTGCAGTTCTCTTCCCTTTTTCTGCACGTCTGTTGCCTCTTTCTGCACCTCATTTGCTTCTTTCTGCACCCCTGCTGTCTCTTTCTGCACTCGTCTTCCCTCTTTCTATACCTTTCCTGCATGTTTTTACATCTCACTTGCCTCTTTCTCCACCTCTATTGCCTCTTTCTGCAGTTCTCTTGCCTCCTTCTGCACTTCACTTGCCTCTCTGTGTAACTCTCTCGCCTCTTTGTACACCTCTCTTGCCTCTTTCTGCACCCCTGTTGCTTCATTCAGCACTTTCCATGCTTCTTTCTGCACCTGTCTTGCTTCTTTCTGCACCCATGTTGTATCTTTATGTACCTCTTTTGTCTCTTTCTGCACTTTTCTTGCCTTTTTCGGCAGTTCTCTTCCCTTTTTCTGCACGTCTGTTGCCTCTTTCTGCACCTCATTTGCTTCTTTCTGCACCCCTGCTGTCTCTTTCTGCACTCGTCTTCCCTCTTTCTGTACCTTTCCTGCCTGTTTTTACATCTCACTTGCCTCTTTCTCCACCTCTATTGCCTCTTTCTGCAGTTCTCTTGCCTCCTTCTGCACTTCACTTGCCTCTTTGTGTAACTCTCTCGCCTCTTTGTACACCTCTCTTGCCGTCTTCTGCACCCCTGTTGCTTCATTCGGCACTTTCCATGCTTCTTTCTGCACCTCATTTGCTTCTTTCTGCACCCCTGTTGTCTCTTTCTGCACTTGTCTTCCCTCTTTCTGTACCTTTCCTCCCTGTTTTTGCATCTCACTTGCCTCTTGCTGCACTTTTCTTGCTTCTTTCTAGACCTCTGTTGCTTCTTTCAGCAATTCTCTTGCCTCTTTGTGCACTTCTCTTGCCTGTTTCTGTACCTCCCTTGCCTCTTTTTGCACCTCTGTTGGCGCTTTCTGCACCTCACTTGCTCCTTTCTACACTTCTCTTGCCTCTTTCTATACCCCTGTTCCTTCATTTTGCACTTTCCATGCTTCTTTCTGCACCTGTCTTGCTTCTTTCTGCACCCCTGGTGTCTCTTTATGTACCTCTTTTGCCTCTTTCTGCACTTTTCTTGCCTTTTTCTGCAGTTCTCTTCCATCTTTATGCACGTCTGTTGCCTCTTTCTGCACTTCATTTGCTTCTTTCTGCACCCCTGTTGTCTCTTTCTGCACTCGTCTTCCCTCTTTCTGTACCTTTCCTTCCTGTTTTTGCTTCTCACTTGCCTCTTTCTGCACTTTTCTTGCTTCTTTCTACACCTCTGTTGCTTCTTTTAGTAACTCTCTTGCCTCTTTGTGCACTTCTCTTGCCTGTTTCTGCACCTCCCTTGCCTCTTTTTGCACCTCTGTTGGCACTTTCTGCAACTCACTTGCTCCTTTCTACACTTTTCGTGCCTCTTTCTGCACCCATGTTGCTTCATTCTGCACTTTCCATGCTTCTTTCTGCACCTGTCTTGCTTCTTTCTGCACTCCTGGTGTCTCTTTATGTACCTCTTTTGCCTCTTTCTGCACTTTTCTTACCTTTTTCTGCACCTCTCTTCCCTCTTTCTGCACGTCTGTTGCCTCTTTCTCCACCTCATTTGCTTCTTTTTGCACCCCTGTTGTCTTTTTCTGCACTCGTCTTCCCTCTTTCTGTACCTTTCCTGCCTGTTTTTGCATCTCACTTGCCTCTTTCTGCAGCTCTATTGCCTCTTTCTACAGTTCTCTTGCCTCCTTCTGCACTTCACTTGCCTCTTTCTGTAACTCTCTCGCCTCTTTGTGCACCTCTCTTGCCTCTTTCTGCATCCCTGTTGCTTCATTCTGCCCTTTCCATGCTTCTTTCTGCACCTGTCTTGCTTCTTTCTGCACCCCTGTTGTCTCTTTATGTACCTCTTCTGCCTCTTTCTGCACTTCACTTGCTTTTTTTTGCACTTCTCTTGCCTCCTTTTGCACCTCTTACTTAGAGGTAGTTTTAATCCCCCCGCCCTATTATGTACTAGGGCCTTACAGGGGAGGTCATGCCAATCACAGGGGTAGCCCAACCCATAGTGTACCCTAGTGTATGTAGGTGTTTTCACTGTATTCTAAGTGTCTTTCAGCATAGCACTGGCTCCGAGCCTGGCTAGTCAGAGTTAGTTACCACCAGTACCCGTCAGCAAAAAGTTGGGGACACAGGATGACTTTGCATTAAGGCCTCTTTCTGCTCCTCTGTTGGTTCTTTGTGCACATCTCTTGCTTCTTTCTGCACCTTTCTTCGTCTTTCTGGACTTCAGTTGCCTCTTTCTGCATTTCTATTGCTTCTTTCTGCGCCTTTCTTCCTCTTTCTGCACATGTCCTACCTCTGTAGGCATAGTTAGAAATTAGCATTTACAAAACCTTTGAAATTCACTGAAAAAAACACAGGTTTCAGGTACGTTATAGTTAGAAATTAGCATTTAAAAAACCTTTGAAATTCACTGAAAAAACCATAGGTTTCAGGGACGTTATAGTTAGAAATTAGCATTTAAAAAACCTTAGAAATTCACTGAAAAAACCACAGGTTTCAGGGACGTTATAGTTAGTTGGACATTTCACTTGTACAAAACCAGAGAAATTCGGCCGTTATAGTTAGTTCAGCTAACTATAACTCGCGCCCCCGCAATGCACTGCTGATGACGTCACATATTACATCTTTCATGACATGGTCAGTGACATCACTGATGACATCACTGATGGCATCTCAAATGACATCACTGATGACATCATCCACGTGATAATCGGATGCACCTCCTAACACCCTAATATAATCTTTGATACACCCACTCTAAAATGCAGACTACCATTTTCAAAACCATAGACAAACCAATGCCAGTTACTACATACCCACTCACTGATTCCTAGGTCTACATACATGTCCACTCATTCATCCATACAGTTACTCATACATGCAGTCACTCATATGTACTAATATATTTGTTGTTCCTATATAACTATTACCCTGGTTCCTTAGTGAGTAGGGTTCCCCTGTTCTTTCTTGAACTCATATGTACAGCACTATCATATGCACTCATACACCAATACAGACACTCACACACCACCACTCACCCATAGAGTTACTCACACACCTAGTCAGTCATGCAAAAAATCAATCTTACTCCCATTTACTCACCTCTACAGTTATACACACACCACTTCACTTATTCATACAGCTACTAACACATACTTACTCTCTTCTACAATCACTGACACAAGCACACACTCATCCATACAGCCACTCTCACAATCACTCACTCTCACATATAGTCATTTATATATTCCAACACTCACATATACTGCCTTTCACATATGTAGTTACTCACACATGTACCACTGAGATATCCATTCACTCACCAACACACCCATAAACACACTCACCCACCCATACAGCCCTTCACAGATGCACTCTTGAACCCATACACCCAGTGAATCACCTACTCACACATCTATGCACAGAGTCACACACCCCCCACCCACCCACAGAGACACTCAGGCACCCATACAGATTCTCAGACAACCAATCAATAACCCATATAGACCCTCATGTAGCTACTCACCAACCCATGCAGCCGCTTACACACCAACTGACAGACTAATACAGACATTCACACAGTTTAGTCACTAACCCATGCATTCAGTAAGACACGATTAATCACTCACTTATACAGTCAGTCACGCACCTACTAAATCATCCATTCAGACACTTATACACCCACTCATTCTTCAATACACCTTGGCCTATATATATATAAAACATATTTAAACTTTACAGAAACACACAGTCACTGGATGATGTCTTCAGTGATGTCATCAGTGATGTCATTTGAGATGTCATCAGTGATGTCACTGACCATGTCATGAATGATGTAATATGTGACGTCATCAGCAGTGCATTGTGGGGGCGAGAGTTATAGTTAGCTGAACTAACTATAACGGCCGAATTTCTCTGGTTTTGTACGAGTGAAATGTCCAACTAACTATAACGTCCCTGAAACCTGTGGTTTTTTCAGTGAATTTCTAAGGTTTTTTAAATGCTAATTTCTAACTATAATGTCCCTGAAACCTATGGTTTTTTCAGTGGATTTCAAAGGTTTTTCAAATGTTAATTTCTAACTATAACGTCCCTGAAACCTGTGGTTTTTTCAGTGAATATATCTATATATATATTCACTTAAAAACCATAGGTTTTAGGGACAGTTATAGTTAGTTGGACATTTCACTCGTACAAAACCATAGAAATTCCCCCGTTATAGTTAGTTCAGCTAACTATAACTCGCGCCCCGCAATGCACTGCTGATGACGTCACATATTACATCACTCATGACATGGTCAGTGACATCACTGATGACATCACTGATGACATCTCAAATGACATCACTGATGACATCACTGATGACATCATCCACGTGATAATCTGATGCACCTCCTCACACCCTGATATAACCTTTGATACACCCACTCTAAATTACAGACTGCCATTCGCAAAACCATAGACACTCCAACACCAATAACTACATACCCACTCACTGATTCTTAGGTCTACACACACATCCACTCACTCACCCGTACAGTCACTCATACTTACGGTCACTCAGTACAGGACTATCATATGCACTCATACTCCTATATAGACACTCAAACACCGCCACTCATCCATAGAGGTACTCACACACCTAGTCAGTCATGCAAATAATTAAACACACTGCCATTTACTCACCTATACAGTTATACACACACCAGCTCACTTACTCATACAAATACTAGCACATTCTTACGCTCTTATACAATCACTGATACAAGCACACACTCATCCATACAGTCACTCTCACAATCACACACTCTTGCTTATAGCTATTTATATACTCCAACACACATATATACTGCCTTTCACATATGTAGTTACTCACACATGTACCACTGGGACATACATTCACTCACAAACACACTCTTACACACACTTACCCACCCATACAGTCTATCACAGATGCACTCTTGAAACCATCCACCCAGTGAATCACCCACTCACACATCCATGCACAGAGTCGCACACACCCCACCCACACAAACACTCAGGCACCCATACAGATACTCAGACAACTAATCAATAACTTATATAGACACTCATGTAGCTATTCACAAACCCATGCAGCCACTTACACAGCAATAGACAGACGGATACAGACATTCACCCAGTTTAGTCACTAACCCATGCATTCAGTAATATACGTTTAATCACTCACTTATAGAGTTAGTCACGCACCTACTAAATTATCCATACAGACACTTATACACCCACTCATTCTTCAATACGCCTTTCCCTATATATATTAAACATATTTAAACTTTAAAGAAACACACAGTCACTGGATGATGTCATCAGTGATGTCATTTGAGATGTCATCAGTGATGTCATCAGTGATGTCACTGACCATGTCATGAGTGATGTAATATGTGACGTCATCAGCAGTGCATTATGGGCGCGAGTTATAGTTAGCTGAACTAACTATAACGGGGGAATTTCTATGGTTTTGTACGAGTGAAATGTCCAACTAACTATAACTGTCCCTAAAACCTATGGTTTTTAAGTGAATTTCAAAGGTTTTTTAAATGCTAATTTCTAACTATAACGTGTCTGAAACCTATGGTTTTTTCAGTGAATTTCAAAGGTTTTTTAAATGCTAATTCCTAACTATAACATGTCTGAAACCTATGGTTTTTTTCAGTGAATATATATATATATATATATATATATATATATATATATATATATATATATATATATATATATATATATATATATATATATATATATATACTTCCTTGATTCTTTTATGGTCATGTTTTCAATATACTAAAACATTTCTATACAGTGGGATGTAGTGCGGTATTCAAACTGGGCATACTCACTTGTTGAGGCACATGAGCTAAAGCAACTATTTACAATATGATTTTAGAAAATGAATTACTGTTTTCTTTTAAGTCTTATGTGATGTTGTTTTTAGCTTGCTTTTAGCATATTTTAAACTATCTTTTATTATGCTATGCCTCTCATTAATATATATTCATGTATTTATTTATTTATGAATATTTATATGAAATGTTTTTTTGTCTGGGGAAACTCCTCTCGATACAATATCATATAATGACACAATATTGCCTAAATGATACAAGGATTTGGGTACATTGTATCTGTTCGTCTATGTCTATGAACAATTGTTAAGCACCGGCACTTTAAATAGGTGGAAGCACCACATCAGCGCGTCATGTGATCAAGGCATCGTTGATGCCGAAACGCGTAATGGCGGTAATGCAGGGCGTTCTTTGAAAATAAATACACATTGCACCTCAACGGGTCTGTTTTCGTCTGTCCAGGAGTGGATGTTGTGTGGCGAAGTCCAGGGATATATATATATATATATATATATATATATATATATTCACTGAAAAAACCATAGGTTTTAGGGACAGTTATAGTTAGTTGGACATTTCACTCGTACAAAACCATAGAAATTCCCCGTTATAGTTAGTTCAGCTAACTATAACTCGCGCCCCGCAATGCACTGCTGATGACGTCACATATTACATCACTCATGACATGGTCAGTGACATCACTGATGACATCTCAAATGACATCACTGATGACATCACTGATGACATCATCCAGTGACTGTGTGTTTCTGTAAAGTTTAAATATGTTTAATATATATAGGGAAAGGCGTATTGAAGAATGAGTGGGTGTATAAGTGTCTGAATGGATGATTTAGTACGTGAGTGACTGACTCTACAAGTGAGTGATTAAATGTATCTTACTGAATGCATGGGTTAGTGACTAAACTGTGTGAATGTCTGTATCCGTCTGTCTGTTGGTTTGTAAGCGGCTGCATGGCTTTCTGAATAGCTACATGAGTGTCTACATGGGTTATTGATTGATTGCCTGAGTATCTGTATGGGTGCCTGAGTGTTTGTGTGGGTGGGGTGTGTGTGACTCTGTGCATAGATGTGTGAGTTGGTGATTCACTGGGTGCATGGTTTCAAGAGTGCATCTGTGATGGACTGTATGGGTGGGTGAGTGTGTGTATGGGTGTGTTAGTATATCTCAGTGGTACATGTGTGAGTAACTACATATGTGAAAGGCAGTATACATGTGTGTTGGAGTATATAAATGGCTATAAGTGAGAGTGTGTGATTGTGAGAGTGGCTGTATGGATGAGTGTGTACTTGTATCAGTGATTGTATAAGAGCGTAAGAATGTGCTAGTATTTGTATGAGTAAGTGAGCTGGTGTGTGTATAACTGTATAGGTAAGTAAATGGGTGTGTGATTAAGTTTTTGCATGACTGACTAGGTGTGTGAGTACCTCTATGGATGAGTGGCGGTGTGTGAGTGTTTATATAGGTGTATGAATGCATATGATAGTCCTGTACTGAGTGACTAAGTATGAGTGACTGTACGGGTGAGTGAGTGGATGTGTGTGTAGACCTAAGAATCAGTGAGTGGGTATGTAGTTTTTGGTGTTGGAGTGTCTATGGTTTTGAGAATGGCAGTCTGTAATTTAGAGTGGGTGTATCAAAAGTTATATTAGGGTGTGAGAAGATGCATGAAATTATCACATGGATGATGTCATCAGTGATGTCATTTGAGATGTCATCAGTGATGTCACTGACCATGTCATGAGTGATGTAATATGTGACGTCATCAGCAGTGCATTGTGGGGCGCGAGTTATAGTTAGCTGAACTAACTATAACGGGGGAATTTCTATGGTTTTGTACGAGTGAAATGTCCAACTAACTATAACTGTCCCTAAAACCTATGGTTTTTTCAGTGAATTTCAAAGGTTTTTTAAATGCTAATTTCTAACTATAACGTGTCTGAAACCTATGGTTTTTTCAGTAAATTTCAAAGGTTTTTTAAATGCTAATTTCTAACTATAACGTGCCTGAAACCTATGATTTTTTAAGTGAATTTCAAAGGTTTTTTTAAATGCTAGTTTCTAACTATGCCTACAGAGGTAGGACATGTGAAGAAAGAAGAAAAACGCACAGAAAGAAGCAAAAGATGTGCAGAAAGAACCAACAGAGGAGCAGAAAGAGGCCTTGTTGCAAAATCATCCTGTGCCCACAACTTTTTCAGACGGGTACTGGTGGTAACTGACTCTGACTAACCAGAGCCAGTGCTATGCTAAAAGACACTTAGAATACAGTGAAAACACCTACATACACTAGGGAACACTATGCATTGGGGTACCCCTGTGATTAGCATGACCTCCTCTGCAAGTCCCTAGTACATAATAGGGCAGGGGGATTAAAACTAACTCTTAAAACGCGCTACAGGGCGCGTTTGCACAGTGGTGAAGGGAGGGGGGCCTGAGCTGACATGTGTGCAAACGCACCTCGTGGCGCATTTTAAGTTGCGGGATTAAGTCCCCTTGAATTCTGAGGGTCCCTGGGGCCCAACTAGCCCCCAGGTACCTACAGTTAGGACCACAGAGCTGAGTTGCAGAGAGGCGCTCCGAGGCCACGCACCTTTTTTCTCCTCTCTGCAACGCAACTCTGTTGTGCTTACTGAAGGTACCTGGTGGGCTAGTTGGCCCCCAGGGTCCCTCAGGATTCAAATGGAATTAATTCCCCAACTTAAAATGCACCACAGGGCATGTTTGCGCACATGTCACCTGAGGCCCCGCCCCTCCCTTCACCACTGTGCAAACGCGCCCGTGGTGCGTTTTAAGTTGGGGGATTAGGTCACCTTGAATCCTGAGGGTCCCTGGGGCCCAACTAGCCCACTAGGTACTTCCAGTAAGCACCACAGGCCTGCGTTGCAACGCCTGTAACAAATTGTGCAGTTGTGTTTAGGTAGTGAAGAGGGTCGTGCTGGGGGTAGTGTTTTAGGGTTTAGGGTAGTGCAGTGGTGTTTGTGTAGTGTAGGGGGTCATGCTGGGGGTAGATTTAGGGTATAGGGTAGTGCAGTGGTGTTTGGGTAGTGTAGGGAGTCGTACTGGGGGAGTGTTTTAGGGTTTAGGGTAGTGCAGTGGTGTTTGGGTAGTGTAGGGGGTCGTGCTGGGGTAGTGTTTTAGGGTTTAGGGTAGTGCAGTGGTGTTTGGGTAGTGTAGGGGGTCGTGCTGGGGGTAGTGATTTAGGGTAGTGCAGTGGTGTTTGGGTAGTATAGGGGTACTGCTGGGGGTAGTGTTTTAGGGTTTAGGGTAGTGCAGTGGTGTTTGGGTAGTGTAGGGGTACTGCTGGGGGTAGTTTTTTAGGGTTTAGGGTAGTGCAGTGGTGTTTGTGTAGTGTAGGGGGTAGTGTTTTAGGGTTTAGGGTAGTGCAGTGGTGTTTGTGTAATGTAGGAGGTCGTGTTTTAGGGTTTAGGGTAGTGCAGTGGTCTTTGGGTAGTGTAGGGAGTCGTGCGGGGGTAGTGTTTTAGGGTTTAGGGTAGTGTAGGGGGTCATGCGGGGGGTAGTGTTTTAGGGATTAGGGTAGTGCATTGGTGTTTGGGTAGTGTAGGGGGTCATGCGGGGGTAGTGTTTTAGGGTTTAGGGCAGTGCAGTGGTGTTTGGGTAGTGTAGGGGTCGTGCTGGGGGAGTGTTTTAGGGTTTAGGGCAGTGCAGTGGTGTTCGGGTAGTGTAGGGGGTCGTGCTGGGGGAGTGTTTTAGGGTTTAGGGCAGTACATTGGTGTTCAGGTAGTGTAGGGGGTCCTGCTGTGGGGAGTGTTTGAGGGTTTAGGGCAGTGCAGTCGTGTTCGGGTAGTGTAGGGGGTTGTGCTGGGGGTAGTATTTTAGGGTTTAGGGTAGTGCAGTGGTGTTCGGGTAGTGTAGGGGGTCGTGCTGGGGGTAGTGTTCTAGGGTTTAGGGCAGTGCAGTGGTGTTTGGGCAGTGTAGGGGGTAATGCTGGGGGTGGTGTTTTAGGGTTTAGGGCAGTGCAGTGGTGTTCGGGCAGTGTAGGGGTCGTGCTGGGTGTGGTGTTTCAGGGTTTAGGGCAGTGCAGTGGTGTTCGGGCAGTGTAGGGGGTGGTGTTTCAGGGTTTAGCGCAGTGCAGTGGTGTTCGGGCAGTGTAGGGGGTCGTGCAGGGGGTGGTGTTTCAGGGATTAGGGCAGTGGTGTTCGGGCAGTGTAGGGGGTCGTGCTGGGGGTGGTGTTTCAGGGTTTGGGGCAGTGCAGTGGTGTTCGGGCAGTAAAGGGGGTCGTGCTGGGTGTGGTGTTTCAGGGTTTAGGGCAGTGCAGTGGTGTTCGGGCAGTGTAGGGGGTGGTGTTTCAGGGTTTAGGGCAGTGCAGTGGTGTTCGGGCAGTGTAGGGGGTCGTGCAGGGGTGGTGTTTCAGGGTTTAGGGCAGTGGTGTTCGGGCAGTGTAGGGGGTCGTGCTGGGGGTGGTGTTTCAGGGTTTGGGGCAGTGCAGTGGTGTTCGGGCAGTAAAGGGGGTCGTGCTGGGGGTGGTGTTTCAGGGTTTAGGGCAGTGCAGTGGTGTTCGGGCAGTGTAGGGGCGGTGCAGGGGTGGTGTTTCAGGGTTTAGGGCAGTGCAGTGGTGTTCGGGCAGTGTAGGGGTGCTGCAGGGGGTGGTGTTTCAGGGTTTAGGGCAGTGCAGTGGTGTTCGGGCAGTGTAGGGGGTCATGCAGGGGGTATTGTTTCAGGGTTTAGGGCAGTGCAGTGGTGTTTGGGCAGTGTAGGGGGTCGTGCTGGGGCTGGTGTTTCAGGGTTTAGGGCAGTACAGTGGTGTTCGGGCAGTGTAGGGGGTCGTGCTGGGGCTGGTGTTTCAGGGTTTAGAGCAGTGCAGTGGTGTTCGGGCAGTGTAGGGGGTTGTGCTGGGGCTGGTGTTTCAGGGTTTAGGGCAGTGCAGTGGTGTTCGGACAGTGTAGGTGGTCGTGCTGGGGCTGGTGTTTCAGGGTTTAGGGCAGTGCAGTGGTGTTCGGGCAGTGTAGGGGGTCATGCTGGGGCTGGTGTTTCAGGGTTTAGGGCAGTGCAGTGGTGTTCGGGCAGTGTAGGGGGTCTTGCTGGGGCTGGTGTTTCAGAGTCTAGGGCAGTGCAGTGGTGTTCGGGCAGTGTAGGGGGTCTTGCTGGGGCTGGTGTTTCAGGGTTTAGGGCAGTGCAGTGGTGTTCGGGCAGTGTAGGGGGTCGTGCTGGGGGTGGTGTTTCAGGGTTTAGGGCAGTGCAGTGGTGTTTGGGCAGTGTAGGGGGTCGTGCTGGGGCTAGTGTTTCAGGATTTAGGGCAGAGCAATGGTGTTCAGGCAGTGTAGGGGTTTTGCTGGAGGTGGTGTTTCAGGGTTTAGGGCAGTGCAGTGGTGTTTGTGCAGTGTAGGGGGTGGTGTTTCAGGGTTTAGGGCAGTGGTGTTCAGGCAGTGTAGGGGGTCTTGCTGGGGTTGATGTTTCAGGGTTTAGGGCAGTGCAGTGGTGTTCGGGCAGTGTAGGGGGTCGTGCTGGGGGTGGTGTTTCAGGGTTTAGGGCAGTGCAGTGGTGTTCCGGCAGTGTAGGAGGTCGTGCAGGGGGTGGTGTTTCAGGGTTTAGGGCAGTGCAGTGGTGTTCGGGCAGTGTAGGGGGTCGTGCTGGGGGTGGTGTTTCAGGGTTTAGGGCAGTGCAGTGGTGTTCGGGCAGTGTAGGGTGTCGTGCTGAGGGGTGGTGCTTCAGGGTTTAGGGCAGTGCAGTGGTGTTCGGGCAGTGTAGGGGGTCGTGCAGGGGTGGTGTTTCAGGGTTTAGGGCAGTGCAGTGGTGTTTGGGCAGTGTAGGGGTCGTGCAGGGGTGGTGTTTCAGGGTTTAGGGCAGTGCAGTGGTGTTCGGCCAGTGTAGGTGGTCTTGCTGGGGGTGGTGTTTCAGGCTTTAGTGCAGTGGTGTTCGGGCAGTGTAGGGGGTCTTGCTGGGGGTGGTGTTTCAGGGTTTAGGGCAGTGCAGTGGTGTTTGGGCAGTGTAGGGGTCTTGCTGGGGCTGGTGTTTCAGGGTTTAGGGCAGTGCAGTGGTGTTCGGGCAGTGTAGAGGGTCGTGCTGGGGCTGGTGTTTGAGGGTTTAGGGTAGTGCAGTGGTGTTCGGGCAGTGTAGGAGGTCGTGCTGGGGCTGGTGTTTCAGGGTTTAGGGTAGTGCAGTGGTTTTTGGGCAGTGTAGGCGGTCGTGCTGGGGCTGGTGTTTCAGGGTTTAGGGCAGTGCAGTGGTGTTCGGGCAGTGTACGGGGTTGTGCTGGGGCTGGTGTTTCAGGGTTTAGGGCAGTGCAGTGGTGTTCGGGCAGTCTAGGGGTCGTGCTGGGGGTGGTGTTTCAGGGTTTAGGGCAGTTCAGTGGTGTTCGGGCAGTGTAGGGGGTCGTGCTGGGGCTGGTGTTTCATGGTTTAGGGCAGTGCAGTGGTGTTCGGGCAGTGTAGGGGGTCGTGCTGGGGGTGGTGTTTCAGGGTTTAGGGCAGTGCAGTGGTGTTCGGGCAGTGTAGGGGGTCATGCTGGGGGTGGTGTTTCAGGGTTTAGGGCAGTGCAGTGGTGTACGGGCAGTATAGGGGTCTTGCTGGGGGTGGTGTTTCAGGGTTTAGGGCAGTGGTGTTCGGGCAGTGTAGGGGGTCTTGCTGGGGGTAGTGTTTCGGGGTTTAGGGCAGTGCAGTGGTGTTCGTGCAGTGTAGGGGGTCGTGCTGGGGGTGGTGTTTCAGGGTTTAGGGCAGTGCAGTAGTGTTCGGGCAGTGTAGGGGATCGTGCAGGGGGTGGTGTTTCAGGGTTTAGGGCAGTGCAGTGGTGTTCGGGCAGTGTAGGGGGTCGTGCAGGGGTGGTGTTTCAGGGTTTAGGGCAGTGCAGTGGTGTTCGGGCAGTGTAGGGGTCATGCTGGGGCTGGTGTTTCAGGGTTTAGGGCAGTGCACTGGTGTTCGGGCAGTGTAGGGGGTCTTGCTGGGGGTGGTGTTTCAGGGTTTAGGGCAGTGCAGTGGTGTTCGGGCAGTGTAGGGGTCTTGCTGGGGGTAGTGTTTCAGGGTTTAGGGCAGTGCAGTGGTGTTCGTGCAGTGTAGGGGGTCGTGCTGGGGATGGTGTTTCAGGGTTTAGGGCAGTGCAGTGGTGTTCGGGCAGTGTAGGGGTCGTGCAGGGGGTGGTGTTTCAGGGTTTAGGGCAGTGCAGTGGTGTTCGGGCAGTGTAGGGGGTCGTGCTGGGGGTGGTGTTTCAGGGTTTAGGGCAGTGCAGTGGTGTTCGGGCAGTGTAGGGGGTCGTGCTGGGGGTGGTGTTTCAGGGTTTAGGGCAGTGCAGTGGTGTTCGGGCAGTGTAGGGGGTCGTGCTGGGGGTGGTGTTTCAGAGTTTAGGGCAGTGGTGTTCGGGCAGTGTAGGGGGTCTTGCTGGGGGTGATGTTTCAGGGTTTAGGGCAGTGCAGTGGTGTTCGGGCAGTGTAGGAGGTCTTGCTGGGGGTAGTGTTTCAGGGTTTAGGGCAGTGTAGTGGTGTTCGGGCAGTGTAGGGGTCATGCTGGGGGTGGTGTTTCAGGGTTTAGGGAGTGCAGTGGTGTTCGGGCAGTGTAGGGGGTCGTGAAGGGGGTGGTGTTTCAGGGTTTAGGGCAGTGCAGTGGTGTTCGGGCAGTGTAGGGGGTCGTGCTAGGGTATGTGTTTCAGGGTTTAGGGCAGTGCAGTGGTGTTCGGGCAGTGTAGGGGGTCGTGCAGGGGCTTGTGTTTCAGGGTTTAAGGCAGTGCAGTGGTGTTCGGGCAGTGTAGGGGGTCGTGCTGGGGGTAGTGTTTTAGGGTTTAGGGTAGTGCAGTGGTGCTTGTTTAGTGTAGGGGGTCGTGCTGGGGGTAGTGTTTTAGGGTTTAGGGTAGTGCAGTGGTGTTTGTGTAGTGTAGGGGGTCATGTTTTAGGGTAGTGCAGTGGTGTTTGGGTAGTGTAGGGGGTCGTGCTGGGGGTAGTGTTTTAGGATTTAGGTTAGTGCAGTGGTGTTTGGGTAGTGTAGGGGTCGTGCTGGGGGTAGTGTTTTAGGGTTTACGGTAGTGCAGTGGTGTTTGTGTAGTGTAGGGGGTCGTGCTGGGGGTAGTGTTTTAGGGTTTAGGGTAGTGCAGTGGTGCTTGTGTAGTGTAGGGGTCATGCTGGGGGTAGTGTTTTAGGGTTTAGGGTAGTGCAGTGGTGTTTGTGTAGTGTAGGGGTCATGCTGGGGGTAGTGTTTTAGGGTTTAGGGTAGTGCAGTGGTGTTTGGGTAGTGTAGGGGGTCATGCTGGGGGTAGTGTTTTAGGATTTAGGTTAGTGCAGTGGTGTTGGGGTAGTGTTTTAGGGTTTAGGGTAGTGCAGTGGTGTGTGTGTAGTGTAGGGGGTCATGCTGGGGTAGTGTTTTAGGGTTTAGGATAGTGCAGTGGTGCTTGTGTAGTGTAGGGGGTCGTGCTGGGGTAGTGTTTTAGGGTTTAGGGTAGTGCAGTGGTGTTTTTGTAGTGTAAGGGGTCATGTTTTAAGATGCAACGCTCCAATACCTGACCAGTCTGCACTACATAAAACTGCAAAAAAACTAAAAATAAAAAGTGTTTTGCACACTTTTGTCATTGGGCTATATGTGGGCTACATCTGGGTAATATCTGTGCTACATTTGGGCTCTTTTTTCACTGGTGGCCATCTTGGAAGACTTCTTTGTTATGAAGTTTCCTAATTTCCTCATTTACTGCAGTCTCCTCAGTAGGAAATGCTTTCAGTTTTTTACTTTGATTCCATCAAGAAGGCATTCAGATGTGTCACACATTTGCCATAAATTCAGAATGTTATTACTCTAGTTGTTCATTAGATCACTGTAGTAAAGCTACTGCTCACCAAGGAGTTAACTGGAAGTCTACTGCTGGTATTGAAAGTGATTGTTTCAGTCTGCATGTCAGAATTTTCTAATAAAATAGAAGAGGATTTGAGATCTCACTTAAAACATGCACTAAATTTTCTTTTTGCAGCACTAACCATAATTTCTATGGCAAAATGAACCCCTCATTTTGTTCCTTTTTAAATTAAATGTTTTAAGTGTTACCAGTTTATTCCAATCAAGGTGGCTTCAGGTGTGCCATACTTTTGTCATAAGTAAGGCTGTTAGCACTCTAGTTGTTCTTTAGAACACTCTGGGAATCTGCAGTAGAACACAAAGGCATCAACTGACAGGCTGCTCCTGTTGAAATATAACAGGAAGATATTTGAGATCTCACTTAAAACATGTCCTAATTTTTCTTTTTGCAGCACTAACCATAATTTCTATGGCAAAATGAACCCCTCATTTTGTTCCTTTTAAATTAAATGTTTTAAGTGTTACCAGTTTATTCCAATCAAGATGGCTTCAGGTGTGCCATACTTTTGTCATAAGTAAGGCTGTTAGCACTCTAGTTGTTCTTTAGAACACTCTGGGAAGCTGCAGTAGAACACAAAGGCATCAACTGACAGGCTGCTCCTGTTGAAAACCTTAGAAATTCACTGAAAAAACCATAGGTTTCAGGCACGTTATAGTTAGAAATTAGCATTTAAAAAACCTTAGAAATTCACTGAAAAAACCATAGGTTTCAGGGGCATTATAGTTAGTTGGACATTTCACTCGTACAAAACCATAGAAATTCCCCCGTTATAGTTAGTTCAGCTAACTATAACTCGCGCACCCGCAATGCACTGCTGATGACGTCACATATTACATCACTCATGACATGGTCAGTGACATCACTGATGACATCACTGATGACATCTCTGATGACATCACTGATGACATCACTGATGACATCACTGATGACATCATCCAGTGAATGTGTGTTTTTCTGAAAATTAAATATGTTTTATATATGTATATCTCAAGGTCGATGGAAGAATAAATGGGTATATAAGTGTCTAAATGGATGATTTTGTTTTGTAAAATTGATTGTATAACTGACTAAGTGTATCTTAGTGAATACATGGGTTAGTGAGTAATGTATAAATATGAAAATATCTGTATCAGTCTCTCACTTTGTGTATAAGTGGCTGCATGGGTTGGTGAGTAGCTACATGAGTGTCTATATGGGTTATTAGTTGGTTTTTTGAATATCAGTATGAGTGTCTGAGTGTCTGTATGGCGATGCATGAATGAGTGACTCACTGTTTGTATGTGTTGAAGACAGCATGTGTGCAGGACTGTATAGGTGGATGAGTATGTGTATGGGTGTGTTAGTGAGTGAATGACTGTCTCAATAGTGTCTTTATGAGTAACTACATATGTTTTAAACTAGTATATGTGAGTATTGGTGTGTATAAGTGAGTATATGTGAGAGTGAGAGATTGGAAGAGTTCCTGTACAAATAAGTAGGTGTTTCTATAAGTGATTGTTTAAGAGAGTAAGTATGTGTAAGTTTCTGTAGAAGTAAGTGTGGTAGTGTGTGTATAACTGTATATGCAAGTAAATGGATGTTTGATACTTTGTTTGCATGTGTGACTATGTGTGTGAGTAACTCTATGGATGAGTGGCGGTGTGTAACAGGATGTATAGGTGTATGAGTACATATGATGAGTGAGTACATGTATGAGTGACTGTATAGGGACTGTTGGTGAATGAGTGGATGTGTGTGTAGATCTTGGAATTACTGAATAGGTGTGTTGTAACAGGTATTGGTATGTCCATTGTTTTGAAAATGTTAGTTTGTATTTTTGAGTGTGTGTATCAAAGGTTATATTAGGGTGAGAGGAGGTCTGCCACTCTATCACAAGGATGATGTCATCAGTGATGTCATCAGTGATGTCATTTGAGATGTCATCAGTGATGTCATGAGTGATGTCACTGACCATGTCATGAGTGATGTAATATGTGACGTCATCAGCAGTGCATTGCGAGTCACAGCGAGTTATAGTTAGCTGAACTAACTATAACGGGGGAATTTCTATGGTTTTGTACGAGTGAAATGTCCAACTAACTATAACGCCCCTGAAACCTATGGTTTTTTTCAGTGAATATATATATATATATATATATGCCAAACGAAGTCCCACAAAGCCTTAACAATGCGAGCAAACAAGCCCTCCAGTCGGGAGTGAAATGAAACAAAGTTCTTTATTCCAGCAGGTACCAGCACAAAAGCATTATGCGTTTCGACCGGACAACGGTCTTAATCATATGCAAAAAATGAGGATCAGTTGTTCATGAGTTTAAATGCACCAGAACAACACAACAGTGAGGAAGGACTAACATGCTCGTTCTTAATGAGTGTCTTATTTTTCACAATGCTTTTATACAGATTTTCAACCATGGGAAATCAGTTCACATATTTTAACAAACCCATACTTTAAAACAATATGTCATAAATGCTTAAATACTGAAATATTCAAGTGGGTACTGATCACGTAATTCTCCCATTCTTAGGACTACCCAATCCATAATGCATTATTTCAGATTCTTGAGCATTGCCATGACCCTCCGTTTTTTAAACCACATTTAAAAAAGTCTTTGTTACAAAAATCGATCACAATATAATACTGTTGTAGCCTCAAAAGGGATTCAATTCCAAGTAGGGCTAAGTAACATATTTAATACGTATTTTGTGAAAAACGTTCGTCCTCATGCTGTTAAGTAAGTCATTGCACGGGTACCTGTATGTAATGAAATATTCACTCCTTCATCGTGTTGGGTTAAGTAACCCTACAAACTCTGGCTGCTTCCAAACGTGCCTCAAATTGTCAGCAGGGAGGCCCCCCGCTCCACCAGTGACAAACGCCTCCTGTTCGTGCAGTGGTCTGAGCTTAGCCAATTTCTCCGTAGCAATGTGCAGGCAGCCGGCGGGCGTCCTTTAAACATGAACAACATGAACCCAAATGACACTTGACGAAAAGGTCGCCTCAGCCTAACGAGTCGGGGCCTGGTCACGGAGTCACCGTATATTTGCCAAACGAAGTCCCACAAAGCCTTCGCAATGTGAGCAAACAAGCCCTCCAGTCTGGAGTGAAATGAAACAAAGTTCTTTATTCCAGCAGGTACCAGCACAAAAGCATTACGCGTTTCGACCGGACAACAGTCTTAATCATATGCAAAAAATGAGGATCAGTTGTTCATGAGTTTAAATGCACCTGAATAACACAACAGTGAGGAAGGACTAACATAATATATATATATATAACCTACTGCCATTCGCCAGAAGGTAGTTATAGTTAGGTCCTAGTTTTGAAAAGCATTTTTTGACTTGCTTATAACTTTGGCATCATTTGACGAGTCTCCACGAAATTTTCCAAAACAAGTGCCCTACACTGCGTACTTGTGCATGGAAGGTTTCTGGGTGATCCATCACGCAGGGGTCGAGAAAGAGGGGGCATCAAAAAATGTGCGTGTCCCATGTTAATACCCGTAGAGATTTTAGACACGATTACAGCCCAAATTGCTGGACAGCATTATACCAAATTTGGCAGAGAGGTAGCAATTGGTCCAGAAAGAGCCCTTTTTGTGAATTGGTGTAAATTTTTCAGTAGTTTTTGAAGGTATTAAAAGGAAATTGGATTTGTATATCCAGAGGTGCGGACCCTCCACGAATCTTATCAATCACGTGCAGAAATCTGATTGGCTGCCATGTCTTCAACCAGGAACTGTTGGCAGCCATCTTGAGATTCTGACTCAGCCGAGTCTCATAAAACATTAAAAAAAGAAAAGGGGGTCAGGTAGGAATACCCTGATCCCCTAGGCCTGGTGGTGGGGTCCTCTAGCAACACCTCTAGGGTCAAATAGCATTTAAAAAAAAAATTGTGACAGAAATCATGAAGATTCGCAAAGCCCCACGAATGTTTTTTTAAAAAAACAAGCGCAGCCTCCCATGCTTGTTTGTATTTCAGCCACAGGGTGGATCAGGTCCAGTGCAAGCATTAATAATTACACCAAAGGGGAGGGGGCGCATGCTGCCCCTTTCCCCAAGGGAAGTTTAAGTCCTAGGGACCACCAACTCCCCAGGCATTATTTTAAAAAATAATGGGAGGGGGTCCTCACGGCCCCCTCCTTTGGCCTTTAAAGGCCCAGGGGCATGTTAGCATACAAAATGTTTAAAATTGCCCCAGGGATGGTCACTTCCCTGAGGCACAAAACAAGTAAGTAGAGGGTGTGGGGCCACGCAGTCCCCCTGCCGGGGCATATCAGGCCCTGGGGACTACCACTTCCCTGGGGCACATGTTAAAGTAAAGTTGTAGAGGAGCCGCGGGTCTCCCCTTCCAGGCCGTTTTTGACCCCCCCCTGGGGCTGCGTCTGTGCAAACTAAAGTAGGGGGGCCATGCAGCCCCCCTCCTGGAGCCATTGATGGCCATGGGGACCACCGATCCCCAGGGATGGCAGCCTATCTCCCGAGGTGCCCTTCCTCGGGAGATAACTGTTTGCTTTCACTTGATGGGAGCTTGAACAGCTCCAATCAAATGAGAGAAAACTGTGAGTCCACTCCCAGCAGGCAGGAGCAGGAAAACTGCTCATCTGTTTTCCTGCCCACTGTCAAGCGGGCTGGAAAACAGATGAAAAATTCCTCCCACATGCAGGGAGCAGCATTTTTGTGCTGCCCCTATGTGTGGGAGCAATGCTGGCTCCTGCTGGAGGCAGGGAGCAGGCAGGGACCTTGGGGGCATTGAGGTTCCCTCCACAGTCCCCATTGCTGCAGACTAGGTACCCTGGGTTGGCTCCAGTGCACCCAGCATTAAGAGACCCCATGGGATGGGGTTCCCAGGGCTGAAATTGGCCCGGGGTGGGGGGCCACACAGCCCCCCTCCCCTTTACTTCATAACAAAAAAAGGAAGTACCACTGTTTGGTGGAGACTAGGCCTGGGCGTAGTTCGCGGAGTTTTGCTACGTGGAACTCCGCGAAGTTACAAAAAAACTCTGTGAAGTTCCGCGAGTGGTGAAGTGCAGTGCGAACTGCAGTTTGTGCTGGTATTTCTGCCGCTCGGGTAGAAATTCTACCCGAGCGGCAGCTCGCGCCGCGAACTTACCGTTCGTGATCGCAAGCGGGGAAAAGACTCCACTGCACATCGCGAAGCAGAGTTTTCTGCACTCCGCGAGCTCCGCAGAGTGCGGAGTGCAGAAAACTCCACAAACTCCACGAACGGAGCGAAGTTCACCGCCCAGGCCTAGTGGAGACTCACCTCTTTGTAGTTTCATCATCTTCTCATGATAAGATTTCATGGTATCACAAATTTGTGGATGAAGATGCTCGGGGAACAATAATATTGCTGAAATTACATGCACACAAGGTCACTTGAGACATTACCTCGAGGTCTTTTACAAGGAGGTAGTGTAGAATATACACTAGACATTTACCCAACGAGGTAGCACTTACTTATTTACCAGGAGAAAGTACTTCAGTTTAGTAGACATTTTTGGAAAAACTGTGGACTCTTCTTGGAGAAAAAAGGTGAGTTATTGTCCTGATGCTCATTTCCCAGAACTTAAACCTCAACAAGAAGCACTTAGAAATATAAAAACACCAGGTGCCCCAGTTTGAGTGCAATCTAATCTGTAGTGACTGTGATGAGTAATTTCTTTATTGTGTTGTGAGCAGAGTCCATGGTTGTCCCTTTTAATTAGCCTGAGTATGCCAATGCCCAAAATCATCTGCAGGATCCTCCTGTTTGGACCAACCCAATTTGCTTAGTGGTATGCAAAGGTCTTCCTGCCTTTTCCCATGGTAATTGACAGCTTACCAAAAGGCCTCTGAGCAAATTTCCCCTGATTTTTGTGAGGCATTCTTGATGCAGAGGAATTTTGAGGTCATGTCCACCAAACAAAGAAGCACTTACTTCTAATAGTTACGATGAAGTAACCTTGTTTGGTGGAGATTCCCCTCTTTGTAGTCTCGTCCTCTTCTCTAGGTGAGGATTCATGTTATCACAGATTTGTGGATCAAGACACTTGAGGAACAATCACATTGACGACATTACAAGCACACAAGTTTACTGGAGACATTTCCTTGTGTTCCATTACACAGCTGTAGTGTAGAATATGCACTACTTAATACCCAACGAGGTAGCACTTACTAATTAACCAATAGAAAGAACTCCAGTTGGGTAGACTTTTTCTGCAAAACTGTGGAGTCTTATTAGATAAAGGGGAAGGTGAGGTTCTGTTCTGGCCCAGTCACTTACACAGCTACTGACACACCCACACTGACACTCATATACCCATTGAGACACCAATTCAGCCAATCTCACATATACTCACAAACCCACACACCCACTCACACACCCACTCACATAATCACAAAACCACTAGCACACCCACTCACACACCCTTCCAGCCACCCACACACCTACTCACACACCCACATAACCACTGACACTCTCACTCACAGAACCATACAGCCACTCACAGACACAGAAAACTACTCATACACCCATGCACACACCCATACAGCCACTCATACAACAACTTACAGATCCATACAGCCACTCACACACCCACCTACAGATCCATACAGCCACTCATGCACCCATTCACTGACCTATACAAGCAATTTCATACCCACTCGCAGACCCATACAGCCACTCACAAAACCAGTCACACACCCACACAGCTACTCACACACCCACTTATGGACCCATAAAGCCACTCATACACCTACTCACAGACCCATACAGCCACTCACACACCCACTCACTGACCCATGCAGCCACTCACACACCTACTCACACACCCACTCACAGGTCCATATAGCTACTCATACACCCACACATCAACCTATTCAGCCACTCACACACCAAGTCTCAAAGATTACAAGTCACAGATAGGAAATATATTTTTTAAACCTTAGAAATTCATTAAAAAACAAAGGTTACAGGGACGTTATAGTCAGAAAATACCATTAAAAAACTATAGAAATTCCCTAAAAACCCCCAAAGTTTACAGGGACATTATAGTTTGGAAATACCATTAAAAACATAGAAATTCACTGAAAAAAACAAAGGTTACAGGGACATTACAGTTAGGCTCAGATTTCACTCATACAAAACCAGTAAAATTCAATGGTTATAGTTAGCTGAGCTAACTATAACTTACCTCCCCCGCAATGCACTGCTTATGACCTCATATCACTCATTACATGGTCAATGACATCGCTGATAACACCACGGATGACATCTCAAATTGCATCACTGATGACACCATCCACAGAACCACTCACACAATCACTCACACACCCACTCACACCCATATAACCACTCACACACCAACACAGCCACTCACACAGCCACTCACAGAGCCATACAACCACTCACATACCTAATCACACACCCATACAATCTTACACATACACAATTACAGACCCATACAACCAATCACATACCCATACAACCACTCACATACCCACTTACACACTCACATTGACACTCACAGACTCATACAAAGCATTGACACACCCACTTACACACCCAAACAACCACTCACATGCCCACTCACACACCCCCACATTTACTCACACACCTACTCACACACCCACTTACACACCCATGCGACTACTCACACACTCACTCATACACCCATACAACCACTCACACATCCAGAAAAGTACTCACAAACCTATTCACAGACCCAGACAGCCACTCACATGCCCACTGACAGACATATACAGCCACTTACACACCTAGTGACAGATCCATACAGTCACTCACACACCCACTCACACAACCATACAGTCACTCAGACACCCAATCACACACTGATACATACAGTCACAAAGCCACTCAGATGACATATGTTAGAAACAATGTCACTCATTAGTACTACAGAAAGATTAGTAATTTAACTTATGCTGTATCTTAGTATATATCTTTACGTCTCAGAAACGTTTACAAAACATTTACACTTACTGGTTGATGTCATCAGTGATGGCATTTGAGATCTCATCAGTAATGTCATCAGTTATGTCACTGACCATGTCATGAGTGATGTAATATGGAGGTCATAAGCAGTGCATTGCGGTAGGCAGAGGTAAGTTATAGTTAGCTCAGGTAACTATAACTGCTGAATTTCACTGGTTTTGTATGAGTGAAATCTGAGCCTAACTATAATGTCCCTGTAAAATGTGTTTTTTCCAGTGATTACATATATATATACATATACACAGAGGGGATTTGGGTCACCCTCTTCATCCACTGTTCAACTGTCATTCACATTTTGCTTCCACATCCACAACAGCATACTACATGGGGTACTGGCTCACCCCATTTCTGCTTTTGGTGGATGTCTTACAGAGTGAGTGCTGAAATTTTGCCTTTTTACATTGGGAAGGCCTGAAAGGCAAACAAGTCCTTCTTCAACTGCCTATTTTGCTGACTTTAGCAAATGCAACGAGGTGCTCTTATCACCATTTCTAAGCTAAACATCGGAAGCATTATTTACAATCACATACAGTAGGTGGAAAATTCCCTAGTATGCAACATGGAACAAAAAACACAGATCGAAAGCTTTGGCAGCTAGAATTTTATCTTTTAAACGACATTAGTAATATTTAGCGTCTATGGTGTCCCACTATAATTTACCAGTGCGTCTCATCACTGTTCATAAAGGATGGCACAAAAAATATATTATTTCAGTGCACTGAAATGCCATTTAATGACAAATGTCTAGGATGGCTCACTCATTTATTTTCCCGTCGCTGATGCGTGATTCCTTGAGTTCGAGTCCCAGGAGTTGTTTGTAGAAGATTTACATATTTTTTAAATTATTTTATTTCAGATTGATATTTTTTTCAATTCATTAATTGAATAAAACAATATCCCACATATGTGCTTGCAGTACACATGCACACATCTTTATTCCAAGGATTTAGCAGGGGGTTTTCTTTCTGGTGTTTGCACAGAGCAGAGAAAGTAAATAAAGCTTAGCTTCTGGTCACCTGTTTCTCTCCCAGGCCTTATTCCACACTGCGATAGATCCACAGCAGCTCTGATCCCACAAATTTTGTGAATTGACACAAAGTTCCTGCTGCTGCCTGCAGTGCTCATCTCGGTGCTCTGCTAATTAGTTATTTCCAGCCTCCCTTCCCTTTGGCCATCATAGTGGGAGCATGCTGTGAAACCTGCTTTTTGTCAGGAAAAGGTATAAAAGGGATGTGATGCACTATACTTACGCGTATACATACTTAAGACATTCATATCCAGGGGCATATTTACAAGACAATGGCACAGCGGGGTGCCCCAATAAATGTTGCTGCGCCGAACTGCGTCATTGTCTAAGTGCAGGAATGTGTCGTATTTAAAAGAATACAGCGCATTCCGGTACTCACCCCTGCGCCGGCGCACAAACAGCAGCCGTGCGCCAACGCAGACACACTTGCACCATGGTGCAAGGGTGCTGGCATTGCAGGGATGATTGTTGTTGTGCAGGAACAGACAGCTTCCTGCACAAAAACATTCATTAATGGTGTTTTGCTCCTTCTATGTTTGCTACAGAATGCAGCCCACATAGAAAGAGCAAGAGATGAGGATAAATAAAAGTATTTCTCCTTGTTGTGCCACACGTACGCCTCCCCTGGGGAGGCGTACGAATTTTGGCACTGCCTCAGATTTACGATTCCTTGTAAATCTGGGGCAGTGTCAAAAAGCCATGGGTGTTGCTGGGAACGCCCACAGCAACACCCATTGCATGCCCCTTTAACACAGAAAACTGCATCAAAGGGAACAATATTTACAAGGCCGCATTAAGCCACAGAAAGTGACTTAGCGCTACCTAATAAATATGGATCAGGATACAGCGCCACCAAAGCATCACAGACAGTGACGCTCCGGTGGCGCAGGGTCCTTCTAAATGAGGCCCCAATTTATGAGATATACACCACTGAAAAACCTCTATCTTTTATTATTAGGATTTAAAAGCTTCAACAGATTCAATTGTAGCAACAATGGTAATGAACGTTTTTCTCATATTCTACCAGAGCGCATTGAAGAAGAAACACCATGGCACAAGAACAATGTAGTGCATTAATACATTTGATGCACGAGAAAACAAGGTAATGGCAATTAAGCAATAAGTTGATTTAATCTAAAGGTTTTTAAACTATACATTACATACAATACATAACATTAAAAAATTCACTCATTTAACTCCCCACTCCTCCACAGAGCCAATAAAAATCTACCCACTGAACACGTTAGATCCAAGAAATTCATATTATATACAATTCTTTTTGACTCAGCCAGTGTCACAATCCCATATTTGCTTCAAAAGCGGTTTAAAAAAACATCTTAAGGTTACAAAAAGCATTCAATCAATTGACTTATGAACTAGCTCACAATTACAAATCCCTTCTTTGACCCATAGCCGTCACCCTTTCACATGCCCAAAGTGTACATGATTTAACCTCACCCGAAATCTTAACACTGCTCAGCGCACAGGGTTGGATAAACTAGAGAGGTAGGTAATGTCGATTGGAGAGCCTAGGAGTCTTTCAGATAATCAGTTGACCTCTTAGTATGTATGTACCCAAATCCCTGGCCCTCGATACCAGCATGCCCCTTTCCCTTAAATCCCTTTTCGATACTGCCAGCAGGTACTCCACTTTATAGTTCGGTATTTCAGGCAAGCCTGTGAGCTTTATCAAATGACCTCTGACCTTCCTCACCCAGCTTAGCTCACTGATATATATTTCTTTGGCACATAGCATCAACACTTTAATGCTGTTTGCTACTATCAGTTTATGTGAGAAGTGTAAACAGAGGGTCGAAGCAGTAATATTCCTGGAATTTATGTTGATTTTCAATCTAATAGCCTGGATCATGGAGCACAAAGGGTGATCTAGGAGTTTTTTAAGACACACTCTTTCCAATCATGCCCACAACCAAGGCCAAGAATGACTGCTCCATACAGCAGTTGGGGTGAAACCATTGCCTTATACACTGGTTCCAAAGAGTGTCCTCCAAAGTCTCCTTTAAATTTCTTAAGCCCACCTCCAGTAACTAATGCCCTGATTTTCAGAGCACCAAGTTGTATCTTTCACTGTAATATACTATTGAACAATATCCCTAGATATTTATGGGACGAGACCTCCTTCACCTAAACACCTCCAATAGAAATTCCTACAATCCTTCCCACATTAGTCAATTGTGAGTTTGTTCTCCTTGCAATATTTATCAAAACCATCTAATTTCCCCTGCAAACTCACCACATGGGTATTAACGTGTGCTCATCGATCCAGCCTTCAAATAAGCAAATATTGCCTTTAAAAACATTTTAACTGCTGCATCTAAAAGACTTGTAAGGTGGAAATTCTTTGAGATGTCTGGATCATCTCTTTTGAAAATTGGTTTTATAGTGGCACCTCTCCAGCTGCTAGGATAGCTGTTGTTATAAAAGCATTAAAAGATAAACTAAAGAAGTTTGCCCACCAATCTACATTACATTTAATTACAATTGCCAGCAAGTTGTCAGGACAGCCTTCCCTTGTCAAACAAACTGTTAAAATAAATTGCTTTATAGACTTTACAAATAGATAAAACAGCAGTTCATCATTGGGTGGAACTGCCTCTCTAACTGGAGTCCCTGACTCAGCCTCATATATTGCAGACAAATAATTTATCCAGTCCTCGTCGGGGAACTGAGATGGCTGTACTCTGTCATAGTTATGTTTCCCAGTCTGCACAGGAAGCCAAAACCATTTCATGTCTTTCGATGACAATACAGAAAGCATTTCTTTGCAGTTACCCTTATACTGGAGGCTCTTATTCCTTGTAATTAAAGCAGTAGATTCTGCCTTAGTTTTACGAAACTTGGCAGACCACTCTACATTCAGCGCAATATTTTTAGTTTGCCTCAGCTTCCTCAGTTGCCTCTTCAAGGCCTGACACTTCAAATTGAACTACCCAGCAGCCTTAATCCCATTTCTTCCTCCTAATGTCTTGCTCCACTGGTTGCTCTTCATAAAGACTAATATGGAATCAACCACTCTTTTTAATATGGAGGAATACCAGTCTGAGGATATAAGATGCAGGGTTTTCTGCATTAAAAATAAAACGTTTAACATCGACAAGAGGATCAAAGATAGACGACAACCGGTCAGGGCCGGACTGGCTACTGGGCGTTTTGGCATGCTGCCGAGCTGGGGGCTGATTTCGTTGATGGGGACCTGCGTGTGCTGAACGAAATTCGTTTTGCTTTGTTTATTTCGTAGCACACGCAGGTCTCCATCAACGAAATTAGCCCCCACCGCAGTGACATCAGCCCCCAGCTCGGCAGCATTCCAAAACGCCCGGTAGCCAGTCTGGCCCTGCAACCGGTGGTTCTCTGTATTCATGACGAATACATCCCCTTGCCCACCCACTACTAGCACCTCAGGGAAGTCACTGTACTTTAGCCACTCACTGCCTGTGGTCTCCACACCACACCCCCCGTGTGCAGTTGACCTTTCACAAAATGTGGAGTTTAAAACCCCATATTGCGACATCTTAGGAGACGCTGAAAGACGTGGAGCAGATATGTCCAAGAGAAGGCCGGCATGGATACCTCACGGGTCTGACTGCGCGGATATTACCCATTGTACTACCAGGCTATAATCCTCCTGAAGAGGTTCAACCTGGACGTGACTAGAAGAATTGGACTCTACTGGAGGAGTTTAAATTGGCAGCTGGACATGGATCCTGGCCCAAGCTAACTCCATTTAGAAGAGTTAAAGGAGAGCAGGTGCTATGTGAAATCTGAGGATCTTCTATTATCTCCTTTTCTTTGCTGACATCAATTCTCACCTTCCTTCCCATACCAGTATTGGCATTCTCAGAGAGGCCTAGAATTTTCCCTTATCTCTTTTGTCACAGCTGCAGCAACTTAACCTAAGAGGATCTTAGCCCTATAAATCGAAGACTCCTAAGAAGTTGCAGCACCACAAAGTCCTCAAGAGGTTAGTGTAAAAATTGTTGTGTTTCATTAGCGCCAAAGCATAGACCAGGTGAAGCAGACAGGTGCCAGCCACTAAGCAGTGTTGACTTAGGGGTAATTAAACCAAGGGGGCACTATGAAAGCTAACACCGCTCACCTACAACCTCTTGGTTGAGCTCCAGCACACCGCAGTCGCCGCCTCCACCAACTCTGCAATATCCTGCTACCCTGTGAGGTTCCACGTTTCTCAAAGCTTATTAATAGTGCAAGGACTGTTACTTCTCTTGGCCTTTTGCATATCTTCATGGCACCTGGTCCATCATCTTCCCCACCACCCAAGCGGTCTCTCTAGCTCCCTGGGGAGACCCAATACTGGGCAGGGAGTGAGGCTAATAGGAAGTCCAAGTGAACAATGAGGAAGGTCATAGCCCAAAAACATCCCTGCAACGGCCACCTTGAGCCGCTCGAACTTGATTTGCAGGACATATATTTATGGCTGGCAAAGAGCATCTTGTTTTGTTTCTTGAAGTACTGGCTTCAATTTTGTGCGTAAGTTAAGAATAATTGCAACATGGGGTCACACTCCTCTTCATTTGCTTGCAGAACTTCAGCTGGCAGGATTTTTTCCTTCACTTCTTCTCTTTTCCTTCAAACTATGCCTCTTAATATTCATTTGCAGGCACGGGATGGACCTATTTGATCATTCCATTGGTGCTGAATGAATATAGCTTACTGAGTCTGCAATGGAGCATCTGATTGCACAAAGTGCAAATGGTTTTCTTGACATTAAAGATTTTCTTACCTTGTGGATGAGTAAAGACCTCCCATTGCAAAAACCTCTCTTAGAGGGTGCTCAGTTGCTCTTCAAGTGGTTAGAATTTCAACCACATCTTTCTCTTGTTACTGGGCTGATAGAGGCTGTGAACAGGAGCCTGCTGTTTCCTCACTCTGGAAGCTTTGCCTCTGGTACATTTTGCTTTTTGAACACCTTGTTTGGGGCAGAATGATACTCCCCTGGCAAACCCCTACATGTAACCAAAAGCTTTCCTAGTGGTGCCCTGTTTGTCTTATACATTGACCTCTCTACAGCTGCCAGAGCAGAAATAGATTGCATTACCTGTCCATTCTTTTTCCCATCCACCTCACTGTGAGTGTGGGTAGAAACATATGGCGCTCCCTTTCTCCTGATCTCCTTACCCTCTGCCTTCAAGGCATGGGGAGGAACAAGGTGTGTAATGGCATTCCATGTGGCCTGGGGAGCCCCTCCTGCTCAAAGGGTAACTCAGGCAGGCTTGTGGGGCTCCGGCCCCTACCTCTACTTTGGGACAAACTACGTGACAACGCATTCACTTGACCCTGGTTGGTCTGCAAGGGGTATCCACTAGGTAACTGCCTCCTAAGTGGCCGTAAGAAGATTTTGTTTGAGATTTTCTTGTTACCACAAGTGGCACCAGGCCATGGGCATGCATGGGTATTGCTACAAATCACCACACATGAGTAGGAAGTGGGAATGTATGTGCCCCCAGTGAGTTGAACGTAGCATGGTTTTTAGTATTTGCTCCAGTGTCATGCTTCAGCCACCAGGAGTGTTTATGTGGGCTTCATGGCCTCTAGATCTTTAGCAGATGAATTTACTGGAGCATTTTGAATTCACATAACATAAAAAAAGAGAGGCAACCTCCTTAATTGAGTCTCTCATATTGAGTGGACTGGTCTTTTGCTTTTTTTAATTGACTCTCACCTACATATTTCTATTTGGCATGCTTCATCATTGAGACGTCTTCTAGTACTTTTGAAGGTACAGGGTGAACTCAACTTTGCTTTGGGGGAGAACGTTGTTGGTAACTGCTAGTTCATTCTGGGGACCAGAAAAGGAACATTTTAAAATGCCTACAGGTGATCACCTGAGTATTCCACTTTTATTAGAAGGTGACCCATGGCACATATAAAAACAGAGAAGGGACATCTATGGATAGCCTAATGACTTCCATGTCCTCAGGTCAACATGTTTCAGCTGTTTTTTAATTGCCTAGTTGGTCAGCTTTTGTCAGGACCAGCCGGATCCCACAATTATAACTATTTTTTAAACATTGTGGGCCTGATTCACTGAAGTAAACTTACACTTTAGTGTAAGTTTACGCTTTTTTTTCGATTCACAAACACATTTTATAGTAGTATCTTTATGACTGCGAAGTCTCAGCACTCATGGCAAAGACTCCACACATAAAAAGATAGGACAGGCCTATCTTTTTATGTGCAGAGTATCGTCCATGAATGCAGAGACTCTGTAGTCGTAAAGTTGTATAATGTGTGTGTAAATAGCCGAAAAAGTGTATGTTGACCTTTTTTACGCAGGCCATGTGTATTCTTATCGTATGTTTTTGAATTTGTGCAAACCACACATATCATGCACTTGCTCATTGAAATATGTGGGTGTCAGAACCCCTTTCAGAGGGCAATGGGGCAAGCAGGAGCTACTGGGCACAATTGTGGGGGTTCATATATTTTACTCCTGATGTCCCTGGGCCCAACTTACTATGAGCCAAGAGCATCTAGGTGAAATGCCCCTTCAGCACAGCAGTAAGGTGGGTCAAGCATTCTAGGGCTTCTTGGGGGGGAGGTAGATGCAGGGGGTGAACACAGGCTCACAACTCAAAGCACATTCAACAACAACAAAAATAAATGCCTGTTGAATACTTGCTTTGCTGAAAAAGGAGTTTTTATTTACAAACACAAAGTGAAATACGGAATACACTAACAACACACACTTACCCCTGAGGGTAGGGCTCTGGTGTTAAATGGGCAGGTGCCTGAGTCCAATGTCTCTCTCACTAGCTGCAGTGGTTATTCCTATAGGTGACAGTCAAGTTAAGTTCCACTAGTAGTCCGAGTCTCAGGAGTACTGCTCTGACTCTCTTTAAAAGTCAAACATGTTCCAGCACCTGAAGTGCAATATGGCAGAACAAGTTCCCCCAGCGATCAGTCTTACCGGCTCCTGTAAGGATTGTGGGATTGGAGTCCCCGCAGGAAGCAGCAACAGCTTCTGTTGGTGTGTAGCACTCACTGCTCTGCAGAGATGGTAAGTCCCTTTGATCTTTCCACAGGTGAGGAATAGGTTGCTCTTGTTTGATCCTCAGTCGAGGCTTTGGCATGCACGGGTTACCACAGTAGCCTCTCCTCTTGACGATGACTTGAACCAGGCATAATACTTGTCCTGTCCGGTGGCTCCACCTGGCAGATCAAAATAGACTTTGGGGGGAAGGATACATCTCTCCTCTATTACCTTTTCTCGCTTCCTCCCTTTGGTGTTTGGCATTTTAAATTCAGACTGCTCTTCTGCCTACTGAGGAGGAGGTCAGGGACCTGCCTTCCTGTCCCCAGCTTCAGGCAGCCTAGACCAGGGTCTCACAGAAACATTACCCTGGGCCCACATGCAGACTACACCACCTGCCTGCACTCCTGACATCCCCCCCTTTCTAGCCCCTTGCAGGCCATGTGTGTGCCCTGCACAAATCTGGGATACCCTTTGAAAGCATGCCTCCATTTAAACTGGTCCACAAGAGTTCATTGGAACCCTCTCTTTCAGAATTCATAGAAATTCCACCCTTTACTGTCCTTAGAGGATGAGAGAAGACCAGTGGCACTGGCCCTGAAAATGGTCTCCATTATAGTTCCAGATATACATGCCAAGAGTGTTCCGCCAAACAGAGTCTCATGATGAGTCCTTCTTTTCTATATGACGCAGCCTTGACCTGAAGGTATTTGAGCACTTTACATGAGCACCAGTTACATTACACAAAGCCACATTCATTTTTTTGTAGGCACAAGGAGATTAAGTGATTTTCCCTGAATAACAGGATGTTGAGCCGAAGCCCAGACTCAAACCTGCTTCCCCAGCACCAAAGTGGGCAGCTCTGACCATTACACCACACCCTTGTGCAATGGTTTAAAAAAATGAAAGAGAAGAGTTCTAGAAGGTTGGTCTCTTTGCTCAATATGAAGAATACACCCCATACCTGTACCCCGAAAAGACACCTTCTGGGAACAGCCCCCAAGCTGGTCCATCCCTTGCACTGCATCCTGGGATTTCCCAAGAAGGTGAAATAACGTTTTGGTTTTAAAGAGCTCTGTCTAGCTCTACCCCTAACTGGCACTGCTAAACCGGTTTCTTCCTGTCTAAGGCTCCAAAGGGACCCCAGTGCATGACTCTTGCCAGAGGTCTGCCTGCTCCTCTTTGTCCCTTTGAGAAGGGCATACCCAGGTGTGTCAGTGGAGTGTTTGCTAATTATTTTATGCAGATCTATCCTCCTTCCTCCACCAGTTGAAGGCTAATCCCTTCAAGATGGACCTTTTGTTGAGCAAGGCTTATAGCTAGCATAGCAATTAACATGGCTCAGAGGCGGAGGTTATAACCCAAACATCATTAAGGGTTGACTCAGAAGAATATTGAAAAACCAAAGAATGTGATTAGGTACCAATATGACTGAGTTAACCTGGATAACTTTTCTCTAATCCCCTGGCTGACCTATGTTTCCTCCACAATGAAAAGTTTAGGGAGACCAGAACTTTATCATGATCCAAGGGTATTGTTCATACCGATAAACGATGGGTCAAAGAAGCGTTCAGAGATGAGATGACAGCAGATCAGGAGGCCTCAGTCCCGATCAAGCTTCTAGCACGTCACGCACTTTTAGTGAAAACTGTAAGCGGCTTGGAGCAGTACCTTACCTTGGACATGCCACGTCATCAGCGACGACTGCTGACTTTTTTCAGGCTTAACCTATTCCCGCGGCTTGTGCCTTTTAATCACGGTTGTTTTAATGACTCTAGGCTCCCTGTGTGTGATTGTGACAATGTTTCCACTAATGATACCTTGTACATAGTTATGGTCTGCTCGAAATACAACTATTTGCATTTTAAATATATACTTCCACTCTTGAAGACAATGAATTTTAACCAAGTGACACCAGCTTTACTGTTTCTCCAGTTCTTAACCACTCCCACAGTGTGCTATTTTCTATCTCGCTATCTTTCTGACATATTGAAGTCAACCTAATGGTATTTTATCTGATTTATATTCTTAATGAATTGTATTGTTTTGCGTTTACTTTTATGATTTTATCTCTTAAAATCGAATAAAGAAGATTGATTGATTGATTGATTGATTGATTGACTGAGTTAATATTTTATGTGCACCCTGGACCTTTTTTATTCATAGGAAAAGTTACATCAAACATCTCTAAATTATGAGCCAATCTAAAAGTAATGATGACAGCAGTTTTCATCTACAGTGTGAATACAGTAAAGCACAAGAGAAGAGGCCCCCTACTACTTAGATAAAGGTTCCTTAAGGTAGGGAAAAATCAATCAATGTACAGATTTAAGGCAACCATCCATGAATGAATAATTGGTGCTAAAACATGAACAATAAAAAAGCAGAAAGAACCAAGGCCTGACGAAGGCACCCCTGTGTGCCGAAACGCGCGTAGAACACCACCAGTCATTTGAATTTGTGCCACATTGTTTCAATTGAATCTATTTTTTAAATACATTGGGGCTTATTTACAAGGCCCTTGCGCCACTTTTGCGTCATTTTTAACATGGGAAAAGTGACGCAAAAGTGGCGCAAGGGGCTTGTAAATCTGCCCCATTGTGTCAACTCATCCTTTTTTTACAAAGTGTCACCATATCAACAATGTTTTTAAACTGCATTTAGTTTTGAATGAGAGTGTGATTGAAGGACATGAATGTGAATGTATGAATATCACAGGTCATCTAATTGT
This sequence comes from Calotriton arnoldi, assembly GCA_963921515.1. Taxonomy (NCBI): domain Eukaryota; kingdom Metazoa; phylum Chordata; class Amphibia; order Caudata; family Salamandridae; genus Calotriton; species Calotriton arnoldi. The sequence goes on from CAWUFW010011629.1 coordinate 228,808, forward strand.
TAAAAATTAAAATAAATGATAATTTGTACTTTTGATAAATATTATTGTTGCCTTGGTTCTTTCTGCTTTTTATTGTTCATGTATTAGCACCAATTATTCATTTGTGGATGGTTGCCTTAAATCTGTACATTGATTAATACAGTAAAGCACTACAGACTCAAACCCTTGTTAACAGAAATGAGTTATTTCTTTTAAGAAGGTTAACTACATTGGAAAGTCTCCACAAACCATAACTAATTTATTCAAAGTCCCATCTGTGAAAGGCTACCTGTGCCCAGATACCAGGTGTGGACATGTGCATATGTGTGTGGACATGTGCTCATGTGTAAGCATCTCACCCAAGCTGCACTGTAATGGGCCTTATTTGAAAAGGTGAACATTGACTATTATCACTCATCTTCATTTTACCAGAGGTTTATAAAATGTGAGGCTCAGTAAGTGAGACTCACTCATGCCAGAGGTTCAAATGGCAAAGATTCAAAGTAAAAAAATATTTGGGTGTTAAGTGAGTCGGAACCCACATCTTCACAAAGTCTGTTTTTTCCCCAAAAGATTATAAAAAACAGACCTCCTGGCATTATTATGTCAAATCCAATAATTCCAATACATTTTAGTATACACTACACCAGCAGAACAAATTACAGAGTTCATGCAGCTAAACACTGGCAACCCAAAAACACATCAATATGAAAAATAGGACAGGCCTTTCTTTTTAAGTGTCGGTCTCCTCCAGGAGTGCCGAGGCTCTGCAGTCGTAAAGTTACTACTTGTTAAATTAGTTTGTGAATAGCAAAAAATCGTAAACTTCCACTAAAGTGAAAGTTTACCTTGGTGAATCAGCCCTAGTGTTTGCATTAGCAAATATTCTCACTTAATACTGACTTATGGTGGCTTGGTCACTATTCTCTACAGAACAGCATAATGGCAAAACAGGAAGAGACTACAGTATTACACAGCGCTGGAAAAAGAGGGCTCTGAGTTTAATCCATAGAGATGTGTTCCACAGGACATATAGGGGCCGATTCTGATCTCGGCCGGTAGGGCACCGAATCGGATTCGGCTTAACCGGATCCGATTCGGAGCCCTATTTTCCGACCGAGTCGTACGTGCGTCCGGGCGAGCGAGTACGATGCGTGCGCTCGCGAAATCTCTGACCGACTCGTTCGCAGGACCCGACCGCTCCGACCGACTCGCAACGGGGACGACGCGCACCTCGCAATGGAGACGTTCCCCGGCCGGGTAAGTACGATGCGCACCTCGACCGCTCCGACCGACTCGTGCAGCCCGGCTCCAAGGAGCTGTCGGAGCCGCACTTTGGGGGTCCGTGTCGGACCCCCCTGGATGCGTAGGCATGCGAGTCGCACACAGGGGGGACACATGGGTCCCCCCTACACGTGCATGTACGGTGTGACCCGCATCGACGCGAACACGCTGTAGGGGGCGCCCTTGTTCGCGTCGTGCCCATTGAGTCAATGGGAGCCCGCGTACGCGTCGTACGACTGGCTCCCATTGACTTCAATGGGAGTCCGACCGAATCGAGTCCGATAGCATACGTGCGCATCGTACTCGTTCGGTCGGACTGCTAGGGTCCGATTCGGTCGGAAATCTCTCCGGGTCCGGCTCGGTCGGGGAGATTTCCGGCCCGAATCGGAATCGGCCCCATAGTCTCGGAGTTCACCACAAGTTTGTGGGCTTCACCTCTAAACCATACATGCAAGGCTGTGATTATTTAATAACTCATTGCATTGGGACCCATTGAGACACTGTCACCTTTCGTTTTAGTGTGCTCTGAAATAACAAAAGGGACCTTCATTGTAAGTACAAAATATGATTTAGAGCAGCCCCTCTGCAAAAGAGATAGCAAATGCACCAGTGTCAGTGGAACCTACTTACTCAAACAAGGTTCTACAATCTGAAATGCCCTTTCTAAAAGTACAATGAAGTTAATGCACTTAAGATTTGAATGGACTCCTGTGGTTATTCACAAATGATCTTGCCTGCCGCACATTAACATTTTGCTTGCCCTGAGCACTACATTACATCTTTCAAATAAATAAATATAAAAGGTGGTCATCTTCAAGCATGCCAATGAAGTAGATGAGAAAAAAAATACTTTGTGAACCTAATCCATCAAAGTGCAGGAACACTTTATTATCTCATCGAACCAGGTAATAAAAATATTTCTGGTTGGTGGCTTCCTGGTAACCCTAGCAATTTTGTTCACTCTATTAAACCTGATTGCTCCTTTGTGGCTAAATTTCAACTGCCTTCTTATATTAGGTGACAGTAACCCATCAATTATTCAGCAAATCATATTTTAGTGACACCTCCTCCACACTCTGTTTTAACTGGCGCATCACTCAAACCATGCATACGAAAGGACATACTTTGGACCTGGCCCTTTCTCTGTATAAATGTATTAGTAATCCTTCTTGTCTAGGCCTCCTCTTCACTGATCATCAGGAAGGCCTTTCAGTCATTTTCTATCTTGTTATACCTAACCTCGTTATCACTATAGCTTTCTCTTGACCCTCTGACACTAGTATTACCTGTCCAGCTTTCTATTTCTTAAGGTACCAGCCTGCTCTTATCAACTGATCCTGGTCTTATGAGCAATATTGTGAGTTGCTCCTCCAATTGTCCTTTTGATTATGAATGTCTTTGATCTTAAATTCCTTTGAAAACTATTAAGTCCCATTGGTTGACACCTAACACTTGCTGGTAAACTTCAGAATGAAATGAGGCCAAGAGAGTGTATAAGCAGTTGGAACACATCTGTCACATTTCTTACGATAATGGAGCAAAGGCCACCCACTCCAAAATGTTCATTAATGGTCAAAAGGTGTTCAGATACTCCTGTGCTGCTTACTATTAGTGCCACTTACGGAAATGCCCAAACCAGACACGTAAACTTTTTAAAGTTTTTTAAAACTTCTCCTCACATGGGGAATATAATACTCAATCCACTGCTGATATTTGTTTCCATTTTTCTGACTTCTTCCATTCAAAAACTATGGACATTTTACTTTGTTTTCAATGTCCTCTTTCTGTCTAAATCCCTGTTTCTAAGGTGAATCCTCCTGTAAAGTATTTTATTGTATACCTACCCTATCTTGTTTTATTCTGGACAGTGAAAAAGACTTTGTTAAGGTACCATTATGTCATGTGGTTCATAGTTAGGTCCTTGTCCATAAAAGTAATTTGCCCACAATATCTCACCTGCTTTAATCTAGAAATGCAATTTAGCAAATTATAGGCCCATCTCTCCAATCCTGTATCCTGTAATTTCTGCAGTTCATTTGCCTTTTTAGAATTAAACTCCTCCAACATCAATTCAACATCAATGTGGCTTCCATCCATCCTATGGAACTGGAACGGTATTGGTACTAATATTCAACAACCTACGGATGCCACTTGATAGGGCACCCATTTCTGCCCTCATCCTCTTAGATTTTTTCTGGAATTTTTTACCATTTCCCACTATGCCCTCATTGAGAGGCTGAGTAAGGCAGAGGTGAGGAATCTAGTACTGACCTAGCTCAGCACGTTCCTTCGTGACTGCTCACAAGCTGTTCTTTCTTCATTCCAGTCTTCTTTTAAACCTATTGTTTGTGTAGAACCACTTGGCTCTGACTTGAGTCCTACTTTTTTTTAATGCATATACAGCACCACTGGCTTCGTTAATATACTACTTTCATTTTGATTTCCTTATGTATGCAAATGATACTCAACTTATCGTGCACTAGACAGGTACACATTGTTTATGCATACTCAAATACCGGATTGTGTGCACTCTATTGTTATGTGGATAGATACCATTTTTCTCTGTGTTAAGTCTTCCACAATGGCAATCTTCTCTACTTTGTGGGATCCTGATTGGTGACCATCTGAACTTGGAGCGGCCACCATCACCAGTCCCCTCTGGTTGCAACCTGTGGGTAATTTTTGACAACACACTGACTATCAAGGAGCATTTTCAGAAAGGTTCTGTGACTTGCTTTTTATGTTAAAGTACTAAAAAGGGTCTTGGATTTTCTTCTGCCTAGAATCAATAAACTTATGTGTAGTCTATTACCCTTCCCAGGTCTGAAATGAGAGAAGAAGAATGAGAGAGAGAGATAGTGGATAGATGAAAAGAGAGAGAGATAGGACAAGGTCATGTGGACTTTCAAAAAGAGGACTGTGCCTGAAGTGCTCCACTCATGGAAAAGTTGCCCACGTGTGCCAGACAGAAGAAGTGCCACCAAGAGTCAGTTGGCTAACTCCCTGTTATGACCCCAGGGCTATAAAACCTGAGAAGCCAGCACCCTTGTGAGCACAGTACCAAAAGAGTGACCACTGCTGGGTGCTGAGGTGCAGCCTGGGAGGCCGACTCTTGAGCCTTATGAGGAGCCCCGATATTGTTGGAGATCAATCATTGAGGCCAAAGATACCCCCTGAGCCCGAGGAAGGGGTAGCCACAGGATTACCCAGTGCACCGGCTCAGTATCCCCTGTATCTTCAGCATTCTTCAGTATCCTGTATCCCTTGCATCAGGATCACTTCATTGACTTCAATAGCGGTTTGACCTAAAGATTTGAACTGGACTGTAGACTGCTAATGTTGACAGGTAACTTTCCCCCTAGACCTAATTGGTGTCTGTGATTGGCTCCCTATCGGGGTTGGCATGTCCAAGTGCGCCCATATAGCTGTTTCCAACTTGCTTGTCATGATTAACCCTAAACTGCTATCATGGCCAATTATAATGATTTATTGTATTGAGTGAAAAAGCTGTGATGTATTGTTTCTTTTAAAAATCATATCTTCGGAATCCTCCACTGGAGCTTTGTCATCAAGTGGTCTATTTAAATATAAAAATATAAAACTATAACTTATTTTTTTTAATTAGTGTCAGAATTTTATTGAGTTGTGTTTTCTTTTTATTTACTGTTTTGGTACTTCATAATGCCTTACACTTCTTTCTTTGATAATGCCTGCCTGCTGTGTGCCACCTCTGCACAGGACTGAGTTAAGATTTTAACAAATGAACCTAGCTGGACCTGATAAGAGATTATGTCATTATTAAATGGTGAGGTTGCACAACCACACCATATAAAAATCCATGTTTTCTCACAGTAGTTATCCTGGAGATTTTAGATATGTTGACAATAAAGTAGCTCTATAGTATTTCAAGTAAAAGTATGGCTGTACCTTGTGGTGTGATATAGAATCAAATAACAAGTTACTTACTGATGGCACATTTAGTGGGATAATCTGTCCAATCTGGGGAGATTGATCAAATTACTCAATTAGTAAGCAGAAGGAAGTATAGGATGAGGGAGTTCGGCGGGACCAGGAGAGATGGCTCCAGTCATTTTGTGGATCCCATGAACTGATTGGAACAGTTTCCACCTCTCAACATCACCGAGATAAGATTCATCTTGGCCATCTCTCTTTGGCCTGTGTCACTACGTTGCTGTGTCTCACAACCATATGTGAAAAAACAGTATCAGCACATGTTTTCTCTCTTGAATTACTAACAATGTATAGAATTGATCTTGTTACTATGTGATAAATAGATGTTGTAAGAAATCGGGTTATTTGTTGAGTGGTTGGAAGCCCCACTAAGACAACAACCACAATCGTTGTCTGGGTGAACCGCAAAATTAACCTGTGTTTAACCTTTGACAGCTTAGCACAACATCAGTCAGGCTTAACTTAGAGGCATTGTGTAAAGTATTTATGCAGCACAAAACAGTAATAAAGTGAAAACACAACACAAGAAAAATCCCAAAACTAAATGTAAAAACATAGAGTAAATTGTAATAAATGAAATGATAAGAGAACAACACAAATTCAATCAGTAGAACCTGAGATATGTAATTCCAGAGTAGAAGGTAAAACATAGCTCATAGAAGCACAAAGCACCAACTGTTCCTCCGGATCCAGGAAACGTCACAAGTTCATGCTGATGACGATGGAGTGTGGGCTGGATACAGGGACCAGGTTAGTCCAGCTGAGAGTTGTACCTTATGTTCTTGATGTGAGGTGTTGCGTCTCGCTGCATCTGTTCCACTGGCAAGCTGCAAGGGCTGCGATGCCAGGTCCTGCATCGAGTTGCATTGCGCTGCGTTGGTTCCAATGAGGCTACCGATCAGGAGCTGCAAGGGGCTGCAATCCAGAGTCCTGAGTGGAACCCACAGTTAGGCAGGGAGGAGTTCACTCTGATGACAGCCAATGGTCTAGGACCTGAAGGTAACTTCTTGCTGATCAGGACTCACTCCAGGCAGAGACCAGCAGCAGGGCTCCACCAGATCCAGTTGCAAGTCCAGTTGTAGCAGGCCAGCTGGGCAGTTGCAGCGAGGCCTCTGGAGTTGTTCTGTCCCTGTAGTGCAAGCAGGAGGTCAGCCAGCTGACCCTTGGAGTCACCCAGGTCAGCCTGGGATGAAGGTATGCAGGTCCAATCTTCCTTCTCAGACAGAAAGGCAGTGTTCTAGCATCAGAGCAGTCCTCTGATAGTAGCAGGGTAGCCCTCTTTTCAGAAAGAAAACATAAGCATCAAAACTATGCAGGACTAATTCCATGCATGCCATCAGAATATGTTGACCTAAATCCTAGCTAGCTCATAGTGCGCCATCTGGACCTCTAAACCTTACAAGGTACCCAATGGTGTCTGCAACCTCAGAACATGGCAACCCTGACTCCCCAAGGAAATTGTGGAAACAGATCTAACCCTTTCATTAGTAACTCAGGCATGCCCAAAGGGAAACACAAGGAATGCTCAAATTGGAATTTCAAACATTAATTGAAGCAATATGATTCTTTTGTAAAATAGGCGCACTGCAATGATTAATAGAGAGAAACAAAAAGAGTAATCAGCATTTCAAGAATGGTAAAGAAAATAAACAGTTCCAACATTGTTCTGTTACATTGACTATATGAACACATATAATTGTACCTATACTCAACCTAAGGCTTCCTCTCCTAATATGCATAGGGTGTGCAGATCTGCCCAAATGCCCTAGAGTGGTCTAACTCCCAATTTTCCAGATGGCATGTGTCATCTTGGAGCCTGTCTTGGTGTAGAGCAGGCTGCTGTCCTTCTCAGGATGGCAACAGGATTCAGCTTGGCAGGAATTTCGGCATGGGACACCTTCGACAGTGAAAGAAAAATGTTCCTCTCCCAAAACTAAGGGCTAGGGGAGTTTTTATAATAAATTTCACCCCTACTCTCTATGATGGACTTCTAGTCTGGCTGTTATTGTTTATTCTACCCTTTCCGAGCTGTCGCTGAATAGACAACAGCAAACAATGACATTTTGTGCAGTGAACAGAATGTTCAAGGGCCTGATAATATGCCTACGAAGAAGTGTAAGTAAATCTGTTTCTGAGAATATTATTCCATACGGGTGGCTAAACAAATTTGTGTTTGAAGTTATCATTTAAAACATATGTCAACTTTTAACCTGAACATGTAACATGGGGGTGCTTTGTGCCTAGGGCCTATCAAACCACACATTGTCTGTAAGGTGACTAAAATGCTTCATAAAACATGGACTAAAATATAAGACACTAACGCTAGCAAGTCTTCAAAGGACAGTGCTCTTTAGTAGTAAAATCAGAATGAAAGTCAAAATGCATTTTAAAAGACGACCTAAAAAGGGCATAAAAAGTTGTATGTAAAAGCAATTTTGCAGTTACAAAACATTGCTGAGTTAAAAAAATCTTCTTTTATCAAAACTGCCCAATTGTTTAAATGTTCTGAGAAGCAGACAAAACAGCATTGTTGTACCCAGCTGCCGCAGACGCTGTTCCCATTGGCACCCCTCTCACAAGTTCCAATGAACAGACATGGGCAAATCCAACCTCTTCAGCAGCCATTGAAGGCGTGACAACCATTAATGCCCCTGCTAAGGACGAGCCAGGATCAGAAAATCTAGGAGCCGAGGAATCCAAGGAAAGCTTGCAATATGCATTTTGTAGCAATGTTAATTGCACAGAGCAATTGATTTTAAATCAACATTGTCCTTTCAAAATTCATGCCCTTGCATTGGCAACAGGGAAATAAAGTGGGCCAAATAAATTAGCATTGTGTTAGTATATTTTTCTTTGCATGGGAATGGAGCACTTTATAGTAATAATGCTCTGGGTTTACGGGGTTGTGACCAGAAAAATATGCAAATGTCTCTGCAAATGTCTTGGAACTACCCACTGGTGGTGTAGGGCAGTGTTCCCATTGTGTGTAATTAAATTCTGCACATGAAGTACTTGCTTTGTGTTAGAAATGGTGTGCATAATGGTGAAAACAAAACATTTCATCATAATTAGATGTACCACTATACATATCCTCACTTTCAAATACAGTATAATGCTCTAAACCATCAAGCATTTGCTTCACTGTACAAATATCCCACTCATCAGAGATGCTGCCAGGAGCGATGATATCACTAAGAGAAATTTTAAAAACATAAGGAATCTGTAATGTGTCTGTCTGTCCAAATATATCATAAAGTGCATTATCCCAAACAATTCCATTAATTACAGAAACCGCTGAAATGTTCACAAGGGACATGTTTCTTCACATTTTATGTGATGAAGAATGAGGCTTCAATACCTTGGCTAATAGTTCAACAGCAGAGCATTCTGGGAGATAGTGTCCATTCAGAAGCAAGGAAAAAAAACTGTCACAAAACCAATCCATAGGAAAAGGAAAAGCAACCAAATGTAAATCCAACTGTAAATCCAAGGAGGAACAAGGTATATCTTTTTGAGCCAAATTATAAATGAATGAGCTCCATGTGGTGGTGGGTCTGATGAATCAGAAGAAAAGTCATCTATGTCGACAAAATACCCTGAGGCAGAGTGTGAAGATGAAGGGGGCTCATTAAGCTGTGGAGAACTGACATTTGACTCCAATGGTGGTTTCTAATAAACAACTTGTTGTTTGCTGGTGTGGTTGAAATCTGTGAATTCGCACACCAAAAGTATGTGGTGTTGGTTGATGTGACTGGAAATAGCAAAACTTCAGTGTCAGATATCGCCAGCCGGGAAGAAGAAACATCAGAGTTGGTTGAAGCTTGTAACAGGGTTTTCTGTAAGTTAGTGAGAGAAGACAGGTAACTACCAAGGAGCCCCCGTGGCCTACTATGTAGAACCACTGACATTGTGTGGTTTGATGAGAACAATAGATACAAATCTCTTGTGTTTACTACCAGCAAGGTACAGTAAATATACAGGTCTAGTATCTTCAAGAACCAGGACAGTCACAGGTGTTCTGTTGTATGGCCCCAATTCTTTCTTGTCCAAAATCTTCTCCTGAACCGGATCACCGATCTTTAGAATCTAGTCAGGAGTTGCTGGTACTGCCTGCACTTCACCAGTGGCAGAACATTTCTGTAGCTCATTGCTATGCTCATCTCTAAAGTATTTCAGTTCCTGTAAGACAGCCAAACATTCACTGATATCAAAAGGCGTTTCTGCCGCTACTGAACTAGGAGTGTCATTGTCTGGAACCCACATCTAAACCCCAAATAGGACTTCATAGGGAGTCTGACCATTCAAGGATCTTCTTGGCAGATAGTTTAAGGCTCTTTGTACCCCATACAGGAGGTGGCCCCAACTGTGAACTGATTCAATTCTCTAGGTGTTGAAGACTGCTTTAAGTCAAGATTTCCTTTCCACTACGGCATTTCCCTTGAGATGGTAGGGCGAGGAATAGTGCACAGTCACACCCAATGTTCCCATGATATCCTGGTAACCCTTAGAGGCAAAAGACTGGGTCCTGGTTCGAATGGAATGCAGCAACTGCATATGTGTTGATGAAGACTTGCAAATCTTTTATAACAGTTCGAGCGTCAGATGATTGCTTTGGCCAAACCCCCAAGAATCGAGAGCAGAAATCCACTGCTAACATTATGTATTTAAAAGATCCATCCATGTGTAGAGACCACAGTGGTCCAGATAAGCACAAGTGAGGGGCTTGTTTGAGATTAATAGAGGTGTCTGTGGTGAGCGTGCTGTAGTGGAAACCTTTATTTGCTGGCAAATATCACATTTAAGGACATAGTCTTTTGTTTGTTTGTATAGACCTGTCCACCCATGGCATTGCTGTGATAATGAAATTGTAGCGACCACCCCTGTGTGAGCAGATGCTAAACCCTCAGAATTAATTCTAACCTGTGGTCTGAATTTGGAATCACTATAACCGCCACTCTGGGAAGGTGAGCAAATGGAATGTTTTCCGCACTCAGCTGGTAGTAATATTTTGCTGGAAAACCTTTCGGTAAAGAGGTACCACAGCTTCATAATGTTTCCATCCATCATTGTGTTAGAACGAGTCACTGCAGCAACAACAGCAGTTTGGACTGTTGCCTTTGTGCCTTCATCAGTCAGTGAATTCCCTGCAACATGTCTTCCTACATGTTGGTGGCTCAGCATGTGAATAACATGATCCCGAGGCAAACTCACTTTAAGTTTTGCCTCCTGTCCCCAAAGCATTTTATGCTTCACGGTGTACCCTTTCGAATCTCTGAATCCATTCTGGCTCCAGTAGTGTAGATACTTATTGTAAGACTGGACACAATAATTAAAATCACACTCTATAAGTGTGGGGAATTCAGGGTCAGTATTCTCAAGTGCCCAAATTAGAGCTTTCAGTTCAGCCAGCTGTACAATCACCTAGTAGCTGTGTGAATGTTTTAAGAGGTTGGAATTCTCTATACTTCACTTTACTCTTTACCGCTGCTCAATCGGCAGAGTATTGGTATTTTGTTCCAACTGCAGGCTGGGAAGAACCATCAGTATAAATTATGAAGTCGTACTGATCTAGAGGTGTTTTTTCACTGGGCAGAGGGTATTCTTGTTCATATTGTAGGTATTCTTGTGTTTGTAGTGTAGAGTCAAAAACATAATCTACGTCTTTTGCTGTGAGTTGGCCCAATGTATCCATCTAGGATGTAAGGTTTTTGCGTTAGCAATGCTGGCTTTTAGGACAGCCTCTAAGGCTGGAATCGAGGTTGCCACAATTATGTATTTTCCCTGAGCCAATGATCTTTCTTTCACTACAGCTGTTTGTACTGCAGTCAGTATTTTTTCTGTTGTTTCAAAATGCATTTATACAATTGGTACAGTGTCACCCTCGTTGATTGTGACATATGTGTATCCTGTGGTCTCCGCAACTACGCGGATTACCAAGTTTGTTGTGTTTACACGTGTGTGTAAGTGTTTTACAGCTAGCATATCAGCTTGTACTGAATGCAAGATGTTTAAGAAGTCTGGATGAATCAGTTCATAAAACGGTTTATCCGTTGTGCATAATCTGGTATATATGTTCTACTAAAATTTAGATAACCTTAAAGTGATTGTAGCCTTTTTATTATGGTTGGTGGTTGTAAATGCGCGCACTTCTCTAGGAAATGAAACTGCTTGGTAGGTGGTTCTGTAGGATATTGGCGCTCCTAGGCAATACGCAGGTAAGTATACTCTAATACTGAGTGAGGATTGCGGTGCATAAGGGTAGGGAGAGCCACCCTCCTCCCCAACGTGTGGATATCCACTGGTAAAACAGAACAACAGTCCCCTGTACACGCTAACAGTATATCAATAACAGTGTGACAAAAGCTTGAGTCTTTGTTGGAACATGCGCTTCAGTTCATTCACAACAGCCTTAGCCAACCCGTCTTTCGTCGCGCTTACGGTTGTGCGCAGCGACTTCTTCAGGGCTAAGAAACAAACAATAGTACAGAATTGGGAATGAAAGGTATGCAACAATAGCATCCAATGTCAGTTTCCCATTGTTACAGACTAACTTTGAAGGATCGGCTCATGTTGCCTACTCGAGCCTGTGGAAACCCATGCTGTTTTAAATGCGATACCTCGGTTGTTTAGTGACAAACTAGTGTAATTTAAGAAAAATTATAATGACACTCTTAGATAAAATAAACTGGTCCGGAGTTAAGGCATGCTTGTTCCTTGTGAGTCCAGTTGTGACATATGAACCTAAACAGTCAACAGTGACTTTACTACAGTGAATTTAACATAATGACACCCCCTTAATGTTGCCTGGTACCCGAAGGTATGTAATAAAAACAAAATACCTATACTCAATACGTGAAGATCCTAGGGGAAAAGAGAAAGAAAAATAATGCTAAGTATACAAGCCCTGTAAGAGCAAGTTTATCGTGCTAAGGTGACCAAATCTGACCGGGAAACCAACCTTAAATCTGGTTGTATTTCTGTCCCGAATGGGATTCAATAGGGTCCAATGTTAGACACACAGTTAAGACTGCACATATCTTGTGTCCAGAAATAATCCCTCCTATTCACAGTATATGTATCCTGGATGTGTTTCCCAATGAGGAGTTCCTGAGGATGGGTAAATAAAGGAAAACAGCCTAATTACATATAAGAATACACCCAAAGGAAAAATGGCAGGGGCATATTCTATATACTTTAAGAATATGGTAATGTGGTCCCACGTACCTTAAACGAGGATTTAGTGGTAGTGCAAGTTTATTCAGGCATGAATAAATAAAATCCGTGGTGCATTGCACCCTCTCGATGCAGGTTGTGTTGAAGAAAATAACCGGCAGCCATATCCTTGCCGGTATTAATAAGATACCTTTGACTAATAAAAAGGATCAAAGGAAAGTGTGTCAGAACAAGTGAGTAGACAGACCCCGCGGTGAGTATTTAAAAGATGCCCCCAAACGCAGATGCTTGTATCTAGCGTAATTGGCACTGTACCACTAATTGCAGGAGAACATTCAGTTAGTTATGGGCGCTTACCTCTGTGATGAACAGAGCTCCTTCTGGCATGTACGCTGGAGACCTAATGGCCAGCAGGAGAACACACGTTTATATAGGCCTGGGAGCAGAAACAGTTGTAGGACTGTACCCGCTCCAAAGACGTCGGCCATCTTGCAACGGTAAATTCAGTACCCCGCTTATCAATACAGGTTAAAAGTGGGCAATTCATCAGCCCTGAGGTGTGTTGATGTAGAGCTCAAGGGTCGTGGGGTATTGATCAGCATTATGCTCGATGGGCTAATGCATAGTAGTGAAACAAATACCGTCGGCCATCTTGGAGTGGCTAATCTCTGCATCCGGCTTAGTAACAGAGATAATGGTGGGCAAATAACGGCCACGAGAATGAGTAAAGAACATATCAAATTAAAGCGATTGTAGCTGTGTGCATCCAATAAGGATCTGAAAATATAATTTTGATTATCGCTGTGTGCATACAGAAAAAAGGTTTGTAGAAGGAAAACAATGCTGATGCCCCATGTAATGGTGTGTCCACAGCAAGTTTAGGAATGTAAAGGAGAAAAATGTAATACAACGTAATAGACGGAACGTGGGTGAACCATCCCTAGGGTAACGAATCCATCTGGATATAAGTTACCTGAAACAATAAGTTTTTAATATTTGAATTCAAGAAAAAAGGGGTCTCTATTAGTAGAGTTCTAAGGCAACATTAAAGGAGAATCAAGGGAAAGGGATTCCCGAGATCGCTGTGTGCTGCAACCGTCTAAGTCGAACGGTTCAGAATAATAGTTATCAAAAATCGAAATAACACATATTGAATGCCCACAGAATCTACATACACAATCCTGTGGGTCACCTTAAGATAGTTAAACATACAAAGCAAGTACATCAGTGCCAGAGTAAGCATATTGGTTCCAGGGTAAAGAAGAGAGGTTGTGATAGTAGAATACTAAATCCAAGGGGATAGGAGAACAGGTATAAGGAGCATGATAGATGGTTAGTGAACAAATGAGCTCCCCAAGTGACAGCCTATAGTGCTGAGGAAATCAAAACCATGTTAGGACATGTAGTCCTAGGTAAGCTTGCACGTAAGCGTATGGAAGCAGACTTCACAACTTCAGTTCGAAGTCAACAGTAGTAGTAAGATAGAGATCACATCACAAAAAAGTCAGAAGACCACATGGAGATTGTGGTACTGAGTAAATAGATACGGTTTCAACTTGGTAACATTACGCCTCATGTGGGGACCGTGAGCGCTAGTCCCCCAAAAAGTAGTGTAATTCGTGGTCTGTGTTTAGGCCCATTTTCACACTTCTTAATCGCATGATCCAGGTTGCCTCCCTTCTCCTCAACGTTAGTTCCCTATTGCCACCTCTCACGTCTCACGGTATGGTGTCAAAGCTGTAAAAGGAGAAGGTTTTGTGGCTACCCTGAGCAGGACATTCCAATATGTGCATGGCTACGGGGTACCTGTTGTCAGCCTGTTTAACTGCCCCGATGTGTTCTAAGATGCGGTCTTACAGAGATCTGATTGTGCTGCCAATGTAGCTAAGTTGACCTTTGCATACAACTGCGTAGACCCCATAGTTGGTCTGACAGTTCATGTTAGTATTTATCTTGTAAGACCGGCCATTCGGGCCAGAAAATTCTTTCTTTTTGTCAGTGGCCGATCTGCACGCAGTACACCGTCCACATTTGAAAAAACCAAGTCCGTGAATCGAGAGCCAATGTACCTGATTGCCCATCCTAGGATAACTAGGGCTAAGTAAGTTTCTAAGGCTCTTCCCCTTGCAGAAAGTTGTTTATGGTCTGGAAGAAATGAAAGGTTCTAACGTCTTATCAGCACATAGCAAGTGCCAATGTTTCCTCATGCTTTTTGTGAGTGTCATGCTGAGCACATTGTAGTCCATGACAAGCCGAGTAGTGTTGGGGTCCTCTTGCTTGCTTTTATCCTGAAGTGTCTTTTGTCTCTCTACTTTTGAGATACTGTTCAATGCATTGTGTACTGTCCTCTGACTGCAACCCCTGTGCTTGAATCTGTCCCCCATGCTATTCAGGCAACTCACAAAGTCGCCTTCAACACTGCAATTGCGTCGTGCGCATACAAATTCCCCGTAGGGGATAGCATTAATCTGATGTCTCAGGTGTGCGCTGGTGGCATGTAATATACTATTGCACGCCGTAGCCTTCCTGTAAAGCCTGCATTCAATTCTGTTATTGGAGACAAAGAGTTCCACATCTAAGAAAGTGATTGAGCTCTTGCTATGTTGGTAGGTAAATCTAATATTAGCGTCATTACGGTTAAGGTATGTCACAAATTCCGTCAGCCTCTCAGTGTTGCCTGTCCAAATTAGGAGGCAGTCGTCAGTGTACCTGTCCCAGAAAAGAATGGAGTCGCTCCAATCACTGCCTTTAGAGCCCCAAATCCAGCTCTCCTCCAACCACCCAATAAAAAGATTGGCATATGATGGAGAAAATTTAGAGCCCATAGCTACTCCACGTATCTGTTTATACCATGCCCCTTTGAAGAGGAACACATTGTTTTCAAGAATCATTTGTGTCATGTCCATTAACATGTCCGTATGTTCCCAGAGGCTAACCGGGCGAGAGTTAAGTGTGCATCTTAATGCCAGTAGGCCCTGGTCATGTTGGATGCTCGTATACAGGGCAGTGACATCCAGAGTAACTAGTGTCATAGTATTGTCCCAAGTAATGTCTGCCAACGTGCTAAGTATGTGTTTTGTGTCTCTGATGTAAGAGGGTAGGTTAGCTACGAACGGCTGGAGAAATAAATCCACATACTCAGATAGTTTCTCTGTGGGTCCACCAATTACAGACACAATGGGTCTGCCTGGTGGGAAAGGGAGATTTTTATGCACTTTAGGTAGTGTATACAGGCATGGGTGTCTACGGGGTTCTACTTTGAGGTAAGTGTACTCATTAAAGTTTAAGAGGCATAGATCGTGCCAGCCTTTAAGTTTCTGATTGATGAGACTAGTCAGTGTCCAGATGGGGTTCGAGGATAGTTTCTCATAGCAATCTATGTCATTGAGTTGTGAGTTGATCTCTCTATCATAGTCAACCTTGTTCATAAGCACCACATTGCCCCTTTTGTCAGCCTCCCGTATTGTAATACTGTTATCTGCCATCAGTTGGTGCAGGGCTTCCCGTTCTTTATGGGTGAGGTTGTCTGTCCACCTGTGGTGTGAGTGTCGTGAATCTACATACTTGTCTAAGTCTGACATGACTAACTTATAAAAAATGTCAATGTTATTGCCAACCGGCATTGGGGAGTCCATCTCGATTTGTATTTAAGTCCATTGCTAATATTCAGGTCTGTTTGTACATCAAGCTCGAAGAGCAGTCTATCCATTGTCACTGGGTCCCCCTCACATTCAGAGATCGACATTAACAACTTAGTATCCAATACATCCTGAATTGCCAAATCATCACATGAAAGGTTGATTTGCAGTGTGATTCTGTTTTTATTGGTACATGGAAAAAGTGCAAAGTGTTTTTAAGTTTAAGGCGTCTGACAAATTTAAACACATCAACCTTGGCCTTGCAAATATCTCCTCTATCTATTGGGCAGAAGCTCAAACCCTTCTCTAATAGTGATGTTGCTGCTTGGCTAATAGGTTTGTCGGTGAGGTTGATGACCGTGGGGTCCCCTATTTTTTCTTGTTCCAGGATCTGGTTCTCATTCTGTCTTCTTGCCAAACCACCTCCCTTTCCCCGCCTTGTCCCTTGGTGGGAGTGCGTCGGTTTTGCTCCCAGTTCCCCTTCTTTGTTCTTAAAACCTCCCGTAAAAAAGGGTTGTCCCTACCTCCAGTCCCCTCATGTTTACTCTCACTGGTCACCGGCGTGTCCAGTGAAGTGGAACTGGAGCTAGTTGATGTAGCTGGCTCTTTAGTCTCTGTTTGTGGTTTAGGTATAAGATGGTCATATTTTTTGGCAAAGGTGAATACCCTGCCATTGTTGTAGTCCTGTTTGTCCCTTTTCAGTTTCTTAGCCTTTCTTTGTTTTACCTCATTCTGGTGTCTCAAAATTACACCCTCAAGAATAGCGTAATTCTTTTTGGTTGCCTCTGGTAGGTTAAGATTTTTAATCTCTGTCTCTAGGGTGTCAATTTCCTGCAATAGTTTGTTGACCTTTCTGTGTGAGTTTTCAATTAGTATATCCATTAATTTATTTGAATTTGCAGTCAGTTCTCTCTCTCAAGCTACTAATAAGTCATCTTCAAGGTCGTCGTAGGTGGGGATAATTTGCGACCTGAGGCCCCTTGGGATTCTTCCTAGTCTGGTGTATAGTTTCAAAGTGGCCCCATCCCACCATTTCGACAATTCACTCTTTTTCAGTCTCTCCAGTCTAATACATTTGCTCTTAAGGCCTTCGTTAGTCGGTGGGTTTCCACTCTTAGTGGCTAGTTCTATGGTCAGTCCCTTGCCGAGGTGACTGAATAGTTCCTCGGCTTCCTTGTCCCTATTCATCATGTACTAAGTGTGCTTTAAAACTATTGCGTCCCCGGCAGCCCCCTGTTAATTCAAATGAAACTGCTTGGTAGATGGTTCTATAGGGTATTGGTGTTCCTGGGCAATATGCAGGTAAGTATACTCTAGTACTGAGTTACGATTGCAGTGCATAAGGGTAGGGAGAGCCACCCTCCTCCCCAATGTGTGGATATCCACTGGTATAGGAAGGTAGGATCTGACTGCATGGTTACCCCCACTTTTTTCCTGGTGTTTTGCTGGTTTTTGACTAGTCTGGCTGGGATCCTGCTATTCAGTATCCCAGCCCATCTGCTTTCTCCCTTAAATTGCAACATATGTACTTTGGTACACTCCATATTGGATACTGGGGTGCCCTTATAAGTCCCTAGTATATGGTACCCATGTACCCAGGGCATAGGTACCCCAGAGGCCTCCCATGGACTGAAGCATGTATTATGCCACCCATGAGAGGCCATGCAAGATGGAACTCTAGGTCTGCTACAGCAGCCTGTGTAAGTTGGTGATTGCACTACATACTTTAGATATAGGTTCACTATATCTATATATATCACTACACTTAAAACTTTGTAAGTCACCCCTATAGCAGGCCTTAACAATCCTGAAGGCAGGGTGCTGGGTTTTGCGTGAGAGGGTGCTCCTGCATGAGCAGGGCCCCTCTGCAGTCTTCGGAGACCATTCTCCCAGGCTGTACGTGATACTACCAGACATATAGGTAGAGGTGCATTATAACATCGCGGTAAATGCTATCTCGAAAACGACTGCAAAGAAGTATGTCGTGTTTGGTGTCAACCACCTTGGAATCATACCTCCACACCAGTAACTGGTGTGGGATGTATGATTCCTCCCCTCAGAACCGAGGTTCTGGGGGTACCTAAGTCTACCGGTGCCAACTTTCTCGAGCCTGACAGCACAAAATGGATGCTGCCAGCCACAGACACAAGTCTTCCCTCCTGCTGCTGAGCCAAGCTCGAGCAGGGGAAGGCAGCACAATAGGCATCCTGTCACAGGGAGGTGTTACCACCTCCCAGACAGGATTTAGTGTATTGGGGCTGGGTGGGTGCACTGTGTCAGTGCCAGAAAGTCTGCACGAGGGGCACACTTGGTGTCCCTGTGCATAGTCCAGTTCAAATCAGTTCTGGGAGCCATCCGCTCCTGCTCTGGCGCGAAACTGGACAAAGGACATGGGTGTAGTCACCACCCTGTCCTGTCCCTCCCCTAGGAGGGTCCCAAGAATCTGTCCAACCCTTTCCTGTGGGTATAAAATGGGTTACCTGGCTACAGGACATTAGATTTTACGTGGACAAGATTCTGCAAGAAGATACCACTACACTTCGACCGTCTGGACACGCTGGACTTCGCTGGACCTCTCTTGGGCTCGACTTCGTCTTCACTTGCCGTCCCCAGTCTCGCCACTGTCCGTGATCCATACAGACTCCGTGCAGGACCCTGTGGACCTCCAAGACAACAGAAGAATCTCCCTTAGAGTGAAGGAGTCACTCCCCTGCAAACGCAGGCACCGTAATGCATCTGACTGGTTTGCTGACCCTGAGCTCCTGCGGACTCCGAAGGCTCCAGCAGCACAGGAGGTAGGTCTCTGAAGGTCTCCGAGGTTGAGCTGCCCTCTCACTGAGTTTGAGGTGGATATCCCTCGTGGGGATCGTATACCCATACTCCTGTGCACCGTGTCCATTTGCAGCAGCACATGCTTGTTGTCATGCAACAATTCCGTGCATTGGGCCATTTATAGCCCTGACCCCAGCGCACATTTTTTTCTGAGAAGGACTCCAGCATCCTTGCACTCTGTGCCCTGCTAACTGGTATCCTGTGAAACCACCTGAGGTCCACTCGTGACTCCTGTGCCTTCGGCCTGTGGGTCCACTTGAGGGTCAACTTTGCTTTACTGGGGCTCCCCTGGTTGCTCCAGGCCTGCCCTGACTCCCCTCGCTGTGGTGAGTCTCCTGGTCCTTGCTGGGCCAGATCGACGCTAAACTTGACCATCTATGTTGTTGCCAAGGCTTGATTGGTGCTCCAGCCAGACACCGACCCCTCAGCACTCGACATCCTTCGTGGGACAGCTCGCCTCCAGCTCCTGGTCATCCTAGACATCTCCGGGTCCTCGCAGCTGAAGAGTCAAGCTCACTGTCAACACACCTGAAGCACCCGACATCGGTGGGCATTCGTCTACCGAGCCCCTGGTCACTTCAAAGTGACCCAGACTCTGTCCCCTCTGCTTTCAGGTTCTTCTCATCTAGAATCCATGTTTGGATTCCACCGAACACTTTTCGTTCTTCCAGCAGCAGCATTTCTTTGTCGACATTCATAGAAAACGACGAGGGTTTCTGACGCCACTTCGCACCCATACACCTGGCTCCTCTGGGATAGGTAACTCTGGTACAAAGGTATCCACAGGTGGGGTGGCTCTTCAAACTCTTAAATTCCAAGGGTTGTCTTCGTAATCTGCTGGGAAGGGTCCTTAATCTCTGATTTTCCAACCGCGACTTTCCCATTGAATTGTACAGAGCACGCGGTCGTGTTCCCACACTGCACCCGTCCTCCGTGGGGTCCCTACTCACTCACCTTGGGTGGTTCCTTGGGGTCCCAGCGATTCTACACCTTCTAGACTAGGTCTAGTCCCGAGTCGTGGTTCTTATACCTCTTATTTAGTATATGGTTTGGTCTCCCCTGGGAGCCCACTGTGTATTGTGCTACTTACGTTTGATTCTTTGCAATGGTATTATTTGATTTGTGTTCTATCCCCGTGTAGAGGATGCTAGAGAGTGTTATATATAATAAATACATATTTTTATAACTACTGTGTGGTTTCCCTTTCATTTAACAATCTATAAGGTTGCATTCTGGTAAAACAAGGTGCTTAACATTCCTTCAAGACTTAGCCTGAAGGCTGCTCTCCATAGCTACCACTAGGATAGCTTTCAATAAAGGTTATCTTTGACCTAATCACCTTAAGGGTTGTTTGGACTGGTACAAGGTGCCCACTTTCATTAGTGGAGACCATATACCAGGCCAACTTCTCACATTGGTGTGCAGCGGTTGGGATTCAATCCTGCATTGTTTTACCAGAAAAATCTTTGTATTGATTAACTGAAAAAACACTAGTATCTAGGAACATATAATACTAGCTTAAGATAGTAAGTTCTACTGAACTTGGGGTTGGGTAAGTCAAGGGTCTAGCACACCCTTTCTCCAACCTAAGAGAGTTTAGTTCCCACTAGGTTAGGTAGGTGCCTACACTACACCTCACTTAGTATGTCTTCTACTGAGAATACCACAGGTGGCATCCTGCATACTAACTATGATAGCTTTGCATTCACTGAATTAAAAGCTATGTGTGTATCTAGGAAGCTGAAGACAGGGAGAAATGCCAACACTCAACGTCTAATAGATGCATTACTGCTGGATGACATTAGGAAGACTCCTGGGTCAGATGAGCAGGATAGAGTGGGTGGTACAGGGGAGGAAGATAGGTCAGGAGGGGACACCTTCTATGACCTAGAGTCCAACCTTGGACAGGAGGATCAACGTGATCCACCCCTGAACAACTCAGATCCCCAGGGGGGAAGAGGAAGAAGAGGATCAAGAGGACCCTCACTTTAGTCCTCCAGGGAGAGTGCAAAGTTTACCCAGGAGATCTAGGTCTCCCTCTGCAGAGTCAAATCATTCTAGGCATTCTTTAGGGACCTCTGTTTCTAGCAAGAGGGACAACTGTTATGACAGGGAGCTAAGCTTAGGCTCAGGCAACAGCAATTGGCCCTGGATAAAGTGTCCCTAGAAGTCACGTCAACGATACCCTAACTAAGATCCAACAATGGTTCCATCACAATCACCTTAAACTCAATCCTAAAAAACGGAAGTCATTCTCTTCGCTCCTAAAAACAACCGGCTCCCCATTCAACCCTGGATCTCTGACCTCAAAGCTCTCAACTGCTCTTTGTCCACCTCTAACTCAGTTAAATCCCTTGGAATAAGCATAGACCAGAACCTCAGCCTTTCTCCCCACATACAAAATGCAGCCAAAGGCGCCCTCTTCTCCCTACTTCACCTCAAGAAAATCAAAACCTTCATTCCTGCTGATGACTTTAAATTAGTTGTTCAATTACTAGTTCTTTCGAGATTGGACTATGGTAATGCCATTCTTTCTGGAACGCCGAAAATCCACCTAGCCCCAATCAAATCAGTCCTTAATCTCGCGGCCAGGCTTATTTCTGATTGTAAGCGGTTTGACCACATCTCCCCCATCCTCAAAAAGCTCAAATGGCTCCCCGTCGAAGGCAGATCCGCATACAAGAACGCTTGCATTACGCACAAAGCCTTGCACCATCACACCCCAGTTTATCTCTCTGATAAACTCCACAAAGCAGGCTGCTCAAGAGAAATGAGGAGCACAAATACTCTCATGCTAATACCTCCCTTGGTACACAAGAAATCTACCCAGTTACGCTCTTTCTCCGCTAATGCGCCTACTATCTGGAATTCACTCCCCAAAGATCTACGTTGCAACCCCTCTTACCTCAGCTTCAAAAATGATCTCAAACGACACCTTCTCAACAAACACTGGGGTCCTTAATCCTACCACCTTCTCCGGATTTCCCAACCTGCCCTTGACAATGTCTTGTCCTCACTATATTATACTGGACTTACTACCACCCCTCCTCACCTCCTTACTTTTACTTCCCCCCTCCCCCTACGAGCTCTCTTATAATTTACGGCCTACTTCTGCCTACTGTCTCCTCTCTCATTTCCCCACTCTGTTCTCCCCCTCCTCAATCCTCTCTCCACCCCATCCCTGACTACCCACGCTAGCCCAAATTTGTAACTCTGGTTATGCCCTAACGGTTCTCCTTAATTTCTTATCCACGTATTTACTGTTTTTTGCATATTGTGCTGAGTATTTTGCGCATTTCCTTTCTGTACTAATGTTATATCGCAATTGGTTCCTCTCTCGACCTTTGTAAAGCGCTCTGATACCCTTGGGTCTAGCCAGCGCTATATAAAACCGTTTAAATAAAGTTCAGAAGACTAGGAAGAAATTGGGACTAGAGTCCCATGGTGGCAGCTATAGTGTCCCTAGGGTTAGGGAACACACCTTTGATCATAGGAACCTGAGCAAGATTGTCCCTCCCTTCCATGTAGGGGATGACATCCAGAAATGGATAACTGCTTTGGAGAGGGCCTGTAAAGTACAGAGGGTCCCTCAAGAGCAGTGGGCAGCTATCTTGTGGCTCTCCCTTGCTGACAAAGGTAGAGATAAGCTCCTCACTGTAAGAGAAGAGGATGCTGATAACTATTCAGTCCTGAAGAGTGTTCTCATTGAAGGGTTTGGCTTAACCACTGAACAGTACAGGATTAAGTTCAGAGACACCCAAGGCACAGACTCAGGACTGGGTAGACTTTGTGGATAGTGCTACAAAGGCAATGGAAGGTTGGGTACATGGCAGCAAGGTGCATGACTTCATAGGATTGTACAATTTGATTATGAGGGAGCAGATCCTTAATAATTGTCAAAACCAACTTTTGCACCAGTACCTGGTTGACTCAGATCTAACTTCTCCCCAAGAATTGGGAAAGAAGGCAGATAAATGGGTCAGAACCAGGGTGAAACAAAAGAATCAGGGTGGTGACCAGAAGAAAGATTCTTCCAAGACCCAAGAGAAGGGTGGAGATAAATCAAAAGATAAATCAAAACCAGCTCTCCTGCGGCTCCTGCTTCAGCACCAAGGACAGCCAGGACAACTCTGCACCTGGGCTTCTTGAGCCAGGTAAAATGGAACTGACTATTATGGCTTTGTCCTGGGACCCGCATCACCTTTACCCTCCTTGGGTACCATGCAACTCAACCTGCAAATGATTGATTGTCACTAGTGCTTTTTCCCATTGACCGCAATGATAAAGTTTTGCTGTACTGTTTTGCACTGATTTAATATTGCTTCTAAAATCCATAACTCTGGTTATACTTATCTGATTTACTTTGTTTTGGTGTCTAAAATTATATAAAAAACTGCTTTATTTTTATAATATGTGTACGATTTCTTTCGAGTCATGTCAATTACTTATCATCCACATTAGTACTCTGAAATGCTTAACACATGTTCCTCTGAGAAAGCCTGACTGCTCTTTGCCACTCTACCAGAACTGAGCTAAGGATTTATTATTGTGAAACCAAGGACCATCTTTGAAGTATTGTGGAGAGTATTGCATGGTGAAGTCTAACCAGCATCACTGCATAATAATCCACCTTCCTACAGTCAGGACTCTAGGAGGAGTCAATAACTCATCATCCTCCTTGTTAGAAGGTGGTTCTGACACTCTGGTCTGCCCGGATTTTTCGCTTTTTGAGCACCTATTTGGTGAGCTTTTACTGTGGGAGAGCCTCATAAACTGGGACTCCCCCACAGTGAACTCATGATGAAAGAGGCTGCATGTGGATTTTACTGGTGTCCCCCTAGCATGACTAGGCCGCTGCGCAGCAGCGTGAGTAAAGGGCACCGGGCTGGTTGCATGCAGGCACATGTGTACATGCGTGCACACGTGTACGGGCTGCGCAGGGGAGATTCCTAGCGTGCGCAGCCCAGGAGCAGCTACAAAGTGAATGGTGTGGCAGGACTTATGCAGAATTGGGTGGTGATATGGAATAGGCTTTATACAGTGGGAAGAAACATGCCAGGGAAAGTCAGTGTGTTTTACTGTTTTCACTTCATTATTCTCCTATGGGGATGTGGAGCCCATGTGCTAGTTTCACTTTCCTAGGGCCTACAAATGCCAGACACGCACTAAAGTCCACTGTAACTTGTGTGAGAAGAAGTATTCTGCAGAGTCCAAACTCATATTTGTACTGCTTTTGGGTCATCCAGAAATGTTATATTTCTCTGAGTCAGCTCATAACCAGGGCCTGGCTGGGGGCTGACCCCAGCAGCCTGGATTAATGACCTTTCTTCCCAGAGCGAAGACCTTCCCTCCCAGGAGAGAAGAGGGGTGGAGCTACAGGCTAATCCATCAGCAGCTGTCACTGGGTTCCAGGCACCAAGCTGCACCAGGGCGAAGGCAGACCTGGGGGGAAGGGGC
Source organism: Calotriton arnoldi (assembly GCA_963921515.1). NCBI lineage: Eukaryota > Metazoa > Chordata > Amphibia > Caudata > Salamandridae > Calotriton > Calotriton arnoldi. The sequence goes on from CAWUFW010011629.1 coordinate 253,143, forward strand.
TCTCAGAGACCATGTGGCGGGAGACCCTGGACGACGCCATTTTGAACAAACCCAGAGGCCTGGGCAGGAAGGAGGGAGCAGGGGCAGAGAAGTGATGTGTCGCTGTGTGATAGGGCAAACAGAGACTTCCTGCCAGCCCCCTCCCCAACTTCTTAAAAGAACTTGCACAGGAAGAGGAGCCCTCTCTGGGGTGTGGTCTGCTGAGGCAGAAGGTGCTGGAGCCTGGCGCAATGGGCAGTTGCAAGGAGCAACCCCCTGACTGTCCCAGGTTCCTGGACAGCGCCAGGAAAGGAGACCAGGACCAGTGTGCAGAAACAGGGGCCTCTGCGCAAGGAGAAGAGAGGCCCAGGAGGAGAGCCAGGCAAAAGGCTGGCGCAGGGAGCCAGTGAACATAGCTCCCTGCAGAATCCCCCCTCTCAGAGACCCAGAGGGTGAAAGAGAGTGCTCCCAGTGGCTGGGGAGCACCACCAGGAGCACGAAGAGATGCCAAGATCGCGAAGATCGGACCCCTGGGGGCCGAGATACGCCCCCCAGAAGGTAGGTGACCTTTGACCTCTAGAGGGACCGACGACGAAGCGTGTGGGGCTCCGCCGCCGGTCAATGATGTGCCCCCGGGGTGGGTCAGGTCCCAGGGGCTGCCCCCAACCAGAAGAGAAAGCCGGGGAGCACCGTCGCGCTCCCCGTGAACTGATTCCCAAAGTGGGGGTACCAGGAGCCCACCCTGGCTCCCCGAAGCCACGGGATGAGGGGGAGCGCAGTCATGCGTCCCCCTCGCGGGAGAAGACACAGCCGGGGAGCGCCGTCGTGCTCCCCGTGAAGATGTGCCAGTGGGGTACCAGGAGCCCACCCTGGCCCCCGAGGAAGAACGGAGGTCGGGGAGCACCGTCGCGCTCCCCGGGAAGGAGTGCTTGGGGCCCAGGACCCCATTCCCGGGCCCCGACGTGAAGAGTAGTCGGGGAGCGCCGTCGCACTCCCCGTGAAGATGACCCCCCAGCGGGGCACCAGGAGCCCACCCTGGCCCCCGCCAATGCTGGATGAGGGGGAGCGCCGCTGCGCCCCCGAAGATGTTTGGGGGCCCGGGATCCATCCCCAGGCCCTGAGTGCTGGAAGGTGGGTGGCTGGAGGAGCCGGCGAAGGTCTGCGTGTCTGCCCACCGGAGCGGGCAGACCAGAAATGCTGTGCCGGCTCCCGCGGCAGCACGCAAGGGTGCTGGCCGTGTGGGGAGCCGGCAGGAGCCACCAGGGGTGGGCTCCCCAGGTGGCTCTCCATCAAGATGGCAATGTGGGGCCCGGGTGGGACCGGGCCCCGCGAGACGAGGAGCGGCCAGGGGTGGGCTTCCCGAGCCACAAGAAGCACTCACCACGAAGGAGCAGCCGGGGGTGGGCTCCCCGAGCTGCGATGAATCCCCTGGGGGTCCGGGTGGGACCGGGCCCCCCATCGACGAGCGGGATGCGGCGAAGTCGCCAGCGGGGTGATCGCGGCTCTCCCCGACGCAGCGGGGGAGACGCTACTACAATATGCAAGGAAAACGGAGAAGCGCCCCATAATGCCCTGCAGGCCCGGACCGGCCTGCAGGGTAAATCAGCCTTTTTTTCTGTTTGTGGTGGCCCCAGGAGAATGGGGTCACCACCAAGCGAGTGCCAAGGGGCAGGGGGAGCTGCTGGAGAAGCGCAGTTTCCCCCAGCCCGAAAATGGAAGTCCCTCCCTAAGTCTCATGGGGACCTGAAAAGAATAACCCCTCAAGGGCTCAGCCAGCATTTTAACTCCTCTTGGGCTGGAAGTTTTCTTCTACAGCTGGAGGAGGATTGAGAAGTGCGCCAAGGGATGAAGGGCTGAGTTGGGGATGTCTGGAAAAGGGCATCCCCTGGAGGTGAAGAGGTGTAATGGCACCCGTAGTGCTTTTACTAATGTTATTTCTTTCAGAGGGACTGAAGGTCACATGTGTAATGTGAAGTAACTGTGTAAAGTGATGTCATAAGCAAAGTGGGGTTATGTTGCCAGACATTCCTGCTAGGGAGTCTGGCTGTATATGCGTAATCCTGTGATTTCATCTGTGATGCCTTTAGGGGCTGTAATTGCAACGCATTCTAATGTCCAACAAATGGGATGAGTACTGTCATTCTAAAGTGCTGCTTAAACATGTATGCTTGCTGCTGCGCTTAAGTGAAGAACAACCCAGACTGTTGGCCCTGAAGATGTAAGGGTGCATACTGTATGGTCAATATGAGATGCTCAGTCAGGGTTATGTGTCACTGGGGCAGGTGAACCTATTTTTAATGCTTGTTGAGATGATGGGGTGGGGGTGCCCCTGGGATGGTGCCAGTTGGCTAGGCCCTCGCTCCAGGTTGTGTCAACCCACTGTATTAGGGGGCAAGATGACATGCAGGCATGGGAGTGGTGGTACTAGACCCCACCCCCCCCTGCGAGAGGGGTGGAGATGTTATGCAATGTCACAAAGTAATTCCAACAGCTTATGTATATTTGTAAATTGGTGCATAGTATTGAGTAGTGTGTGTGTTTAATAAATGTACTATTACTTTTATAAAGCAAAGTACAGGCTGGACAATCAATTATTGAGTGTTATTTCTGCGTACTGGTAAATGGCGATTACTAGCCCACACCACCTCCCTTGAGTAAGCCTCAGACTGCTCTGCAACGCTACCCTCTGAGAGTCAGGCGCTACAATTGGGTGTTTGGTTCCCAGTGAAGGACAAATGTAGTCATGTTATTTGTGCAGGCCTCACAGATACTGCCTCGTTTTCCAACACTCCTGCACTCATCGGGACATCCTTTACATGTTGATGCCCTGGCCTATAAGAAATCTTATTATGAAAATGGAACAATAATAAGGATAAACAACTATGTTGTGCATTGGAACACTTCACTGGTGCCAGATATTGTACATTCTTGTGATCAGTCCAGGCAGTGATTTCATGAAGCGTTCCTTCAAGTTCATGCCACCAATGCGCTACAGCATCTTTAATGTCAAGCAGTTCCTGATCATAATTGGTGTAGTTTAATTTGGTGCTCGATAATGCTTTGGAAAAACTGCGACCAGAAGACGCACTTCGGTTTCTGGACGTGATTAAGATAAAACTGCTCCAATGGTATATGACGATGCCTCTGTTTTCTTCATTTAGATATAAATGAAGTTGGCAGCTTCAGCTGGTATTTGGGTTGGATATAGATAAGTGCATGATTTTCAGATGAGTTTATACAGAAAAGTATCTAAATAAAAAAACATGTTGTCTTTACTTACTGAACCACTAGGTAGTTTGAGTTGCTATGAGTCCCACACTGACCAGGTTACCAGTGGCGGCCGGCATGGTTTGTGGGTGCCGGGATGGCCGTGGGGGCACAGGTTGCAAAGTAAAAAAATATAAATATACACTTACCTTGCTACCGGGTCCTGTGTCTCTGCTCCTGCTCTCCTGTGTCCGACTCCAGGAACAGGAAGCACAGGCCAAGCTCCCGTGACCAATCACAAAGCTGAAATGCAGTGTTGTGATTGGTCTGAGCACCGTGACATGGTGCTCAACCAGGGGCTGGAGGGGTGGGCATGTTCTCCATGCAGGGTGTAATGCAGTCTGCATGGAGAACAGGAAAAGTGAGCTTGACGGTTGTGGGCAGCCCGAGAGGGCTGACCAAACAGTCATTGCGCACTTAGCAGTGGGCAAACCACTCCTCCCCTGCTCTGCAGCCCCACACCCCCCCGCCCCTTACGCAAAGCTGCCGGAGCAGGAGGACAAAATAAAATGATAATAACATTACGTTATTATCATTTTATTTTTTCCTTTCTTTTACTGCTGCAGACCAGTGGGGTGGCGCTCCTGTGCCTTAGCAGAGGAGCCGCCACTGCACGTTACAGGCATGGAGCACCTAGATGCTGAGGACAGACAAAACTTTTCTCTGTTTTTCTGGGGGAATTGTATATTGCTTATGCCAGAACTACTAGGGTTCGAGCAGAGTTTCACTCAGGCTTGTGTTGAGACCTAACCAGCATTTGTTCATTAGGTATATGATGGTTCCCACAAATTTCTCGCAGGCTAGGTGAGTCCAAAAATCATGTCCTACTCAAGTGCTCACTTGGGACCTTCATAAAGTCATGCTATAAGGGATCTGAGTAGGCCTGGGCGGAAAACTACGCTACACTCATGGAGTGTGCGTAGTTTGCGCAACTACGCGCTAAGCGAATCGCACGTAGCACAGTGCAAAAACGCGTAGCAGGCATTTTTTGCTCGCTCGCAGTCCTCAACGTCAAGTTGGCGACCGCGAGCGAGCAAAATCAACATCCCGGTGAAACTTTTTCCTCGTTCGCGATCGGCAACATCAAGTTGCTGATCGCGAGCGTGGAAAATAAACCTCCCGGCGAGATTCTCAATGCGGGGAGGTCAGGTTTCTCATTGCGAGTGGTCGCGTATGCTCGCGACCGCTCGCGATGAGAAACTACCAGTCCGCGTTGAGAAAGCTGCCGCTCGAGTACAAATCTACTCGGGCGGCAGAAAACGACCGCTTGCACTGTGCATGATGCCGTTCGCAATGATTGCACAGTGCGGACAGTGCAGACAAGCATCCGGCACTGTGCAATCATTGCGAACAGCATTTCCCTACCACACTACGCAGTTCGCGTAGCTACGCGTAGCGCGCGTAGTGCAAAGTACACTTCGCGTAGCTACACGTAGCGCGACTACGCGAACTACGCCCAGGGTTAGATCTGAGCCAAATGGTCCAGGAAAACCTTGGCAGCAAGATATTGTTGGACAAAGACTTCTTCTTTGATCTTGAATGAAATGCTCAAAAGGGCACAGGTTGGTGGGAGCCCCTTCCCAGTAGATACTTTTGGTAATGACCAAAGGATATCATAGCAAAGGCACACAAATATGAACTATCAAAACTTTAAGAGTGCATAACTATTATTGTTTATCCAGATCACAAAGTAATACGTTAAAAAATCACCCACAAATCTTATTGTTAGGATCAAAGCCTAAGTGCAATTGAAACTCACTCATGAAGTCTCATATGTCAATGGTAACATTACAACAATAAAATCATCAATTATAATGTCATCAGTGTACATCGATATTATGCCTGCTAAATTTCCACTCACAAGCCACACGTATCTTCATATACATTAGACGAAATGTTATGGTTTCAGTCCCACGTTGAACATCAAGATGTCCCTGCGCTGGACACATACAACAGCAATAAGGGATCATTTTCATTGCTGGCAGAGTGGTGTACTCCTTCAATCATGACATGGATGAAGTCAGCGGTAATGTTGGATGTTATATTAACTGTTGCAATTACACTCATTAGCCAGGAAAACAGCGAACCTCACACTAAGGGGCCGATTCCGATCTCGGCCGGTATGGCACCGAATCGGATTCGGCTTTACCGGATCCGATTCGGACACCCTGTTTCTGACCGATTCGAACACCCGTCCGCGCAAGCAAGTACGGTGCGAGCGTACGCGAAATCCCCGACCGACTCGTTCCCGGCTCCGACCGACTCGTACGGACTCGACTCGCACCACGCAATGGAGACGTTCCCCGACCGGGCAAGTACGATGCGCGCCTCGAACAGTCCGACCGACTCGCGCCGTCCGGCTCAAAAGAGCAGTTGGAGCCGGACTTCGGGGGTCCGTGTCGGACCCCCCTGTACGTGTAGCCGCGCGAGTCGCACACAGGGGGGACCCATGGGTCCCCCCTACACATGCATGTATGGCGCGAGTCGCACCGACGCGTACCCGCTGTAGGGGGCGCCCTTGTTCGCGACGCACCCATTGAGTCAATGGGAGCCCGTGTACGCGTCGTACGACCGGCTCCCATTGACTTCAATGGGAGTCCGACCGAATCGAGTCCGATAGCATGCGTCCGCATCGTACTCGTTCGGACGGACTGCTAGAGTCCGGTTCGGTCGGATGTCTCTCCAAATCCGACTCGGTCGGAGGGATTTCCGGCCTGAATCGGAATCGGCCCCTAAGTCAGACCAGTAGCTTTCTCAAAATTCTGAACTGTGGGTCAGGAAATTAGGACTTCAAATTTGTGGTTTTTACATACAAATACAAGGACAGAATGTATCCTTATGTAATACTACCAGGGCGTGCTATTACTCATAATAAATACAATAACAGCATCCTTAGTTACTCATTGAGATTCTGCCTCATGCTCCCCCATATTTATATGGTTCCCTGATTAAATATCGATGTAAAAAATATAGTTTACAAAAATATTGTGGTAAAAATATCGAATACAAAAATATCGACTCCTATACTTAAACAGGTAAGTACAATAATATTGATACAAAAATATCGAAGTAAAAATATAGATGTAAAAATATCGACTTAAAAAAGATATATAACTTAAATAAAATATATAAATAATATTAATATTTTTAACAAAATAAATTACATTTAATATATATTTTAACTAAATATAACAAATAAACTTAATTAAATAAAATATAAACACACAAAAATGTGTACAAATACATATATTTACTTAAAAACATTTTATTAACTATTATCTTTACTTATTTTATAAACTTTTTAAATTATATAAAAATAAAATATATACATAGATGAATAATTTTAAATAAAATAAAACATTCTATAATTAATTAACACATTAAACTATTAAAAGAAATATTAAAAATACATTTTGCAACACTATAAATACAACAGTAGGGAAAATGTTGGATAGCTGAGGGGTAAAATTACTATTCCCACTCCAGTGAGTGCAAAAGCAGGGAAAGTGCTGGATAGCGGAGGGGTAAAAATTACTATTCCCACTCCAGTGAGTGCAAAAGCAGGGAAAGTGTTGGATAGCGGAGGGGTAAAAATTACTATTCCCACTCCAGTGAGTGCAAAAGCAGGGAAAGTGTTGGATAGCGGAGGGGTAAAATTTACTATTCCCACTCCAGTGAGTGCAAAAGCAGGGAAAGTGCTGGCTAGGGGAGGGGTAAAAATTACTATTCCCACTCCAGTGAGTGCAACAGCAGGGAAAGTGTTGGATCGCGGAGGGGTAAAAATGACTATTCCCATCCAGTGAGTGCTGCAGTAGGGAAAGTGTTGGATAGCGGAGGGGTAAAAATTACTATTCCCACTCCAGTGAGTGCAGCAGTAGGGAAAGTGTTGGATAGCGGAGGGGTAAAAATTACTATTCCCACTCCAGTGAGTGCAACAGTAGGGAAAGTGTTGGATAGCACAGGGGTAAAAATTACTATTCCCACTCCAGTGAGTGCAACAGTAGGGAAAGTGCTGGATACCACACCAATAAAAAAATAAACATCACCATTTTTATTAAATTTTATTTCCATTATTAACCTAATTAATATTGAAATTTAAATATATTATTAAAAAAATAATAAACATTCATAAATTACACATTGTTTAACACTATAATATCCACAACACACATCTAAAATTAATTACACAATTACAATTAATAATTACTAATTAATTAATTCAAATTAATTAACACATTAATTAATACAAATTAATTAACACATTAATTAATGCAAATTAATTAACAAATAATTAATAAATCATCAATAAAAATAAATTACTTCCCACCATTTACACCTATAAAAACCACAACACACACCTAAAATTAATTAAACAATTAACATAATTAATTATTTATTAATTAATTTAAATAATTAACAACTAATTATCAAACAATTATTAATAAATTAATTTACACATTTATAACTCTATAACATCACAATAATACAATTATGAATAAATATAAATTATTAAATAAATTTCATATAAATAAATTACTTCCCACCCTATTCCTCTATAAACCCACAACCCGCTACGGAACTAAAAACTCAAAATTCAATTTAAAAAAATTATTAACTACTATAAATAATAAATAAAATCTATATAATTAAATTACTTCCCACCCTATTCCCCTATAAACCCACAACCCGCTACGGAACTAAAACGCAAAATTCAAGTTAAAAAAAAACATTAACTGCTAAAATTTTAACACATATAATAAAATACAAAAATTCTCATAACAAATACTAAAATACATAACATTAATAATGAATCGATATTTTTAACAACTAAAAGGCCCATTACGATACCGGGCGTAAAAAAATCCGCCACCCATGAAAGCGGCAAAAATCCGCCCGCCTACACCTTCTGAATACCGACCCAGCAATTATGATGCCTCGAACCGAAAACCGCCAGCGGCGGTAAAAACACACAAAATACCGCCCGCCCATGCCCGAGTCGGAGTCAAACCGCCCGCCACGGACGGAAAGACGCACGACAACACAAAACCGCCCGCCCTCACGGTCGAGACACCGCACGTGAAATTACGATCGCACCGACACGAGCGCGGAAAAACAACAAATACACCGCCCGCCAGCGTAAACAACACTGAAGAAAATGGACACGGCAGAAGCCATGGCGGCCACGTCCCTGCACAGAAACAGCCCCGGACTCAAACAAACACACACAACATGGCAAACAAGTCCACACAGCAACCCACGCACAAATACACAGACAAAGTACACATCCCGAAAACACACCACCCCTGGACAAACAAATAAACCACAAAGCCCAGAACACCGGCCACAACACACCTGAAAACAACAGACCATCAGGACACACCCAAACAGGTAAGTACAAAAGCAGCCCCTCCACAGACCACAACCCCTTGCAACATTGCAAAGCAGAGAGGAGAGGAGAGGACACAGTGACACAGCAAGGACAGCAGCACACCACAGATACGCACACATCACACCCACCACCACCACCACCACCACCAAACACCGGCACCACAAACCCCCTGCACATCACACATCACACACCGCACCAGCACCACAAACACCATGGCATCACACAGAATGCCCAAGTTCACTTCCACTGAGCTGACGGTCATGGTCGACGAGATCGTCAAGGTGCACACACAAATCTATGGCAACCAGGTCCAGCACACACCACTAGCCACCAGAAACAGAATGTGGAACAGAATTGTAGACCAGGTCAATGCAGTCGGGACCGTACCCAGAAACAGAGGAGAGATAAACAAACGGTGGACCGACATCAAAAGCCTGGTCAAGAAGAAGGAGAGCAAAAACCGAGAGCTGGCTGCCACGACTGGCGGAGGGAATCCCGCGCATTACAAGACCTTCAAAGCGTGGGAGGAGAAGGTGCGAGTCATCATCCATCCGGAGATCCTCACCGGATTACCAGGGGGAGTGGAGGCCGGTAAGTACAAACAAATGTATACCAGCACACCGCTATGTACTCACATGCACTACCACCATGCCATAGCTCCGAGGGACAAACACCCCCATGTCCAGTACACAATCCACAACACATCACTCACACATGCAACAGGCACCACCACACACACAGCCCAAACATATCAACTAACAAAACTATGGGGGCATGTGTACACCCAGCCAGCCACGTAACTACCAACAGGTCCCCTAGTACTCCAGAAGCGCCACAACGAGCACCCCCACACCCATGTGGCAGCCGTAGCTGCACCAACCGACAAGTAACAGGTAAGTAGCCGCAACACAAAGGCAGTGGGTGGGAGGGGGACAGCTGAAGTACAACACACACCAGGCCCCTAGTCCTACAGCACAGCAAGGCGGAGCACCCCCACACCCATGTGGCAGCCGTAGCTGCACCAACCGACAAGTAACAGGTAAGTAGCAGCAACACAAAGCGCAGTGGGTGGGAGGGGGACATCTGAAGTACAACACACACCAGGCCCCTAGTCCCACAGCACAGCAAGGAGGAGCACAGCCCACACCCCACACCCACGTAGCAGCCACTGCAGTGGACACCGGCAGCCGACAGGTAGACATCCCGCCCCAGGACAAACGGTGTCAGTGGGTGTCCAGCCATCACCACGACCCATAACACCGCCCCCACCCCCACAGACCTGCAACATGGAGCACCCCCCGCCCATAACCATGTTGCATCCAGTCCAGTGCACGCTCAAAAACAACCTGCAGGTGGGAAACTGGACAGGGTGGGGTGACTGGAGGCATGAGGACTGAATTACGACTAACACATGGGACATGTCAAGTAGCAGAGGAACACGCAGCACTGCTCCCTGCCACAACCATGTGAACAATGTGCACACGGACATGAACCACAGAGTCACACCCCACATGACCCATCACAGACACAGCAACACCCAAGGAGCCACGTCTGCATGCACAAGTCACACTGATTACAGAACCACACGGCAGGCACAGTGCAACCCATCACACACAACTGCAACACCATCGAAGTCCTGTCGATGTAGCCCCCACTGCCTGTCAAGCACACATCCCACAACTATGCCCATGTAAGACATACCACACTAGACGCAACAGCGTGGAACAACATAAATGCACACGAACACCACTGGACCCATCAAACACACAGACACACAATGCACATACAACATACCATCCATCTCATCCGTCAGCCCCAGTCACATGAAAGGTATGTCATCCGAACAGCTGGTCCACACACAGTAGTCACGCAAAGAAACATGCCCATGATAAATCATGTGCCAGTAGTGAATGAAGCGCACGTCACACTGTGAGCAACTACACACATAACATGAGCCACACACCCCCGAGCACTGCAGTGATGCACATGGCACAGGGCAGCACGCACACCAAGGAATTGGACCATCTGCAATACGTCGTGTGGCACACAACCATCACTCACTCATAACAATGCGTCCAATTACATGGCCAGAAATCACAACAGACAGCAAATATGCAGGGTATGTCAGACATACACACACCTCAAACCATGCACTGTCATGTTGCCACAACACATGTCACGTTCTGCACCCATGGCACACAGTATGTACCCCCAAAGCATAGTTCATCTCAAATGCGTTTCAGGGGCTGACCCCCATTTTGCCATCTGCGTTTCGAAGCGTTACATTTGAACCCCAAGAGCATAGTACAAACCAACCTCCACGATGGGTCTGGAGTCCGCATACACCAGAGCCACAAAAAGCAGGAGCACAGCAACACACCCATCGGCATTGCCAATCCGTCCCATGCCACATGTCCACAGCACACAGTCCCATTGGCATGCCCACACAACAACAAATAGCACAGCCACACACACGGCTCCGGGAAACCTGTGCACGACTGTGCACGAACTGTGGATGTCAGACAACCTATACATACTTTGTCATGTGCAACACAATAACATATCTCATTCCCCCCACAGGTGACGAACTGCTGGATGCTGGAGATGGAGACAGCAGCCAGCACAGCCAGCCTGCAAGCCCCCAACAAGGACTCACGGATGTGGAGGATCTGTCCTCCGATTCGGACACGGACCACCCAGCAGGCCCATCTGGTGTGGCAGGGCCCAACCGCACCCCAGGCACCCTCCTACCCACCAACCCATCATCCAGGGCTGATGACCACTCACAGCCCCCTGCTGCCACTGTCGTTGCGGCCACTCCCACTGTTGTGGCGGCCACTCCCACTGCCGCAACCACCACCATCGCCGCAACAACCACCACCGCCGCGACCACCACCACGTCATCACCGGCCCCAGCACCAGCGCAAGTGGTGGTCCGGCCGACTGGGTCCACCCTGGGAGCCACAGCGAGGACCGTGGTGAGCAATGTGGCTAGTGGGCAGGCCGGTGGCAGCAGTACTGGTGGGAAGAGCAGGGTCAGGCCAACGCCAGCCTCCCCTGGGAGCCATGCCCTGCCTCAAATGGCCAGAGTCCTTGGGGCCTATGAAGAGGCCCAAGGACAATGGGCCAGGTCTGCTTCCGACACGCGGGAGGTCCTGGGGGTGTTGAGGTCCATGGACGCCCATATGGGCCAATTCGTGTCCCGTATGGACCAACTCGTGGACCTCATGGGCCAGCTGGTGGTGGCGGTGAGGTCACAGGCAAGGCCAGCAACACCACCTCCGCCACCACCTGCTAGGGCGCAGGGTTGGCCAGCAGTGTCCAGTTCCCCTGCGTCCACAGCCAGTGAGCACACCTCACCCACCACCAGCAGGTCGCCACCACACCCCCCCCTCCCAAACGTGGAAGGGGCCGTCCGAAGTGGAAACAGATGTCCCGGCAGGACTTCGCACGCTCCAGACGCAAGTGAGGCAGCCAGCCATCCTTGACCACCCACTGCATTGACTTGGACTACGATCCCACCCCACACAGCCATCAGAATGGCATGTGTCTGTTGGACTAGGGACATAGAACTAGTGGGTACACCCTGAGCATCACGCAGCCATGGCCGACAGCTCATTGTCACTGCACGCAACACTCATGTCATCACCTTGCACACAATGACATGTCACAGTTGAAAATAAATGCACCTTTTACACAAACTGCTGTCTGTGCACTGTGTTTATTGAACGATGATCAACCGCCACCTTGAGCAGAAAAGCATTGGATGTGTGGCATGGCGATGGGTGGGACAGGAGGGGCTGTAGGGACCTAGGGGGGGAGACAGAACAGGAGCACATTCAATGAGTGTGTCACACACCCATCACACAGTACATGTCAACAACTACAAGCAATGTACACACATCGCACAGAGCAATAGGGCACAATGCCACAGCCACCGTCAGTGGCATACAAACCTGGACATGGACCATTGACACACAGCACACAGTGAACAAAAGGCCTCCGTGACACAGCACACAGACACCTGCACAACTACAGCCACATCAGCCGTCGTACATGGACACTCACCGTCAAGTGAAGTAGCGGGCGATGAGCTGCTGACGGACATTCACAGCTTCCTCCTCTCCGCTGTCTTCCTCACTCGAGCTGTCCTGGTCTGCAGGCTGGGGCCCTGGTTGATCTCCGTCATCCACAATTAGGGGGATCTGCTTTCGAATGGCCAGATTGTGCAGCATGCAGCAAGCCACCACTATCTGGCACACCTTCTGTGGGGAGTATGCCAGCGCACCCCCGGTGCGGTCCAGGCATCTGAACCTGGACTTGAGGAGGGCAAAGGTACGCTCGACCACACGTCTGGTCCTCCCATGTGCCTCATTGTAGCGGTCATCTGCTGGGGTCCGAGGATTTCGTAATGGACTGAGCAGCCAGGGCCCATTCGGGTAAGCCGAGTCACCTGGGCGTGGGGGACACAGAGAACCGTTGCAATTCAAACAGGACAGTAGACAGCATCCTTAAGCCAGCACGCTACACAACTCCACATACTCACCGACAATCCAGCCACGGTCCTGTTGCAGATTGGTCATCAGTCGTGGTAATATGCTGTTTCGCATGATGTGCGCGTCATGGGCCGAGCCTGGGAACTTTGCACACACGTGGGAGATGACCATGTCCGCAAGGCACACCACTTGCACATTCAGGGAGTGCGTGTGCTTCCGGTTGCGGAAGAGCTGCTCAGTGGCCTGTGGTGGGACAAGGCCAACATGGGTGCAGTCAATGGCACCAACAACGTGTGGGATCCGTCCAAGGGAATAGAATGCACCCTTCACTGCCGCCAACTCACGTGCCCTGGGAATCGGATGTACCTGTTCCTGTACAGCATCATGGCTGCCAGTACATCCCTCAGCACCATGCTGAACATGGGCTGGGACATCCCACCTCCACTGCCCACTGTGTGCTGGAATGACCCAGTGGCGAAAAATGCAGTGCAGCCATCACCTTAGCCGTGGGGGTGAATGCTGTTGGATACACCCTGCGAGGACGGAGGTGGGGTTCCAACATGGCACATAGTCGATGCAGGGTTGGTCGATCCAGACGAAATTTCCGGATGACCTCAGAATCCTCCATGTCCGCCAACAATTGGTAAGGGCGGTAAATGTTTGGTCTCCGCCTAGGAAAGATGGAAGTGGACACATGTCAAAGCAACACGCCACATGACATTTTCACATACACATAACTGATATGATAGAGCAAGAACATGAGTCACAGAACAGCTGTCATGCAGGGACAGCACAGCCACAATACACTTACACAGGTCTCCCACCAATAGCAATGGGCAGTGACACAAACCATTGCTATGTGCATGCACATGGGGATCCAGGCCTCAATGACCTGTGAGGCGTGCTGATGGGGACTGACTGCATATCCGGCAAGCGGCAACACCACGGCAACATGACTGGCTGCTGTGCATCACACTGCTTCCGAGGCTGGATGAGTATGGCACACACCAACGACGATGTGGGCACAGGCTGAGCGGCCAAGACAAGTGGGACCTGTGGCACGAGGGGATATGAGACAGTCATTGGTGTCACCACTGCACCCTATGTGCAGCACTGTACGGATCACACCTCCAGAAGCATTGTCAGGTGTACACATTGACAGCCCCATGCCAACACGGCTGTGTGCTTGCAAATACACATCACATGTGACACGTAACCTTGCACGTGCCAAGTGGCAGATGTACATAGTGAGAGATGACATGCGTGTGCATATGCGTATACCATGCACCCATGCCAATGTGCAGATGATGACATGCTAACAGACATGTGGGGGCCAGCCACTGGCCGTCCCTGCCTATGCACACGGCATGTTGTGGCCCCGTCCATTGTGCACCTGCACCCACACGCACATCATGGCCACACCTGCAGATGCAGTGCGCACATCATACTGTGTGGTGCACATGGCATCAGCGGACTGTCACCAACATGGGCCAGGCCATTACGGCCAACTCCGATGACCCTCGCGGTTGCACCCTGCGTGTTCCACTATGGAGGTAGGCGTCCCGGGCCAGCTGGGTGCAGGCCAACGTCTGCAATTGCCAATGCAGGTCTCAGTGCACTTGTTGCTCGTGTGAATGTCAGGCTGGGCCATGCTGCCCCTCTCAGTCCCAGCAAGCCTGGCCTGCACATTGACTGCACAATGCCAGTAGGTGACAGCACCGACTGCCTAGTGGGTTGCATGTGTCTCCTGTTCAGGACCCTCCAGATGGGCGCTAACTCAGTACTGACTATTGGACACACCATGTCTCGTGATAGGGATGTGTGTGTGGGATGGTGGCACTGAATGTGACCTCCGTTGCGTGGTGGGCCATGCACAGGGCGAGTACGTCGATGATTGCACAGTGTTGGTCACAGTGGGTGCACCCACACAGATGTGTTGCCCTATGTTCATTTTCTATGTCCGCATGATGATGGACTGTAGGTGTGGGCAGACTACACATTGGTCGATGTGCTGTCAATTTGAATGTGCCTTCACACCAGGCACAGCTGCCCCTGCACATGTGACCCCTGCTGCACTCGCTGCTGGGTCTGTGGAGCTGATGCACCATCTGTGCGTGGGGCGGACAGCTCTCCTCACTTCCGTCATTGCGCATGTCGTCACTTTGCCGCAGGTGACATGGATCATGGAGGGCCCACATGTACGCGTGGGTGGCCTCAACAAGTGTGTCCAATGGTTGTCACCCCCAGTCAGTGCTTCGAATGTGAATGATGTTGTGCTGGTGCTAATTTCAATGTGGCGGGTGGATGGGGCTAGGTGCGGGCTTACATGCAGGACATGGGAGGGTGATCGGATTAGCGACTAGTTGCAATACACACGGGGCACGTCTTTTCCTGTCCACATCAGGGTCATTCCTTGAACTCACTGACAGTAATACAGTCGTCTTTGTCCCTGTCCTCATGGCCTCCCCTCTCTCCCCCCAATATGCATTTGCACCTGTGGGGCTAGCGCATGCAGATGCAGCCCCAAGCTCGCCCCGGAGAGGCCAAGGAGTGTATGTGTGGGTCCAGTTGAACGAGTGGTCTGTCTCACGGCATGATGTGTGGCGGGACGCCGTCCACCTGCGTGGTGCCCCGACTCGAGACCCGGGCAACATAGACAATGCATAGCAGTCTCCGCAGTCCAGATACACCACCTGCGACACACAGAGGCTGTAGATGCCCTAGCGGCCCATGCCGCGTCCATCTGGGGCTGATGGACCCACACATTCACTCTTTTGCCTCACTTTGGCGGGCTCGGAGGTGCTTGCGCACGCGCTGGCTTCTCTGTTGCAACGGCATGTGACGTGTGTGGAGATGTAGGCAATGGGTGGGATGGTGCGAGCCACCTTCCGTGACGTCACTCCTGCTCGTGATGTGTGCGTCCCCCAATACTTCCATATGACTTGAGCCATGCTACACATTGAGGATGTTTTGCCTGCGTGATGTGTCCCGGAGGAGCGCGCCGAGTCCTCTCCCCCACCATGCTCCACTGCCATCCCGTGCCCTGGATTGCCTGTGCCGGTTGACAATGTTGGGGATACACCTGGTCGGCAGGGGCTGTGTGTGCCTTGTCAAGGGCCTGGCGGGCGCACAACTGGATCCAGCTTGTCCACAGAGGGTGGGCTGACGTGTACGCCTGATACCGCATTGTTCGTGTGCCCGGCTGCTGTGCACACACGTGTTCACATCCCCCCGACAGGTGGCCTTTGACATTGCCCAGGGAAGCGGTAATGTGCAGTTCCGGACCCCTCCCGACACAGCGTGTTTCAACTTTGCATGTGCGCATCTACCCGTCACACCCACCCACCTGAGCGAAGCGTCACTCCCGCTTCACACGACACATGTGTGTCTTCCACAGTTGTGCTACTCATTTGCGTTGACATCGAATGACAGTGGACTACATAGTCATGTCACGACTGCCGTGTACATCACACACTCTCATCATCTCACATTCGTACTTGTGAAAGGAATCAGCAGAGACAGTTTCTTTCTTCAAACCATGTATTGTGACTTATGTCCTCTGTGATGCAGTATAGTGGACACTACTGGCAGCGGTATGCATGTGGAGGATATACTGAGCATGATTACACATAGCTAAGGGTGTAGGGGTACATGTGATTAGCTGTTGCATGTGGGATGTGGGCTTCAGAGTTACATCTGCTTGGCTGTTGCTGTGCTAATGTTCATTTGCAAGTAGCTGCGGTGCTGCGGACTTTGACACAGACGGTATACATTTAGCCTACCAGACCGCTTGGCATCATGGGCACAGTCCATCTCAGTTCCATGTGACAGGTGTGCTGCTGTTGTTACTCATGCACGCGTGCGTGTGAGTTGACATCAGGGCATGGGCTTACGTGCATGCAACGGCGTCCCACTTGTTGTTGCCATATGGTGGATACTGGACATGTCACAGTCACTGGGGTCGTGTTGTTGTTGTATGCACTTGTCGTCCATGCAAAGGTCCTGTTACGGGATTTCCGGGGAGGGGGAAAAGGGGTGCAGCTCTCACATACTCCAGCCGGGCGATTCCTGTCCACTGTGCGGTGCATATGTCCATGGGCGCAGGATCCATGTCATGGCATAGTTGTACGTGCAGTTCTGTCCATGTGGGTGCGATACACATATCCCATGCCACTGCCTCCCCCGATACATGCAGAGTTCCTGGATGTGATGGGGAACGGAGTGCATGTCCCGGACACATCCGATGTCATGGCAGTGTCGTTGATGGTGTGGTATCAGTTGCAGGTCGTTTGGTATGGCTGTTGTGGTGGTTACTGGCCAGTCCGTGCGGAAGCTAAGCATGGGTACAGTGTCGGACATCATGGCTCAATTGGGGGATTGCGTCGGGGTCCTACGAATTGACAGGTTGACAGGTATGCGATGGCTTCCTGCAGGGCTTCCATTTCATTGGTGGTATACATGTTTGCCAGCCAATGTAGCGGATGGTGGCTGTCACGGTGTTGTTCGTAAGTTGTCCCTTGTAGGAGCATGATGGGGCATGCTGGGTGACATTCGATGTAGCTGTGATCCATGATCCGTCGTGTGGAGGTACAGTGGTCCCATTGCAGTGTGGGTCCGATGTTCGCCACATACGCCATGCCCCCATAGGCTGAACAGGCCCTGTCGTGTGCGTCCAGAGGGTGGAATAGTGGTAGCAGGTCCGCCCTTGGACATGCCGGGTTGGAGAGGCACAACTCCACAGGATGGTGGAAGGGACACCTCCGACAGTAGAAGACGGGTATGACGCAGCTGAACAATGCGATGCGGTAAGTCAGTCGGTAACTTACGTTCAGCAGGGATAGGGGTTCGCATCCCAGTAGCTGTATCAGGTTGTGTTTGTACAGCTTGACCTGTTTGGCGTAGTTGGGTAGGTGTGTTGTAGGTGCCATTTTGCTGCGGGGCGATGTGGTGGCGTGCTCCGGCTGTGTGTGCAGTCTGCAGTGTGCAAGCTCCGAGGTTGCTGTGAGGTCTGTGATGGTCTTAGGGGGGCAGGACTTGTGTTCTGTTAGCTTGTGCGGAGGACACAGGCCCTCATCCCACGTGCTTCTCTGAATGTTCAAGGTCAGTGGTGTGTGACTCCTTCCAGATAACTTGCATGGGAACGGCATGGGGGAGTTTTATATTTTTTCTTTGCCGTTCGGTATGTTCTTAGGTGATATGCGCTATCTGCCCTGTGGTCGGTTTCCTCTGCATGCCTGTGTTGGTCTTTTTTGGGACAATGGCTGTATTCTCCGGCTTGTTTAGTCGGGATGTGGTTTCGGAGTTGGAATGGAAGGTCATTCAGTGCTGTCTGCTCTCCCGTGTGTGGGCGGCAGGCTGTGTTTCCGCTATGCGTTGGGCCTTGTGTGTGGGGGTCATTCTTGGGTCCACCTGTTGTCGGTCCCCGGGCTCTTTGGTGTTCTGTTTTGTATGTCTGGTTCATGGGTGCAGGGTGGTATGGGTGTTTCTGTGTGGTACTGGCGTACCTCTTCCCGACGGGGCCCATGTTCTACTGGGTGGTGTTGCCGCCGCTGTGTGCTTCGCCATGTTTGTCACACAGGGGTGTGTCCTGATGTTGCGTGACTTCACTGACATGTGGGCGTCAGTTGTGTGATGTTGGGTGTTGTCCGTGAATTGGGCGTTGGGGACATGACTGTGGCAGGCCTGTCACGTGTCATGTGCCTTCTAGGTGTGGCTGGTGTGTGTGGTGCTTGGTTGTGTCCCTGTGCTGTTTGTGTGCGACGCATACATGGCGTTATGGTTGGGCGCTGAGTTGTGCGCATGTGTGGCTGCGTCATCGCCGCTGTGCTGCGGTGCCGTGACGGGGTCGTTAGTTCCTGGTCCCAGGTGGTGTGCCCATGATAGTTGCGAGTTGTTGCACTTTGCCCTGTGTTACATTTGTGGGTGCAGTGGTGGATGTGTCTTGTCCACGCAGGGGTGTTGGGGGGTGCCATGTCCTCCTTTTCCGCACTTGCACTGTGTGCGCTGTTTGCGTGCCCTTGTTGTGTGTGTGCCTACCTGCGTCTCCGCGGTACGTTGCCTCCTTGGTGGTGCATCAGGTATAGCATGGGGAGGGCCTGCAGTGCTGGATTCATGCTCGGGGGGTCGCCTCTTCGGTGTCTGTGCTCGGCGTTCGGGTTTCCGCCTCACTTTCACGTGCGGTGTCTCTTAGCCGTGGGAGCTGTTTGTTTGCGGCATCGTAATTTGTACGCCGGGCGGTACGTGATTTCGTCTGGCGGTGTGTCTCCATTGGGCTGCGCCGCTACGTGAGCGGGCGCACTTTGATGGCGGACGGCGTCGCTGGCTTGCCGGCGGTGTTTGGCTGCCTTTTCACATCGTAATTTGGCGGGCGTGTGGGCTGCGGCATGCGGGCGGTAACTGGTGGTTTTTGCATCCGCCAGCACGGCGGTAGTGCTTCCGCCCGCCATCGTAATGGGCCCCTATATTTTTGTAAACGATATTTAACACATCGATATTTTTGCAATCGATATTAATTACCTAACAATCGATATTCTTTACCACAATATTTTTTACATCGATATTTCTTACCCATGATATTTTTCCCTCGATATTTCTGTAGGGCGATATATATACATCGATATTCTTTCTCTGTACCATTTATATAGCACTAAGAGAACAATGCTTTTTTTTCTCTCAGAGCTTCCATTCTAGAACAAGCTGACAAAATAAAAAAAGTGATTTCAAAGTGCAATGTGTGAGAGAATAGGATTGGTTACTCAAGTTACTAAGCATAATACTGGTAGGGCCCTCCAATCTGACACTGCTCTTCTCTACTCGTCAGGGTCCTGGTTCCAATCACTCTCATATATGAAGCAGTCTCTCAGATACCTTGAAACTAGTATCTTCATGCAACAGCCCATCAGTTGTTCTGCCTTGTATTTCTTTGTTTTCTTCTTTAGACTTATTAGCCAAAAGTCTGATAGTGTCTTGTCTTTTCTGAGGATGTACCATGAACACCAGAGATGGTGAGCTTATCCACAAGATAAGGATAAGATGGGGCGCTGGAGGTAACAGCTTTGTAGATGATGCTGTATACATATACACACACGTCTATATATATATATATATATATATATATATATATATATATATATATATATATATATATATATATATTACCTACTGGCGGTCGCCAGTAGATAGTTATAGTTACAACCTATTGTCCATAGGAAATCCGCGACATTCTATTTGAAATAACGTTGGCGCCGGTTGACGAATCTTCGTGAAAGTTTCAACTTGTTGGGGCGCTCCGCTCCGCTCCTACCCTGAAAGTCTCGGGGTGATACGTGAAGCGGGGGCCGAGAAAAAGGGGGTCCCAAAACGCGTTTTCCCCATTCATTTTTCCATAGGAACATTTAGTCGCAGCTACAGCCCGAACTGCTGAACGGAATTACACCAAATTTGGCAAAGAGGTAGCCCTTGGTTCAGACTGGTGCCTTTTGCTTAAATGGTGTAAATCCGTTCAGTAGTTCCTGAGAAATTCACAAGTAAAGTCACATATATATCTATGGGCGCGTCGGATACGCGTACCCTCCCGATCACGAGCTGCATGCTAATTGGCTGTCAACACTCCAAATCAAGAAGTGTTGGCAGCCATTTTGTCCTCGGTAGAACCGAGTGACAGAAACAAGTGCGCAAAGCGCAAAAGGGGGCAGGGTAGAAACACCCTGACCCCTAGGTCTGCTCAGGGGGTCCCACAAGGACCCCTGGGCAGAAAAAGATTTTTTTTTTAAATCGGCGGGATGCGCTTAGGGTGCGCGTATCCCGCCGAGAAAAAAAGAAACAAGTGCGCAAAACGCACAAAGGGGGCAGGGTAGAAACACCCTAACCCTAAGCCTGCTCAGGGGTCCCACAAGGACCCCTGGGCAAAAAGCATTTTTTTTTTTTAAATCGGCAGGATGCGCTCAGGGTGCGCGAATCCTGCCGAAAAAATTCGAAGCGCGGTCTCCGCGCTTCGATGTTAATTGGCCCCGGGTGGCCCAAGTCCCGGGGGCATGGTGGGGGATAATTTAATGTGTGGGGGCCTCAAAGGGCCCCCAAGCCCAGGGACCGCCACCCCCGGGGCTTTTAAAAAATGGTGCGGGAGGGCTCTGAGCCCTCCCGCAGCCCCGGGACCACCACCTCCCCGGGCTTTTTTATTAATTTAACAACCTGTGTGGGGGCTCCAGCCCCCACACGCCCGAGACCGCCACCTCCCCGGGGCACTAACAAATTAAATTGGGGGTCCGTTTTGGACCCCCGAAGCCCGGGGACCACCACCTCCCCGGGGCTGTGCTGATGTAGGGAGGGGGCCGCGCGGCCCCCTCCTGGAGCACTTGATGGCCCTGGGGACCACCACCCCCAGGGCCGGCTCCTGCAGTGTCCCGGGGTGCCTACCCCGGGACACTGTAGTTTGCTATGGCAGGACGGGAGCCTCGCGGCTCCCGTCCTGCCATAGCAAACTGCTTTGGATATTGGAAGAGAGAGCAGGAAACCTGCTCTCTCTTCCAATATCCAAAGCACATTGCTTTCCACATGGGGAGCAGCATGTCAGCTGCTCCCCATGTGAAAAGCAATGCCGGCTCCCAAGGGACGTGGGGAGCCGGCGGGACTGTGGGGGATTGGGGACCCCCACAGTCCCCTAACGGAGAAGGAGCCAGCCCCGGGGATGGGGTCCCCGGGGCAAGTAGTGGCCCAGGAGGGGGCCACGCGGCCCCCTCCCCAAAAAAGAAAAATTTTAAAAATTTAAAAAAATGGAAAGGCCGGCCCCGGGGATGGGGTCCCGGGGCCTTAAATGGCCAGAGGAGGGGGCCACGCAGCCCCCTCCAAAGAATAAAAATTAAAAGGCCATGCCCCGGGGATGGGGTCCCCGGGGCCAATACAGGCCCAGGGAAAGGGGCCACGCGGCCCCCTTCCCGTTTTTTTAATTAAAAATTTAAAAAAGGGGTAAGGCCCTGGGGGATGGGGTCCCCAGGGCATAAAAACAGGAAAAAGGAAGGGGGCCACACAGCCCCCTTCAGGGGACAAAAAAAATTTAAAAAAACAATCGGGCCCGCAGGCCCCGCCCCTTCCTTCACCACTCTGCAAACGCGCCCCTGGCGCGTTTGCAGAGAGGACAATTCCCCTTGAATACTGGGGGTCCCTGGGGGCCAACTAGCCCACCAGGAACCTCCAATATGCGCCAGGGGCTGCGTTGCAGAGACGTGTAGAGAGGCCACACCCCTTTTACACCTCTCTGCAACGCAGCTCTGTGGCGCTTTTGGAGGTATATGGTGGGCTAGTTGGACTCCGAGGACCCTCAGGATTCAAGGGACTTAATCCCCCAACTTAAAACGCGCCACGGGGCGCATTTGCACAGTGGTGAAGGGAGGGGCGGGGCTTCAGGTGACATGTGTGCAAACAGGCCCCGTGGCGCGTTTTAAGATGGGGAATTAAATCCCCTTCAATCCTGAGGGTCCCTGGGGGCCAACTAGCCCAACAGGTACATCCAGAAAGCGCCACAGAGCTGCGTTGCAGAGAGGTGTAAAGGGGTGTGGCCTCTCTACACGTCTCTGCAACGCAGCCCCTGGTGCATATTGGAGGTTCCTGGTGGGCTAGTTGGCCCCTAGGGACCCTCAGGATTCAAGGGGACTTAATCCCCCAACTTAAAACGCGCAACGGGCGCGTTTGCACAGATGTCACCTCAGGCCCCGCCCCTCCCTTCACCATTGTGCAAATATTCCTCTAAAATCAGCCGAAATACGAATTCCGATTTACTCACCTGTTATCAGGAGAGACCTCAGTGCTGCATCTTTCAGCCCAGTACTGGTCCTGAAAAGTAATTTTAACCGTACTTACGGTAACTTGAATTTCCTTCATAGGCTAACATTGACTGGTTTCACTTGGAAATTCTTCTAAGTGTGGAGTTTTGGAACTTTAAAATATTCCTCTAAAATCAGCCGAAATATGAATTCCGATTTACTCACCTGTTATCAGGAGAGACCTCAGTGCTGCATCTTTCAGCCCAGTACTGATCCTCAAAAGTAATTTTAACCGTACTTACCAGTAACTTGAATTTCCTTCCATAGGATATCATTGCCTGCTTTTGCTGAAAAAGTATCTAAGTGTTGATTTTTGAAACATACAAATATTCCTCTAAAATCAGCCGAAATCCGAATTCTGATTTACTCACCTGTTATCAGGAGAGACCTCAGTGCTGCATCTTTCAGCCCAGTACTGGTCCTGAAAAGTAATTTTAACCGTACTTACCAGTAACTTGAATTTCCTTCCATAGGCTAACATTGACTGGTTTCACTTGGAAATTCTTCTAAGTGTGGAGTTTTGGAACTTTAAAATATTCCTCTAAAATCAGCCGAAATACGAATTCCGATTTACTCACCTGTTATCAGGAGAGACCTCAGTGCTGCATCTTTCAGCCCAGTACTGATCCTCAAAAGTAATTTTAACCGTACTTACCGGTAACTTGAATTTCCTTCATAGGCTAAGATTGACTGGTTTTCAGCAAAAAAGTTTCAAAGTGTTGATTTTCACAAACTACAAATATTCCTTAAAAATCGCCTGTATGACTTAAACGCATTTTTTCAACTGTTTACAGGAGATGCACCAGTGCTGGATCCAGGATCCAACACTGAGTAAGAAAAAAGTAACGATAACAGTTTTTACCTGCTAAGTGAATTTCCTTCCATAGGATAACATTGGTGATTCTATGAGAAAAAGTTTCTAAGTGTCAACTTTTAAAATACAATAATATTCCTTAAAAATCACGACTGTAACCAAAACGCTTTTACTCAACTGTTTACAGGAGATGTACCAGGACTGAATCTAGGATCCAGTCCTGTGGTTACAAAAGTAATCCATAAAGTAACTAATTGCATTTAACTAGAAATTCACATTGAGCTGAATGTTGCATTGTGTTTGAAAATGTGTTGCCCATTGCAACAACTGTAACTACTGTACTTAAAAGTCTATTGCCTATCTGCAAAGTATTTAAACTAAAGTAATTCATTATGAGAAAGTATTTTTTGTAATGTAATGTATAATGTAATTACAATGTAATTTAAAAAATAAAATATGTAAAAAAATTGTTTCTAAAAATGTAGTAAATCAGTATGAAAAAAATTAATATAACAATTAATACATTTAAAAATTGTCATTTACAAAACCTTTGAAATTCACTGAAAAAACGGTAGGTTTCAGGCACGTTATAGTTAGAAATTAGCATTTAAAAAACCTTTGAAATTCACTGAAAAAACCATAGGTTTCAGACACGTTATAGTTACAAATTAGCATTTAAAAAACCTTTGAAATTCACTGAAAAAACCATAGGTTTCAGACACGTTATAGTTACAAATTAGCATTTAAAAAACCTTTGAAATTCACTGAAAAAACCATAGGTTTTAGGGACAGTTTTAGTTACTTGGACATTGCACTCGTACAAAACCCGTGAAATTCCCCGTTATAGTTAGTTCAGCTAACTATAACTCGCGCCCGCAATGCACTGCTGATGACGTCACATATTACATCACTCATGACATGGTCAGTGACATCACTGATGACATCACTGATGACATCTCAAATGACATCACTGATGACATCATCCACGTGATAATCTGATGCACCTCCTCACACCCTAATATAACAGTTTGATACACCCACTCTAAATTACAGACTGCCATTCGCAAAACCATAGACACTCCAACACCAATAACTACATACCCACTCACTGATTCTTAGGTCTACACACACACATCCACTCACTCACCCGTACAGTCACTCATACTTACGGTCACTCAGTACAGGACTATCATATGCACTCTTACTCCTATATAGACACTCAAACAACGCCACTCATCCATAGAGATACTCACACACCTAGTCAGTCATGCAAATAATTAAACACACTGCCATTTACTCACCTATACAGTTATACACACACCAGCTCACTTACTCATACAAATAGTAGCACATTGTTACGCTCTTATACAATCACTGATACAAGCACACACTCATCCATACAGCCACTATCACAATCACTCACTCTTGCTTATAGCTATTTATATACTCCAACACACATATATACTGCCTTTCACATATGTAGTTACTCACACATGTACCACTGGGACATACATTCACTCACTAACACACTCTTACACACACTTACCCACCCATACAGTCTATCACAGATGCACTCTTGAAACCATCCACCCAGTGAATCACCCACTCACACATCTATGCACAGAGTTGCACACACCCCTCCCACACAAACACTCAGGCACCCATACAGATACTCAGACAAGCATTCAATAACTCATATAGACACTCATTTAGCTATTCACAAACACATGCAGCCACTTACACAGCAACAGACAGACGGATACAGACATTCACCCAGTTTAGTCACTAACCCATGCATTCAGTAAGATACGTTAAATCACTCACTTATAGAGTCAGTCACGCACCTACTAAATCATCCATACAGACACTTACACACCCACTCATTCTTCAATACGTCTTTTCCTATATATATTAAAAATATTTAAACTTTACAGAAACACACAGTCACTGGATGATGTCATCAGTGATGTCATTTGAGATGTCATCAGTGATGTCATCAGTGATGTCATCAGTGATGTCACTGACCATGTCATGAGTGATGTAATATGTGACGTCATCAGCAGTGCATTGCGGGGCGCGAGTTATAGTTAGCTGAACTAACTATAACGGGGAATTTCACGGGTTTTGTACGAGTGCAATGTCCAAGTAACTAAAACTGTCCCTAAAACCTATGGTTTTTTCAGTGAATTTCAAAGGTTTTTTAAATGCTAATTTGTAACTATAATGTGTCTGAAACCTATGGTTTTTTCAGTGAATATATATATATATATTACCTACTGGCGGTCGCCAGTAGATAGTTAGAGTTAGGACCTATTTTCCATAGGAAATCCGCAACATTCTATGTGAAATAACTTTGGCGCCGGTTGACGAATCTTCGCGAAATTTTCAAAACTTGTGGGGCGCTCCGGTCCGCTCCCATCCTGAAAGTCTCGGGGTGATTCGTCACGTGGGGGCCGAGAAAAAAGGGGGTCCCAAAACGTGTTTTCCCCATGCAATTTTCCATAGGAACCTTTAGTCGCAGCTACAGCCCGAACTGCTGAACGGAATTACACCAAATTTGCCAAAAAGGTAGCTCTTGGTTCAGAGTCGTGCCTTTTGCTTAAATGGTGTAAATTCGTTCAGTAGTTCCTGAGAAAATCAAAAGTAAAATCACATATATATCTATGGCCGCGTAGGGTCCGCGCATCTTCCCGATCACGAGCTGCAAGCTAATTGGCTGTCAAGTGGCTGTCAACACTCCAAATCAGGAAGTGTTGGCAGCCATTTTGTGCCTCGGTAGAACCGAGGCACAGAAACAAGTCGCAAAACGCAAAAAGGGGTCAGGGTAGAAACACCCTGACCCCCTAGGTCTGCTCAGGGGGTCCCACAAGGACCCCCTGGGCAGAAAAAAACATTTTTTTTTTTTAAATCGGCGGGATGCGCTTAGGGTGCGCAGATCCCGCCATGAGTAAAAAAAAAACAAAGCGCGGTCTCCCGCGCTTCGAGGCTTTTTTGCCCCCGGGTGGGCCAAGTCCCGGGGGCATGCGGGGGGTGGGTTTATATTTTATGGGGGGCCTCTAAGGCCCCCCAAGCCCTGGGGAAGGCCACCCCCGGGGCTTTATATAAATAATGCTGGCGGGGGGGCACATGGCCCCCCCGGCAGCCCCGGAGACCGCCACCCCCCGGGGCTTATTTTTTTAATAAAACAATTACCTGTGTGGGGGGCTCCAGCCTCCCACACGCCCGGGACCGCCACCTCCCGGGGCACTAATTAAAGAAATGTGGGGGTCCGTTTCGGACCCCGAAGCCCGGGGACCACCACCTCCCGGGGCTGTGCAATTGAAGGGAGGGGGCCGCGCGGCCCCCTCCTGGAGCCTGTGGTGGCCCTGGGGACCGCCACCCCCAGGGCCGGCTCCTGCAGGGTCCCGGTGTGCCTACCCCGGGACACTGCTGTTTGCAATGGCAGGACGGGAGCCTCGCAGCTCCCGCCCTGTCATTGCAAACTAGCTAGCTTCATTGAAGCGAGAGCAGGAAACCTGATCTCGCTTCAATGAAGCAAGCAGATTGCTTTTCCATAAGGGGAGCTGCATGTCAGCAGCTCCCTTATGGAAAAGCAATGCCGGCTCCCGCAGGACGCGGGGAGCCGGCGGGACCTGTGGGGATTGGGGACCCCCCCACGGTCCCCAACGAGTGGCCAGGCCCCGGGGGATGGGGTCCCCGGGGACATTAGTGGCCTGGGAGGGGGGCCACGCAGCCCCCTCCCCAAAAATATATATATATTTTTTTTTAAACGTAAAGGCCGGCCCTGGGGGATGGGGTCCCCGGGGCCTTAAATGGCCTGAAGAGGGGGGCCATGCAGCCCCCCTCCAAATATTTTGTTATTAAAAAAAGAGGGCATGCCCCGGGGGATGGGGTCCCCGGGGTCAATAGAGGCCCAGGGAAGGGGGGCCACACGGCCCCCTTCCCGTTTAAAAAAAAAAATTTAAAAGAAAATTCTCAGGCCCCGGGGATGGGGTCCCCGGGGCCAAGAGTGGCCGAGGAAGGGGGCCACGCAGCCCCTCCCATAGAAAACAAAAAGAAAGAGAAAAAAAAGACCGGCATCGTGCCGGAGGCCCCGCCCCTCCCTGCAGCAGTCTGCAAACGCACCCCTTGGCGCGTTGTAAGAAGGGGAAGTAATTCCCTTGAATACTGGGGGTCCCTGGGGGCCAACTAGCCCACCAGGAACCTCCATTATGCGCCAGGGAGCTGCGTTGCAGAGAGGTGTACAGAGGCCACGCCCCTTTTACACCTCTCTGCAACGCAGCTCTGTGGCGCTTTTTGGAGGTACATGGTGGGCTAGTTGGACTCCAAGGACCCTCAGGATTCAAGGGGACTTAATCCCCCAATTTAAAACGCGCAACGGGGCGCGTTTGCATAGTGGTGAAGGGAGGGGGCGGGGCTACAGGTGACATGTGTGCAAACAGGCCCCGTGGTGCATTTTAAGATGGGGAATTAAATCCCCTTCAATCCTGAGGGTCCCTGGGGGACAACTAGCCCACCAGGTACGTCCAGAAAGCGCCACAGAGCTGCGTTGCAGAGAGGTGTAAAAAGGGGCGTGGCCTCTGAACACCTCTCTGCAACGCAGCTCCCTGGCGCATACTGGAGGTACAGGGTGGGCTAGTTGGACCCCAGGGACCCTCATGATTCAACGGGACTTAATCCTCCAACTTAAAACGCCCAACGGGGCGCGTTTGCACAGTGGTGAAGGGAGGGGGCGGGGCTTGAGGTGACATGTGTGCAAACAGGCCCCGTGGAGTGTTTTAAGTTGGGGAATTAATTCCTCTTGAATCCTGATGGACCCTGGGGGCCAACTAGCCCACCAGGTACCTTCAGTAAGCACAACAGAGTTGCATTGCAGAGAGGTGAAAAAAGGTGCGTGGCCTCGGAACGCCTCTCTGCAACTCAGCTCTGTGGTCCTAACTGTAGGTACCTGTGGGGCTAGTTGGGGCTCAGGGACACTCAGGATTCAAGGGGACTTAATCCCGCAACTTAAAACGTGACACGGGGTGCATTTGCACACATGTCACCTCAGGACCCCCCTCTCTTCACCACTGTGCAAACGCGCCCTGTAGCGCGTTTTAAAAGGTAGTTTTAATCCCCCTGCCCTATTATGTACTAGGGACTTACAGAGGAGGTCATGCTAATCACAGGGGTACCCCAACGCATAGTGTTCCCTAGTGTATGTAGGTGTTTACACTGTAGGTGTCTTTTAGCATAGCACTGGCTCTGGTTAGTCAGAGTCAGTTACCACCAGTACACGTCGGAAAAAGTTGTGGGCACAGGATGATTTTGGAACAAGGCCTCTTTCTGCTCCTCTGATGGTTCTTTCTGCACATCTTTTGCTTCTTCCTGCACTTTTCTTCGTCTTTGTGGACTTCTGTTGCTTCTTTCTGCATTTCTTTTGCTTCTTTCTGTGCGTTTTTTCTTCTTTCTTCACATGTCCTACCTCTGTAGGCATAGTTAGAAACTAGCTTTTAAAAAACCTTTGAAATTCACTGAAAAAACCATAGGTTTCAGACACGTTATAGTTAGAAATTAGCATTTAAAAAACCTTTGAAATTCACTGAAAAAACCATAGGTTTCAGACACGTTATAGTTAGAAATTAGCATTTAAAAAACCTTTGAAATTCACTGAAAGAACCATAGGTTTTAGGGACAGTTATAGTTAGTTGGACATTTCACTCGTACAAAACCCGTGAAATTCCCCTGTTATAGTTAGTTCAGCTAACTATAACTCGCGCCCCCGCAATGCACTGCTGATGACGTCACATATTACATCACTCATGACATGGTCAGTGACATCACTGATGACATCACTGATGACATCTCAAATGACATCACTGATGACATTACTGATGACATCATCCATGTGATAATTTGATGCATCTTCTCACACCCTAATATAACTTTTGGTACAGCCACTGTAAATTACAGACTGCCATTGTCAAAACCATAGACACTCCAACACCAATAACTACATACACACTCACTGATTCTTAGGTCTACACACACATCCACTCACTCACCTGTACAGTCACTCATACTTACGGTCACTCAGTACAGGACTATCATATGCACTCATACACCTACACAGACACTCACACACCGCCACTCATCCATAGAGGTACTCACACACCTAGTCAGTCATGCAAATAATTAATCACACTGCCATTTACTCACCTACACAGTTATACACACACCAGCTCACTTACTCATACAAATACTAGCACATTCTTACGCTCTTATACAATCACTGATACAAGTACACACTCATCCATACAGCCACTCTCACAATCACACACTCTCACTTATAGCCATTTATATACTGCAACACACATATATACTGCCTTTCACATATGTAGTTACTCACACATGTACCACTGAGATATACATTCACTCACTAACAGACCCATACACACACTCACCCACCCATACAGTCCATCACAGATGCACTCTTGAAACCATGCACCCAGTGAATCACCCACTCACACATCTATGCACAGAGTCACACACACCCCACCCGCACAAACACTCAGGCACCCATACAGATACTCAGACAACCAATCAATAACTCATATAGACACTCATGTAGCTATTCACAAACCCATGCAGCCACTTACACAGCAACAGACAGACGGATACAGACATTCACCCAGTTTAGTCACTAACCCATGCATTCAGTAAGATACGTTTAATCACTCACTTATAGTTAGTCACGCACCTACTAAATCATCCATTCACACACTTATACACCAACTCATTCTTCAATACGCCTTTCCCTATATATATTAAACATATTTAAACTTTACAGAAACACACAGTCACTGGATGATGTTATCAGTGATGTCATTTGAGATGTCATCAGTGATGTCACTGACCATGTCATGAGTGATGTAATATGTGACATCATCAGCAGTGCATTGCGGGGCGCGAGTTATAGTTAGCTGAACTAACTATAATGGGGGAATTTCACGGGTTTTGTACGAGTGAAATGTCCAACTAACTATAACTGTCCCTAAAACCTATGGTTTTTTCAGTGAATTTCAAAGGTTTTTAAATGCTAATTTCTAACTATAACGTGTCTGAAACCTATGGTTTTTCAGTGAATATATATATATACACACACACGCGCATACACACATTTATTCACTCTAAGACATTGAGCCCAGTGCTATTTTACATTTATTGTATTGAACAATACAAAATAATTTTTCATATTTTTGTTTTCGTGCTTTAACCTTACCCACAGGAAAAATGTGTCATATGCACTGTGTTGTATTTAAAATTCAGATCAAGACACTTCCGTCTCGTCCCAAGAAAACCCTTTTGACAAAAGCCATCCAGCTCCTGCCAGGAGTATCGAGTCCAGCTAAGGACAAATTTCAAGATGAACCTGAAATCAATTTGCCATCAAATTTTCATGCCTCTCCCAGACTATCTGTGGCATTTTAATTACAAACACCCTGGGCGGGGGGTGCTACAAATATTGACACTTGGCTCCTACAGTAAACTTTATTGGCAACCTCTGTCTGAAAGAAGTACTCACGTAGAATAACAAGAAACACTGAGGATGTAGTTAGGCGGCGGTCACTGGCAGTATATTCACATCAGCAATTTACTCCGTCCTGTTGGTGTATTATCAGGGGAAACATTGTGAAGGATTTTCAGAGAGTTTCTTTGGCTGGTGGTGCACTTTACAAAAAGTGCAAGAGGTTGTTGTGCATGTGTTTATCATCTTTCAGTCATACCGTTTGCATTGTACGATTCTTGAAGCTGAAGTTACATGCTGTTATTATTGTTCTTTGACCATATTTACTGTATTGAATGCGTACCCTCATTTTATCATGTACACAGGAAACAGTTAAAAACAGGAGAAATGCTGCACCAACGCCACAAAGATAAGAAACACTATGCTGCTTTCTGGGAGATGGGCTAAGTTATAAAAATCGATGGCATTTGTGACTGGCAGATAATCCTCCATAAATGCATTTTATATTTATACATGGGAGGTTTTAAAAAGGGGGCATCTAAACTGTGTTCCCATAACTGCTCGACGATAATCCAAGCACTCAAAGGAAATAACAATATATAAATGGCAACAATGGCCAGTCATCTGTGCAACAAATATTTTATACAGAATCAGCAAAGAGGAGGAGCTGCTACATACATAAATAAATCAGATAAGGTGAAGGTGCAGTGCTGCGCAGTGCTTCACAGGTATCACATATAGTGGCGTATGAATTACCAAAATGAGCAAGTAAAATAAATGTTCCTTTTTTATCTGCTAGCACGATATACGTGTACAGGACCAAACGTGTCTCCAAATGCATATCTGCATTTTACATTTCTTGAACTTCCTTCTCTTTTAAATATTTGCCCTACTGCTTGAAATTGAAAAAATGTAATCCAGGACCCCAAATTGAGGGTCAATGTGTGACAGTGGAAAGAGGGTGGGGTTACGAGGGGTGTGGTCATGAAAAGTGGCGTCTGACAGTCAACTAACTTTTTATTTTAAGTTCTGCATGAATAAATTATAAACAAGGACACTGGTGACAAGGGCAAATGTGACAGTGAGTCTGTTTTGGCTTGAATGATTGTCCACAAAGAGGTTGTATTTAAAAATATATTTCGAAGTTAAGGCATCTACATCAGCAAAGACCATGTACTCTTAACATGTAGTGTCTAGAATGAATGATATGTGACTCCTGAAACCAAATGGGGGGTAACTGTTCCAAAAGTGGGGGTGCTGAAGGTCACCCACTCACCAGAAGTAGGGGAAAAAAAAAAAACATTGGTGAAAGGAGGTACCTAGGTTTAGAACCAACTAGTAAGAGGCAAGCGCATGTCTTGTCTCTTGTTGCCCTAACACACCCGAAGGATGTCATGCTTCATCATCGGGCGTTTGCTCCTCGTCGGGCCGGCGCTGCAATGCCCTACGGGTCCCCCAAAGGGTCACTTTAGCGGAGAGCTTTTATAGAACAGCCGTCTGATGTGTGCGAGTGTGTGGGGTGAGGGGGAGTCCTATGTGAAGGGTGAATGAGTGTGTGAAAAGTTAAAACTGGCTAAGGGATACCAGGAGTCGATATATTTTGTGTGAGGGTACCCTTGTCAGAATAAAAGACACCAAAGGTTGTGAGTTACTCCAACAGGGGTAATGTGCCCAAGTAACTAAAAGGTCAACATGTTTCGCGCCTCGTTGGTCACAACGATCCGTGGCGCTTCATCAGGACCAAACAAGCTGAGATGTGATGGTGCAAGTGAGTGAAGGGGTCGAAAGACCCTTGCTAGATCAGGACGGGCCGAGTCTGTGAAACACTACAGCAAGGCTGCAAATAAATAGTTGAACCGCTCCTGAAGAAACCCAGGATCGAACAAAGGGAGATAGAAACAACAATAGACAAACATGAAACACAGGTATCAACGTGTGTCTCCACATCGCGCATCAATGAGCGCACATAGCACATGAACAACATAGAGACTGACTGTACAAGACACCATCAGGCTGGCTCCCACAATGGTGGCTGTCGTGGAGGGCACCGCAGGCCGGTTATAGGTCATGCCAGAGGGCTGGCGGTTGCGTATACGGTGTATGCTGGCCCCCACGATCATACACCCATATTATAGGTAGAGTCGTGGTGGAAACTACGGCCCGTACCCTGTGGCAAAAACGTGCACTAGTTGCACTAGCAGTGTGGTACTATACATAAAAACACATGGCTCACATTATGTAGTGTTGCTAGTAGTTGGTGCGTGGGTAGAAAGCCCTTACCTAAAATCATGAGGAGAGTTGCTCCATGGGCTAGAGCGCAAGGTAACCCACACCTTAACGGGCTGTGGGAGGTAAAAGAAATACGAGAGCAAAACACGGAATGAGATAGGAACCAATACGCAACACATAAGCGACTTACTGTGCAAGCCAAACAGCCCAGCCGGGTGCCCGGCCTCGTAGAGTTACTTACAGTTTCCGCTGGTGTGCTGGCTCTCAGCACCTACCCGTCCTTACGCCTGCCCGCATATTGTCTAGCCGCGGTCTGTGCAGCTTAGATATAGTAGCGGTGCTGGCGGTTAGGGAGGCACCTACTTCCGGGATGCCTAATCATGTAGGGCTCTCCTGCGCATGTGGAGGGGAGCAGTGGAGAGGTCGATACTCAGTGCTCATGTGTGGAGGATGGAATGACTCAGCTGCTCATGTGCGTAAGCTTAGACTCTCGGTTGCATGCCTAAAGCGGTTGCCATGGGGATCAGAAATGCCGGATGGCATTCTGAAGCTGTTATGCATATTGCAATACCAAGAATTGCGTGTACATGATCACATGCCCCTGCAGGCTCAGGTACGTGGGGATGACCACTCGACCCATAAAAACCAGGCTCAGCGAGCATAAGAGCACTATGCGCCGGGGCCGTACAGCAACCAAGATGTCCAACCACTTCATTGAAAAAGGACACTCATGTGAGGAAATACAATGGACCATTCTCGAGGAGAATCAGACTTGGAGTAATACATCACTCCTTAGACGTGAACAACGCTGGGTCCATCGATTCCGCACTAACATACGGGGCCTCAATGATGATATACCCTGGAAGGAACTATAATCATACTCCACATTGATTCATGAGTCGTTCTGTGTAGCACTCTAGGACCCCATTCCCCAGCCAGGGCACTTAGCACTGATGGACCTTGGCTCCCACCTCTGGGTGGCTCTCTTTGGGGCCCCCCCCACCGGTCTGGGGATGGGCCACGCCACCTTACACCAGTTTTTGATACATTGATTATGGGTTTACCCACCGTATGTGGGTCCAATTGAGCCCTGACCGTGTCATTACCTTGGGAGTATCTGTCCCCAGTATATATATCTGTTTTTAACATTACTGTGTTACTCAAACGCTTACATTTTCACTCACACTACTGGCGTTGCCAGAATCTGTGTTTTTTCCTTTCCGGGGCACACTATGTCACTCTGCCAGACCTGGTACATTAGTAGACGAGCACCATTGGGTTTTCCTCCCCTTTCTGCCCCAGGTGCACGCATAACAGCTTCAGAATGCCATCCGGCATTTCTGATCCCCATGGCAACCGCTTTAGGCATGCAACCGAGAGTCTAAGCTTACGCACATGAGCAGCTGAGCCGTTCCATCCTCCACACATGTGCACTGAGTATCGACCTCTCCCCTGCTCCCCTCCACATGCGCAGCAGAGCCCTACATGATTAGGCATCCCGGAAGTAGGTGCCTCCCTAACCGCCAGCATCGCTACTTTATCTAAGCCGCACAGACCGCAGCTAAACAATATGCGGGCAGGCGTAAGGACAGGTAGGTGCTGAGAGCCAGCACACCAGCGGAACTGTAAGTAACTCTACGAGGCCGGGCACCCACCTGGGCCGTTTGGCTTGCACAGTAAGTCGCTTATGTGTGGCGTATTGGTTCCTATCTCATTCCGTGTTTTGCTCTCGTATTTCTTTTACCTCCCAGAGCCCGTTAAGGTGCGGGTTACCTTGCGCTCTAGCCCTTGGAGCAACTCTCCTCATGATTTTAGGTAAGGGCTTTCTACCCACGCACCAACTACTAGCAACACTGCATAATGTGAGCCAAGTGTTTTTATGCGTAGTACCACACTGCTAGTGCAACTAGTGCATGTTTTTGCCACACAGTATGGGCCATAGTTTCCACCACGACTCTACCTATAATATGGGGGTGTGATCGTGGGGGCCAGCATACGCCGCATACGCAACCGCCAGCCCTCAGGCATGACCTATAGCCGGCCTGCAGTGCCCTCCACGACAGCCACCATTGTGGGAGCCACCCTGATGGTGTCTTGTACAGTCAGTCTCTATGTTGTTCATGTGCTATGTGCACTCATTGATGCGCGATGTGGAGACACACGTTGATACCTGTGTTTCATGTTTGTCTATTGTTGTTTCTATCTCCCTTTGTTTGATCCTAGGTTTCTTCAGGAGCGGTTCAACTATTTAGTTGCAGCCTTGCTGTAGTGTTTCACAGACTCGGCCGGCCCTCATCTAGCAAGGGTCTTTCGACCCCTTCACTCACTTCCACCATCACATCTCAGCTTGTTTGGTCCTGATGAAGCACCACGGATCGTTGTGACCAACGAGGCACGAAACATGTTGACCTTTTAGTTACTTGGGCACATTACACCTGTTGGAGTAACTCACAACCTTTGGGGTCTTTTATTCTGACAAGGGTACCCTCACAATAAATATATCGACTCCTGGTATCCCTTAGCCAGTTTTAACTTTTCACACACTCATTCACCCTTCACATAGGACTCCCCCTCACCCCACACACCCGCACACATCAGACGGCTGTTCTATAAAAGATCTCTGCTAAAGTGACCCTTCGGGGGACCCGTAGGGCATTGCAGCGCCGGCCCGACGAGGAGCAAATGCCCGATGATGAAGCATGACATCCTTTCGGGGTGTGTGAGGGCAACAAGAGACAAGACATGCGCTTGCCTCTTACTAGTGGGTTCTAAACCTAGGTACCTCCTTTCACCATTTTTTTCCCCTACTTCTGGTGAGTGGGTGACCTTCAGCATTCCCACTTTTGGAACAGTTACCCCCCATTTGGTTTCATGATTAGCATCAGGAGCACGGGTACTGGACCATAACTAGCTCCTAGTCCCCCCTCTACTTGTTGAGACATGAAATGTGACTACTACACCTTGTAACTCTTGTGGTCTTAGGTAATATGACCTGAACATTGATTCACACTAGTGTGATTTATTGTCTCTGTATAATTTGCGTGTGTTATGTAAAGCACTCTTACACCTTGCCTTGGGATGAGTAGTGCTACAAAAGAAATTAAATTAAAAAAATGAATTTTTTGATGGGCAAGATGGCGGCTGCTTGACCGCTGTGATAGTTGCCCCGGTGGCTCCAGCCCTGAGGATCAGAAAGATGGTGGAATAACATGGAGAAAGAAACATACCTTATTGACCCTTCACGGCTCTGGAGGCAGAGTGGTTCACAACTTCGAGGAATGCAAGCCGTGATCACAGCGGCTTTGGGGCTGGTCAGGGCGGCGGTCAGCATTCTCCACAGGAGGTTTGCACAGCTTCTCCCATTGGAAATGGCTCCTAAGCTCAACAAGGCAGGGAAGGACGTCACTGCAGTGGGACGAGCTTCGAGCCAGCCCCATCGTGGCGCTCCAGCCAAGGAGCAGGAGAATGTTGCTGCTCTTGCAGTGAAGGAAGTTGAGCAAGAAGCCCACAGAAAGCAGCAGAAAGTCGGCGTGGATCCAGGCGGCTCTAAGCAACCATTAATTGAGGAGGCTTTTTCGTCAGCTACCACAGGGCTGAAGCAGCCCCCCAGTGAGTCTAAGGTGGAGAATGCCTCCTCTGCCCTTGCACAAACAGGATTGATGAGCGGGGCTCAGATGAACTCCCCGCTCGCGAATACAATATTACTGCTGGAAGGAGTTGGGCTATCTGGAGTTGGGACAGCGGTACCGGGGCAGAACAACCCAGCGGGTGAACTGCTTAAGGGAGGACTCCAGGGCCCATGGCTCCCGGAACTGAGGGAGTTTTCCATGGGTCTAGCGGTAAATATAGATCATCCTTCTTTACCCTCACTCCCTAGTACTAATCCGTGTGGGATTACTGTGCCGGGAACTAGCTTAAAGAATATGCTGGATTCTCCAGCGCTGGGGGAGAATTTTGTTTCGGTAACAGATGACTCTGAGTTGTCAGCTTCTAGTGTGGTGGTCACGGATGAGGACTAAGGGACTGAGGGCTCATCGGTCAGCCCTGGGGATAGTCACAACAAAATTGCTATGCAAAAATGGAGAAAGAAGACCAGAACAAGCCAAACAGGCCACTACACGGACACCAGCACTGCCCGCAAACTAAGATGGGACTATTCTGCTACCAGTCAGGTTTACAGCGAGGGCGGGGGAGGAATAGTTCAACTCAAGTCGGCCCGGCAAATCCCCAGGTCCCATAGACCCCCCTCTATTGAACTTATTGACTTGACCTTAAAGCAAATGCAAGGGGAGGCCCGGTTGGAAAATCGTAGGGCCCACCAGGCTACAAAAAAATTGCAAGGGTCAATTCGGAAAATCAGTAAAACTTGCTCAGAAATGAAGGAGTAACCCTTGTGGAGGAAAGGGCCGGAGTAATAGAGGGGGAAGTCAGGAAACTCCAAAAGCATAAGAACTCACAGGATTCACAAATGATGGACGTAAAGCGGAAGCTTGAGGAATTCGAGAACCAACAGCGCTGAAACAATCTTAGGTTTCTGGGTCTAGCAGAAAACATCGAGAGGAGTGATATCAGATCTTTTATTGTGGGACTTCTAAAGGGAGCTTTTTCCAACTTACCTCAGTGGAACTGGGACGCTGAGGTGCAACAAGCTCATCGCTTTCCGCTGACTCTTAGGAAAAATCAAGTGGCAGGACAACCCGAACGGCCTCGGGCAGTTTTAGTTTTCCTGGGTAACTTCCTCCTCCGGCAAGCCATTTTCGACAAGGCAAGACCAGAAGCCAAACGCACCTATGAGGGGCATGCATTCTTTGTCCGCCCGGACTTTTGCCACACTACTGTGGAAAGGTGGTGTCGATTGCGCCAGCCTATCTCACCCTTTCAGGGACTAGGTAGTGAGGCATATTTATTAAATCTGGGGCGACTTAAAGTCATCTCTAAAGGAAAGGTGCTGATTTTTACGTCCGACGTTAAGGCTCAAGAGTACCTTAAGGAGATCGAAGGAGGGTCCAGGGTGCCAGGACTAGAATGAAAAGTTTCCCATAATGTTAACTCTCTGAGGATTTCTGAAGCCGGTAGTCTATGGAAGTTAAGAAGGGAGTTTCTTTCTCACATTTTTACTTGATTATATTATCTTTATCACCTAATCTTTCTTTTCTTTCATTTGTCTTTTTTTCACTGCTTTTTACAGGAGGGCTGGAGCCCGGGGGCACTTTGGGGCGGGTGGAGTGGGTGGCATCACCAAGGTCAGATTTGACCTATTTGCTCATTTGTGGTGGGGGTGGTCGGGGTGGGTGCTGTAGGGTGGGTTGGGGGAGGGATCGGGTGGGGTAGGGACAGGGGAGGTCATTCAAGTGGATAGGGACAGTCATGCACAAGTGGGTGTGTGAGGGTGGGATTAAGTATGTTAAACAGGACAATGGACTTTTCACACATTATGAAAGAGTAATTTGTGGATTGCAACTGTTAACATCTGTGGGTTAAATTATCCCATGAAAAGGCGTAGGGTAGCCCTTGATATGCTCTGTCTCAAGGTAGACATCATATGTATGCAAGATGCACACATTGAGTGGTCTAAGAAGACACTGTTAGAGTCTTTGGGGTACCAAGTGGTAGATAGTACTTCACAAGGAGCACGTACATGGGGGTGGCAATTTTAGCGCAGAAAGAGGGGGCATGTTCCCAAGGGTTCAGGGAGACAAATATGGACGCTGGGTCATCTCTGAGTGTCAGTTTCCCAAATAGGGTTTCACACTTTGTTCAGTATATGGGTCAGTCTTAGATGACCCAGCGGTGTTCGAGTGGTTAAACTCCGAGTTATCCTTATGGCCACTCCTGCTCATCATATGTAGGGATTTCAATATCAATTTGAATGTGGAATTGGCAGGCATGGGGACTAGAAAGTATTAAGG
This sequence comes from Calotriton arnoldi, assembly GCA_963921515.1. NCBI lineage: Eukaryota > Metazoa > Chordata > Amphibia > Caudata > Salamandridae > Calotriton > Calotriton arnoldi. Next base: position 292,551 of record CAWUFW010011629.1, read on the forward strand.
TCATAAACCTAAGGTTCTTAGGATCCACCCACTGTCTGAGGGACGTTTGGAGAGAGAAATTTCCCTTGGATTCTGGTTTTACATATTTTTCAGCTCCACATAAAGTTTATGCAGGGCTAAACTATTTTTTTATTTCCCAAGATCTTTTACAGGGCACCCAAATAGAGAAATATTCCATTGTCATGTCGGACCATAACACGTTGGTATTGGAGGTCCCTCACCTAGACAAGTTGGGTCAGTCGCGGTGTTGGTCTTTTGAACGGGCTCTGTTATTAGATGATGCGTACCTTAATCATATGCAGGAGTGGATTCCAGATTTTATGACAGAAAACATGGGTACCACTCCCATCTGGATAATCTGGGATGCCTTCAAAGCTGGGGTTCGAGGGTTGACTGCCCTGTATAGCTGGGTCCGCCCCAAAAAAATGAGAGACTCCATCTGCGTGACCTCTATAAAAGGCTGTCACTCGCAGGAGCTATGGTGACGGAAGAAGTGGCCTTGGGTATGGAGACTCAGACGGCACGGTTGAAAGTAGCTGTGGCTAAGGCAGCAATAGTGAACCTTTCGACAAAGAAGGCTGCAAATAATTTCCTGGCACAGAAATATACATTTTACGAATATAGTGAGAGGGTGGGTCATCTCTAGGCCTGGGCGGAAAACTACGCTACGCTCGCGTAGTTTGCGCAACTATGCGCTACGCGAATTGCACATAGCACAGTGCAAAAACGCGTAGCGGGCATTTTTTGCTTGGTCGCGGTCCTCAACGTCAAGTTGGCGACCGCGAGCGAGCTAAAATGACATCCCGGAGAGACTTTTTCCTCGTTCGCGATCAGCAACATCAAGTTGCCCATCGCGGCGTGGAAAATAAACCTCCCGGCGAGATTCTCAACGCGGGAGGTCAGGTTTCTCATTGCGAGTGGTCGCGTATGCTCGCGACCGCTCGCGATGAGGAACTACCAGTCCGCGTTGAGAAAACTGCCGCTCGAGTACAAATCTACTCGAGCGGCAGAAAACGACTGCTTGCACTGTGCAAGATGCCGTTTGCAATGATTGCACAGTGCGGACAAGCATCCGGCACTGTGCAATCATTGCGAACAGCATTTCCTACCGCACTACGTGAGTTCGCGTAGTGCTACGCGTAGCTCGCGTGGTGCGAAGTGCACTTCGCGTAGCTACGCGTAGCGCTACTATGCGAACTACGCCCAGGGTTAGTCATCTCTTGGCGGTGCGGACTAGGCAGCAAATAGCCCAGTCCCATATTCGGGAAGTTCGAGATCATGTGTCAGGAATAGTCTTGGATCGAGAAGGAATAAGGGCTGCCTTCCAGAGATTTTACCAAAGGTTTTATACTGAGGATGCGGGAGAGGAGTCTGAGGACATGATAAGATATCTGAACTCAGTGATGATGGGAAATATAGGTGAGGAAGACCAGGAATATTTAGGTCAACCAATCACTGTAAAGGAAATTGAGTTAGCAACCTCCGCCCTTGCAGCGGGGAAGGCAGTTGGAACGGATCTCATTCCTGGAGAGTTCTATAAGATTTTGTCCCCCCGCCTCAATAAGTAGCTGCTGGAACTTTTTCTGACAGTGCAGGGAGGATTGGCGCTACCTGGGTCTTGGGCCTTGGCAAATATTGTAGTGTTCCCAAAAAAAGGGAAGTCGCCATTAGAACTAGGCTCATACCGACCGATTACCCTAATGAACAGTGATTCTAAAATCTACTTCAAGATCTTGGCTACATGATTGTCTAGAACAATTAGCAAAATCGAATCTCCTTGGCAACATGGCTTTGTTCCGGGTTGAGGAACAACTGACCACATCAGGCGGGTAATCACACTTTTCGACGCAGCAGCAGTTAAGGGAGACCCTATTGCTTTAATACTCTTGGATTCTGAAAAAGCATTTGATAGGGTCTCCTGGCACTATCTCTGGTTTTTGATCGAGAAGATTGGTTTAGGAGCCAGGTTTTGTATGACCTAGAAAGCATTGTATCAGCAGCCCTAGTCTAGGAATTCCATGATGGGGGGCCAGTCGGACCTCATAAAAATACAGGGATGCTAGACAGGGATGTTCCTGTTCCCCCTTGTTATTCATCTTGTATATTGATCCTTTGATAAGGAGGATAGTAAACAATAAGTTAATTCAGCCTATTAAGTCACATGACTGGGAAACTAAAATACTGGCCTACGCCGATGATTTGGCAGTAGTTATTATAGATCCCGGGGAACCTTTAAGAGAAATAGATGAAGAGGCTGAGCAGTTCGGCAGATTTTTGGGATATCTATTAAATCAGGCTAAGACCCAAATTGTTAAAAGCACAGAAGTGGAATGGGAGGATCGGCGCGTGGTAGAGGGTGCTACCTATTTGGGGGTAAAAATCGTAGCTGATGTAGATAAAATTAGACAGACAAATTTAGATCCATTAATAAAAAGTACAAGGGTAGAATTTGGCAGAATAAACAACTTATGAATGTCTTTAATAGGAAGAACCAATTTGATCAAGATGTTTTTTTTGCCTAAAATACTTTTTTAGAGTCTTTTCTCTTGAAGTAGGGAACCAATGGTTTAAGGTTATTGATGGGGTGATCTTTGATTTTTGTGGGCTTACACTAGGCCTAGAAGGGTGCAGACATATCTGACCCTCCCGAGAGAGCGCGGGGGGCTAGCGGTACCTAATATAAGAATCTATGCACCCTGCAGCAGATCCACCACCCTGCAGCAGATATCTTTTTTGCTGGGGATAATAGGAGAGGCTTATCAAAGTCCCACCTCGTACGAGCTTCTGATTGGGGATGCGACATGGGGAGTACTTTAGAGGCAGCTTGAGTATGGGTACTATAAGAGTCAGATTTAAGACCCTCCATTGTTCGTTCAAAATATGTGCGGTGGTTCTGAAAAATGTAGGGCTGGGTCGGCTGAACTTTTATACTACATTACATAAAAACCCTAATCTTCTGGTAATTTTTCGGGACTCCTATATGATTTGTTGGGAAGAGGGTGGCTCTGTAAAATTAGGAGATTTCTTTCAGGGGGGGAGGAATTATCTCATTTGTGACCATACAGTGCAGATTTAATCTAGGGCATCACAAGTTTTTTAAATATCTTCAGATCCGTGATTTTTTAATGAAAAATGCGGGAGAGGCCAAAGGTTTTTCTAGTATTGAACTGGTTGATAGAGTCTTGATTAGGAAAACCCCCATCGGGAAACTTTATCAGCTGCTGAATGGGTTCATGCCAGATGATATTGAAAAGCAGGAAAAGTGGTGGGAAGAGAAGTTTCAGGCAGGAACAGATGTCCTCTTGGAGTCCAGAAATCTGGCACAGACTATCTTAATTTCTGCCTCTCTGCAAGTACAGCATTTTAAAACAGATTACAAGTTGTACTACACTCCAGGAAAATAGCTAAATGCGGTGGAACCAGAAACGTGCACTGTCCCCGATGCCATTCATATGGGGCAGATTTGATTCATATGTTCACAACCTGCCCGGCCCTAGGTGGCCTGATCGGGGACATTACTGAGTTCCTGGAGGGAAGACTGGAATTAAGTATAGTACAGAGCCTGCAACTTATATTACTGGGGGGTTAGCAATGAATCAATCCATAGCCTGGCAAAGGCATTTGTGTTTTTTGCAATTACAGCTTTTCGGCTATGCTTGGCTACGGCATGGCGAGACCTCTCGCTACTAGCGGTCCAACAATGGCTCGCTAGTCTAATGGCTATTTATCATATGGAGGTGGCAGTAAATGCAAAAAAAGGCAAGGGGGCTAGGAGGAAAGGGTCAAGGGTGTAGCCTCCTCTGACGGGTTGGGTGGCTACACTGGAAGAGGGATAGAAGCGCATCTTTCTATTTTCTATAAGATGTGGGGATTGGGGGTCAACTGGGCAATTTTTTTCCGCAGGTGTCTTTTATGTGACAAAGATAGGAATATATGTATAAATGTTTGATCTGTGTATTTGATGTGACATGAATTAATCTTAAGAACGGACTGTCCACTTGGAGGGGTGGGTTAAAACAAAAAAAAAAGGAAACTTACTGATGTATGATCATATTGCACATTTAGATCTAAACATTATGCTGGAATAAATAACAGTAACGACCCCAAAAAAATAATAATTTATTGTTTATATCATTGCTAATGTGATTACAGAAACATCTGCCATTCTTATAGCTTATCCATATCTCTTACATACAGGGGCTGAACAAAGTCTAAAACCTGTCACCAAATCATGGTTTTGCTCAAGAATTTGTGAAGTGATAAGTTGTATTGCCTTTGTTTCTCTCCTTTGCATTGGATTTTAAGTGTTAAGCTCGGGTCAGGTATCTCCCAGCCAGGGTGATACTTGCCCAAAAGGCAGGATGCCGGCCTTTTAAATGAGGTCCTCGTTTTGGGCAAGGCTGGAAGTGAAAATAGGAAAGCTCCATCACCACTGGCAGGTTGCTGCTCCAAATGGAAAACAATGTGCGGGTTCTGCTTTATGTGTCCCAGTGCCCTAAAATTACACTGGGACAAATCCAGAATATTTCACTGGGGCCAGCCCAAATACCAGGATCAGCTTTGTAATAGTTGCCAGATTTAGCATCTAAGTGGATCCTCCTAATTTTCTGCACTGATTGGCTCAGATTAAAACAATTTAGATATGGTGGTTTGAAGACACACTTGGCCCTGTCCACATATACCATACTATAAATATGCAGAGCCCTAATATAAATCCATGGAAACTGGGCCACATCAGTAGGCAAACACGAATTGACAATGCAAATCATTTTTGCCTTTGCAAACAGAAAATTTAGTACTAATTCACTAACAATTACAACACAGGCAGAGCATGGAGTTCAAGTTTGCTTAACACATAGAAGAGATGTTGCAAATGTGGCAGGAGCAGTGCAACTTTCTTCATATGCACAGAATTGTTACAGCAAAATCAATAACAGGACAAGCAGCTATTACACAACAGTTATAGAACAGACAACAACAGTGTAAGTTTCCCTTACAGAAACATACACACAAAAAACAAAGGGGCAGATTTACAAGCCCCTTGCGCCACTTTTGCGTCACTTTTCCCATGTTAAAAGTGACGCAAAAGTGGCGCAAGGGGCTTGTAAATAAGCCCCAAAATGTTATAGTATCAACCCTTGACTCAGTGCTGTATCACATGATGTATATATTTATTTGCGTAAACAACGAGTGTAGAATGCTGCTGCATTATGTCTAATTTGAAAGATATGCTTGCATGAGCCTGATTCTACTGTAATTTATATGATTAGAGCAGGGGCTTGTATTATGCCAGAGCTGCTGTACTATGTGGAATAGAGAGGCTGAGTTTCAGCTGAAATCCAATGCATGTAGGGGGGCGTGGTTTGACACCGCAGAAGATGGTCTCAGTCTCTTGAAGCTCCAGAGTGGCTCTGACATATATTTGTGAACGTGGCTTGTTTTGGCACTGTTCTCTCATTTTTCGTCTGGAATCAGATGGCGGAATGTGGGCACTGCAAAATGAGACACCTTTTCTAACATTTTCTCCCGTTTTCTCTGCATTGTTGGTGAGATGAACACGAGCCACGACGAGAAGCCATTTTAAATCCAGAGGTCATTTCTTCCTGCTGACAGCACAAAATGGTGGTATGGCACGACTAATAAAATGTTTCTATGGACTTCATATTGTATTTTCTCCTCACTACTGAAGGAGGTTGGCTTCGTACAACATTTTCACCGTTATACAGCTCCAACTAAATTCTCCTCAGCATCTACATCAAACCCTACAGCTCATGATATTTGTGTTAGTTGGAGACCGCCTTTCCTTACTGGAAAGCAGTTTATTGTGAAGCCTCCTGTCCCTTTGCATGTATAGCGGATTAGAGTATCATATCGTCTACAGAGAGATTTTTTTAATTTTTGCTTTTCTTCCGCAATTGCTGTTCCTCTGTTAGTTTTTACTAAACTAAGGGGCATGTTACCAAGGATTTGCGATAATTATCGCAAAGCGCGCTTAGCGCTGTTTTTTTTATCGCCGGCTATCGCTGGATTTCATCGCGGAGATAACGCGTTATTATCAACGCGTATCTCCAAGGCGATAAAAAATCCAGCGATAGCGGCGAAACCCAGCAATAGCGCGAGAAATCCAGCGATAAATTCACTGCGCTAATGGAAAGCTTGCTAATAGGCAGGTGAGGACTTAACCTTACAATCCACCTCCCATTGACAAGATGGTTAAGTCAAGTTTTTATCAGGTGTTAAATTCCAGCGATAATCGCGGTTAGCGCAACTTTTCTTATCGCTTCGCAGGCATTGATAATAGGGGGAAGTTGTGTTTGCGACTGTTTTCAGTTGCTTTTAGTTGGGAACGCCTACTTTGCATGTCATTAGCGATAATTATCGCTGACATGCAAAGCGGCAACAAAACGTCCGCTATCGCCATTAAGCTGTCGCTAACAGCTGTTAGCGACAGCTTGCTGATAGGGCGATAAAAATATCGCCGCTTTATCGGCAAAAAGTGCCGCTAAAGCGGCGATAACGCCCTTGCTAATATGCCCCTAAGTGCTCTGGCACACTGCACTGTTGGATTTTTGTGGTTTTGAATGTAGCTTAGTCACGTAATGACTAACTAGCCTTCATCTATACCGACCGATGTCATAGCCATGTAGGTCATCCGCTACCCTACGGCTTGAATTTTCATTTGGTGAAGCAGTGCATAACCCTCTGTATTAAACAGCTGACTTCATCATGTTATCCCTCACATCATTTGGATTCTATACTTGCAGACATTACATGGGCAGATCCAAAACGTTATAAAGCCTTAAAAATGTTTTTGCACCCTCTACACTACACAATTTGTCAATGGATCCACAACGTCTTTGTTGCTCAAGTATGAATTTACCTTGACAAAACAAAGACAAGAGGCGGTTGGCAAAACAGGAACAGTTGGATTATTAAACACTTTGACCTGGAGTAGAGTACAACCCACAGAAACGGGTCTGAGGACTATCTCAAAATACAGTCAATTCATGAGGGCTTATGTACAGTTTTGGGTACAATAAAAGTACATCCTGAAATCCTTGTTTGGTAAAAGAATGTGGGCCTTGTCTGTGGAGTCATATATAAAGGGTCTTTGATATCAAATGCAGGTGACTCAACCTTGCGTGGACACTATATGGGCCAGTGGGTAGTGTGTCCAGATGTCCAGCATGAGGGATGTGTGATCGCTGCATGTACTGTGTGTGCTGTGTCCTGATTGGCTCTCTCATCTAACTTTATGGTGTTTGGGGATGCATGCACCCTATCGCTATGTGTGCTTTCTTGGGGCCAATTTCCCTGGACCATTATGGTATCGCTGTGCTTATCTGGAGGATGGGCCTAAGTTTCAAGTTTGTGTGTTTGTCTGCCAGCTATGTGCCATCACACCTGTGACCTGTCAATCAGGTTCCACGGGCCTGGGATGCAGGGCCTGCTTGATCACATATTTTCGAGTCGTGGTTGATGGAGAGTTTCATGATGGGCGAATTTGACAATAGCAATGCGATTTCGTTACTATATGCGAGTGTACCACCATAACCATTAGCATCATTTTTGTCAATATCAACATTTCCCCCCCTAGTTGAAATGTCAATTACATTATCCAACCCATACTTCATGACAGTCACATTATTGGGGACATATTGTTCTTCAGTTCTTCAGTCTTGACTACTACTACTTTCCTATTTACTTGTATTCTACCTAATTTGAGGACTGCGTTTTTACGGCAGAAACCCCCCAATTGTAGGAAACCACACAAGAACAATAAAAAGATGAGAATGTGTAACAGTGATGTGCAAAGTCCAGTCAGCCACAGGGGTAGCCAGGTAAACCAATTCAGATACCATGCTTGGTCAGGGGCACCTCCCTCCACACGCATGTCTCTTTGTCAGCGGTGCAGTGCTTGGATGGCAAGAGTCGGAGTCCCGTTATCCAGGTCATTACCTGAGATAAACGTGCATCAGGACGCACCGATCTTGTCACACACCCCTCCCTCCATTGAGGTCATTAAGTCCAACACATATCAATGTTGCATCACCATGAGGCGGATGGCTCTCAGTTCTACCTTTATTGCATTAAGGCCGAGCTCAGTGCTGCTCAACATCTTGAGAAGCTTCCACCTGGTTATCGTTAACCAGAGGGCATTCACTTTTGTCTGTATTGTGAAGAAGAGTATGGACCCCCCTGTGATGATTTGAGTATCAGAAAACAGTCTGAATTCATCCAGAATGATCTTGTACTGAGCCCAACCAAAATATTCAGCAGTTCTTTTCTCTCGAGCCTGATGCAACAAAGGCGTCTTCTTCCCTAGCGAGTGTTGATGCAACTCTGACAGATCTTCTTCTGGAATGACCAGGGTCGGGTGTGTATGATAACTAGGGGTGGGCGGAATTTGCGTAGTCGCGCTACGCAAAGCCCCGCGAAACGGTAAAAAATCTCTGCGAGCACGCAAAAGTTCCGCGAACACGTGGAATTGCTTGTTCCGCCCGTTTGCGATGCTTTTTTCCTGTTCGCGAACGCTGTTTGCGTGCTCGGGGAGAAATATCTCGCGAACACGCATTTTGAAAGCGAGAACAAGCAAAAAACTCCGCGAAGCCGCAGATCGTGGAATTTTTGGCAATTTCGCGTTCTCCGCAAAACGCGAAATTACCCAAATTCCGCGAGCGGAACGGAATTTACCGCCCAGGCCTAATGATAACGAGGGAGCAGAGGCCACGCCATCCAGCGCTGAGTTGAGTGTAAGCAAACTTGCAGCACTGCCAGTAGTAATCCATCAGTGTGGATGTGCCCCATTGCATAGCCGGAAAGTGCAGCACTGTACCACAGTTCTCATTTATTCCCAGTGGAATTGTTCCTTTGCCTCTGAAACACAAGAAATACAGTGTAAGTTTCTGTACAATTAAGGATTGCCCCTTCCCTTCTAACCACGTATATCTATTCACTTCAGTGTCCCAGATTTCCTGACATGGGGTATCTATGCTGTTAGTCAAGCCTTCTCTTCGAGACTCGTTTCATCTGGTATCATCGAGGTGGTTGGCCCTACATTGGAACTCCATGTCTGGAGTCCATTTGTTTTTAAAGAAGATAGCCCCAGTAATGCTAATGGCCATCCTGGGACCACAGATGGAGGAAGAAGCAGACATGTTTGTGCATTCGTATGGTGGTTTTGCTACCTCCATGAATCTCTTTTCTGGAAAGCATCATACTATCTAGCTCTATTCTAATGTAGCTAGGCTTGGTGAAAACATAGAATGCTGTGGGATCGGTCTCGTATCGGATCAGATTCTCTACCACTCCATTGGGTACTACTCTGTCGGTTTGTATCTTGGCCCTAATCCTACATAAATATATGTGGAGAAGACATTTTACTTGTTCAGGGGCTACCTCTTGGGACAAGTAAAGCCTGTCTGCGCGCCTACTGCAAGCAGTATCAGTGAACGGATGTACATGATCAGACTGTTGTCTTGGTGCCCACTGCAGTCATGTGCTGATACCCCTTGTTGTGTAAGAGAGCAATGTGTATTACATATGGAATGCTAGTGTTGGGTTAGGTGTAATTGTAAGTGATGTGGGAGAGGTCCCTATGCAAGGTCGGTGAAAGCTTTGGGATAGACTTCATCAGACTAGGCAGTGCATTGATGATGAATGGATGTGGAAACACCCATAGCAAACAAAGGGTACATAGAAGTGCAACAGTATATAACTTATGGAGCATTGTAGATCCTAGAGCTGGATCTGGGGGAGATGTCAGTGATCCTCCGGCAATTGGAAATGTCTTTAGTTCAAGAAAGTTTGAAGTAAAAAGAAGGTTCTCTGTACAGTTTGTAGGTACACTATAGATCCTGCTGTGGCACAGAAGTGGCCACTGAAAAGGTGGTTCACTTACACGTTCGATCATCAACCTTTTAAATAAGAGCTACATTTGTGTGGTTAGTTAAAAACAGTGTATCATTGCATGAGCTTTCATTTTTTTTTAAAGTTTCCTGTGCTTTTCATTTGAGGGGTATGTTTTTCTCCATTTCCCCATTCGTTCGTGCCATTTTAGTGAGGCACAGAAAGGTGGCCCCAGTCGGGGTACCTTATTTTGAAAAGTGCAATATGGTACAGGGGACACATTAATTTCTAGAGGTTGTTGGGCTTTTAATTTTCATGGAATGTCAGGCCATCCCTGCTCTGTACCTAGCTGGTAGTTAAATTGGTGTAATATTTTTTACGGGGTAATCTTGTGAACATGGGGTGTTATTAACCCATCTAGCATTACAGGGGCGTTGCCAGCCCCTCTCTCCTAGGTGTACCTGGAAGGTGCTAACGGTGGGGGTGGTGTATTGACCAGCACATGCATGTGGTGATGTATAATGGAGGGGGCGTTCGCAATCGAGTGCTCCTGGTGGTCGCAACGTGCCCTGAGGTCACGATTATACCTCTCTAATCCCAGCATGTGGCGTGCAACTTGACCCTCCCAGTGGTGCCAGGTGTCATGACTATGGCCCTCATCTCTAAACTTCATTTTGGGCTAGCTTTGGGCTTCTTTTTATCTGTCTTTTGGGCTCTTCACTACATCTCTCGTGATTGGTTATCCCACTTTGTCAGGAAAATTGAGGTGCAATGCCTGGTGTGTTGGCTGACTGCTAGGTCTGGTGAGGTGGTGAGCGTATTCCAGAGATCTAATCTCATACAGAGCTGTGATGGACTTTTGTGGACCACCTTTTCCCCAGCACCCCCCTCTCTCTCGGACCTTAAAATTATGAGGGAGAAGGGAGGAGAAAACATTGCTGCTTGGAGAACCCGTAATCTAAGGCATAGAACTCATCAAGATTCGTGTACAGAAGATGATGGACTGGGATAGATGGCTATTCGGGTGGACTTCCCTTTCCGAATGACTCAGCGCCATGCAACACCTCGCAACCTGTTGGATCTTACGCAGTGGAGGGGATGGGGTCTTCAATATCCTGAGCAAACTGGAACCCTTGCTCCCGACACCAGAGGACAGATATCATTTTGAAACTGAAAGGGGTCTCCATTGGCTGGAGGCTTCTGGCTTTTGGGGGTGCTGCCGTTGGAACCACATGGCATGAAGACATTTTGGTCCTGGGCCTGAGACCCGAGAATGGGGTCCTTTTGATCTGACTATTGGAACCCATCCCAATTGGAGTGGGGGTCTGGGTGCCTTCTTTAAAGACTAGATGGGGAGCCACCCTGCCTCCCTCATCAGACTGCCCTCTGTCTGGGATGTGGTCAACCAGCCTCACCCTGGGGAATCAGCAGCAGAGTGGGGCATAGGCTCCCCCGGGCACTCTGGAATGGGGGACTCTAACGAGTTTACCCGATCAACAGAACACGTTCAGCAGCCCTGACTTCCTTAATGCAATTAAAGGCTTGAATTCCCTAATATTGTTTCCGTGGTTCTTCTTTTGAGTTTTGGTATGGTGAGTTTGAGGTGTGTGCATGAGGTGGATGGCTCGTTACTGGGAGCTTTGACTTAATTTTTGCTTGAGTTCTGTGTTTGTGCAAAAGCTATGCCTCCTCAGACAGTTACCCCGCCCTGCTGTGGTTCTGTCCCTGGTCCCAGTTGGGCAAGGTTCCCTGTCTGTGGCTGCTGTTGCCACACACTTTCTCAATTACCAGAACCCTGTTGTGCTGATGCAGTAGCTGGCTGACTTCCCTGAGGCTGTGAGTATGGTTGGTTTGGGTCTCCCTGCATTTGGGTTTGATGGTGGGGTTTTGCGGTGTCATGTCTATTGACCTCTGCACGTGATATGCTTTTAACCGGCATAGGTCGGCTGAGTGGCCCCATCTGCAGCAATAATGATATTCTCTGAGGTCTGGCAATGGCCAACCTCCCTAACTTTGTCTATTGCATTTGGGCTGAAACCCTCTGGGGTTTTGAGGTAGAGCCCCCTTCAAGACCGGTGCTATTTGTACACTTGCGGCCAACACGGGTCCCCCGAAGGTGGTCTTTCTTTATTTGCATTGGATCAGTCTAGTGGTGTCACCCTGGGCTTGTTTTTAGTTGGTATTTTGCCTAAGGAGCTGCTGAGCAGGGAGTATCTATTGCTGCCTACCCATTTCCTGCCCGAGTGCCCTCCCCATGCGTTCAGTGGGGATCCTTCCTTGTGGTGTTTTTCTTTTTAATTTCCATATCATATTTCCTATGGTGGCAATACGTCTGGGTGCCTTATCCGGCTACAGAAATGGGATCTCAGGTGTAGGGAACGTTTCATATAGTGCTAGGCAGCCTCATCTGCACTATTTCCTCATGCACGGAGATGTCATGTTGGAGGCAGAGGCTGGGTTCGCTGGCCCCAGCGGTGTGTAGGGTTTGGCTGTTACTGCCACTGCCCCTAAGTGTCTTGGTCCTGCTCCGTGCCTAGCCTCGGGGACCGGGCAGGGGTGTGTATGTCGCAGCCTCCACTCTCGTCCTCCGTGCATAACCTATCAGCTAACAGGGTCCTTATCTTTCTGGCTGTCTCAACTAAGAGTCTGTGCATGCGACATGCCCACTGCCGAGCAAATCTGCATACCTCAAAAAAGTTTGCCGAGTATTCTATGACCCTCTCAGTGAAGGGGATCTTATTTGTGGGCCCTGTTTGTACCTGGGTACGTGCAATGCAGGAGGGTCTTGGTAGCCTAGGTTCTGGGAAAGGAGAGCAGGGGAGGAACAGGCTTTGGCCCCGTCGTTGGTAAATTGGATGCACATTCTCAGCCTGCCATCAGGTCTCTCCCTAGTATGTTAGCCGAGGTTGAGGGAAAGTATAGTAGCCACACCCTTCATTAGTACAAGATCATTTTCCCCCAAATGGAGAACCAACACATTCGCGCATCTCCCTCCTACCAGCATACCATGTAAACACCTGATCAACTCGCGCCATCTCATGCCCACTTTCCCCCCACCAGGTAACGGGAAACAAGTGCTGGTCGAATCCCAAGTTGGTCCCATAGCCCCTCTGAGCCACCTGACACTCCACCCATTTGGTAAAGGAATTTCCTACTACCCAGATGGCTAGATCCTCCTCCGCAGGTCCTGCAACAGAACCTGAAACAAAAACAGCAGTAAATAGTCACACAGCAAGCCCTGTCATGCTGACCTTCCCCCCAGTAGCACACAAAAATCTCTGAAAGCAATCTGAAGACCAGCGCCCCAGCCTCATGATATATTACCGTGCCCAGCCGCAATTTTCAGCCTCTGTAGCAGTGCCAATAAGGAACAAATGTGTCCCATATTTAGCTGGGTGGACCTCCAAAGCCATGAGCACCTTTTGCAAAACAGAGAGGCGCTCAAATGCCGTAACCTTTGCCCCAGGCTGGCACTGGAAAACAACCCCCTCGTTAACCCTGCAGCCCATCTGTCACCCCATGCCACGGGGCAGTGCCCTGATGCTAGAAGTGCCTGTAACACCACATTCCTACTTTGTGCTCTCTGCTCGGTCCTGGAACCGTGCAGCCACAACACCAACCTACCCTCTCTCCTTGTGACCTTCTTCCACATCACTCCTCCCCTGCCCCTGCAGCCCAGCAACTCAGACAATCAAAAGGCACCAAAAACAATCCAGGACATCAAAGTCGAGAACACGCATACCACCTCGTCTCCCCTGCAAACCAACGCAAATGCCAAAGGACCCGGCAGAAAAGACTCCAAGATAAGGGTCTTTGAGGTCTCCCTATGCGACCTTGCTTCGTTGACCAGTCCACAAGCATCCTTTGCCCCAGTTCCAAGGCTGACTGGGTGTAGCTCCACAACAATGTGCCCATAAAGGTAATACCCGCAAGCTTCCCTGTAATTGTAACACACGACAGGCCCTTCTCCGTCAAATCCAGGATAAATTGAATCACATCTTCTGTTCTACGCCACCCTGCTCCCCTGCTCTGCGCAGATGATGCCAAAAAATCCAGCCAAGCCTGGCCATAAGCTCTCCTTGTCAATTCAGCTAGGGACCCTACCAGCAATTGCACCATCCTGTGTTGCCTACTGGCCGCAACTCCACTTATATACGTGTCTTGCATCTGTCTGCTTTCTTGGCCAGCCCACAGAATCTCTCCCACTGAAAATAAGACAAAGCATTTGCATTGTCATTATCTACCCTCGGCTCATGCCACACCTTGAAAGAGATTTCATGCTGCAGGCAACCCAGCACAAAAACACGCAACACTCACAGCACTTGCGCATCTCTTGCCGACTCTCTGTTCACCACCTGCACGACAGCCAAGTTGTCCACCCAGAACAGCATCTTCCTGTGTGCCAACTCTGCTCCCCACACTCCAATTGCTACCACTAATGGAAGGAGTTCCAGTAATACAATGCTTCTTCTTCCTGCCTTCTACTGTTCCAGCCACTCGGCGCACGCTAGCGACCCTGCCAGAACAACCTGAAACCCAGACCTCCAGCCACATCTGGGAATATCTACACATCCCAATCAAGATTGTCCTGACAGGCCAATGGAATTCAATTGAAGGAATTGAAGAAGAACCCACACATCCTAAGATCCTGTTTGACTCCAGCTGATATGCGTATGTGATGGTGTGGCAATGATACCCCCGCAAGCGCCAAACCTAGACTCCTACACCTGCCCTGTCCACCCTACAGGCAAAATTGAGGTGACTCAACAGGACCTGCACTTCCTTCACCTTCACCTTCTCTCTGGCCAGTATATTCGTCAAAAAAGCCTGCATAGCTTCCTTTTTGTCCTGTGGAAGCCTCGCCTCCATTTTCTCTGCATCAAGTTCAATTACTAGAAAGGACTATCCTATACTTGGGCCTACTGTTTTTTCAGGGGCCAGCGGAAAGCCCAGGTCAACCATGAGCTCCTGGAATCTTACCAATGCATGTTGGCCTTTCCCCAAGCCAGGTGCCCCCACGAAAAAGAAGTCATCAAGGTAATGAGTCATCAGCCACTGCAGGAAGGAATTGAAACACTCAAAAAAGGCACATGAGATAGAACATCCTATCGGCAAAGTCTTGTCCACCTATCATTGTCCTTCGAAGTGTATGCCAAACAGGTGAAAATCATCCGGATGAAACGGAAGCAGACGAAAAGCTGACTTCACTTAACATTTAGCCATCTGTGCCCATTGCCCTGTTGAACCACCAGGGACATGGCCATGTCCACTGAAGAATAGGACACCAAAACTGTTTGTTCGGGTGAAATCATTTGCCGACTCACCTTCGGGCCATGACAAATGCTGGATGAGGCGAAATTGCCCCTGTTTCTTTTTGGACACCACACCTATAGGTGACACAATCAAGTCCACCAATGGCCAATCTTCAAAGGGGCCTGCCATTCGCCCCTCTGAAACCTCTTTGCCGAGTTTGTCCTGCACTGCGTTTTTGTGTTCTGAAACCTTCCCTCAAGGTCCCTGCTTCCTCTGGCCGATCGTAGAACCCCAGGCAGTATTTCAGCCTGCCCAATTTAACTGGAGTATGAGTCTTTCGCCCCAAGTCTCTGAGCCCCACTCCCCCCTCTGTTGCTAAAATGCTGTTGCTGGTGGTGTGGACCTTGAGCGCCTGCATAAGGCTGCCACTGTCCTGTACTGTGTCCTTGGTACCCACCTGTGTTCCCAAAACAGTGGATAAGTGTGTGCCTACCTGAGCACTTAGAGCACTCATGCCGAAATTTGTAGTACTCATGTGTACACATTCCTTTGTTGTAGTCCCAACATGCTCCACCTGAACATCCCTGACCTTTGGTTGTCTGTCCCCCCCCGGGTCGGGCGCCCCTGAAGGGACTTGTAAACTATCGGCAATCCACTGGCAGTGAAAATCATCTTCCCAAACTTAGTGGGCCCATGCTATGCTGCCACAGATCCATATCCAGTTCCCCCCACTTAGCCTCAGGATCCCAAGGCAACCACGCCCTGAATTTCTCGTCATATTGGGCCCAGGCATACCCCCTGAAAGTCATTTAAACATTGCACATTACACTTATGTATTTGAACAGGGCAACGCAACGTTCAGGAAACTTCTTGCAGTAGACACCGGTGTAAATTAAAAACACTGAGGTCCAATTGTCTATTGTCAGGGGAACCCTCGGCCTCTTGGCCAGCTCGTACTCTTCCTTCGACCCCTCTTTGGAGTGCATCTCCCTATTAAGGAGCTTAAACATCTCTATATATTCCACCTCCTTCCTTGCCAGTATTAATTGAACCCCCAAAGGCTTCGCCATCCCCCTGGTAGCCGCTTAACTTTCAGCTCCTTGCTGACCGGCCCGCCCTTTTTGCCACCTGCACCCCTGTGCCAATCCCACTTCCATCCCCTGCACTCTCCCCACCCTTTGCCCCGCTGTCTTCCTGTCCTTCCACTCCAATCTCTTTTGCAGAACTGCCAGTACCCACACCAACTTCAGCAACATACCTCTTTGCAGCTGCTCCCCCGCTTTGTCACACCATGCATCCACACCTGAGGATACTAGCACTGGGTCCAGGCCCACCTCATGGCTCTTACCTGACTTCATGGTTGGTGCCCATACAGGCTCTTTCTGCCCCGCCAGTGCCTTCGTGTTCCGGATACCCCACTGTGCCGGGCCTCTCCTGTCTGTAACACACCAGACAAAAATGCAACAGTAGTACCCCCCACCTGTGCCCCAACCTGTGCCTCCACAGGTTCCTCCCCCTCTCGCACCTTGCCTTCCTCAACAGTATCCTCTTTTGTAATCCACCACTGACACCCCCATTCTGTCCTTCATCCTGGCACAACTCGGGCCTACCCCTGCTGACTGTCCTGACACTGTTGTTTTCGCCTGAGCCATGGCCCATCACCTTGCAGCCAGGGGGGCCATATGAACCCCACCATACCCGTCTGCCGATACCACCTGTCCCTCCTCTGCGCCGAAAGAGCTGGAGGCCGCCCAAGACCTACCCACTAATTGAACAAATGAGGTTGTCCTGAACCTACTTCTGCCGGCTATAACGGTATCCCCCTCATACGTCCAGCGCACCGCTCTGAGTCCCACCATCTGATCACCTCAGTGCCTGTGAGGCACACCAAGCTCTCCTGAGTCTAGAAATCTGCAATGCTCCTCAACCTGCAAAAAAGAGGACAGGACTGGTGTCCCTTACCCTCTCCCTTCTATGCCCACCCACATCTACCTCTGGCATCCAAGACCACCGGCCCTGCCTGAAGCTACCATCCCAGCCACCCGAGGGGTAGGCCCCCATGGCCCTTACCTCTTCGCCCTTTTTTCCCCTTTCGAACCTATTCCCCCCTTCCCTCTATTTATCGGACTCTGCCCCCGCTTCCTACCCACTTCAGTCTAGCATGTCCACCACAAATGCAGTGGCTGGCTCCTGCATCGCAGGGGGGCCCTCACCCCACCCTGGCCCAGCCTGCTGTGCCCCGGCCTGGTCTGCATCCTTCAACCCCCCCCAGCCTCCCCCACTCCCTAGGTGCCACACTCCACCTAGAGTTCTTGCGGGCCCTCCGGGACCCTCTGAGCCTGTTCCGGTGCCCCAGCCAGGGGTCCTCCTCCAGCCCCGAAGACAACCCCTCCCCATCTCAACCTACTCCCCCCTGGTAGGAACCGTCCTCACTGGGGCCCGAGAAAACTGCTCAGGGGCTCACGCCCGCCCTCACCTAACTCATTCTTTCTACTCAATTGTTGCCCAGCAGGAGGCGCTGCCTCAGCCTCCCACTCCTCATCCATTTTTTGTACAGCGCAAGGCTCATCTGATGTCTCCTGCTCCATTACTCCCCCCTGGGTGTCAGGATACACTGCAGCGGGCTCCTTCCCACATAACTGCTTCGATTTAGCAGTCCTGTACACATGTCGGGGACACGGATGGCCCGCTGCATTCTCCTCAGAGGGAGGCACCGCTTTGCTCTGTGCAGACACCTCCCTTGTGTCTGACGCCTTACCCCTGCTACCCTCGCCCCATGCGGCACAGATGTAGGTCGCTGGGGCACTGCTCTCATGCCTTTCTCCTAACCACGCGCATCTATGCCCCACCACCCCATGCACCGTATCAGGCCACCAGAAGTGGCACGGAGTGGCCTCGCAATCTTACCTGCGGTGACACTGCCTGCAACTTGCGGGGTGGCAAACAGGCAATCACGGCTGCAGTCTCGGCTTGTCGGCCACGTTACTCTAATTCACCACTAGGTCCATGCGTCCTGCTTCACGTAGCAGGCGCATTGCCTCAGCAACTTTGTCTATGCTATCGCCATCTTCCACCCTGAATTTATTTAAAACCCACTCAGAAAAAGGATTAACAGGGCTCCCTGCCACCAGGTTACCCGAAACCTGAAATGGTGACAGGAAGCCCAAAAAGAGGCCCCTATATAACCCTGTTGGGCTACATTGGGCTCCAATAGAGCCCAGGCAAAAAAAGGGGAAGGGGCAGTCATTGTGACTTCACCCACTCCCAAAATCCCCAGGGGGCAGACATCCCTGTGGTCGACTGCCCTCCAAATCCCCATTAAAAACTGCAATGCATCTTAGGAACATAAACATACACACAGAGAAAATAAAAGTGATAATGACTTTATTACAAACTTTACAGAACTTTGGGATTCTCATCTATGCTTTTGAATATGATCACACATAATTAAAATTCTGAACACCTGTGATCATGATCCGATTTTGAAACTGATCGATCATTTTGGGAATATTTAATGAATTGTTGTTTTCTGACTTTGTACGTTTATAATGTTGAAGTAAGCCACGAGTAAATGTTATGATTTTGAGGATTTTTCATAATGTCAGGCATTTTTGGCAGTAGTCTGGTCTATTGTTTATCAGGTAACATGATTTTCAAGTTGTAGAATTTGAACTTTTTCTCTCTTTTAAGTCCTGCCCATTACTGCAGATTTGACCAGATTCCATGATCCTACAGGTATACTTTGTTTTATTGAGTTCATGTTTTATAGTTAGCCTTCCAAATAATGAACGTTTATATAGCTGAAGTCTCTGAAATGTGAACTAACAACTCAGTGATACATCACAGAAACATTTTTAATATTACATTCTTCGGGCAGAGTGTCAATGTTCAGTTGGTAAAACAATTGTTTCAAAAATAAACAATAACTTTTTGTTTCACCACAGACGCCCATGTATACCCTGAAAGATTATGGGGCATATTAGCAAGACCGGCGATAAAATTATCGCCGTTTTAGCGGCAGGAAACTGCCGCTAAAATGGCGATAATGGGCTTGCTAATATGCGTTATAGAATTCCAATAGAAGCCCAGGTTAGATGTGCAGGACATCTAACTTGGACTTCTATTAGAATTCTATAACGCATATTAGCAAGCCCATTATCGCCGTTTTAGCGGCAATTTTATCGCCGGTCTTGCTAATATGCCCCCATGTCCCTAAAGTGATTGTTCAATGGAAGAATGTTGTATCTAACATGGCAAGGGAGTCAGCAGTGAACATTTCTTCTACTTAACAAGATAATAGACCACAATGCCCTCCTGTGGCAACTGAAATTAGTGACCTCCTTTAGAATTTGCATTTTAACATCTGAAATGGTAGATATTGCACATGACTGGGGCATATTATCAAGAAACGGCGTTAAAATTATCGCCGGTTTAGCGGCAGAAAACTTCCGCTAAAGCGGCGATATTGGGCTTGATAATATGCCCCATAGAATTCCAATAGAAGCCCATGTTCTGGTGTCAACATGGGCTTCTATTGGAATTCTCCAAGGCATATTATCAAGCCCATTATCGCCGATTTAGCGGCAGTTTTCTGCCGCTAAACCGGCGATAATTTTAACGTGGGTCTTGCTAATATGCCCCACTGACTTTAAAACAGTGACTACCTTAAAATATTTTGGAAATAAGGTGCAGAACATTGGGGCATATTAGCAAGACCCACGTTAAAATTATCGCCGTTTTAGCGGCAGGAAACTGCCGCTAAAACGGCGATAATGGGCTTGCTAATATGTGTTATGGAATTCCAATAGAAGCCAGGTTAGATGTCCTGCACATCTAACATGGGCTTCTATTGGAATTCTATAACGCATATTAGCAAGCCCATTATCGCCGTTTTCCTGCCGCTAAAACGGCGATAATTTTAACGTGGGTCTTGCTAATATGCCCCACTGTTTTTTAAATAGTGTACCTAGTAAACATACCTGTTGTGCGTACTAGGACTTGGGTAGCATTATACTATTAAAACAAGCCACTCGTGTTAGGACGGATGGTGCAGCTTGATTGGAACATCACCAAACAATATGAATGTTTTACATTCATGACTCTTAGACTAAAAATTTGAGCAAAACGACTTTATGCTGCACCACATGTGAACATTGAACAAGAGGGCATTTATCACATTAAAATGTCACTCAAGATACTGGCTAGGAGACAGCTTAAGGAGAAAATGTCTCCCGCAAGACATTTTCTACATGAAAACACTTTTTCTGTTCAAATCAGTGGAACAGAATTGCATTGAAATTGCATAACATGAAAGTAGCAAATTTCATAAATTTTGCAAGTGGAATGAAAGTGTGGCACATGCCTTTTTATGACCCTTTATACCTTAAATACCATAGCTCGTATACCATTTGCAGCAGTCAACACTTTCTTCTTGCAACCATTGGTCAGGTCTATCTGTATCCCGTGAAAAGTGAAATTGACCTTGGTATTTAACTTTGTAAGCCTCTGTATTTTGCTGTAGCTCTGGGGCAGTCTTACAGGTGCTGCATCAGCTGCTGCCTGTGGACCATGTGCCTGCATCCCCTGACTTGCCTATCATTAGGGACCAATCCAAAGAGTTCAAACAAAAGTTTGTAATGTCTGACTTTATTCCTCACATTAGTAGGCATCCGAAAAAGACTCAGCCTGGCCCCCTTCCTCTTCTCTAAAAAACCCCACCTGTCTTGATCTCATAATGATTGTTGGTATTTTCTATCAACTCTATGCAAATAACACTAAGGCCCTCATTACGATGTCATTCGGAGTTGCCTCTGACCGACACCGTTCCGATGAGGGAACTGGAGGCCACGGAGGGAAGAGGGCCCTGCTAGGAGCCCAAATGGCGCTTTCTGACAGCCTTTCCATGTCAGAAAAGCCGACATGGAATGGCTGTTGGAAACCAACATCATAGTCCCGATGGTAGAAATGCCGTCCTTAAGGGATTATGGTGGGTAAACAGCGTTTACCATGCATGCGTAACAATGCATGCAATAACAATGCGGTTGTTACAACGACTGCGTTGTTATTTCGCATACCGTTGCAACGCAAGTCGTAACAACGACTTGCGTTGGGGGGCAGAAGGTGTTGGATTTTAAAATCCAACACCTTCCCTAGTGTCCGCACAGACTGGAGTTGGAATAGTAATTTATACTATTCCAACATCCAGCACCCCCTAACGCAAGTCGTTGTTACAACTTGCGTTGTAATGGTATGCGAAATAACAACGCAGTCGTTGTAACGACCACGTTGTTATGGCATGCGTGGTAAATGCATGCGAAAAAACATCACATATTCACTATGGTGAGCTTCCGATCGACCAACGGGCTCTCTGAACCCATCGGAAAGCGTTGGTTGGTCCCTCCGACTGCTGCCTCCGACCGCATGCATTGTAATGCATCGGTCGGACCGCAGCAGTAGATGCCGGTTGGATCACAATCGACGAGCCGTTGATTGTGGTCCAACGTGCATCGTAATTAGGCCCTAAATTGTTTTCTTTTTCGCGTCTTTGTCAGCTCCCCAGGGGACTTGGATGTGCAATCATATGGCTCTAGACAACTTAACACTTATTCATGCTAAAGTCTTCATCTCTTCAACTACAAAGCCTACCCTGATCCTTTTCCAAAACTACATTCCCCTCTGCAAAGAAATACTTTTGCATGCAGCTGCAGATTCTGTAGATGGATCAATCAATCAATCAGTCAATCAGTCAAGAGTTTGTAAAGCTTGACTACTCACCCGTGAGGGTCTCAAGGTGATTTTATCTTTATCTTTATTTGAGTTTTATATAGCGCTGGCTAGACCCGGAGGTATCAGAGCGCTTTACATAAGGCAACAGAGTGTTACAAGTTACAAAAATAATCACATTAATTACAGAAAGGTTACAAATTCAATACAGGAGTTAATTAGCGACCATGAAAAACAAGATCAACAGAAAAGAGAAAAAAAAATAAGCCAGGGAGAGCAGGGAGTCAGCAGCGGAGAAAGAGACGAGACATAAGTCCGAGGTCCGGCTGGGTAGGTGACGGCCAAAGCGGTGTGCCAGAGCCTGTCTCCCCTATAGCTGTCGGAGCAGCTCCACCGGGAATCGGTCATACATTTTGGACGCTGCCGGATAAAAATGAGGATCAGGAAGGGACCAAAAGTCTAAAGTCCAGAGACGGGCTGGTGGAGCTGGCAAGGGTGGCAGGATAGGAAGGGGAGTGTAGCTTGGTAGCCATCTTAGAGTCAGGCAAATGGAGTCTGTTGATCTCCAGGACTCTGTAGGTGGTATTGTCTCTGGATCTTAGGAATTGTTTCCTCAGCTAAGCCCATTGTCATAGTGGAACATTGGGACCCCCTTGTCAGATGGGACATCTTCCCATACCGGTGAAAATACATTGGTGGGCGCCATTTTAGAGTCGGGTTCCGTCTAGAAAGTAAGTGCTGAGTTCAATGGGGGTCAAACTAGGCGCCAGCAGGATCCCAAAACCCGAGCTCAGGTCATGAAAGGCAGCCCCACGTGTCCCCACCTACCGCCTCAGGAGAGCGTCCGCTGAGAATCTCGGAGGACACCGCAGATAGGGTTCAAGTGCTCCTCCTTCTCCAGCTGCAGGCGTGCGATGCTGGCAGAGTGGGAACACACAATGGTTCGAAGCGGCAGGCAGCAGGCACTTTGAGGTGAGGGTCGAGGGGTGGGGGGTAGATTGCTGGTTGGAGCAGTGGTCGATGTCATTACGCTGCACTTCATTCAGCCCCTGGCGCTTGTTTGCAGCTCCCCGGGCACCATCTTAGATTGTTATTTGATGTCCTTGCATGGCCGCCATACCAAGGTCAGGCACTAAACAACTATAGGACATCAGCAAGTTGTGAGTGCCCCCGCTTCAGAATGCTCCATACAGTTGCTCACACTGCAGTCACAACAAGCGAACTCGCTCTTTTCTTGCATAAAACAGCAAACTCGAAGCTGGCAGGATAGTTCTCACAGCACATACAACGCCACCATTTTAGGGTCAGGCCGTATTAAATAAAGGGTCGCCACGAACCTTAGATCACACTTGTAATGCTATAACTACCTCATCCGAGGGTGTAGGTATTCGAGCTCCCATGGAATCGGTATAAGGCAGAGGCAATCCGTGTCTATGATGGGCAATTACTGACCTCCGAACATAAGGCACTCGCGATCCGCCTTATGTTGGGAGGAGGGGGCGGCTCCGTTGAGTACTAGGGTAATCCGAAGAGCCAGGTCTTGAGGTCCTTCCTGAACTGGAGCATTGTAGGGATTTGCCGGAGGTGGGGGGGGGGGTGGTCATTCCAGGTCTTGGCTGCGAGGTAGGAGAAGGACTTTTCTCCCGCTCTGGTCTTGTAGATGCATGGCATGGTGGCCAGAGAGAGGTCCGCTGATCGGCGGTGTCTCTTGGGTGCATGGAAGGAGAGGCAGTTGCTTAGGTATGCTGGTCCGATGCTATGGAGGGCCTTGTATGCGTGAGTGAGGAGCTTGATGGTTATTCTTCTTTCGATGTGGAGCCAGTGGAGATCGCGGAGGTGTTGGTTGATGTGGTTGTGATGGGGATATCTAGGATGAGCCTGGCTGCGGTGTTCTGGACTGTCTGGAGCTTGCGAAGTAGTTTCTTGTTGATTCCGGCATAGAGAGCATTGCCGTAGTCCAGTCTACTACTGATGAGGGCGTACATGATCGTTTTCCTGGATTTGGATGGGATCCATCTGAACGTTTTTCAGAGTATGCGGAGGGTGTTGAAGCAGGCTGAGGATACTGCGTTGATCTGGCAGTTCATCGTGAGCGATGAGTTTAGTATGATGCCGAGGTTTCGTGCGTGGTCTGTCAGGGTGGGGTGTTCCTGAGGGTGGGGGGCCACCAGGTATCATCCCACACAGAGGGGGTGGAGCCATGGATAAGGACTTTTGTTTTCTCAGAGTTGAGTTTCAGGGAGCTTTTCTTCATCCAGGTGGCGAAGACTTTCATCCCTTCTTGGAAGCTGTGCCTGGTGATGTTGGATGCTTTGGTAAGGGAGAGGATGAGCTGGGTGTTGACGGCGTAGGAGACGATGTTGAGCCCGTGGTTTCTGATGATGGTTGTGAGGGGGGCCATGGAGATGTTGAAGAGGGTGGGGCTGAGGGGGATCCATGGGGCACTCCACATCTGGTCTCTGTTGGTTCCGAGAGGTAGGGCGGGAGTCTGACTCACTGAGTTCTGCCTGTGAGAAATGAGCATATCCAGTCAAGGGCCTTTCCGCGGATGCCGGCATCATGGAGTCTGGTGGCTAGTGTGCGGTGGGAGACGGTGTTGAAGGCAGCTGAGAGGTCAAGGAGGATGAGGGCTGCTGTTTGGCCCTAGTCAGATGTCGTCGGTGGCGGTGAGTAGGGTGGTCTCGGTGCTGTGGTTGCTGCGGAATCCAGATTGGGAGATGTCAAGGACGTTGTTTGCTTCAATGAAGTTTGATAGCTGGGTGTTGCTGGCCTTTTCGATGACCTTGGCTGCAAATGGAAGCAGGGAAATGGGCCTGAAGTGCTTGAGGTCCGTTGGGGCTGCGGTGGGTTTCTTCAGGAGGGGGTTGCCTTCGGCGTGTTTCCAGTCATCATGGAATGTGGCGGTTTCGAGGGAGCAGTTGATCATCTGGCGTAGGTCGGGTGTGATGGCTGTGGCGGCTCTGTGGAAGAAGCGGGGTG
Organism: Calotriton arnoldi; assembly: GCA_963921515.1. Lineage (NCBI taxonomy): Eukaryota > Metazoa > Chordata > Amphibia > Caudata > Salamandridae > Calotriton > Calotriton arnoldi. The sequence continues at coordinate 317,355 of CAWUFW010011629.1, forward strand.
GGCAGGGGTCTGAGGGTGCTCCAGAGCAGATGCTCTTCATGGTCTTTAAGATGTCTTCTGTCGTGAGTGGGGTCCAAGTGAGCAGGGTCTGTTGGGTAGCGTTGCTGGGGGTGGGAGCTGGAGCGGTGCAGAGGTCTTGGTTCTCAAAGTTGTTGTAGATCACCTTAATCTTGAGGTGAAAAAATGTGCTGAGTCAGTTGCAGTAGTCTTGGGAGGGTGGGACGTCTGTTGTTTCGCTGCCAGGTTTGGCAAAATCCTTGATGATGGAGAAGAGTTCTTTAGAGTTTTGGGCGTTGGTGAGGATTCTGTCTTGGAGGAAGTTCTTCTTTGTGGATTTGATGAGGTGGTGATGTGGTGTGGTGGCTGCTCTGTAGGCGGTGTGTGTTTCTGGGGTTTTGTTGTTCCTCCATGTCTTTTCAAGTCATCGGCAAGAGCGCTTGGATTCTTGAAGTGCAGGGGTGAACCAGCTTGCTCTCTTGATGTGTCGTCCTGTGGCTTTCTTGAGGGGGCGAGTGTGTTGGCGCAGTTCATGATCCAGCAGTGGTGGTTGCGTGCTGCGTTGTTAGTGTCTGGTGTTGTCGGTGGTGGGGTGCTGGTGAGGGTGGAGGTGGAGGTGAGCTGGTCTTCGGTGACTTTGTTCCAGCTTCTACGGGGGAGGCGGTGGGCATACTTGTGTACGGTGGGTTTTCTGGAGGAGAAGTGGATGCAGTGGTGGTCTGTCCAGAGGAGTTCCATGGTGTGGCTGTAGGAGATGCTGTTTCCTTCTGCGAAGACGGGATCAAGTGTGTGTACCGCTGTGTGTATGGGGGCGGTGACAAGTTGCTTCAGTCCTATGATGGCGAGGTTCTCTAAGAGGGCGGTGATGTGGGAGTCGTCGTGGTTGTCCAGGTGGAAGTTAAGGTCTCTGAGTAGGATGTAGTCTGTGGAGGCAAGGGTGTGTGGTTTGCGATGAGGTCGGCAATGGTGTCGGTGAAAGGAGCTCATGGGCTGGGCAGCCTCTAGATGAGGGTTCCGCGGAGAGTCGTTTTAGGGTTGGTCTGGATCTGGAAGTGGAGATGCTCCATGAGGATCGTAGTGTTGTCCGGACTGGTGGTTGTCATGCGGAGGGAGCTTTTGGGGACGATGGACATGCCTCCTCCTGGGCAGGTGTGACGGTCTTTTTGCAGGATTTTGTATCTGTTGGGAGTGGCGGTGGCGATGTCGGTCGCGGAGGTGGCATTGGTCCAGGATTCTGTGAGGAAGGCGAGGTCGGATGCGTGGGTGTTGAGGAGGTCCCAGATTTCTATGGCGTGCTTGTGTAGGGAGTGCACATTGAGGAGGAAGCAGTTGAGTGGTTTGTGAGCAGTGATGTCCGGTAGGCTGGGGGCTGCAGCTGGGGTCCAGATGTGGGTGAAGGTGCAGCGGCAGTGTTGACAGGAGATCGGGCCTTGGGTGTTGCTTGGAATCGAAGGCTGGTAGTTGTTGCTGCATCTGAGGTTGAGAGCGTGGAGGGTGCCGGAGTCGTAGTGGAGGCGGGTTGGAGGACCAGGGTCCTTGGCGCTGGTCGCGGTTGGGTCGCGGATCGGCACAGACGGGCTTGCCTTTGGTGCGCTTTCGGCACGCGAGCAGCACGGCCATTCAGCAGCCACCATTAAGTAGGGGTCGAGGAGAGGGCGGTCAGCTGGGAGGCGGGAGGCGCGAGCGGGAAGGGCACGCTGGAGGGGGGAGGGGCTACGGGGGCAGCAACAGCGAGGAGCGCAAGTGAGTAAAGAGAGAGAAGAGGGCAAAAGAAAAGAAAAAAGAGAGAAAAGAGAGCAGAGAGAGGAAAAAAGAGAAGAGAGGGCACAGAAAAAAGCCAAGAGAGGCGGAACAGCAGAAGAGCAGAGTGCTTTCCCACTAGACCACCAGGGATGAGGCGCAGGCAGGAGCCTGCGGGTTGAGGAGGGCTCGAACACTTACCCAAACGGAGAGCTCAGGGGCTCAGAGGACAGCACTTACTGGTGGAGCTGCGTGGGGGAGTAGTCACACTGACCAGGTCAGTGGTCTAGCTCTTCTTGCCACGCAACGGCCGTCATTAAGTAGGGGTCGGGGGAGGGCAGTCAGCTGGGAGGTAGGAGCAGGAAGGACACGCTGGAGAGGGGGAGGGGCTGCGGTGGCAGCAGCAGTGAGGAGCACAAGAGAGTAAAGAGAGAGAAGAGGGCAAAAGAAAAGAGAAAAGAGGGAAAGAGTGCAAGAGATAAAAGAGAGCAGAGAGAGGAAAATAGAGAAGAGAAGGCACAGAAAAAGCAGAGAGGTGGAACAGCAGAAGAGCAGAGTGCTCTCCCACTGGACCACCAGGGATGAGGAGCAGGCAGCAGCCTGCTAATGGAGGAGGGCCACGAACACTTACCCAAACAGAGAGCTCAGGGGCTCAGAGGGCAGCACTTACTGGTAGAGCTGTGCGGGGGGAGCTGTCACACTGATCAGGTCAGTGGTCTAGCTCCGGATAAGACTCCCATTAGCCCTCTGGGATTTAGGAAGCTATCACCCCTTGTTACCTTCTTTTGTATCTCATCTCCCCTCGTCTTGGTGCCTTCTGATTGTTCCCTTCATGACTCCAGGTCAAACTGTCATATCTACCCCTTCACTAACAGGTATTTCTCGGATTGCATGTGAGCATACCTTCTGGATCAATAAGAGCAATATGCCAGTACATAACATAAAATATAACATAACATGTATTTGTAAAGTGCGCGTTCACCTCGAGAGATGTCTTACCCAACTCAATAATATTTAACTGACCATTAGAGGTTGAAAGCCTGAGTAGACCAACCATGCCCTACACAAGATTCAAAGTTGTGGACATGGGATCAGTCCCGTATCTTGTCATGGAGACATTTGTCTATTAAGATATCAGATCCTATCATTCAGCATCTCCTATGCATTCTAGGTTCTATGGAACTGGCTCTATATTCATGACCAATTGGTTAAATACCATAGCATGAGCTTCTGAATTCTGATTATTTTCTTTCATCCACTCACTCAGGACATATTTTACCCATTTTATCATTGTTTGTCTAGCAAGGCCCAGAATAATTGATTGACCTATATCACTCTAAGCTAGTATAAACTGAGACAATAGTTCCTTACGTTCTGCTCCCAGTATTGTACTCATTTCACATATGTTGTAATTAATTTCTAAAATATAGGTACCCACTATTTGTTATTTATCTGTTCTGCAAACATGATAAGATCCTGACTGGTTCTGTGGTTTTTCTGCAAGATAGCCCACCCAATGTTTTTCAGTGCCCTCAGTTAACAGGCATTCTAGACCAAATATATCCTCCCATCCCAACTCCACTTTACTATCCAGTGAAGGTAACCCGTACTCCTTCTGAGACAATGTAACCAAAGTTGTGGGTCTACTGTTGTTCACCCCTTCACAGAACTTGCTTGATCCCTTGGTGTAAGAAATTTGAGTATGAGTTGAGAGGTGATAAACCCCCTCAAATAATAATCACAATCCTTGTTACTGAGAACCACTAGTCACTAAATATACCTGTGCTTAACCCTCTGTTAGGTTGGCATAAAGCAGTCAGGCTCAACATAGAAGCAATGTGTAAAGTATTTATGGAGTTCTCCAATAGTATTAAAGTGAAAACACATCACAAGAAAAATCCCAAACCAATTTAGACAACTACAGAATATTTTAATACATAAAAGGACACAAATCCAAAGGGTAGAACCAGAGATATCAATTTTTAGAATTTGAATTAAAAATGGCGCTGAAAAGCAGAAAGCGCCAACAGCGGACATCTGATCACACTATACTCGTTCAAAGAAAAAGTTAATTCCGACCGCAATGGAGAACAGGGTGTTAACAGGAACCAGTGAAAAGTTTATCTTCTAACTTAGAAACTTTTAGAAAAGTGGTAATCATCCAGTCATTGACAGGGCAAGCTGCAAGCTGGATAAGAAGCGGGGCTCGAGGATGGCAGAGGGGAAATCTCTGACCGGCTAATTCTTAAGTCTGTGCACAGGAAGGCCTCGACATCAATCAGACACTGCTTGGCATCAATCCCAATGAAGCCCTCTACATTTGGACTTTAAAACTTTTCTAGAAGTTCTGATCTTCTTCAGTGAGGCAGTGAGGCACACCAGCAAGCTGAGGCCGATCGGCAATTTGACGCTGATGTCAGTGGTTTTGATGGCGGTCACAGTCTCAAATGGTTCACCAGGCAGAAAGTTGGCAAAAATGTTCTAAGTCCTACTTCGTACAGTTTGGGGACAATAGGAGAACATTTTAACACCATCTTAGGGCCCAGGACCTTGAGGGACACCACTTGACTCACTCCAACAGGGTTTAGGAAAGGTCAAGTTGGAACTTTCAGCTCAGCAATTTCAGGGAGAGAGGCCTCTGCAAGCTTGTTGTGTCCCTCTAGCTCAAGCAGGAGGTCAGTCAACTGACCCTTGGAGTCACTTCTGAGGTCCTGGGTTGAAGGCAAGCAAGTCCAGTCTTCCTTCAAGTTTCAGATGGCAGGACAGTCCTTCTTCTGATCTTCACAGGTCCAGGAGTGTTCTGAGGATAGATCTATGGGGTTGAGCCTGTGGGTTGAATGTGAGCCTTTGTGCATCCCTTAAACAAGTTCTGGTCAGTTTCTCTACTCCCACTAGGCTTGATGCCACTCTGGCTACAGGGACAAAGGAGAGGCAGGCCTAGGTTTGAGCTTCATCTGCCAGGGACAAGGTAGGCATCCTTTGAAGCTCAGGAAGGGGCTGGGCACAGCCCCTCCACAAGCCATTCTATCAAGGGATGAGTCCTCCTCCCCACATTCAGAGCCCTTTGTCCACTAGCATGGGAGCAATGAGCATCTCACAACAAGGGATCCAACAGGGGCCAGGTGACAGCTGGGCACTGGCAGGCAAGCCTTTTGGTTTTAATGAGGAAAATTGCAGCTTTCTTAAAGTGGCATTTCCACAATAGTAATATCAAATCAGACTTGACTATTAACTTGTGTTGGACTTGGCCCTTGCTGCAGGGTCACTCCCAAACTTTCTGGCTTCTCTCCTCTTATTTTCATTGAATTCAATTTTGTTGGCCTTAGGACCCTGTGCACTTCACCACTGCTAACCTGTACCAAAGTGCTTGTGGTCTCTCCATTAAACATGGTAAGATTGGCTTAAAGCTGTTTGGCATGTTACATTTTCTTATAAGTCCCCTGTAAAGTGGTATACCATATACCCCAGGACTTGTTAATTAAATACTACTAGTGGGCCTGCAGCACTGACTATGCCACCCACTTAAACAACTCTTTCAGACATGTTTCAGGCCTGCCATTGCAGCCTGAATGCAGTTTTAAACTGCCAATTTGACTTTGCAATATAACCCCCTTCCCAAGCCGTAATCTCCCCTTTTATTGCATATAAATCAAGGTACGCCCTAGGTAGCCCATAGGACAGGATACATTGTAAATAAAAGGTTGGACTTTTAAGTTTTACATGTCCTGGGAGTGAAAAACTCCTAAATTAGTTTTTCCACTACTGTGAGGCCTACCTGTCCCATAGGATAACATTGTGTTGCCTTATTACCTTTAATAAATGCTAAATTGTGATTGTCGACAGATAAGAATTTCATGTTTGGCATTTATGAAATTCTAATGAAAAATTCTCTTTAATGATAAAGTTGGATTTTAAATTACAATTTTGAAAATGCCACTTTTAGAAAGTTCTTACGTAACAGGGCAACCTAATATTCCACCAGAGAACTGGGTGAATCAATGTACAAAGAAAAAGCGTTCCTGGCGGAATCATTTATACTCTAATGAACAGTTTGTTGGTCAAAAGATCTAACTGTGAACAAAAAGTATTAAACAAAAGGCTTACTGTTTTCACCAAATTATGTTTTGTATTAAGATATTCAGTATGAAACACATCATGTTAAAAAAGGACAGTGCATGGCAAAAAGGTGAAAATATTAACAAGGCAACACTGACACCCTCCAAAATGATAACATCAACATTAGTCGAATAAATTAAGTCCAAGGATCACTGGGAAGCATACAATCCTTTTAACTATATATATGTTTAGGAATCCACAGTCCCATAAGGTTGTTTCTTTGTTGAAACAATGTAATAGACTGAAGAGCCGTATGGTATAGTGAATGATGTTAAAGAGGAAGAACCGTCGATGTTTCGGTCTCTTATGGCCAAACAATCAACAAGACCATTGTGAGAAGTTGGCCTGGCATATGCTGTCCACTAATTATAGTGGGCACCTTGCACCAGTCCAAACAACCCCTTATTGGAGATAGGTTAAAGACAACCTTTATTGAAAGCTATCCTAGTGGTAGCTATGGAGAGCAGCCTTCAGGCTAAGTCTTGAAGGAATGTAAAGCAGCTTGTTTTACCAGTCTATAATCTCTTGAGTGACCAAATGAAAGAGGACCACACCAGGTATATATTCAAAATATATGTATTTATTGCTAAACACACCCCTCTAGTCTCTTTATGAGGCTAGAGTTCGAAGTACATAAGTTATAAGTTAGTTATCTACAGTAATAGCACAAATACACGTTTGAGCCCTAGGGGCGTACCAAACCATATACCAATAAAGTGGTATAAGAACCACGACTGAGCTAGACACAGGGCCTAGAGCCTGTAGAAGTGCTTGGACCACAAGGAACCACCCAAGGTAGTGACACAGGGGACCCACGTGGGACGCGTGCAGTGTATGAACACAGCCGCGAATCGCCGTTGACTTCTATGGGGAAAGTCGCGGTTGGAATTTAAAAGAAAAGGGACACTTAGAGGAGGACTTGGAGCAAACCCTTTGAGAACTAGGCTGTTCTAGTGTCAATACCCACGGGAGCACCGGAGTACTCGAGTTACCTCACCCAGGGGAGCCGGGTGCATAGGTGTCTTTCGGGGTCGGGTTTCGTCGTCGCTTTCAATGGCGATCTGCTGCAAAGTGCTGCTGGCGGCCAAGTCGAAAGTGTTCTGGTGGATCCAAAGGTGGATCGAAGATTTGAAGAACCTGAAAGCAGAGGGGACAGAGTCTGGGTCACTAGCCAGTGACCAGGAAGGTGATGAGCAGATGCCCACCGATGTCGAGTGCTTCAGGTAGGTTGACGGTCATCTTGACTCTTCAGCCACGAGGTCCAGGAGGCGTCGACGACAACCAGGAGCTGGATTCGAGCTGTCCCAAGACGTCTGTCGATTGCAGGGGTGTCGGCGACCGGATTGGACCCAACAAGCCTTGGCAACGGCAAGTCTCGTGGAAATGGAAGAAGGACGATGTTGCAGACCAGCAAGGTCTGTGGTACTCACCCAGCAAGGGTAAGTCAGGGCACGCCTGGAGCAACCAGGGAGCCCAAGCAGAAGAATATTGGCCTTCGGGAGGGCCTACTAGCTAACAGACTAGCGACCGCGAAGGAGCCTCGAGTCGACGCCCGTGGAGCTGGCTCACAGGACACTCGTGGAGTGGAGGCCAGTGATCTTCGGTGCAGTCGGTGCTGGAGGCTGGGGCTACTCGGAGCCCAAAGCACGACTTCGTGGGAGACCCAGAAGAGGATGCACTTGCACATGCGATCGGTGTCCAGGGGTCACGGTTCCACGTTACCCACGTTACCCACGACAGCTACGGGCCTCAGCTTTGCTGGGGACTCAGGGCAGCCTCGGGGAAGTCTGGAAATCTACCTCTGGTGATGCAAAGACTTCGGCGTCCGGCGGGAGCTTCAGCGATGCAGACCGGACAATTGCTTCTTTGGTGCCTGCCAAGCAGGGGAGTCACTCCTTGACCCCAAGGGAGATTCTTCAGTCCTCTAATCTTGAAGTAGAGCGTCGAAGGTCCAGGATTCTGTGTCAGAGTTTCGTCCAGGTTAATCTAAAGTCCTAAGGACTGGGGTCCCATACTTATACTAAGGTAGGGGGTTGGACATACTCTGTGGACCCACCTATGGGAGGGTCAGGGCAGAGGGGTGGTTACACCCCTTTCCCTTTGTCCAGTTTTGTGCCAGAGCAGGGGCTGGAAGCCCCTGAGCCGGTTTGAACTGGGGTATGCACAGGGACACCAAATGTGCCCCCAGTGCAGGACTTCAAAGCACCAGAGAGTGCTCCCGCCCAGCCCCAATACACACTATCCTGTCTGGGGAGGTGGTTACACCTCCCTGGGACAGGAAACCTATTGTCCAGGCCTCCCCTGCCAGAGTTTCGGTCAGCAGCAGGAGGCCAGACTCGTGTCTGTGGCAGCGGCATCCATTTTGTGATGCCAGGGCTCTGGAAAGTCAGTACCGGGTATACCGGTGTGTACATGTCTCTCCCTCTAGAAGGGTGGAATGCTACCCCCGCCGCCAGAACTGGCGGGGGGGTAGTATTCCAAGATGTTTGACACCAAACACGACATGTTTCCGTGCAGCCATCCCAAAGTTAGCATTTAACGCGAGGTTATAATGCGCTTAAGAGTATATGGTCGGGCTGCACTACAAACAGCATCAGAGAAGGGTCTCTGAACGCTGCAGAGGGGCCCAGCTCATGCATGGGCACCCTCTCACATAGGAAGCACGCACTCTGCCTTCAGGATTGATAAGGCCTGCCATAGGAGTGACTTATAGGTTTATATGTGTGTATGTATGTAGTGATATAGGTAGCCTATATCACAGTAAGGAGTGCATGCACCACCTTACCCAGGCTGCAGTAGCAGACCTGTGGTGTCCTTTGGCTGGCCTTCCAGGGGTGGCACAATACATGCTTCAGCCCCTGGCAGGCCTCTGAGGTACCTATGCCCTGGGTACATAGTATACCATATACTAGGGACTTATAAGGGCACTCCAGATTCCAATCAGAGATGTGCCTAAGGCACATGGAAACCATTTAGAGAGGAAGCAGATAGACTGGGGCCCTGAATAGCAGGATCCCAGTCCAACTAAGTCATAAACCAGCAAAACACCAGGAAAAAAGTGGGGGCAACCATATAGTCAGATTCCACCTTCCTACATAACCCCCCCCAAAACGAAAGGAGATAAGGCTAACCTTGGCCAGTTGAGCCTTTATTTACTAAGTGGCCATATAAGGAAGCACCTGCACTAGCATGGTGGCCCCCTGTCTTATGGTCCACTAAGCAATCCCTCACCCTAAGGGTATGAGAGGGTCTCCACCATGGGGAATTACTACCTGTGGTGTGCTTTGGTAAAGTACAAGGCTGGTGAGGTGTCTGAGAAGGGAAGTGAGGCCCTAGGAAGGTTGGTCTCAGCTTCCTCAGATCACTGGTCACCATGTATGCCTGTCTTTCCATGACTGAGTTGCACTGTGCTCTAAGGGTCAACCTTTTGCTGCCTACAGCTGGGGGTTGGGTCTCTTTGGATGGACCACTGGAGGGACATGGCAGGTTTGGAACCTTTTGGTCCCAGGTTTGCCCTTGCCTAACAGAGTCCTTCTGGGGGAGGTCCCTACACAAAGGTATGGGGGATCCCTCAGTGTGTTGAGGAATTTTCACCTGGCTAGGGCTATTAGACTGGGTGCCCCTAATCTGCTGATGGGGGGTTCCTCTAGACAGGGGGCCCTGGGGGGTCCACTGATCTCCCTGACCTCTGCAGCCCTGGGCTGACTGAGGCAGGGTAGAGAGGGGCAGGTTACCTGCTCCAGACTGGGTGCCACCTTGGAAGGGCCCTCTGCCATCAGGGGGGTGGCCAGGCCAGGCCTGACAACCTCTGGGGCAGTTCCTTCACTAGGGGTAGGGTCAGTTCCCTGAGGAGGCTGACCCTTACCTACTGTCTGGAGGGGAGAAGACTTTTCTTCAACCCCTGTGCTCTCTTTTGGGGGAGAGTGGGCCATTCTTCCAGGCTCCATCTCTCCAAAATTTCCCTGGGCTTGGGCTGTGGCCATCACAGCCCCACTAACTCTTTCAGGGACGCCCAGCATTCTCAGATGGGCTTGGTGTTCAACTTCAGCCCAGGCTGAAAGTTCCAAATCATTGCCCATCAGGCAATCTACAGGCAAGTTGGGGGACACTGCCACTCTTTTTGGGCCTGTGACCCCTTCCCAGCTGAGGTTGACTATGGCCATGGGGTGATCTGTTCTGACACCATCTATGTTGGTCACCTGGTATTTAAACTCAGGTAAAAGCTGGTGAGGGGGGACTAGTTTCCCTGCCACCATGGTGACACTAGCCCCTGTGTCCCTGAATGCCACAGCTTTCTGACCATTAATCATTGGCTCCAGTCTGTACCTGCCCAATGCATTGGGACCCATGGTAAAGGTGGCAAATCCTATACCACCATCAGAGTCAGAGGAGTCTGTTGAGGGGGTCCTGTCTAAACTAGGGCCCACCTCTGTTCCTCTTGCAAAAGCACCTAACTTTTTGGGTGCACTACTCCCAACTGGAGGATTACTACTGGTAGTACCAGGAGGGGTGGTAGTGGTAGCTGGAGGAACATTTTCTTTATTGCCAATCCTGGGGCAACTGGGATCAGTTTTCCAGTGTCCAGGCTTTTTACAGACATGGCAATATGGTTTCCTTTCAGGAGAGGAAGGAGTTTGGGACCCACCCCCAGAAGAGGACTTTTGGGGCCCTGTAGTGGACTTATCCTTAGATTTATCCCCACCTTTCTCTTGGGACTTGGTAGAATCTTTCTTCTGGTCACCACCCTGATTCTTAGTCTTTACTCTGGTTCTGACCCATTTGTCTGCCTTCTTTCCCAATTCTTGGGGAGAGGTCAGATCAGAGTCCACCAGGTACTAGTGTAAAAGCTGGTTTTGACAATTATTAAGGATCTGCTCCCTCATAATCAAATTGTACAATCCTAAAAAGTCATGCACCTTGTTGCCATGTATCCAACCTTCCAGAGCCTTAGTAGCACAATCTACAAAATCAACCCAGTCTTGAGTCTGAGCCTTTTGTGTGTCTCTGAACTTCAACCTATACTGTTCAGTGGTTAGGCCAAACCCATCTATCAGAGCACTCTTCAAGACTTTGTAATTGTCAGCATCCTCCTCTCTAACAGTGAGGAGCTTATCTCTACCTTTGTCTGCAAAGGAGAGCCACAAGATTGCTGCCCACTGCTCCTGAGGGACCCTCTGTACTTTACAGGCCCTCTCTAGAGCAGTTATCCATTTGTGGATGTCATCCCCACTCTGGTACGGAGGGACAATCTTGCTCAGGTTTCTATGGTCATAAGACCTTTCCCTATCTCTGGGGAAATTGCTGCCACCATGGGACTCTAGTCCCATCTTTTTTCTCTCTTTGTAGAGATCTAGGGACTCCCTGTCTATAGCCAACTGCTGTTTTCTGAGTTCAAGCTGGGCTTGCTCATACTCAATCAGTCTCTTTCTCCTGTCATGAGAGGATTCTCTCTTATGAGAGGAGACAGAGGTCCCTATTGAGGTGTCAGAGTGGTTAGACTCCTGAGAAGGAGATCTAGACCTTCTGGGCACACTCACTATTCTTCCTGGGGGGACAAAGGGGAGGTCATTCTGATCCTCCTCCTCCTCCTCAGGAGGAATTGGGTTTTCCAGGACAAGGTCATTTTCACCTTCCTGGCCAGTTTCAGAGGGGGGGGGCTGGGTTTCTTCACCCCTGACCCCTTCCTCATCTTCTGCCCCACCCTCTCTGCCTACCCCTTCAGACCCTAGGGGCCTGCTGAGATCATCAGCCAGTAACACCTCCCTGAGGTGTTGGGTGCTGGCACTTTTGCCTGCCTTCAGCTTCCTAGTATTGCATAATGCTCTCAATTCCAAGAATGGGAGTTTATCATACTTGGAGGGAAGAAGCCCACTGGCTTCTGGCAAGGACTCACTGGGTCCTGGCTTTGAAGACATTACTAGTGAGGTGTGGTGTATGCACTACCTACTCTAGTGTGGCCTACTAAACTCTCTTGAGTTGTAGAAAGGGTGTGCTATCCCTTAACACACAACTCTAAGTTCAGTAGAACTTACTGTATACTAAGCTTGATTTATATGTACCTTAGGTACCCTTAGTGGTTTTCAGTTGATCAATTCAATTGAGATTATCTGGTAAAACAATAGCAAGCTGGAATCCCACACGCTGCACACCAATGTGAGAAGTTGGCCTGGCATATGCTGTCCACTAATTATAGTGGGCACCTTGCACCAGTCCAAACAACCCCTTATTGGAGATAGGTTAAAGACAACCTTTATTGAAAGCTATCCTAGTGGTAGCTATGGAGAGCAGCCTTCAGGCTAAGTCTTGAAGGAATGTAAAGCAGCTTGTTTTACCAGTCTATAATCTCTTGAGTGACCAAATGAAAGAGGACCACACCAGGTATATATTCAAAATATATGTATTTATTGCTAAACATACCCCTCTAGTCTCTTTATGAGGCTAGAGTTCGAAGTACATAAGTTATAAGTTAGTTATCTACAGTAATAGCACAAATACACGTTTGAGCCCTAGGGGCGTACCAAACCATATACCAATAAAGTGGTATAAGAACCACGACTGAGCTAGACACAGGGCCTAGAGCCTGTAGAAGTGCTTGGACCACAAGGAACCACCCAAGGTAGTGACACAGGGGACCCACGGGGGACGCGTGCAGTGTATGAACACAGCCGCGAATCGACCGTTGACTTCTATGGGGAAAGTCGCGGTTGGAATTTAAAAGAAAAGGGACACTTAGAGGAGGACTTGGAGCAAACCCTTTGAGAACTAGGCTGTTCTAGTGTCAATACCCACGGGAGCACCAGAGTACTCGAGTTACCTCACCCAGGGAAGCCGGGTGCATAGGTGTCTTTCGGGGTCGGGTTTCGTCGTCGCTTTCAATGGCGATCTGCTGCAAAGTGCTGCTGGCGGCCAAGTCGAAAGTGTTCTGGTGGATCCAAAGGTGGATCGAAGATTTGAAGAACCTGAAAGCAGAGGGGACAGAGTCTGGGTCACTAGCCAGTGACCAGGAAGGCGATGAGCAGATGCCCACCGATGTCGAGTGCTTCAGGTAGGTTGACGGTCGTCTTGACTCTTCAGCCACGAGGTCCAGGAGGTGTCGACGATGACCAGGAGCTGGATTCGAGCTGTCCCAAGATGTATGTCGATTGCAGGGGTGTCGGCGACTGGATTGGACCCAACAAGCCTTGGCAACGGCAAGTCTCATGGAAATGGAAGAAGGACGATGTTGCAGACCAGCAAGGTTTATGGTACTCACCCAGCAAGGGTAAGTCAGGGCACGCCTGGAGCAACCAGGGAGCCCAAGCAGAAGAAGATTGGCCTTCGGGAGGGCCTACTAGCTAACAGACTAGCGACCGCGAAGGAGCCTCAAGTCGACGCCCGTGGAGCTGGCTCACAGGACACTCGTGGAGTGGAGGCCAGTGATCTTCAGTGCAGTCGGTGCTGGAGGCTGGGGCTACTCGGAGCCCAAAGCACGACTTCGTGGGGGACCCAGAAGAGGATGCACTTGCAAATGCGATCGGTGTCCAGGGGTCACGGTTCCACGTTACCCACGTTACCCACGACAGCTACGGGCCTCAGCTTTGCTGGGGACTCAGGGCAGCCTCAGGGAAGTCTGGAAATCTACCTCTGGTGATGCAAAGACTTCGGCGTCCGGCGGGAGCTTCAGCGATGCAGACCGGACAATTGCTTCTTTGGTGCCTGCCAAGCAGGGAGTCACTCCTTGACCCCAAGGGAGATTCTTCAGTCCTCTAATCTTGAAGTAGAGCGTCGAAGGTCCAGGATTCTGTGTCAGAGTTTCGTCCAGGTTAATCTAAAGTCCTAAGGACTGGGGTCCCATACTTATACTAAGGTAGGGGGTTGGACATACTCTGTGGACCCACCTATGGGAGGGTCAGGGCAGAGGGGTGGTTACACCCCTTTCCCTTTGTCCAGTTTTGCGCCAGAGCAGGGGCTGGAAGCCCCTGAGCCGGTTTGAACTGGGGTATGCACAGGGACACCAAATGTGCCCCCAGTGCAGGACTTCAAAGCACCAGAGAGTGCTCCCGCCCAGCCCCAATACACACTATCCTGTCTGGGGAGGTGGTTACACCTCCCTGGGACAGGAAACCTATTGTCCAGGCCTCCCCTGCCGGAGTTTCGGTCAGCAGCAGGAGGCCAGACTCGTGTCTGTGGCAGCGGCATCCATTTTGTGATGCCAGGGCTCTGGAAAGTCAGTCCCGTGTATACCGGTGTGTACATGTCTCTCCCTCTAGAAGGGTGGAATGCTACCCCCACCGCCAGAACTGGTGGGGGGGTAGTATTCCAAGATGTTTGACACCAAACACGACATGTTTCCGTGCAGCCATCCCAAAGTTAGCATTTAACGCGAGGTTATAATGCGCTTAAGAGTATATGGTCGGGCTGCACTACAAACAGCATCAGAGAAGGGTCTCTGAACGCTGCAGAGGGGCCCAGCTCATGCAGGGGCACCCTCTCACATAGGAACCACACACTCTGCCTTCAGGATTGATAAGGCCTGCCATAGCAGTGACTTATAGGTTTATATGTGTGTATGTATGTAGTGATATAGGTAGCCTATATCACAGTAAGGGGTGCATGCACCACCTTACCCAGGCTGCAGTAGCAGACCTGTGGTGTCCTTTTGGCTGGCCTTCCAGGGGTGGCACAATACATGCTTCAGCCCCTGGCAGGCCTCTGAGGTACCTATGCCCTGGGTACATAGTATACCATATACTAGGGACTTATAAGGGCACTCCAGATTCCAATCAGAGATGTGCCTAAGGCACATGGAAACCATTTAGAGAGGAAGCAGATAGACTGGGGCCCTGAATAGCAGGATCCCAGTCCAACTAAGTCATAAATAAGCAAAACACCAGGAAAAAAGTGGGGGCAACCATATAGTAACCCTGGGCGAAGTGCTACGCTACGCTCGCGTAGTTTGCGAAGTTTGCGCTACTTCGCACAACGCGAATTGCACGTAGCACAGTGCGAACACGCGTAGCGTAGCGTAGCGTAGTGCCGCGGTCATTTTTGCTTGCTCGCGGTCCTCAACGTCAAGTTGGCGACCGCGAGCAAGCAAAATGACATCCCGGCGAGACTTTTCCTCGTTCGCGATCAGCAAAATCAAGTTGCCGATCGCGAGCGTGGAAAATAAACCTCCGGCGAGATTCTCAACGCGGGAGGTCAGGTTTCTCATTGCGAGTGGTCGCGTATGCTTGCGACCGCTCGCGATGAGAAACTACCAGTCCGCGTTGAGAAGCTGCCGCTCGAGTAAAAATCTACTCGAGCGGCAGTAAAAGACAGCTCGCACTGTGCAAGTTGCCGTTTTCAATGATTGCACAGTGCGGACAAGCATCCGGCACTGTGCAATCATTGCGAACAGTGCGCTACGCAGTTCGCGTAGTGCTACGCGAAGCTTGCGTAGCGCGAACTGCACTTTGCGTAGCTTCGCGAAGCATTACTTCGCGAACTACGCCCACCCTTACCATATAGTCAGATTCCACCTTCCTACAACCATCATCAGGACTCAGTGTTGTGAATGCCCAATATGGGACATAGCCTAAATGTACTTGCCAATGGGCCACAGAAAAGGTATGCAGATATGAATCAACCAATGAGACAGGAATTTAAATCAGGAAAATAGATTTGTACACAGAAGTATCGCCGCGTGAAACTAGTTGTCCGACGTGTTTTGCTTGTGTTTTCACTTTTTTACTGTTTCTGTGCTGCAAAAATACTTTGCACATTGCCTCTAAGTTAAGCCTGACTGCTTTCTGTGCCAACCTACCAATGGTTAGGCACAGGTTAATTTAGTGACTTTTTGTGGTCCACCATGCGGGGTATTGTGGCTCTTGCTTGACCAGGGCTAATACCCCAGTCAGCCAACAACCGGATTTCTCACAAGTTGGATTTTAAATTACTATTCAGTTGAGTCCTTGATCCATTTCTCTAGCTATTCCCGAATTCAATTAAGCACTTATTAAAGGTTATAGTTTAAACCAGTGTTAAGGTATGTAAGAGGCAGCCTTGCCACAGTGAAGAACGAATTTGGCAGTTTTCACTGCCAGGACATGTAAACCATTCAGTATGGATGTCCTGCTTATGAAAGACCATGGACTCCTCTGTGGCCTTTTAAGGCCTACCTTAGCGAATACTTATCAGTATAAGAAAGAAAGTAAGGTTTAGGCGGGAAAAAGGTTTATTTTTACAGGTCGAAATGGCAGTTTAAACTTCACATCCAGGCTGCAATGGCAAACCTAAGACATGTTTTACAGTTCTACTTTGGTGGGTGCCACAATGACTGCTAGAGCCCACTTGTAGCATTTTATTTACAGGCCCTGGGTACATGTGGTGCTATTTACTGTGGAATTAGTAAATTAAATGTGACAATTCAGGGTAAGCCAATTCTAACATGTTTAGAGAGGAGAGCACAAGCACTTTATTACTGGTTAGCAGGAGTAAAGTGCACAAAGACCTAGAGTCAGCAAAAATGGGGTCAGAAAAAAGAAGACGAAAATCTGGGGCAATACCATGCAAAAGATGGTCATATCCAACGTTTGAAAATTGAAGTCTATAGGTGGAAGTCAACCATCTGCAAACAAGTCCGGAAAAGCAATATTCTTTCAATTTGATAACTTCAGTGCAATTGTTTCAGCTCAGGGAACCCTAATTTCACAGGATATGTTAAGATAAGTTAGCAAAAATCTATCTATAAAAGAGCATTTAAGTT
Source organism: Calotriton arnoldi (assembly GCA_963921515.1). NCBI lineage: Eukaryota > Metazoa > Chordata > Amphibia > Caudata > Salamandridae > Calotriton > Calotriton arnoldi. The sequence goes on from CAWUFW010011629.1 coordinate 333,934, forward strand.
TATAACAAGGGCTCCCGGTTTTATAAAATTTATTTTTTTAACATTTTTATCTGTATGAATCCATAATTATGTTTTGGCTATCTTATCTGTATTTATCCATATTTATTTTGTGTTTTGTGGATAAATGAAGCTGTAAAACTATACAGGATAGACGCGCAGTCATACTTTGATGTCTGTCATGTTTTAGTTATTTAAGCTGCAAAAAATTACATAACAATACATCCACTGTTAAATATGAGCATTTTACCATAAAAGTATGTTGACATATGCCATTATTTAAAGAAATTTGATTCTGTTTTTTAATTTGTCATGCTGTCCATCTATTCAGCTGTTGGGCTATATTTCATGAAAGACAGCATGGAAAGTCACTTAAAGGAAGCACAATTTTACGTATTTATCCATTTCTAAAAATAAATGCATACAGAAAACACATTGTTTTCTGTCTGTATTTATCTGGAAAAACCAGTACAAATGGAAAACTGGGAGCCTTATTTATAACCAACCCTTAACCCTTTCGCTGCTAGGCCTTTTCCCCCGTGCTAAACCTTTTTTTGGCTTTTTGGGGTAGTTTGTGCTTTGGCCCCTGTAACTTTTTGTCCACATAAGGTATCCACGCCAAATTTGCACCCTTTTCTTCCAACATCATGGGGATTTTAAAGGTTTCCAAGGTTTGTGGATTCCCCTGGAGGGGATGCAGAAATTAGCCAAAATACAGCACATTTGTTTTTTAAAATGGGGAAAAAGTGTTGCAGAAGAAAGCGTCTGGGTTTTCTCCCGCAAATGGTATCAACAAAGGGTTTAAGGTGGTGAAATCATCATCTTCCCAGCTTTTAGGGACAAGCAGACTTTTGTCAGAAAACCAACATTTTTACACTGTTTTGGCATTTTACTGGGACATAGCCTATTTTTGCTACTTTTTGTGCTTTCAACCTCCTTCCAGTTAGTGGTAGAAATGGGTATGAAATCAATAATGGATCCCAGAAAGCTATACATTTCTGAAGAGTAGACAGAATTCTGAATTCAGAAAGGGGTCATTTGTGTTGATCTTTCAAGGTTTTTTTGATAGAAACTAACAGTTGAAAATAAGAAAAATTTAAAATAATGAATTGAAAAAAACAGCCATTTGTGCCAACGTTTTCACCTGTAACTTCTTCTACGTATGACAGATGTTTGAAAGCAATATACTGTTACATCCGCTGGACCCTTCCGGTTTTGAGAATATATAGTACTTGTAGGTTCACCAAGAACCCGAGGAACCCAGAGCCAATAACTGAGCAGTGTCTTGCAGTGGTTTTCCATTGTGTCTTGGGTATATATTAAGTAATTTGGTAAAATATAAAGAGTGAAAAATAGGTATCAAAGACACCTATGTATTTCCAAAATGGGAATAAAATATAGGGCCATATTATCAAGAACGGGCGATAACATATCGCCGCTTTAGCGGCAGGAAACTGCCGCTAAAGCGGCGATAAGGGGCTTGATAATATGCCCTAGAGAATTCCAATAGAAGCCCAGGTTTGATGTCCTTCACACCAGAACCTGGGCTTCTATTCGATTCTATAGGGCATATTATCAAGCTCCTTATCGCCGCTTTAGCGGCAGTTTTCTGCCGCTAAAGCGGCGATAATGTTATCGCCCGTTCTTGATAATATGGCCCCAAGAGTTTAGAAACAGTAGCTATTTGCACATCTCCGAAATTGTGGTTACCCATACTAGCCTGTGAATTGTAGAACATTTTTCAAAGTGACTTCTTTTTTACACATTGTCTTACATTAGGAAGGCAGAAATGCATAGAAAGTAAATAGGTAATAACAGTTTCTCTACAATTCTGAGTTCCCCTCAGTCTCCCGATAACAATGATACCTCACTTGTTTGGGTAGGCCTAGTGCCTGTGACAGGAAATGGCCCAAAACACAACGTGGACACACCACAATTTTACAGTGAGAACAGACCCTTTTTTTGCACAGTGCATAGCTGTGGATTTTGAACTCTACCTCAGCCGGAACCTAGAGAAACCTAGCAAACCTATACATTTTTGAAAGCTAGACACCCAGAGGAATCCAGGATGGGGTGACTTGAGTGGCTCTCACCGGGTTCTGTTACCCAGAATCCCTTGCAAACCTCAAACTTTGTCAAAAAAACACATTTTCCTCATATTTCTGTGATGGAAAGTTCTGGAATCTGCATGGATCCACACAATTCCACCCACCCCGCATTTCCCAAAGTCTTCCAATAAAAATGGTACCTCACTTGTGTGGGTAGGCCTAGTGCCCGTGACAGGAAACGGCCCAAAACACAACGTGGACACACCACATTTTTACAGTGAAAACTGACCCTTTTTTTGCAAAGTGCCTAGCTGTAGATTTTGACACTAGCTCTGCCGGCATCTAGGGAAACCTAGCAAACCTATACATTTTTGAAAACTATACACCCAGGGGAATCCAGGAGGGGGTGACTTGTGTGGCTCTCACCAGGTTCTGTTACCCAGAATCCCCTGCAAACCTCAACTTTTGTAAAAAAAAAACAAATTTTCCTCACATTTCTTTGATGGAAAGTTCTGGAATCTGCGTGGATCCACAAAATTCCACCCACCCTGCATTCCCCAAAGTCTTCAGAAAAAATGGTACCTCACTCGTGTGGGTGGGCCAAGTACCCGCGACCGGCCCAAAACGTCTCCTCAATAAGTTTTGGGCCCTTGCCTGTCGCGGGTACTTGGCCCACCCACGCAAGTGAGGTATCATTTTACTCGGGAGACCGAGGAGAACGTTGGGTGGTAGGACATTTGTGCGGGCATGGTGATCCCACAAACAAAGTGTGGAAAAAGTGATTTTTTTCAGCTAAATTTGAGGTTTGCAGGGGATTCTGGGTAGGAAAATGTTGGGGGATCCACGCAAGCCATACCTCCCTGGACTCCGAGGGTGTCTAGTTTTCAGAAATGTGTGGGTTTGGTAGGTTTCCCTAGATAGGTACAGTCCCGGGCACACGTAACGAGGATATAATATCAGGAGAAATGTCTCATACTGCAGAAATGTAGAGGGTCTACACCAGAATGATAATCATAGGTGTTTAATATAGTAACAGAGCATAGGCAACCAGCCAAAACAAAAGCAACCAGCCGACACGTGTTTCGTCACAAGGGGTAGTAACCCGTGACTCTTCAGGGCTGGGGAAGATACAAAACATAAAATAAACTGACAAGAAAGCAAACAAACGATGTATAGGCCGAAATTAAAAATCATAAATACAAGTGGAAACCTGGTTACATAACTTACACACAAAATGACAATGAAAGATCTTTGCACCAAGATCAATAGGTCGAGCTGTGAATGTGTAGAGGAAGAAAAGTAAATGGAATTGCAGACCAAGAGGCGAAATAATCATTAGGCGTGCCAGGTCAGTAGTCCAGGACGACAACGGCGGATGCGCCGGAGTACAGGAAACTAGATAGTGAAAGAGGGGGAGAAAAGGTGTAAGCAGATACACCAGGGATAGTGAGCTAGCAAAGGTTGGCCAACACTGATTTTGCGTTTACAGCCGCATTTAGAACCTGTTCGTTGCCATGACTGGGCGCCCTCCATTGCATGTATTTCCAACACGTTCCGCTTAGTGCGTGATTGTTATCTTTACAGGCTGCCTTTTCAATTTTATCACATTGGCTTGTGTCGCTTCTCATTTACCATGTTCTGATTATTTCGCCTCTTGGTCTGCAATTCCATTTACTTTTCTTCCTCTACACATTCACAGCTCGACCTATTGATCTTGGTGCAAAGATCTTTCATTGTCATTTTGTGTGTAAGTTATGTAACCAGGTTTCCACTTGTATTTATGATTTTTAATTTCGGCCTATACATCGTTTGTTTGCTTTCTTGTCAGTTTATTTTATGTTTTGTATCTTCCCCAGCCCTGAAGAGTCACGGGTTACTACCCCTTGTGACGAAACACGTGTCGGCTGGTTGCTTTTGTTTTGGCTGGTTGCTTATGCTCTGTTACTATATTAAACACCTATGATTATCATTCTGGTGTACACCCTCTACATTTCTGCAGTATGAGACATTTCTCCTGATATTATATCCTCATTACGTGTGCCCGGGACTGTACCTACTTCATTTGTGTGGATTTCTATCCATACCATCACGGGGGTTTTAGGGCATATCCCCTGACCTGGTTTGCACCGTTCACACTCCTAGTATAACATAAACTCAGCGCGAATTAGCTTGAGCGCCATTATTCCTGTCAATACTAAAAACCCCACACTGATACATACTTTAAGGTTTCCCTAGATGTCCGCCGAGCCCGGGGCCAAAAACCCAGGTGCCCCCCCCCCTGCAAAACCAGGTCATTTTGTGATAGGTATTTTTGAGGACTCCACAATACGTTTTGGGCCCTTGCCTGACGCGGGTACTTGGCCCACCCACACGAGTGAGGTACCATTTTTATCGGGAGACGTAGAGGACTGCTGGGTGGTAGGAAATTTGTGTCAGACCGGTGATCCCACAACTTTTCCACACAGAAATTTGAGAAACATTTGATTTTTTCGAGCTAAATTTGAGGTTTGCAGGGGATTCTGGGTAGGAAAACGTTGGGAGGTCCATGCAACCCATACCTCCCTGGATTACCCAGGGTGTCTAGTTTTCAGAAATGTGTGGGTTTGGTAGGTTTCCTTAGATGGCCGCTGTGCCCGGAACCAAAAACGCAGGTGACCCCCTTGAAAAACCAGGTCGTTTTTGATAGATAGGTGGGTGCCTGTGTTTTTGGTCTCTGGTTTGCAGACATCTAGGGGTACCTAAAAAATCCAGACATTTCTGAAAACTAGACACCTGTGGAAATCCAGGGAGGTGTGGCTTGCATTGATCCCCCAACATTTTCCTTCCAAAAATTCGCAGTAAACCTCAAATTTAGCTAAAAAGTCACATTTTCCTCTAATATCTGTGTGGGAAAGTTGTGGGATCACCGCACTGCACATATTTCCTACCACTCAGCGTTCCCCTCAGTCTCCCAATAAAAATTATACCTTACTTGTGTGGATGGGCCAAGTGCCTATGACATGGAAAGGCCAAAATCGTGCAGAGATTGAGGGGGGCCAAAGCGGGTCCAAAAAGCAGTCTGTTTATACGTTTATAGGCTGACGCTACTTTGGGCACCCATACAAGTGAGGTATCATTTTTCTCGGGAGACCAAGGGGAATACTGGGTAGTAGGAAATTTGTGCCTCTGCGGTGATCCTACAACTTACCCACACAGAAATGTGAGGAAAATGTGACTTTGTAAGTAAATTTGAGGTTTGCGGGAATTCTGGGTAAGGAAACGCTGGGGGATCCATGCAAGCCACACCGCCAGCCAAGAGTCCGTACATGCACACTACCATCCACACACAATGCCAGCCAAGCACCATCCATGCACATCCCCACCCAAGCACCATCCACGTACATAGCCAGCCAAATGCTATCAATGCACACAGTCAGCCAAGCAATATCCATGCACACTGCCATCCAAGTGCCACCCACGCACTCCGCCAGCCAAGCACCATCCCCGTACACTGCCAGCCAAGCAGGGCCGGACTGGGAACAGCAACCAGCCCTGGCAGATTGCTGCTTGACCGGCCTTGGCAGGGGGGGTGTGCTAGTAAAAGGCACTGCTCTCACTTTTGTTACTGGGGCCCAATATTGCAATCAATCAATAAATCAATCAGGGGGCTTATAAAGTGCACTACTCACCCATGAGGGTCTCAAGGCGCTGGGGGGGGGGGGTGCAGCTCCGGGTCAGCCAAAAAGCCAGGTCTTGAGGCTTTTCCTGAAGGTATGCAGGGTAGGAGTGCGTCTGATGTTGACTGGGAGCTCGTTCCAGGCCTTGGCCATGACGTAGGAGAAGGCTCTTTCACCTGCTATGGTTCTGCGGATGCGCTGGGTCTCTGCTAGGGCGAGGTCGGCGGAGCAGAGGTTTCTTTTGGGTACATGGAAGTAGACTCTTTTATTGAGGTATTTGGGTCCGATGTTGTTGAGGGAATTGTAGGCGTGGGTGAGTAGCTTGAAGGTCATTCTCTTCTCAACGTGGCACCAGTGGACTGCTGCAAAACTCGCTCCCAGTGACAAAACCACCCCCCACGGCCAGAAAACAGCCCCCACCCCTCCAGCCCACTGGGTAAACATCCGTTGCCCGCAACAGCCAGTCTGGACCTGCAGCTAAGCACCATCCATGCACAGAGCCAGCCAAGCCCCAGTCCACATACACCGCCAGCCAAGCACCACTCCACATACACCACCAGACAAGTGCCAATATACACACACCATCATCAAGCGCAAATCCACCCACACTATTAGCCAAGTGCAGGTTCACACACACCGCCAGCAAAATTCCAGCCAAAGGTCAGTACACGCAGACCATCAGCCAAACTCCAGTTTACACACACACAAACTCTCCCTGGTTTCTAGAGGTTTTCTGCCCCCGCTTGGATGCAGATGAGAATAAAAATATCACTGAAACACCCAACATGTGTGCCTAAAAAAAAGGAGCGATCCTTGCCTATGGGGCTTCTCACTGGCATGCCCATAAACATATCCCTGGTGCTTAGTGGGCTTTCTACCCCTGCGGGGGGGGCAGATAGGAGGCTATTGCCCCGATCTGCCTTCCGGGGGAGACCAAAAGTCTTTTTTGGCGGTGAGGGCATTAGCATGCCATTCTCGGCAGCCCCCACCCCTACGTATAAAAAACTACAAAATTCCTGGTGCATAGTGGGCTTTCTGCCCCCCCCGGAGGGCAGACTAAGGACTATTCCTCCCATCTGCCTCCTTGGGGGGCAGAAGGACTGTGGGATTTTTTTGGGGGTGGGGGCATTGGCATGCCCATTTTGGGCAGCCCCCACCCCTATATACATAGAACAAATCCCTGGTGCTTAGTGTGCTTTCTGCCCCACGGGGGCAGATCGGGGGCTATTGCCCCCATATGCCCCCCAGGGGGGCAGATCAACTGGAATCTTGCTAGGGGGGAGGTGGGGGCATTGGCATGCCCATCTTGGGCAGCTCCCACCCCTAAATCAAATTAGAAAAAATCCCTGGTTTCTAGTGGGCTTTTTGCCCTCCTAGGGGTGCAGATTGGGGGCTACTGCCCCATCTGCCCCCCAGGGGGGCAGAAAGACTCGAATGTTGCTGGGGGGTGGGGGCATTGACATGCCCATCTTGGGCAGCCCCACCTCTAAATCAAATTTTAAAAAATCCCTGGCTTCTAGTGGGCTTTCTGCCCCTCCCAGGTGGCAGATTGGGGGCTTCTGCCATGCCCATCTCGGGCAACCCCCACCCCTAAATCAAATAGAAAAAAAATCCCTGGCTTCTAGTGGGCTTTCTGCCCCCGCCGGTGGGGCAGATTGGGGACTGCTGAAGTAGCCCCCTGAGCACGTAGAAATTGAAACGCTCATTTCAGTTTCTATGAAATAGCGTCAGCTTGACGTGCGTGCTGATCGTCATTTCATGGAAACCAAAAATACAGCCTCGGGAGCTGGGGAAGCACTTCCCCTGCTCCCGAGGCTATTGGGGGGAAAAGGGAATCCCTCTGGTGCCCGCATCAGAGGGATTCCCTGTGTCATGGCGTCAGACGTGCGGGAGCCGTCCGACGCCTATGAGCACTTATGCGTTGGACAGTTCCCGCGCGTCCAACGCATGCAACGGGATAAAAATCATTAGGGGTATCCATTTCATCAAAAATATATTTTGTGATAAAGGCACATCTGTACGATAAAATTGAAAAATACTAAATGTGAAAATTATTTAAAGCTAGAGAGGGAAGATCGGTATTCTCAGGGACTCCTTTTGGGGAAAAAAATGGGGACATACACTTACTATGCAAGAGACATGATGATGGCCTTTCCAGATTCCTGTGGTGTCTAAGAGGCTGCGGCTCAATTTCCCCAGGAAAATATACCCCGTGCCATCTTAAGCCCTGCATGCACGTGGATATCGTGTGTGATGCTCTCACTCAATAGTAACTCTATGGTTGCTATAGTGTGTACCGACACACTGTGACTTCAAATTTCAATCTTACCATATTTTTAAAGAACAATTCGCCAAAGATAACGATTATCACAGTGGTTTAGGACAATAAAATGTAAGTGTATATTTCTCCAAACTAGAAAAAACTCTTTAAATGATGACAATTTTGAATCAGATAGAATGAAAAATAAAAATTAGATATGAGAAAATCAAAAATTCAAAGTGGTGGAAAGTTGGAGACGAATCTATTAGCATTGCACTTATATTTAGGAAACAGTCTTGAGCTATAGCAGATACTAGTCAAGGGGTTAATATATGTTGGGAAGTGAGATCACTGAAATAGATCTTAGGAGTTTCCCCTATTGGAAATCCAAAATCAAAATGGGGGAGGCTTGGATTTGGATCCTACTCTTGATGAGCTTGTATCCTACAGTGAGAGAAATGACCTTGAGCTATAGCAGATATAAGGAAGGCTGGAAATATTTATTGAAGAGAAAGATAGCTAAACTGGATATCGAAAGCTCACCACTGTTGTCAGTAATCTGATTAACCTGAAAAGGTATGCAGTTCCTCATCAAAGTTAAATCCATATTCAACAGTTTTTAACTTGAAAATCCAAACATTTTCAGTTTTTCGTAATATACATTCTCTATTGCCACATCATCTATTTTTCTTGATAGCATAAATATCTAGGAATCTTACATTTTACATTTTTTCAATCTGCAATCTGAGTTATGTATATGTACTAACATTGGGTATTTAGGATCTAGTTTTGTAAAGGCATGGAGATGTTTCTTCAATGTTCTTTAATCGCTCTTTTTGCAGAGCCAACATACATCTTTTGGCATGCACATAAAATTAAATAGGCACAAAACGTCGTATTCAAGTTCAGGAAATCCTATATGGGTTATTGATGTTGTTTCAATGCATCAAAAAAACAAATCTGATATATCCAAAGTGTATGGACAACAAATGGAATCAGAACAAAACTGTTTCCATCAATCAAGGTAATTTTAATTTTGTTTTGTGACAATAGTTGCATGTATCACAGGGTAAAAGAGATTTTTAAAAGTCTAGCCTCTCCAGAAGGTTATGGCTGGACTCTTTGTGATGAATGTGGATATATTCTTGACCAACATCAAGAAATGCCAATATTTCTGAAGATCTTGTAGATCTGTTGACTCTCTCTCAAATAGTCCATTATAAATCTAAACTTCGACTCTGACTTTCTTTCTGTGTCTGTTTTTTTAGAGTATAAAAGTTTATGTTGTGATTTACAGAGAACAGAGAGCTCGCTTTTTTGCAGTAGAGACTATATTTTCATTATAGCCTCTTTCTAGGAAATCTTTTTACTTAGAGCTACCTCTGTTGAAAAGTCTATTTTGGAGCTACATAATCTTATTGCTCAGGCGAACACACCAAATGGAATGTTACAGATTTGGTGCCCAGGATTATAAGAGGTAGCATATAAATTGATGCTAACCAAAGTTGGTTTCCCATATAATTTGTTTTGAATCTTGTTTTCAGCTACAAAGGTTTCTGTATCCAAAAAGTAATTTTATAACCACTATATTCTAAGGAGAATTCAATATTCATATTGCTGTCATTCACTTTTTTATGATAATCTCTCTAAGAGGTAATGTCGCCTTTCCAAATTAAATTGATATCATCACAAATCGCAGGTATAATAGTATTTGTTGTTTGTATACATGCAAGTCATTTCTTGAAGCTCGTTCTTTCTCAAAATAACCCATGAAGAGGGATGCATATGAAGGAGCAAAGCGTGATCCTTTTGCAGTTCCTCTTATTTGGCAAAATAGAGCATTTTCATGGGAAAATAAATTATTGGGTAGACAAATTCTGTTAATTCTAATAACATGTTACTGTGAAGTAACAGGTTTGCAGTAGGGGTGGGCGGTAAACTCCGTTCCTCTGGCCGAAGTTTGCGGAGTGCGGAGTTTGGCAAAAACTCTGCTAGCCACCATGTATTGGTCTATTGGAGTTTACTGGCATCTATTTTTGGCCAATTCATCTAGACTTTTCTCTGCCTTTCCTGAACACGTCCGCTCCGCTTCCCAGTCAACTTCATCCAAGTTGCTAAGTCTTTTGTGACTCTAAATCAATAGGATCCAGGTTTATTGGAGCCTCTGTTTTCTGAATGGTGGATGTGACTTCTGGTAGCGCATGAATGATCGCCGCCACCAGTCGGTGCCGGTAATCTGACATTAGTGTTGTTGCTGCTGCTCAGTGTCGCTGCCACTTTTCGCTGATCTGCACCGTGGATCATGAAACTGCTGTGCCACAAAAAGGGTTGTGGGCAGCGCTACATGCTTGAGCAAAACGAATAAGGTGAGTGAAAAACTCTTTTCAACTTACCAGGGTTATTCATCTGGCACTCTATTCATCCCTGCTTCCTGACATAACCAGTCATTCTCGGACCTTGCTCCTACTCCGCTTGCCTCAGCCCTGATTAGAGAAGGTATAATAAATTTCATATGCTCATGTATAGCCCCATAAGCCAAACTCTCTATTGCACACTCAGGTGTGGCATAATGTGTGCAGGTATAGTTTCATTTGTTGTGTGCACTCCCATAGGTGTAGTGAGACCTCATGCTCACTATGAAACCAAGATTTGCAGGTGTCCCTCCTCCACCATATGAGCATGCCCAGTTTCATGTTCTGAAGGACCTTTCTACTTTTTTCTCGGTTGGGGGTCAGGGAATCTCAATTATTCATTGAATGGCTAGAGCATAGTGCGTTCTGGATGAGGAGCAGAAGAAAGCAGAGTTTGAGAGAGGGGCAGGAGAAAGCAGAAAGATAGAACCTAGCGGGCAGAGAAAAATGGAGAGTGAAGGGAATAGAGAAATGGGATAAAGAGAGGGAAAGAGAGAGATAAGCGAGTGAAAGGGGGGGTAAAACATGCGCTAGAGCTCAAGAGAGTCACCAGAAGTGATATGGATGTGAACAGAGGGAAAGGTGAGAGAGCAATTTGAATTGCATTAGACCGCAGAGCACTTTATCAAACACACATCACATCAGCTGCAATTACTTCTCAACTCTGGGCCAGAGAATCTAATATTCCAGATATTGCTTTTAGATTTGATTTTTAGAAAAGTTGTGTAAGGGTTTTTTCCATCTTCCACACTCTTTATCCATATCCTATTAATGTTGGGTTTGTACATTCAAATGCAAACAAACATGGTATTTAAAACAGTAGACAGCAAAATCTAGCCAGAGTCAGCAGTTTGCAGCCATGGGGGTCCAACGGTGCCTCTCACAGACGCTTGATGAGCCGTTTTTTATTTAATTTATCTGTGAATAATTCAGCAGGATATTATAAACATTGATGGCAATGATATGATCCGCCGACACATTAGGAGATAAACTTGGACCTGGCGGCATTGTGCCAGACGTCGAACACCGCAGAATCTCATGGAGTTTTACGATAGCTCCACAGAATTCCATGGAGTTACGCCCACCACTAGTTTGCAGGTCTCATACACAGAAAATGGTGTAAACATCTCAATCCAGTGTCATGATCTATGCCAGTGTATAAGGATCATACATCCATGGTGGCTAATATCAAATACTCCTCTCACAAAATATCATAAATAGATTTTAGAAATCTGTTGTGTCATTTTGTATAAGATGCTAAACACTTAACTGCTGGTGTGATGTGAATGGTGATGAATTGAGATATGTCCTCTGACAGTGACTCATTCTCAGATACTGTGGGTTGACCAGGGGGGGTGTTGTTGGTCCTTATGTATTTTAGGGAGAAATTAAATTACCAGTTCTTTAGATTCCTTAACTTTCAAATTTCTGAATTCTTCTTCTTCCAGAGTCCCTAAGTCTTGATATTTTAAGAGCACGTTATCAAATCTATCTTTGCTTGATTGTAAATCTGGAAGAGAAGCTTTTTGATAGAAACTTGTATCTCCCAATTGGTTAAGAGCCTCTCTGTTATAATCATCATAGTTCAGTCCTACCGTTTGTCAGCTGGCCTTATTACTATACTTAGATCTTCTCTCAAGGTAGAAAGTACAGTAATGTGTTCTCTTGTCAAATCTGAAAAGCTTTTATCAAATTTAACATTATTCAAATCCTTTCTAATACAGTCATAAAATATATCACTATTGTCCTGATTTGACATTTTGGGAAAGAGGATAGATTTATGTTTTAAACAATTGAAAGTTGTATGGTAAGTTTCTGTATCAATATCTGTTGCAAGATCTTGTTATGAAATAGTATGTCTATCATCAAGAGAAACCACCATTTGGGGAGCCCTTGCACATTGCACTTTCATCTGGAACCCTTGTCGGCCCTGAGAGGAGGGGCCACGCTGCTCGACGGGCGCAGGAGCGCCATAAGTAACACAGAGGCATCCCGCAGCGCGGGAGCCCTTGCACATTGCACTTTCGCCTGGAATCCTTGCCGGTCCTGAGAGGAGGGGCCAGGCTGCTCAAAGGGCCCAGGAGCGCCATAAGTAACACAGAGGCGTCCCGCAGTGTGGGCCCGTCTTAGCCCATCTGAGACCGGAAGAAGCCTGGATGGGCCCCCCTCTTGGGTTCTCGACACTTTAGATACGCTGTATGTTATAACTAAGGACATAAACTGAGCCCCCGATACCCAGTCAGTGTGGATAAACCGTATTCTCTGCACTTCTACGGGCCCACTCCTATTTGTTGGGGGAAGTGACATTTTGACATTTATCTATCATAAGTGGCCTCTCTTAGTCGAACGTGATCAGCGTACGATCCCAATAGGAAGAGTCGGCCCTGTCAGCCATTTCTGTCCTGTAGCTGTCGATCGTTGGAGCTCTGTACTTAGCACTTAGCACAGGTATTGCCCTGTGAATAATTTGAGATCTGTCTAATAGATATTTGGGGTATTGCGACCAGCAGTGATAAGACCCAGTGTTTCTTCAGCATCTCCCAATTGGCCTACAAAATGGGAAAAAGAAAGGCGACAAACAATCGACAAACGACACTATCAAAGCCTGCGAGGGGACCACATTCAACATGATGAACTGTCTCACAGGGGCAATGGGGGCAATTGAACAGCAGATTACATCAGTGGAAGAGACTTTGAACTCAGAAGGACTGGAGACAGGTGTGTCGCCGAGCAATGGGGCATCAGCAAACAAGGTCGGTCAAGCACGTTTACCCGAAGCTCCAAAGGGCCAACACACCCTAAATGGTTGTATCCAAATAGTGACTGCACAGATATTAGTCACCGATCAAGAGTGTGATACCCAACCACCATCGAAATGCCCTAGGAACCCAGAGCCTCTCCCCCAAGTAAGCGATGATACCCGTATAGAAATTAGGTCGGTACCCATAAAAACATGCAAAAAATCCACCAAACGGGGTAAAACATCAGCCCTTTCTGAGGAAGGTCCAAGGGGAAGATCCCACGCCAATAGTCATTAATCTAACTCGGTGAATGACTATAGAAAGTTAACTACTATGGTGGAAGAACTAGACAAATTTTTCAGAGGCGCTCTAATCAGATTAACTGATAGGGTGGCTCTAATTGAAGAGACACTAGATAAACGTCCAGGCAAAGTGAAGGTGCAAAATAATGATAGTTTACCATGCAAGGAAGATGGCCCAGTAAAGTTTACAGGTGATGAGGTAATGCGTAACTGGCCCATACAATCAGCCCCCATGAAAGCTATGAAAACCTCAGGGATATATTATAATGCGTGTCAAACAAAGATAAGTCCAAAGATCATAACAGAACCTACAAGGACCATAACGGACCCTTCTCCATCTGTTATAAATAGTGCTAACCCTAGAAAAGGCAGAAATTCTGGTGCCTCTACTCCCATATTGTCAAGTAATAATCACCCCAGTCTGCCCCCACAACCAAATAGGCACTTGCCAGATCCGGCTCGTTTGGACTTACCTCCAGCAGCCACTCCCTATACAGTAATCTTGGCAAATGTACCAAGATTGCTGGTACAAGTATCCGACTCTTGGGACACTTTGAGAAATAAAGCCTTGTAATGGCTGGGCACAAAAACAGGGTTAACGAGGCACTTTTTGCAGGGTTTAAAATGGCCAGAAGAGTGAGCAGGATTGAAAGAGAACGCAAAACCTTACATGGTGATTGTGTGGTACTAACCTTTAAAACCCCACATCTAGTTCAAAGTATTTTTAGTAGAGCAGGAAATCACGATATTACAACCCAAGGCATTAACCTAGTGCCATTGGGCTACTTTTATCAGCCACCGCCAGCCAGATCTACTAGTATGATTTTTCATGATGACGTTCATCACGTATATAATGTTCCAGTTAGCAACCAATTTGATAGCCTCCCAGCTCTAGAGGAGGTAGACTGACTAAAAAGGAAAGGCTCCAATGCAACACAGCTAATGGTAAATAGCTCACATGTTACTTCAAACAAATGCACACATACAACTTGGTATAACTTCAGAAATGGGAACTACTCTAGACATCTCAAAAGGCTCCCCTGTTCCACTTGTTCAGACTCTGGCCCCCCGCCCCCTATTAATGGTATAACGTTCACCCTAGACAAGTGTTCCAATTCCTGAGACACCTTTCCTGGTAACAGGTCCCCGAATAAGGTAAATGAAATGAACAGTAAAGGTAACAGTAGGCAAGAACACTGTTATGTGTTATTTTGGAATGTTGCAGGCATACAAACTAACCTCACCAATCCTTTATGGGTGGACTTTGTAGGGAAATGTAATATAATGTGTTTTCATGAAACTTAGGCAGATGATTTTATGCACATTAATGGTTACAAAACCTTCCATACTGCAGCGGTGCCATCTGTACATGGGAGATCCAAAGGTGGATTATGTACATATGTATCTAATTATGTGCATGCAAATAAGATCGAAATGAAGAAATCTGAAATCTATAACCAACTTGTTATAATCCATATTGACAAAATGCATTGCATTGCACTGTTAAACTTTTATAACAATGCTCCTCCTGACCAGATCGTGGGGGTACTGAAGAAATTAAGCTATGACCTAAACAGCTTACAGAACGAAAATGTAAAAGACGTGCTTGTCCTTTGGGGTATGGATTTTAATTCTGCACTGTGCTTGCATACTGGGGAGGACGTCTATGGAATGCTGTCTGATGATGGTAATAGTTATACACATTTCCCACATACAAATTATGGGGAATATTTAATTGAAATCATGTTTTTGTTTGATTTAGGATTCACCAACGATCTATGTATTCCGTCAGTCCCCTTTAGTTATACATTTAATGGGAGGGGTTGTATTCGACCACCTACTACATAACCATATCAAATAGATACTCATCTAGACTTAAAAGCTTCACAACTCATAAAAATGCCT
Organism: Calotriton arnoldi; assembly: GCA_963921515.1. NCBI lineage: Eukaryota > Metazoa > Chordata > Amphibia > Caudata > Salamandridae > Calotriton > Calotriton arnoldi. The sequence goes on from CAWUFW010011629.1 coordinate 349,254, forward strand.
TGAGTGACCACTCCCCATTAAGTGTAACCTTTAAATTGTCAAGTAATGTGATAAAAATCAAGGGCAAATCGGCACACTTTGTTCAGGACATAGCCCTGAACAAAATCAATGGTTACTCCTTACGTTGTGACAAGACAGACTGGACAGCACTCACAAGGAAAATACTGTTAGACTGTAAAACTTCTGATGATGGTTGTGAGGGGGGCCATGGAGATGTTGAAGAGGGTGGGGCTGAGGGGAATCCATGGGGCACTCCACATCTGGTCTCTGTTGGTTCCGAGAGGTAGGGCGGGAGTCTGACTCACTGAGTTCTGCCTGTGAGAAATAAGCATATCCAGTCAAGGGCCTTTCCGCGGATGCCGGCATCATGGAGTCTGGTGGCTAGTGTGCGGTGGGAGACGGTGTTGAAGGCAGCTGAGAGGTCAAGGAGGATGAGGGCTGCCGTTTGGCCCTAGTCAGATGTCGTCGGTGGCGGTGAGTAGGGTGGTCTCGGTGCTGTGGTTGCTGCGGAATCCAGATTGGGAGATGTCAAGGACGTTGTTTGCTTCGATGAAGTTTGATAGCTGGGTGTTGCTGGCCTTTTCGATGACCTTGGCTGCAAATGGAAGCAGGGAAATGGGCCCGAAGTGCTTGAGGTCCGTTGGGGCTGCGGTGGGTTTCTTCAGGAGGGGGTTGCCTTCGGCGTGCTTCCAGTCATCGGGGAATGTGGCGGTTTCGAGGGAGCAGTTGATCATCTGGCGTAGGTCGGGTGTGATGGCTGTGGCGGCTCTGTGGAAGATGCGGGATGGGCAGGGGTCTGAGGGTGCTCCAGAGCAGATGCTCTTCATGGTCTTTAAGATGTCTTCTGTCGTGAGTGGGGTCCAAGTGAGCAGGGTCTGTTGGGTAGCGTTGCTGGGGGTGGGAGCTGGAGCGGTGCAGAGGTCTTGGTTCTCAAAGTTGTTGTAGATCACCTTAATCTTGAGGTGAAAAAATGTGCTGAGTCAGTTGCAGTAGTCTTGGGAGGGTGGGACGTCTGTTGTTTCGCTGCCAGGTTTGGCATAATCCTTGATGATGGAGAAGAGTTCTTTGGAGTTTTGGGCGTTGGTGAGGATTCTGTCTTGGAGGAAGTTCTTCTTTGTGGATTTGATGAGGTGGTGATGTGGTGTGGTGGCTGCTCTGTAGGCGGTGTGTGTTTCTGGGGTTTTGTTGTTCCTCCATGTCTTTTCAAGTCATCGGCAAGAGCGCTTGGATTCTTGAAGTGCAGGGGTGAACCAGCTTGCTCTCTTGATGTGTCGTCCTGTGGCTTTCTTGAGGGGGCGAGTGTGTTGGCGCAGTTCATGATCCAGCAGTGGAGGTTGCGTGCTGCGGTGTTAGTGTCTGGTGTTGTCGGTGGTGGGGTGCTGGTGAGGGTGGAGGTGGAGGTGAGCTGGTCTTCGGTGACTTTGTTCCAGCTTCTACGGGGGAGGCGGTGGGCATACTTGTGTACGGTGGGTTTTCTGGAGGAGAAGTGGATGCAGTGGTGGTCTGTCCAGAGGAGTTCCATGGTGTGGCTGTAGGAGATGCTGTTTCCTTCTGCGAAGACGGGATCAAGTGTGTGTACCGCTGTGTGTATGGGGGCGGTGACAAGTTGCTTCAGTCCTATGATGGCGAGGTTCTCTAAGAGGGCGGTGATGTTGGAGTCGTCGTGGTTGTCCAGGTGGAAGTTAAGGTCTCTGAGTAGGATGTAGTCTGTGGAGGCAAGGGTGTGGGGTGCGATGAGGTCGGCAATGGTGTCTGTGAAAGGAGCTCATGGGCTGGGCAGCCTCTAGATGAGGGTTCCGCGGAGAGTCATTTTAGGGTTGGTCTGGATCTGGAAGTGGAGATGCTCCATGAGGATCGTAGTGTTGTCCGGACTGGTGGTTGTCATGCGGAGGGAGCTTTTGTGGACGATGGACATGCCTCCTCCTGGGCAGGTGTGACGGTCTTTTTGAAGGATTTTGTATCCGTTGGGAGTGGCGGTGGCGATGTCGGTCGCGGAGGTGACATTGGTCCAGGATTCTGTGAGGAAGGCGAGGTCGGGTGCGTGGGTGTTGAGGAGGTCCCAGATTTCTATGGCGTGCTTGTGTTGGGAGTGCACATTGAGGAGGAAGCAGTTGAGTGGTTTGTGAGCAGTGATGTCCGGTAGGCTGGGGGCTGCAGCTGGGGTCCAGATGTGGGTGAAGGTGCAGCGGCAGTGTTGACAGGAGATTGGGCCTTGGGTGTTGCTTGGCATCGAAGGGTGGTAGTTGTTGCTGCATCTGAGGTTGAGAGCATGAAGGGTGCCGGAGTCGTAGTGGAGGCGGGTTGGAGGAACAGGGCCCTTGGCGCTGGTCGCGGTTGGGTCGCGGATGGGCACAGACGGGCTTGCCTTTGGTGCGCTTTCGGCACGCGAGCAGCACGGCCATTCAGCAGCCACCATTAAGTAGGGGTCGAGGAGAGGGCGGTCAGCTGGGAGGCGGGAGGCGGGAGCGGGAAGGGCACGCTGGAGGGGGGAGGGGCTACGGGGGCAGCAACAGCGAGGAGCGCAAGTGAGTAAAGAGAGAGAAGAGGGGAAAAGAAAAGAAAAAAGAGAGCAAGAGAGAAAAGAGAGCAGAGAGAGGAAAAAAGAGGAGGGCACAGAAAAAAGCCAAGAGAGGCGGAACAGCAGAAGAGCAGAGTGCTTTCCCACTAGACCACCAGGGATGAGGCACAGGCAGGAGCCTGCGGGTTGAGGAGGGCTCGAACACTTACCCAAACGGAGAGCTCAGGGGCTCAGAGGACAGCACTTACTGGTGGAGCTGCATGTGGGAGTAGTCACACTGACCAGGTCAGTGGTCTAGCTCTTCTTGCCACGCAACGGCCGTCATTAAGTAGGGGTCGGGGAGGGCAGTCAGCTGGGAGGTAGGAGCAGGAAGGACACGCTGGAGAGGGGGAGGGGCCGCGGTGGCAGCAGCAGCGAGGAGCACAAGAGAGTAAAGAGAGAGAAGAGGGCAAAAGAAAAGAGAAAAGAGGGAAAGAGTGCAAGAGATAAAAGAGAGCAGAGAGAGGAAAAAAGAGAAGAGAAGGCACAGAAAAAGCAGAGAGGCGGAATAGCAGAAGAGCAGAGTGCTCTCCCACTGGACCACCAGGGATGAGGCGCAGGCAGCAGCCTGCTAATGGAGGAGGGCCACGAACACTTACCCAAACAGAGAGCTCAGGGACTCAGAGGGCAGCACTTACTGGTAGAGCTGTGCGGGGGAGCTGTCACACTGATCAGGTCAGTGGTCTAGCTCCGGATAAGACTCCCATTAGCCCTCTGGGATTTAGGAAGCTATCACCCCTTGTTACCTTCTTTTGTATCTCATCTCCCCTCGTCTTGGTGCCTTCTGATTGTTCCCTTCATGACTCCAGGTCAAACTGTCATATCTACCCCTTCACTAACAGGTATTTCTCGGATTGCATGTGAGCATACCTTCTGGATCAATAAGAGCAATATGCCAGTACATAACATAAAATATAACATAACATGTATTTGTAAAGTGCGCGTTCACCTCGAGAGATGTCTTACCCAACTCAATAATATTTAACTGACCATTAGAGGTTGAAAGCCTGAATAGACCAACCATGCCCTACACAAGATTCAAAGTTGTGGACATGGGATCAGTCCCGTATCTTGTCATGGAGACATTTGTCTATTAAGATATCAGACCCTATCATTCAGCATCTCCTATGCATTCTAGGTTCTATGGAACTGGCTCTATATTCATGACCAATTGGTTAAATACCATAGCATGAGCTTCTGAATTCTGATTATTTTCTTTCATCCACTCACTCAGGACATATTTTACCCATTTTATCATTGTTTGTCTAGCAAGGCCCAGAATAATTGATTGACCTATATCACTCTAAGCTATTATGTATTCTTTAGTATAAACTGAGACAATAGTTCCTTACGTTCTGCTCCCAGTATTGTACTCATTTCACATATGTTGTAATTCATTTCTAAAATATAGGTACCCACTATTTGTTATCTATCTGTTCTGCAAACATGATAAGATCCTGCCTGGTTCTGTGGTTTTTCTGCAAGATAGCCCACCCAATGTTTTTCAGTGCCCTCAGTTAACAGGCATTCTAGACCAAATGTATCCTCCCATCCCAACTCCACTTTACTATCCAGTGAAGGTAACCCATACTCCTTCTGAGACAATGTAACCAAAGTTGTGGGTCTACTGTTGTTCACCCCTTCACAGAACTTGCTTGATCCCTTGGTGTAAGAAATTTGAGTATGAGTTGAGAGGTGATAAACCCCCTCAAATAATAATCACAATCCTTGTTACTGAGAACCACTAGTCACTAAATATACCTGTGCTTAACCCTCTGTTAGGTTGGCATAAAGCAGTCAGGCTCAACATAGAAGCAATGTGTAAAGTATTTATGGAGTTCTCCAATAGTATTAAAGTGAAAACACATCACAAGAAAAATCCCAAACCAATTTAGACAACTACAGAATATTTTAATACATAAAAGGACACAAATCCAAAGGGTAGAACCAGAGATATCAATTTTTAAAATTTGAATTAGAAATGGCGCTGAAAAGCAGAAAGCGCCAACAGCGGTCATCTGATCACACTATACTCGTTCAAAGAAAAAGTTAATTCCGACCGCAATGGAGAACAGGGTGGATACAGGAACCAGTGAAAAGTTTATCTTCTAACTTAGAAACTTTTAGAAAAGTGGTAATCATCCAGTCATTGACAGGGCAAGCTGCAAGCTGGATAAGAAGCGGGGATCGAGGATGGCAGAGGGGAAATCTCTGGCCGGCTAATTCTGAAGTCCGTGCACAGGAAGGCCTCGACATCAATCAGACACTGCTTGGCATCAATCCCAATGAAGCCCTCTACATTTGAACTTTAAAACTTTTCTAGAAGTTCTGATCTTCTTCAGTGAGGCAGTGAGGCACACCAGCAAGCTGAGGCCGATCGGCAATTTGACGCTGATGTCAGTGGTTTTGATGGCGGTCACAGTCTCAAATGGTTCACCAGGCAGAAAGTTGGCAAAAATGTTCTAAGTCCTACTTCGTACAGTTTGGGGACAATAGGAGAACATTTTAACACCATCTTAGGGCCCAGGACCTTGAGGGACACCACTTGACTCACTCCAACAGCGAATAGGAAAGGTCAAGTTGGAACTTTCAGCTCAGCAATTTCAGGGAGAGAGGCCTCTGCAAGCTTGTTGTGTCCCTCTAGCTCAAGCAGGAGGTCAGTCAACTGACCCTTGGAGTCACTTCTGAGGTCCTGGGTTGAAGGCAAGCAAGTCCAGTCTTCCTTCAAGTTTCAGATGGCAGGACAGTCCTTCTTCTGATCTTCACAGGTCCAGGAGTGTTCTGAGGATAGATCTATGGGGTTGAGCCTGTGGGTTGAATGTGAGCCTTTGTCCACCCCTTAAACAAGTTCTGGTCAGTTTCTCTACTCCCACTAGGCTTGATGCCACTCTGGCTACAGGGACACAGGAGAGGCAGGCCTAGGTTTGAGCTTCATCTGCCAGGGACAAGGTAGGCATCCTTTGAAGCTCAGGAAGGGGCTGGGCACAGCCCCTCCACAAGCTATTCTATCAAGGGATGAGTCCTCCTCCCCACATTCAGAGCCCTTTGTCCACTACCATGGGAGCAATGAGCATCTCACAACAAGGGATCCATCAGGGGTCAGGTGACAGCTGGGCACTGGCAGGAAAGCCTTTTGGTTTTAATGAGGAAAATTGCAGCTTTCTTAAAGTGGCATTTCCACAATAGTAATATCAAATCAGACTTGACTATTAACTTGTGTTGGACTTGGCCCTTGCTGCAGGGTCACTCCCAAACTTTCTGGCTTCTCTCCTCTTATTTTCATTGAATTCAATTTTGTTGGCCTTAGGACCCTGTGCACTTCACCACTGCTAACCTGTACCAAAGTGCTTGTGGACTCTCCATTAAACATGGTAAGATTGGCTTAAAGCTGTTTGGCATGTTACATTTTCTTATAAGTCCCCTGTAAAGTGGTATACCATATACCCCAGGACTTGTTAATTAAATACTACTAGTGGGCCTGCAGCACTGACTATGCCACCCACTTAAACAACTCTTTCAGACATGTTTCAGGCCTGCCATTGCAGCCTGAATGCAGTTTTAAACTGCCAATTTGACTTTGCAATATAACCCCTTGCCAAGCCGTAATCTCCCTTTTTATTGCATATAAATCAATGTACGCCCTAGGTAGCCCATAGGACAGGATACATTGTAAATAAAAGGTTGGACTTTTAAGTTTTACATGTCCTGGGAGTGAAAAACTCCTAAATTAGTTTTTCCACTACTGTGATGCCTACCTGTCCCATAGGATAACATTGGGATGCCTTATTACCTTTAATAAATGCTAAATTGTGATTGTCGACAGATAAGAATTTCATGTTTGGCATTTATGAAATTCTAATGAAAAATTCTCTTTAATGATAAAGTTGGATTTTAAATTACAATTTTGAAAATGCCACTTTTAGAAAGTTCTTACGTAACAGGGCAACCTAATATTCCACCAGAGAACTGGGTGAATCAATGTACAAAGAAAAGCGTTCCTGGCGGAATCATTTGTACTCTAATGAACAGTTTGTTGGTCAAAAGATCTAACTGTGAACAAAAAGTATTAAACAAAAGGCTTACTGTTTTCACCAAATTATGTTTTGTATTAAGATATTCAGTATGAAACACATCATGTTAAAAAAGGACAGTACATGGCAAAAAGGTGAAAAAATTAACAAGGCAACACTGACACCCTCCAAAATGATCACATCAACATTAGTCGAATAAATTAAGACCAAGGATCACTGGGAAGCATACAATCCTTTTAACTATATATATGTTTAGGAATCCACAGTCCCATAAGGTTGTTTCTTTGTTGAAACAATGTAATAGACTGAAGAGCCGTATGGTATAGTGAATGATGTTAAAGAGGAAGAACCGTCGATGTTTCGGTCTCTTATGGCCAAACAATCAACAAGACCATCATCAGGACTCAGTGTTGTGAATGCCCAATATGGGACATAGCCTAAATGTACTTGCCAATGGGCCACAGAAAAGGTATGCAGATATGAATCAACCAATAAGACAGAAATTTCAATCAGGAAAATAGATTTATACACAGAAGTATCGCGCGTGAAACTAGTTGTCCGACGTGTTTTCTTGTGTTTTCACTTTTTTACTGTTTGTGTTCTGCAAAAATACTTTGCACATTGCCTCTAAGTTAAGCCTGACTGCTTTCTGTGCTAACCTACCAATGGTTAGGCACAGGTTAATTTAGTGACTTTTTGTGGTCCACCATGCGGGGTATTGTGGCTCTTGCTTGACCAGGGCTAATACCCCAGTCAGCCAACAACCGGATTTCTCACAAGTTGGATTTTAAATTACTATTCAGTTGAGTCCTTGATCCATTTCTCTAGCTATTCCCGAATTCAATTAAGCACTTATTAAAGGTAATAGTTTAAACCAGTGTTAAGGTATGTAAGAGGCAGCCTTGCCACAGTGAAGAACGAATTTGGCAGTTTTCACTGCCAGGACATGTAAACCATTCAGTATGGATGTCCTGCTTATGAAAGACCATGGACTCCTCTGTGGCCTTTTAAGGCCTACCTTAGCGAATACTTATCAGTATAAGAAAGAAAGTAAGGTTTAGGCGGGTAAAAGGTTTATTTTTACAGGTCGAAATGGCAGTTTAAAACTTCACATCCAGGCTGCAATGGCAAACCTAAGACATGTTTTACAGTTCTACTTTGGTGGGTGCCACAATGACTGCTACAGCCCACTTGCAGCATTTTATTTACAGGCCCTGGGTACATGTGGTGCTATTTACTGTGGAATTAGTAAATTAAATGTGACAATTCAGGGTAAGCCAATTCTAACATGTTTAGAGAGGAGAGCATAAGCACTTTATTACTGGTTAGCAGGAGTAAAGTGCACAAAGACCTAGAGTCAGCAAAAATGGGGCCAGAAAAAAGAAGATGAAAATCTGGGGCAATACCATGCAAAAGATGGTCATATCCAACGTTTGAAAATTGAAGTCTATAGATGGAAGTCAACCATCTGCAAACAAGTCCGGAAAAGCAATATTCTTTCAATTTGATAACTTCAGTGCAATTGTTTCAGCTCAGGGAACCCTAATTTCACAGGATATGTTAAGATAAGTTAGCAAAAATCTATCTATAAAAGAGCATTTAAGTTTATAACAAGGGCTCCCGGTTTTATAAAATGTATTTTTTTAACATTTTTATCTGTATGTATCCATAATTATGTTTTGGCTATCTTATCTGTATTTATCCATATTTATTTTGTGTTTTGTGGATAAATGAAGCTGTAAAACTATACAGGATAGACGCGCAGTCATACTTTGATGTCTGTCATGTTTTAGTTATTTAAGCTGCAAAAAATTACATAACAATACATCCACTGTTAAATATGAGCATTTTACCATAAAAGTATGTTGACATATGCCATTATTTAACCCCTTCGCTGCTAGGCCTTTACCCCTCCTGTGCTAAGCCTTTTTTTGGCTATTTGGGGTACTGCGCGCTTCGGCCCCTGTAACTTTTTGACCACATAAGGTATCCATGCCAAATTTGCGTCCTTTTTTCTAACATCATGGGGATTGTAAAGGTACCCAGGGTTTGTGGATTCCCTGGAGGGGACCCAGAAATTAGTCAAAATACAGCTAAATTTTGTTTTTTTGGGAAAAATGCGAAAAAAGTGCTACAGATGAAAGCGTCTTGATTTTTCCCTGCAAATGGCATCAAAAAGGGGTTGTGGTGCTGAAATCACCATATTCCCAGCTTTCAGGGACAAGCAGACTTTTGTCAGAAAACCAACTTTTTTACACAGTTTTGGCATTTTTCTGGGACATAGCGTATTTTTGCTATTTTTGTGCTTTCAACCTCCTTCCAGTTAATGGTAGAAATGGGTATGAAACCAATAATGGATCCTGGAAAGCCATACATTTCTGAAAAGTAGACAAAATTCTGAATTCAGCAAGGGGTTCTTTGTGTAGATCCTTAAAGTTTTCCTTATAGAAACTAACAGTTAAATAAAGGAAAAATTGAAAATTAGTTGAAAAAAACAGCCATTTGTGTCAACGTTTTCACCTGTAACTTCTTCTAATTATGACAGCTATTTGAAGGCAATATACCGTTATATACGCTGGACCTTTCTGGTTGTGGGGATATATAGGACTTGTAGGTTCACCAAGAACCCGACGAACCCAGAGCCAATAATTGAGCAGCATCTTGCAATTGTTTTTTATTATGTACCGGGTATAAAGCAATTATTTTGGGAAAATGTATACATGGAAAAATTGTTATGAAAGACACCTATGTATTTCTGAAATGGGAACAAAATGTAGATTTTAGAAACAGTAGATATTTGCACATTTCCGAAATTGGGAGTACCCATACTAGCATGAGAATTATAGGTCATTTTTCAAAATGACTTATTTTTTACACATTGTCTTTCATTTGGAAGGCAGAAATGCATCGAAAGTCAATAGGTAATAACAGTTGCTCTACAATACTGTGTTACCCTAAGTCTCCCGATAAAAATGGTATCTCACTTGTGTGGGTAGCCCTTGTGCCCACAACAGGAAATGGCTCAAAATGCAACGTGGACGTACCACATTTTCACAATGAAAAATTACCCTTTTTTTGCAAAGTGCCTAGCTGTAGTTTTTGAACCCTACCTCTGCCGGCACCTAGGGAAACCTAGCAAACCTATACATTTTTGAAAACTAGACACCCAGGGGAATCCAGGATGGGGTGACTTGACTGCCTCCCACCAGATTCTGTTACCCAGAATCCCTTGCAAACCTAAAAAATTGTCAAAAAAACAAATTTTCCCCACATTTCTGTGGTGGAAAGTTCTGGAATCTGCGTGGATCCACAAATTTCCACCCACCCGCGTTCCCCAAAGTCTTACGAGAAAAATGGTACCTCACTTGTGTGGGTCGGCCTAGTGCCTGCGACAGGAAACGGCGCAAAACGCAACGTGGTCACACCTCAATTTCGCAGTGAAAAATGACCCTTTTTGGCAAAGTGCCTAGCTGTAGTTTTTGAACCCTACCTCTGCCGGCACCTATGGAAACCTAGCAAACCTATACATTTTTGAAAACTAGACACCCAGGGGAATCCAGGATGGGGTGACTTGACTGCCTCCCACCAGGTTCTGTTACCCAGAATCCCTTGCAAACCTAAAAGATTGTCAAAAAAAACACATTTTCCCCACATTTGTGTGGTGGAAAGTTCTGGAATCTGCGTGGATCCACAAATTTCCACCCACCCCGCGTTCCCCAAAGTCTTACGAGAAAAATGGTACCTCACTTGTGTAGGTCGACCTAGTGCCTGCGACAGGAAACGGCGCGAAACGCAACGTGGTCACACCTCAATTTCGCAGTGAAAAATGACCCTTTTTTGGCAAAGTGCCTAGCTGTAGTTTTTGAACCCTACCTCTGCCGGCACCTAGGGAAACCTAGCAAACCTATACATTTTTGAAAACTAGACACCCAGGGGAATCCAGGATGGGGTGACTTGACTGCCTCCCACCAGGTTCTGTTACCCAGAATCCCTTGCAAACCTAAAAAATTGTCAAAAAAACCACATGTTCCCCACATTTCTGTGGTGGAAAGTTCTGGAATCTGCGTGGATCCACAAATTTCCACCCACCCCGCATTCCCCAAAGTCTTACGAGAAAAATGGTACCTCACTTGTGTGGGTCGGCCTAGTGCCTGCGACAGGAAACTGCGCAAAACGCAACGTGGTCACACCTCAATTTCGCAGTGAAAAATGACCCTTTTTGGCAAAGTGCCTAGCTGTAGTTTTTAACCCTACCTCTGCCGGCACCTAGGGAAACCTAGCAAACCTATACATTTTTGAAAACTAGACACCCAGGGGAATCCAGGATGGGGTGACTTGACTGCCTCCCACCAGATTCTGTTACCCAGAATCCCTTGCAAACCTAAAAAATTGTCAAAAAAACAAATTTTCCCCACATTTCTGTGGTGGAAAGTTCTGGAATCTGCGTGGATCCACAAATTTCCACCCACCCCGCGTTCCCCAAAGTCTTACGAGAAAAATGGTACCTCACTTGTGTGGGTCGGCCTAGTGCCTGCGACAGGAAACGGCGCAAAACGCAACGTGGTCACACCTCAATTTCGCAGTGAAAAATGACCCTTTTGGCAAAGTGCCTAGCTGTAGTTTTTGAACCCTACCTCTGCCGGCACCTATGGAAACCTAGCAAACCTATACATTTTTGAAAACTAGACACCCAGGGAATCCAGGATGGGGTGACTTGACTGCCTCCCACCAGGTTCTGTTACCCAGAATCCCTTGCAAACCTAAAAGATTGTCAAAAAAACACATTTTCCCCACATTTGTGTGGTGGAAAGTTCTGGAATCTGCGTGGATCCACAAATTTCCACCCACCCCGCGTTCCCCCAAAGTCTTACGAGAAAAATGGTACCTCACTTGTGTGGGTCGACCTAGTGCCTGCGACAGGAAACGGCGCGAAACGCAACGTGGTCACACCTCAATTTCGCAGTGAAAAATGACCCTTTTTTGGCAAAGTGCCTAGCTGTAGTTTTTGAACCCTACCTCTGCCGGCACCTAGGGAAACCTAGCAAACCTATACATTTTTGAAAACTAGACACCCAGGGGAATCCAGGATGGGGTGACTTGACTGCCTCCCACCAGGTTCTGTTACCCAGAATCCCTTGCAAACCTAAAAAATTGTCAAAAAAACCACATGTTCCCCACATTTCTGTGGTGGAAAGTTCTGGAATCTGCGTGGATCCACAAATTTCCACCCACCCCGCATTCCCCAAAGTCTTACGAGAAAAATGGTACCTCACTTGTGTGGGTCGGCCTAGTGCCTGCGACAGGAAACTGCGCAAAACGCAACGTGGTCACACCTCAATTTCGCAGTGAAAAATGACCCTTTTTTGGCAAAGTGCCTAGCTGTAGTTTTTGAACCCTACCTCTGCCGGCACCTAGGGAAACCTAGCAAACCTATACATTTTTGAAAACTAGACACCCAGGGGAATCCAGGATGGGGTGACTTGACTGCCTCCCACCAGATTCTGTTACCCAGAATCCCTTGCAAACCTAAACAATTGTCAAAAAAAAAAATAATTCCCCACATTTCTGTGGTGGAAAGTTCTGGAATCTGCGTGGATCCACAAATTTCCACCCACCCCGCGTTCCCCAAAGTCTTACGAGAAAAATGGTACCTCATTTGTGTGGGTCGGCCTAGTGCCTGCGACAGGAAACGGCGCAAAACGCAACGTGGTCACACCTCAATTTCGCAGTGAAAAATGACCCTTTTTTGGCAAAGTGCCTAGCTGTAGTTTTTGAACCCTACCTCTGCCGGCACCTATGGAAACCTAGCAAACCTATACATTTTTGAAAACTAGACACCCAGGGGAATCCAGGATGGGGTGACTTGACTGCCTCCCACCAGGTTCTGTTACCCAGAATCCCTTGCAAACCTAAAAGATTGTCAAAAAAACCACATTTTCCCCACATTTCTGTGGTGGAAAGTTCTGGAATCTGCGTGGATCCACAAATTTCCACCCACCCCGCGTTCCCCAAAGTCTTACGAGAAAAATGGTACCTCACTTGTGTGGGTCGGCCTAGTGCCTGCGACAGGAAACGGCGCGAAACGCAACGTGGTCACACCTCAATTTCGCAGTGAAAAATGACCCTTTTTTGGCAAAGTGCCTAGCTGTAGTTTTGAACCCTACCTCTGCCGGCACCTAGGGAAACCTAGCAAACCTATACATTTTTGAAAACTAGACACCCAGGGGAATCCAGGATGGGGTGACTTGACTGCCTCCCACCAGGTTCTGTTACCCAGAATCCCTTGCAAACCTAAACAATTGTCAAAAAACCACATTTTCCCCACATTTCTGTGGTGGAAAGTTCTGGAATCTGCGTGGATCCACAAATTTCCACCCACCCCGCGTTCCCCAAAGTCTTACGAGAAAAATGGTACCTCACTTGTGTGGGTCGGCCTAGTGCCTGCGACAGGAAACGGCGCAAAACGCAACGTGGTCACACCTCAATTTCGCAGTGAAAAATGACCCTTTTTTGGCAAAGTGCCTAGCTGTAGTTTTTGAACCCTAGCTCTGCCGGCACCTAGGGAAACCTAGCAAACCTATACATTTTTGAAAACTAGATACCCAGGGGAATCCAGGATGGGGTGACTGGACTGCCTCCCACCGGGTTCTGTTACCCAGAATCCCTTGCAAACCTAAAAAGTGGCAAAAAAAACACATTTTCCCCACATTTCTGTGGTGGAAAGTTCTGGAATCTGCGTGGATCCACAAATTTCCACCCACGCCGCGTTCCTCAAAGACTTACGAGAAAAATGGTACCTCACTTGTGTGGGTCGGCCTAGTGCCTGCGACAGGAAACGGCGCAAAACGCAACGTGGTCACACCTCAATTTCGCAGTGAAAAATGACCCTTTTTTGGCAAAGTGCCTAGCTGTAGTTTTTGAACCCTAACTCTGCCGGCACCTAGGGAAACCTAGCAAACCTATACATTTTTGAAAACTAGACACCCAGGGGAATCCAGGATGGGGTGACTTGACTGCCTCCCACCAGGTTCTGTTACCCAGAATCCCTTGCAAACATAAAACATTGTCAAAAAACCCACATTTTCCCCACATTTCTGTGGTGGAAAGTTCTGGAATCTGCGTGGATCCACAAATTTCCACCCACCCCGCGTTCCCCAAAGTCTTACAAGATAAATGGTACCTCACTTGTGTGGGTCGGCCTAGTGCCTGCGACAGGAAACGGCGCAAAACGCAACGTGGTCACACCTCAATTTCGCAGTGAAAAATGACCCTTTTTTGGCAAAGTGCCTAGCTGTAGTTTTTGAACCCTAGCTCTGCCGGCACCTAGGGAAACCTAGCAAACCTATACATTTTTGAAAACTAGACACCCAGGGGAATCCAGGATGGGGTGACTGGACTGCCTCCCACCAGGTTCTGTTACCCAGAATCCCTTGCAAACATAACAAATTGTCAAAAAAAACACATTTTCCCCACATTTCTGTGGTGGAAAGTTCTGGAATCTGCGTGGATCCACAAATTTCCACCCACCCCGCGTTCCCCAAAGTCTTCTGAGAAAAATGGAACCTCACTTGTGTGGGTCGGCCTAGTGCCCGCGACAGGAAACGGCGCAAAACGCAACGTGGTCACACCTCAATTTCGCAGTGAAAAATGACCCTTTTTGGCAAAGTGCCTAGCTGTAGTTTTTTAACCCTACCTCTGCCGGCACCTAGGGAAACCTAGCAAACCTATACATTTTTGAAAACTAGACACCCAGGGGAATCCAGGATGGGGTGACTGGACTGCCTCCCACCAGGTTCTGTTACCCAGAATCCCGTGCAAACATAAAAAATTGTCAAAAAACCACATTTTCCCCACATTTCTGTGGTGGAAAGTTCTGGAATCTGCGTGGATCCACAAATTTCCACCCACCCCGCGTTCCCCAAAGTCTTACGAGAAAAATGGTACCTCACTTGTGTGGGTCGGCCTAGTGCCTGCGACAGGAAACGGCGCAAAACGCAACGTGGTCACACCTCAATTTCGCAGTGAAAAATGACCCTTTTTTGGCAAAGTGCCTAGCTGTAGTTTTTGAACCCTACCTCTGCCGGCACCTAGGAAACCTAGCAAACCTATACATTTTTGAAAACTAGACACCCAGGGGAATCCAGGATGGGGTGACTGGACTGCCTCCCACCAGGTTCTGTTACCCAGAATCCCTTGCAAACATAAAACATTGTCTAAAAAACCACATTTTCCCCACATTTGTGTGGTGGAAAGTTCTGGAATCTGCGTGGATCCACAAATTTCCACCCACCCCGCGTTCCCCAAAGTCTTACGAGAAAAATGGTACCTCACTTGTGTGGGTCGGCCTAGTGCCTGCGACAGGAAACGGCGCAAAACGCAGCGTGGTCACACCTCAATTTCGCAGTGAAAAATGACCCTTTTTTGGCAAAGTGCCTAGCTGTAGTTTTTGAACCCTACCTCTGCCGGCACCGAGGGAAACCTAGCAAATCTATACATTTTTGAAAACTAGACACCCAGGGGAATCCAGGATGGGGTGACTTGACTGCCTCCCACCAGGTTCTGTTACCCAGAATCCCTTGCAAACCTAAAAAATTGTCAAAAAAACACATTTTCCCCACATTTCTGTGGTGGAAAGTTCTGGAATCAGCGTGGATCCACAAATTTCCACCCACCCCGCGTTCCCCAAAGTCTTATGAGAAAAATGGTACCTCACTTGTGTGGGTCGGCCTAGTGCCTGCGACAGGAAACGGCGCAAAACGCAACGTGGTCACACCTCAATTTCGCAGTGAAAAATGACCCTTTTTGGCAAAGTGCCTAGCTGTAGTTTGTGAACCCTAGCTCTGCCGGCACCTAGGTAAACCTAGCCAAACACACACATTTCTGAAAAGTAGACACCCAGGGGCATCCAGGATGGGGTGGCTTGACGTGGATCCCCCAACGTTCTGCTACCCAGAATCCCTGCAAACCTCAATTTAGCTGAAAAAATCACTTTTTCACACATTTCTGTGGTGGAAAGTGCTGGAATCACTGGCCTCACACAAATTTCCTACCACCCAGCGTTCCCCAGGTCTCACGATAAAAATGGTGCCTCACTTGTGTGGGTAGGCCTAGTGCCTGCGACAGGCAAGGCCCACAACGTAGTGAGGCGCACCTCAATATGGCCTTCACAAAATCACCTGTTTTGGCAAAGTGTCACCTTAGTTTTGACCCTGCTCTGCGGCCATCTAGGGAAACCTAGCAAACCTACACATTTCTGAAAAGCTAGACACCCAGGGGCATCCAGGATGGGGTGACTTGACTGGATCCCCCAGCGTTCTGTTACCCAGAATCCCTGCAAACCTCAATTTTAGCTGAAAAAATCACTTTTTCCCACATTTCTGTGGTGGAAAGTGTGGCATCACGTGGCCTCACACAAATTTCCTACCACCCAGCGTTCCCCAAGGTCTCCCGATAAAAATGGTGCCTCACTTGTGTGGGAGGCCTAGTGCCTGCGACAGACAAGGGCCCACAACGTAGTGAGGCGCACCTCAAAATGGCCTTTCACAAAATCACCTGGTTTTGCAAGGAGTCACCTGGGTTTTGACCCTAGCTCGGCGGCCATCTAGGGAAACCTACCAAACCCACACATTTCTGAAAAGTAGACACCCGGGGGCTTCCAGGGAGGTATGGCTTGCGTGGATCCCCCAACGTTTCCTTACCCAGAATCCCTGCAAACCTCAAATTTAGCTGAAAAATCACTTTTTCACACATTTGTGTGTGGGAAAGTGTGGCATCACTGGCCTCACACAAATTTCCACCACCCAGCGTTCCCCAGGTCTCCCGATAAAAATGGTGCCTCACTTGTGTGGGAGGCCCAAGTACCCGCGACAGGCAAGGGCCCACAACGTAGTGAGGCGACCTCAAAATGGCCTTTCACAAAACCACCTGGTTTTGCAGGAGTCACCTGGGTTTTGGCCGTGCTCGGCGGCCATCTAGGGAAACCTACCAAACCCACACATGTCTGAAAAGTAGACACCGGGGGCTTCCAGGGAGGTATGGCTTGCGTGGATCCCCAACGTTTCCTACCCAGAATCCCCTGCAAACCTCAATTTTAGCTGAAAAAATCACTTTGTTCACACATTTTTGTGTGGGAAAGTGTGGCATCACTGGCCTCACACAAATTTCCTACCACCCAGCGTTCCCCAGGTCTCCCGATAAAAATGGTGCCTCACTTGTGTGGGAGGCCCAAGTACCTGCGACAGGCAAGGGCCCACAACGTAGTGAGCGACCTCAAAATGGCCTTTCACAAAACCACCTGGTTTTGCAAGGAGTCACCTGGGTTGTTGGCCCCGTGCTCGGCGGCCATCTAGGAAACCTACCAAACCCACACATTTCTGAAAAGTAGACACCCGGGGGCTTCCAGGGAGGTATGGCTTGCGTGGATCCCCCAACGTTTCCTTACCCAGAATCCCTGCAAACCTCAATTTTAGCTGAAAAATCACTTTTTCACACATTTTTGTGTGGGAAAGTGTGGCATCACTGGCCTCACACAAATTTCCTACCACCCAGCGTTCCTCCAGGTCTCCCGATAAAAATGGTGCCTCACTTGTGTGGGAGGCCCAAGTACCCGCGACAGGCAAGGGCCCAAAACATTTTTTGATAGGCAATGTTGATGTTGCCTCAAAACGTTTTGTGTCCTTGCATGTCGCGGGAACTTGGGCCTCCCACACAAGTGAGGCACCATTTTTATCGGGAGACCTGGGGGAACGCTGGGTGGTAGGAAATTTGTGTGAGGCCAGTGATGCCACACTTTCCCACACAAAATGTGTGAAAAAAGTGATTTTTTCAGCTAAAATTGAGGTTTGCAGGGATTCTGGGTAGGAAACGTTGGGGGATCCATGCAAGCCATACCTCCCTGGAAGCCCCCGGGTGTCTACTTTTCAGAACTGTGTGGGTTTGGTAGGTTTCCCTAGATGGCCGCCGAGCACGGGGCCAAAAACCCAGGTGACTCCCTTGCAAAACCAGGTGGTTTTGAGATAGGCAATTTTGAGGTCGCCTCACTACGTTGTGGGCCCTTGCCTGTCGCTGGTACTTGGGCCTCCCACACAAGTGAGGCACCATTTTTATCGGGAGACCTGGGGGAACGCTGGGTGGTAGGAAATTTGTGTGAGGCCAGTGATGCCACACTTTCCCACACAAAAATGTGTGAAAAAGTGATTTGTTCAGCTAAAATTGAGGTTTGCAGGGGATTCTGGGTAAGGAAACGTTGGGGGATCCACGCAAGCCATACCTCCCTGGAAGCCCCGGGTGTCTACTTTTCAGAAATGTGTGGGTTTGGTAG
Organism: Calotriton arnoldi; assembly: GCA_963921515.1. Taxonomy (NCBI): domain Eukaryota; kingdom Metazoa; phylum Chordata; class Amphibia; order Caudata; family Salamandridae; genus Calotriton; species Calotriton arnoldi. The sequence goes on from CAWUFW010011629.1 coordinate 367,162, forward strand.
GTTTCCCTAGATGGCCGCCGAGCACAGGGCCAAAACCCAGGTGACTCCTTGCAAAACCAGGTGGTTTTGAGATAGGCAATTTTGAGGTCGCCTCACTACGTTGTGGGCCCTTGCCTGTCGCGGGTACTTGGGCCTCCCACACAAGTGAGGCACCATTTTATCGGGAGACCTGGGGAACGCTGGTGGTAGGAAATTTGTGTGAGGCCAGTGATGCCACACTTTCCCACACAATAATGTGTGAAAAAGTGATTTTTTCAGCTAAAATTGAGGTTTGCAGGGGATTCTGGGTAAGGAAACGTTGGGGGATCCACGCAAGCCATACCTCCCTGGAAGCCCCCGGGTGTCTACTTTTCAGAAATGTGTGGGTTTGGTAGGTTTCCTAGATGGCCGCCGAGCACGGGGCCAAAAACCCAGGTGACCCCCCTAGCAAAACCAGGTGGTTTTGTGAAAGGCCATTTTGAGGTCGCCTCACTACGTTGTGGGCCCTTGCCTGTCGCGGGTACTTGGGCCTCCCATACAAGTGAGGCACCATTTTTATCGGGAGACCTGGGGGAACGCTGGGTGGTAGGAAATTTGTGTGAGGCCAGTGATGCCACACTTTCCCACACAAAAATGTGTGAAAAAGTGATTTTTTCAGCTAAAATTGAGGTTTGCAGGGGATTCTGGGTAAGGAAACGTTGGGGGATCCACGCAAGCCATACCTCCCTGCAAGCCCCCGGGTGTCTACTTTTCAGAAATGTGTGGGTTTGGTAGGTTTCCTTGATGGCCGCCGAGCACGGGGCCAAAAACCCAGGTGACTCCCTTGCAAAACCAGGTGGTTTTGTGAAAGGCCATTTTGAGGTCGCCTCAATACGTTGTGGGCCCTTGCCTGTCGCGGGTACTTGGGCCTCCCACACAAGTGAGGCACCATTTTTATCGGGAGACCTGGGGAACGCTGGGTGGTAGGAAATTTGTGTGAGGCCAGTGATGCCACACTTTCCCACACAAAAATGTGTGAAAAAGTGATTTTTTCAGCTAAAATTGAGGTTTGCAGTGGATTCTGGGTAAGGAAACGTTGGGGGATCCACGCAAGCCATACCTCCCTGGAAGCCCCCGGGTGTCTACTTTTCTCAAATGTGTGGGTTTGGTAGGTTTCCCTATGTGGCCGCCGAGCCCCGGGCCAAAACCCAGGTGACCCCCTTGCAAAACCAGGTCATTTTGAGATAATGTGTTGTTTATTTCTGCAGCGTGAAAATTTTGGCACAATATTGCAAGGAAAATGTGACAGACATTTTGAGGTTTGCAGGACATTGTGGGTACCATAACTTGTTGGGATCCACAAGAGAGATATCACCATGTACTCCCATGGGTGTTTCGTTTACGACAATATCTACAGTTGGTAGGTTATTCTTAGACGGAATGTACACCTTGGCAGACAGACTAAAAAGACAAAGATTACTGCACAGCCATCTATTCCTCAAGCACACACACATACTGGTTGGATTTGGCACGAGGGCAAGTGATGGTTCAGTATATACAATTTTATTAACAAGAGATTTCACAAAAATGAAATGCACTGTCAATAATTGAAAGGACAAAAACGGAACCAGTGACTCGCAGCTCGTGAGCTGTAAAGCCACGTCAAGGCCCCAACCGCTTTACAGGCCATTCACACACCTTTCATACGTGATACACACAAGACCATTCACACCCCCAGGCACAAAACAAACACATTACAACATTCACAAAAAGGGACAAGGTACACCCTGCTTGAGAAAGACAAAAAAAAATATTACTGCACAGCCATCTAATCCTCAAGCACACACACACATACTGGTTGGATTTGGCACGAGGGTGAGTGATGGTTCAGTATATACAATTGTATTAACAAGTGATTTCACAAAAATGAAATGCACTGTTAATAATTGAAAGGACGAGAAACTGAACCATTGACTCACAGCTCGTGAGCTGTAAAGCCACGACAAGGCACCAACCTCTTTACAGGCCATTCATACACCTTTCATACGTGTGACAAATACAAAACCATTCACACCACCAGCCGCGGGCCCATCACATTACAACACTCACACCAGCAGACAGCGCCATTCAAGGGCCCATCACTTTCACACGCCCACATTCCTAACACAGCAACCACACAAGCTGATGGATTGCGTGGAGTGTCGCTCGGCTAGCAGTGTGTGTAGTGACCAGCAGCAAGTCACTACTCACACACTGCCAGTCGAGCGCCAGTCCACGCACACCGCCAGCCAAGCGCCACTCCACGCACACCGCCAGCCAAGCGCCACTCCACGCACACCGCCAGCCAAGCGCCACTCCATGCACACCGCCAGCCTAGCGCCACTCACGCACACCGCCAGCCTAGCGCCACTCCACGCACACCGCCAGCCTAGTGCCACTCCACGCACACCGCCAGCCTAGCGCCACTCCACGCACACCGCCAGCCAAGCACCACTCCACGCACACCGCCAGCCAAGAGCCACTCCCCGCACACTGCCAGCCAAGCGCCACTCCATGCACACCGCCAGCCAAGCACCAGCCTACACACACCACCATCACATTTAGGATTTTTTATACAAAAAAGAAAACACAAACAAATTGCAAATAGATACAAATCTACTAACACAAAATCAGAAACTAAATACATTGCACTAATGCCAACCTTGAAACAGAACAACAATTCTTAAACATTACAGACCAGGCAGTTCACTTTACCACTCATGGTTGCTCCCAATAATTCTTTTGCTTGTGGTACGCTCTATAACAAGCAGGCACACACAGCCCAGGGTTAGAAGGACACTCAGGGCAGTACATACGAGTCTCCTTCCGCGTACCTCTTCGCCAACAGACTCTACATCTCCTAGTGGGAAAGTCTTTTGAGTGTGTAGGAGGAATGTGATCAGGAAAGTGGCGATCTTTCAATCGAGCCACATCCTCCACCACTCCAACTCTAGGAACACTTGCCTGTTCCACAACAACAAGGCTGCCTATGACAGACTCCTGAAACTGAACAAAAGTCAACTTTGACGCAGGAGAACACTCCTTGAACACAACAAAAGCATTGAAAGTTGCTAAATTGAAGAGATGGATGGCCAACTTCTTATACCAAATGTAAGACTTATGAATAGCAGTGTAAGGTTCCAACCTCTGAACTACTCTATCAACACCACCCATGTGCTTATTGTAGTCTAAAATGCACACAGGTTTGCGCACTTCAGCAATCTGACCCCAAACAGCCACAGGTGAAGTACTCTCATCATGGATGGTAGTCAGCATGTACACATCCCTCCTGTCCACAAATTTCACAGCTAGCAGTTCCTCACTACGCAAGGCACTGCACTGTCCCCTCTGAAGTATTTGCAAACAAGCTCTTTTGGATAACCTTTACGGTTAGAGCGGATTGTGCCACAAGCAAAAGTGTCCACTTTGAACAATTCCTTAAACAATTGCACAGCAGTGTAGAAGTTATCAAGGTACAAATGGTGGCCTCTGTTAAACAGTCCTCTAGCAAGATCCCACACAATTTTCTCTGAAACTCCAAAAGTGGACGGACAACCAGGGGGTCAATAGTGGAATCCCTACCAGTGTACACACGCAAATTAAAAACATACCCTGTCCTACTCTCAGACAACATATACAGCTTAATTCCATAGCGTGCCCTCTTGCTAGGAATGTACTGCCTAAAACCAAACGGCCCTTGAACAGGACCAAAGACTCATCAATAGATATTTCTTTCCCTGGAGTATAGATCTCTGAAAATCGATCTACAAAGTGATCAAGAACAGGCCGAATCTTAAAAAGACGGTCACATTCAGGGTGATCTCGTGGCAACGCCAAACCATTATCAACAAAATGCAGCATCCGAAGCAAAAGTAAATACCGATCACGAGTCATAACTGCAGGAAATATGGCCGTTGCCATCAAGGGACTGGTAGACCAATATGAACCCATGGACGGCTTCCTTATCAAACCCATCAAAAAAGTCAAACCCAAAAACTTCTTCATCTCTTCCAGATTTGTGGGACTCCACCGGGTAGCTCTAGAATGGGGCCTAAGTCTGGCACTGTTGTCCCTCAAAAACTGTTCAGCATACAAATTAGTCTGCTCAACAATCTCACCCAAAAATACATCATCCATAAACAACTGAAAATACTGTATAGGCAAATAATGTTCACAATCCACTCTACACCCTTCATAACCACTAAAGGCAGGCAACACCGGCTGCACCATGTTTGGATCAACCCAGAGTCCAGCACTTCCAGTAGGAAGCCTAGCAGCCCCAGGCTGCAATCCAGATGCCTCTTGCACCATCTGCACAGTAGTATCCTCCTCTAAATCAGGCACTTCATCTGCACTGAGAGTACCTTCATCATCCGATGATTCCATGTGGAGAGAAAACTCACTGCCTGAATCTTCCCCTCCCTCCTCTCCCTCAGACGCACTGTCAGTCTCATAATCCTGCTCAGAGGAAGATTCAAGAAGCAAACCAATCACCTGCTGAGCAGTAATTCTACGGCTAGCCATAATGCTTACTAATAAAGGTTACTTGTCAAACAAGTCAACAACAACAAACCCTTTGTAAAAAAAGAAATAAACAAAATGCAGCTTTATCACAAAGACCTATATACTCCAACACTATACCACTCACGTGACAGAAGCAGCTAGACTCACCACCACCTACTCTGCACAGACACAGTAAGGATCAACAATATCCCACTAAAAAAGAAGAAAAAAATTACACATAAGACAATGCAAAACATCGCAAAGAATTTCATGCTCTGAACACTAACAAATATGCTGCCATTATGGCACCACTTACAAAAAATTCATTCATGCATGACAATAATACTCATTTGGAGTACACACAACAAAAATATTTTTCTTACCAAATAAATGCAATTACACAAAACTGCAGAACCACCACTGCCGAAACCGCAAACAGGAATCAAAAGCTTTACACTAGAATAAAAAGGAGAAAAAAAAACATTACAATCACATATGCAAATAATGCACCAGTCCACACACAATCCACCAGCCAAGCTAAGGGGTAGGTGGGCCTAACAGTATAAATAAAATATTCACCCCCGTAAAAGGGGAGCAACCCTTGCCCTTTTGGCCACTCCCCAACACAAAAATAAAAAAAACCCTGGTGTCTACTGGCTTCTGCCCTCCTTGGGGGCAGATGGGCCTAAAAACATACTGCTATTCTGCCACCCAAGGGGTCACTCTCCACAAATAAAAGCCTGGTGGACTAGTGGGAAGATACCTTTATCTTCCGCACACGATCTCTTACTACTCAACTCTACTCTCAACTCTATTCACAACTGGATGTTAGCTCACCAACTCATTCTGAATCCCGCCAAAACTGAATTCCTCCTCCTCTCTACCTCTCTCTCACCTCCTCCTGTTCAATCTTGGATGGATCAGCTGAACCTACTCAACAACAAACCCATCATTGTTGACAGCGCTAAATCCCTAGGTGTCATTCTTGACAAAAGATTCAACCTAATCTCCCACATCAACTCTATTGCTAAGAACGCACGTTACCAGTTGCGCCTTCTACGGGGGATCCGTCGGTTCTTCCCGGAGAAAGACTTAAAAACCTTGGTACAATCTCTGGTTCTCTCAAGACTGGATTATTGCAATTCTCTTCTGACGGGCCTACCCAAATCCCACCTCTCCCCTCTCAAATCCATCCTCCATTCAGCAGCTCGCCTCATTTCAGGGTCTAAACGAAGCGACCACGTCACTCCTATCCTCTCTTCGATGGCTTCCGATCGAGGCAAGATCGATTTACAAAACTGCCTGCATCACACACAAAGCCTTACACACCTCCTCCCCTCGTTACCTGGCAAATAAATTGAAATTGTCCGGTGGCTCTCGCCCTTCTCGCAATGCGGAAAAGCTTCTGCTTGAGCCCACCCCCGTCTTCAAAAAGGGAAAGATCGATGGCGCAATCCTTCTCAGGAAATGCGGTGAGAATCTGGAACTCGCTTCCCCCATTGCTCCATGCCACCTCCTCTACCCGGATCTTCAAAGCTGACCTCAAATCTCTTCTCTTCCAAAGACACTTTCAGAACTAATACTTTCACTCTCAGCCCCCTCTAGGAAGTTCGCTCTTCATTGTAAATTTGTACTTTTTCCTGTACATTCCTCACCCTTGCGTGCTGGAGTTTATGTACCCTTCTACCTATACACACACAGTGTAGATGTAGTTCACAAACGCAGATATATTCTAAATTTACCTAGTCCAGTCCACATAACCTGGGTCTCTATGTAGGCAATACACGTGTCCTGCTGACACTCCTCATGCACTGACCAGCACCTATATAAATCCCCGTGCACACAGTCAACATGCATATGCATTGTACAAAAATCCTGCAGCGCAAAGCTGAACACCAGTGCACATTAATTACCCACCTACACAATACGCTCACCGGTGTGAATTGGGAGCAGTTTGAATTGACGCGTTCTAGCCACATACCAATAATAACTTTGTGGTCTACTGCCCATTTACATTTCATGGAGAAGCAAATTAAAATAAAATAGAAGCTGGGGTGTACACACACACACACACACACACACTCTCTCTCTCTCTCTCTCTCTCTCTCCCTCTCCCTCCCTCCCTCCCTCCCTCCCTCCCTCGTGCCTAGTGGGCATTCCTGCTGCACGATCACATGATCGTGCAGCAGGAATGCACAAAAGAGGCATCGGGGAAAGGAAAACCCTTTCCTTTCCCTCGATGCCTCTTTTGATACAAACCCCCCTCCCCGAGCCAAACCTCACCTGATTTCCCGACGCGCTGGAAGCAAATGGCTTCCAGCGCGTCGGGAAGAAAGGGAAACCCTCAATGATGTCAGCGCGCCTCGCGCGCTGACGTCATTGATGGGGCGAGGGGAGGCAGGGGAAGCCCTTCCCCTGCCTCCCCCAAAAAACCTAACGATCGGATTCCCACGGGGAGCGCCAGCGCTTCCCCATGGGTGGTCTTATGATGAGCTGGACTCGTCATGAGCACACGAGCACTGTGTGCCATGACGAGTCCAGCTCGTCATAAGCACCGAAGGGGATAAAGGGTCAGAGCAGGATCTCAGCGGCAGACGAGGAGAAGGAACCTCCTGGTCACAGGAACTACACGAGCATTGCGCTCGAGAAATTCAAGGATGCAAAGACCTCCATCAAGGATTACAGCTAACTTTTCAGGGTGTAAATGGAGAGAAGCCACATCTGCTTAACCACGCTCACGAATTCTACACGAGAATTGCGCTCGAGAAAATGAAGGATGCAAAGACCTCCATCAAGGATTACAGCTAACTTTTCACGTTGGAAATGGAGAGAAGGCACATCTGCTTAACCACGCTCACGAATTCTGCACACCTGCCCTGCATATTTATACAAGAAGATGCCACCGTTTTGTGCAATACCTCTACTCAACTGTAGTACTGTCTACTGGCTAATCAGTAAGTGTTACCTCGTTGGGTAAATGTATAGTGCCTTTCCTACACTACAGCTGCGTAAAGGACCAGAAGAATTGTCTCCAGTGACCTGTGTGTCTGTAATTTTGCCACCGCGCCGAAAGCGCCGGGAACCTTTGATTAAGCTGTCCATCATAGTGGGGAAAGGGCGGGCAGACGTTGCATACCGCTAGTGTATGTGTGGCGGGGCCAAACGGGCGGGGCTTCTAGGCCCGTTCACATGCCTCTTGTTTATAAAGGGTCAGAGCACGATCTCAGCGGCAGACGAGGAGAAGGAACCTCCTGGTCACAGGAACTACACGAGCATTGCGCTCGAGAAATTCAAGGATGCAAAGACCTCCATCAAGGATTACAGCTAACTTTTCAGGGTGTAAATGGAGAGAAGCCACATCTGCTTAACCACGCTCACGAATTCTACACGAGAATTGCGCTCGAGAAAATGAAGGATGCAAAGACCTCCATCAAGGATTACAGCTAACTTTTCACGTTGGAAATGGAGAGAAGGCATATTCTGCACACCTGCCCTGCATATTTATCCACGAAGATGCCACCGTTTTGTGCAATACCTCTACTCAACTGGAGTACTTTCTACTGGCTAATCAGTAACTGCTACCTCGTTGGGTAAATGTATAGTGCCTTTCCTACACTACAGCTGTGTATAGGAACAGAAGAATTGTCTCCAGTGACCTGTGTGTCTGTAATTTTGCCACCGCGCCGAAAGCGCCGGGATCCTTTGATTAAGCTGTCCATCATTGTGGGGAAAGGGCGGGAAGACGTTGCATACCGCTAGTGTATGTGGGTCGGGGCTTCTAGGCCCGTTCACATGCCTCTTGCCCTCCCTCCCTCCCTCCCTCGTGCCTAGTGGGCATTCCTGCTGCACGATCACATGATCGTGCAGCAGGAATGCACAAAGAGGCATCGGGGGAAAGGAAAACCCTTTCCTTTCCCTCGATGCCTCTTTTGATACAAACCCCCCTCCCCGAGCCAAACCTCACCTGATTTCCCGACGCGCTGGAAGCAAATGGCTTCCAGCGCGTCGGGAAGAAAGGAAACCCTCAATGATGTCCAGCGCGCCTCGCGCGCTGACGTCATTGATGGGGAGGGCGGGGGAGGCAGGGAAGCCCTTCCCCTGCCTCCCCCAAAAAAACTAACAATCGGATTCCCACGGGGAGCGCCAGCGCTTCCCCGTGGGTGGTCTTATGACGAGCTGGACTCGTCATGAGCACACGAGCAGTGTGTGCCATGACGAGTCCAGCTCGTCATAAGCACCGAAGGGGTTAAAGAAATTTGATTCTGTTTTTTAATTTGTCATGCTGTCCATCTATTCAGCTGTTGGGCTATATTTCATGAAAGACAGCATGGAAAGTCACTTAAAGGAAGCACAATTTTCCGTATTTATCCATTTCTAAAAATAAATGCATACAGAAAACACATTGTTTTCTGTCTGTATTTATCTGGAAAAACCAGTACAAATGGAAAACTGGGAGTCTTATTTATAACCAACCCTTAACCCTTTCGCTGCTAGGCCTTTTCCCCCGTGCTAAACCTTTTTTTGGCTTTTTGGGGTAGTTTGTGCTTAGGCCCCTGTAACTTTTTGTCCACATAAGGTATCCACGCCAAATTTGCACCCTTTTCTTCCAACATCATGGGGATTTTAAAGGTTTCCAAGGTTTGTGTATTCCCCTGGAGGGGATGCAGAAATTAGCCAAAATACAGCACATTTTTTTTTTTAAATGGGGGAAAAGTGTTGCAGAAGAAAGCGTCTGGTTTTTCTCCCGCAAATGGTATCAACAAAGGGTTTAAGGTGGTGAAATCATCATCTTCCCAGCTTTTAGGGACAAGCAGACTTTTGTCAGAAAACCAACTTTTTTTACACTGTTTTGGCATTTTACTGGGACATAGCCTATTTTTGCTACTTTTTGTGCTTTCAACCTCCTTCCAGTTAGTGGTAGAAATGGGTATGAAATCAATAATGGATCCCAGAAAGCTATACATTTCTGAAGAGTAGACAGAATTCTGAATTCAGAAAGGGGTCATTTGTGTTGATCTTTCAAGGTTTTTTGATAGAAACTAACAGTTGAAAATAAGAAAAATTTAAAATAATGAGTTGAAAAAACTAACTTATTCTACGTATGACAGATGTTTGAAAGCAATATACTGTTACATCCGCTGGACCCTTCCGGTTTTGAGAATATATAGTACTTGTAGGTTCACCAAGAACCCGAGGAACCCAGAGCCAATAACTGAGCAGTGTCTTGCAGTGGTTTTCCATTGTGTCTTGGGTATATATTAAGTAATTTGGTAAAATATAAAGAGTGAAAAATAGGTATCAAAAACACCTATGTATTTCCAAAATGGGAATAAAATATAGGGCCATATTATCAAGAACGGGCGATAACATATCGCCGCTTTAGCGGCAGGAAACTGCCGCTAAAGCGGTGATAAGGGGCTTGATAATATGCCCTAGAGAATTCCAATAGAAGCCCAGGTTTGATGTCCTTCACACCAGAACCTGGGCTTCTATTCGAATTCTATAGGGCATATTATCAAGCCTCTTATCGCCGCTTTAGCGGCAGTTTCCTGCCGCTAAAGCGGCGATAATGTTATCGCCCGTTCTTGATAATATGGCCCCAAGAGTTTAGAAACAGTAGCTATTTGCACATCTCCGAAATTGTGGTTACCCATACTAGCCTGTGAATTGTAGGACATTTTTCAAAGTGACTTCTTTTTTACACATTGTCTTACATTAGGAAGGCAGAAATGCATAGAAAGTAAATAGGTAATAACAGTTTCTCTACAATTCTGAGTTCCCCTCAGTCTCCCGATAACAATGGTACCTCACTTGTTTGGGTAGGCCTAGTGCCTGTGACAGGAAATGGCCCAAAACACAACGTGGACACACCACAATTTTACAGTGAAAACAGACCCTTTTTTTGCACAGTGCATAGCTGTGGATTTTGAACTCTACCTCAGCCGGAACCTAGAGAAACCTAGCAAACCTATACATTTTTGAAAGCTAGACACCCAGAGGAATCCAGGATGGGGTGACTTGAGTGGCTCTCACCGGGTTCTGTTACCCAGAATCCCTTGCAAACCTCAAACTTTGTCAAAAAACACATTTTCCTCATATTTCTGTGATGGAAAGTTCTGGAATCTGCATGGATCCACACAATTCCACCCACCCCGCATTTCCCAAAGTCTTCCAATAAAAATGGTACCTCACTTGTGTGGAAAGGCCTAGTGCCCGTGACAGGAAACGGCCCAAAACACAATGTGGACACACCACATTTTTACAGTGAAAACTGACCCTTTTTTGCAAAGTGCCTAGCTGTAGATTTTGACACTAGCTCTGCCGGCATCTAGGGAAACCTAGCAAACCTATACATTTTTGAAAACTAGACACCCAGGGGAATCCAGGAGGGGGTGACTTGTGTGGCTCTCACCAGGTTCTGTTACCCAGAATCCCCTGCAAACCTCAACTTTTGTAAAAAAAAACAAATTTTCCTCACATTTCTTTGATGGAAAGTTCTGGAATCTGCGTGGATCCACAAAATTCACCCACCCTGCATTCCCCAAAGTCTTCAGATAAAAATGGTACCTCACTCGTGTGGGTGGGCCAAGTACCCGCGACCGGCCCAAAACGTCTCCTCAATAAGTTTTGGGCCCTTGCCTGTCGCGGGTACTTGGCCCACCCACGCAAGTGAGGTATCATTTTACTCGGGAGACCGAGGAGAACGTTGGGTGGCAGGACATTTGTGCGGGCATGGTGATCCCACAAAAAAATGTGTGGAAAAAGTGATTTTCTTCAGCTAAATTTGAGGTTTGCAGGGGATTCTGGGTAGGAAAATGTTGGGGGATCCACGCAAGCCATACCTCCCTGGACTCCGAGGGTGTCTAGTTTTCAGAAATGTGCGGGTATGGTAGGTTTCCCTAGATGTCCACCGAGCCCGGGGCCAAAAACCCAGGTGCCCCCCCCCCCCTACAAAACCAGGTCATTTTGTGATAGGTATTTTTGAGGACTCCACAATACGTTTTGGCCCTTTCCTGACGCGGGTACTTGGCCCACCCACACGAGTGAGGTACCATTTTTATCGGGAGACGTAGAGGAATGCTGGGTGGTAGGAAATTTGTGTCAGACCGGTGATCCCACAACTTTTCCACACAGAAATTTGAGAAAATTTTGATTCTTTCGAGCTAAATTTGAGGTTTGCAGGGGATTCTGGGTAGGAAAACGTTGGGAGGTCCATGCAACCCATACCTCCCTGGATTACCCAGGGTGTCTAGTTTTCAGAAATGTGTGGGTTTGGTAGGTTTCCTTAGATGGTCGCTGTGCCCGTAACCAAAAACGCAGGTGACCCCTTGAAAAACCAGGTCGTTTTTGATAGATAGGTGGGTGCCTGTGTTTTTGGTCCCGGGTTTGCAGACATCTAGGGGTACCTAAAAATCCAGACATTTCTGAAAACTAGACACCTGTGGAAATCCAGGGAGGTGTGGCTTGCATTGATCCCCCAACATTTTCCTTCCAAAATTCGCAGTAAACATCAAATTTAGCTAAAAAGTCACATTTTCCTCTAATATCTGTGTGGGAAAGTTGTGGGATCACCGCACTGCACATATTTCCTACCACTCAGCGTTCCCCTCAGTCTCCCAATAAAAATTATACCTTACTTGTGTGGATGGGCCAAGTGCCTATGACATGGAAAGGCCAAAATCGTGCAGAGATTGAGGGGGGCCAAAGCGGGTCCAAAAAGCAGTCTGTTTATACGTTTATAGGCTGACGCTACTTTGTGCACCCATACAAGTGAGGTATAATTTTTCTCGGGAGACCAAAGGGAATACTGGGTAGTAGGACATTTGTGCCTCTGCGGTGATCCTACAACTTACCCACACAGAAATGTGAGGAAAATGTGACTTTGTAAGTAAATTTGAGGTTTGCGGGGAATTCTGGGTAAGGAAACGCTGGGGGATCCATGCAAGCCACACCGCCAGCCAAGAGTCAGTACACGCACACTACCATCCACACACAACGCCAGCCAAGCACCATCCATGCACATCCCCACCCAAGCACCATCCACGTACATAGCCAGCCAAATGCTATCAATGCACACAGTCAGCCAAGCAATATCCATGCACACTGCCATCCAAGTGCCACCCACGCACTCCACCAGCCAAGCACCATCCCCGTACACTGCCAGCCAAGCAGGGCCGGACTGGGAACAGCAACCAGCCCTGGCAGATTGCTGCTTGACCAGCCTTGGCAGGGGGGGTGTGCTAGTAAAAGGCACTGCTCTCACTTTTGTTACTGGGGCCCAATATTGCAATCAATCAATAAATCAATCAGGGGGCTTATAAAGTGCACTACTCATCCATGAGGGTCTCAAGGCGCTGGGGGGAGTGCAGCTCCGGGTCAGCCAAAAAGCCAGGTCTTGAGGCGTTTCCTGAAGGTATGCAGGGTAGGAGAGCGTCTGATGTTGACTGGGAGCTCGTTCCAGGCCTTGGCCATGACGTAGGAGAAGGCTCTTTCACCTGCTATGGTTCTGCGAATGCGCTGGGTCTCTGCTAGGGCGAGGTCGGCGGAGCAGAGGTTTCTTTTGGGTACATGGAAGTAGACTCTTTTGTTGAGGTATTTGGGTCCGATGTTGTGGAGGGAATTGTAGGCGTGGGTGAGTAGCTTGAAGGTCATTCTCTTCTCAACGGGGCACCAGTGGACTGCTGCAAAACTGGCTCCCAGTGACAAAACCACCCCCCACGGCCAGAAAACAGCCCCCACCCCTCCAGCCCACTGGGTAAACATCCGGTGCCCGCTACAGCCAGTCCGGACCTGCAGCTAAGCACCATCCATGCACACAGCCAGCCAAGCCCCCGTCCACATACACCGCCAGCCAAGCACCACTCCACATACACCACCAGACAAGTGCCAATCTACACACACCGTCATCAAGCGCAAATCCACCCACACTATTAGCCAAGTGCAGGTTCACACACACCGCCAGCAAAATTCCAGCCAAAGGTCAGTACACGCAGACCATCAGCCAAACTCCAGTTTACACACACACAAGCTCTCCCTGGTTTCTAGAGGTTTTCTGCCCCCGCTTGGATGCAGATGAGAATAAAAATATCACTGAAACACCCAACATGTGTGCCTAAAAAAAAGGAGCGACCCTTGCCTATCGAGCTTCTCACTGGCATGCCCATAAACATATCCCTGGTGCTTAGTGGGCTTTCTGCCCCTGCGGGGGGCAGATAGGGGGCTATTGCCCCGATCTGCCTTCCGGGGGAGACCAAAAGTCTTTTTTGGCGGTGAGGGCATTAGCATGCCATTCTCGGCAGCCCCCACCCCTACGTATAAAAAACTACAAAATTCCTGGTGCATAGTGGGCTTTCTGCCCCCCCCCGGAGGGCAGACTAAGGACTATTGCTCCCATCTGCCTCCTGGGGAGGCAGAAAGGCTGTGGCAATTTTTTTGGGGGGCATTGGCATGCGCATTTAGGGCAGCCCCCACCTCTATGTATGAAAAAAAAACAATACCTAGTGCATAGTGGACTTTCTGCCCCCCGGGGGGCAGATCAGGGGCTATTGCCCCATCTGCCTCCTTGGGGGGCAGAAAGACTGTGGGATTTTTTTGGGGGTGGGGGCATTAGCATGCCCATTTTGGGAAGCCCCCACCCCTATATACATAGAACAAATCCCTGGTGCTTAGTGTGCTTTCTGCCCCACGGGGCAGATCGGGGCTATTGCCCCCATATGCCCCCCAGGGGGGCAGATCGACTGGAATCTTGCTAGGGGGGAGGTGGGGGCATTGGCATGCCCATCTTGGGCAGCTCCCACCCCTAAATCAAATTAGAAAAAATCCCTGCTTCTAGTGGGCTTTTTGCCCTCCTAGGGGGGCAGATTGGGGGCTACTGTCCCATCTGCCCCCCAGGGGGGCAGAAAGACTCGAATTTTGCTGGGGGGTGGGGGCATTGGCATGCCCATCTTGGGCAGCCCCACCTCTAAATCAAATTTAAAAAAATGCCTGGCTTCTAGTGGGCTTTCTGCCCCTCCCAGGTGGCAGATTGGGGGCTACTGCCATGCCCATCTTGGGCAACCCCCACCCCTAAATCAAATAGAAAAAAAATCCCTGGCTTCTAGTGGGCTTTCTGCCCCCGCCGGTGGGGCAGATTGGGGACTGCTGAAGTAGCCCCCTGAGCACGTAGAAAGTGAAACGCTCATTTCAGTTTCGGTTTCTATGAAATAGCGTCAGCTTGACATGCGTGCTGATTGTCATTTCATGGAAACCAAAAATACAGCCTCGGGAGATGGGGAAGCACTTCCCCTGCTCCCGAGGCTATTGGGGGGAAAAGGGAATCCCTCTGGTGCCCGCACCAGAGGGATTCCCTGTGTCATGGCGTCGGACGTGCGGGAGCCGTCCGACGCCCATGAGCACTTATGCGTTGGACAGTTCCCGCGCGTCCGACGCATGCAATGGGATAAAAATCATTAGGGGTATCCATTTCATCAAAAATATATTTTGTGATAAAGGCACATCTGTACGATAAAATTGAAAAATACTAAATGTGAAAATTATTTAAAGCTAGAGAGGGAAGATCGGTATTCTCAGGGAATCCTTTTGGGGGGAAAAATGGGGACATACACTTACTATGCAAGAGACATGATGATGGCCTTTCCAGATTCCTGTGGTGTCTAAGAGGCTGCGGCTCAATTTCCCCAGGAAAATATACCCTGTGCCATCTTAGGCCCTGCATGCACGTGGATATCGTGTGTGATGCTCTCACTCAATAGTAACTCTATGGTTGCTATAGTGTGTACCGAGACACTGTGACTTCAAATTTCAATCTTACCATATTTTTAAAGAACAATTCGCCAAAGATAACGATTATCACAGTGGTTTAGGACAATAAAATGTAAGTGTATATTTCTCCAAACTAGAAAAAACTCTTTAAATGATGACAATTTTGAATCAGATAGAATGAAAAATAAAAATGATATATGAGAAAATCAAAAATTCAAAGTGGTGGAATGTTGGAGACGAAACTATTAGCATTGCACTTATATTTAGGAAACAGTCTTGAGCTATAGCAGATACTAGTCAAGGGGTTAATATCTGTTGGGAAGTGAGATCACTGAAATAGATCTTAGGAGTTTCCCCTATTGGAAATCCAAAATCAAAATGGGGGAGGCTTGGATTTGGATCCTACTCTTGATGAGCTTGTATCCTACAGTGAGAGAAATGACCTTGAGCTATAGCAGATATAAGGAAGGCTGGGAATATTTATTGAAGAGAAAGATAGCTAAACTGGATATCGAAAGCTCACCACTGTTGTCAGTAATCTGATTAACCTGAAAAGGTATGCAGTTCCTCATCAAAGTTAAATCCATATTCAACTGTTTTTAACTTGAAAATCCAAACATTTTCAGTTTTTCGTAATATACATTCTCTATTGCCACATCATCTATTTTTCTTGATAGCATAAATATCAAGGAATCTTACATTTAAAAAAATTTCAATCTGCAATCTGAGTTATGTATATGTACTAACATTGGGTATTTAGGATCCAGTTTTGTAAAGGCATGGAGATGTTTCTTCAATGTTCTTTAATCGCTCTTTTGCAGAGCCAACATACATCTTTTGGCATGCACATAAAATTAAATAGGCACAAAACGTCGTATTCAAGTTCAGGAAATCCTATATGGGTTATTTTTTTATTTTTTTATTTTTTTATGTCCTCATTCGCCATTAGATAATTAGAGCTGTTAAATTTCCTCCTGTGGCCTCCCTCTCAAATAGCACCAACTGGAAAGCTCTATATCTAGATGGTAATGCTTTACACAGAGCCTCTCTACATACTTGTTCTGTATAATCCTGGGCGCCCAACAGAACTAGAGAGATGAAGTAAAACAAGTGTAAAGGCTTAATCATTGGACTGATTTCCCTATTGATCAAAAGTGGCCAACCATTCCTCACATGGGCCCCAAAAATCTATTCTATTATCCCTATTATTCTTATATTTTACTAATTTAACTCTATCCATCTTCATTGTACATCTAATGGAGATCACCCAGTCTAAAAAAGTTGGGGAAATATCCTTTATCCACTTTTTGCAAATTTCTCTTCTTGCAAGCAAAATCAAATATAAACATAACTTTTTTTCCCACCTGGAAAATGACTTATACTCTGAAAACAGGCCAAAAAAAACTAAAACTGTGCTTACCTGGATATTTAGACCAAAAATAACTTCCATACCTTTATTAACCTCTGCCCAGAAATGCCGAAGCTTAGGGCAAGTTAAAAACATATGAACATCATCCGCATCCACCAGGAGACACTTTGGGCACTTAGGCGCTGGACCTTTCGAGAATTTTGAGAGGGGGACCAATACACCCTGTGAACACAAAAGATATGATTCCTTCTTAAATTTGCAGGTTGTACTGTAGTGTACAAGATGTCATGAGATACTTGCCATATATCTTCAAGATGACAGCCGGGCAAGCTCTCTCCCCACAGCTCCGTCGGTAGTTTAAACTCTCCTTCCTCCAGGTCCAGCATTAACCAGTAAAAAGTTGTTACCTCTTTCTTTTTTTCAATTTTTCTCCAAAGTACATTTTCTAGGTCATTGGGTAAGCCCACTTCAGTCCCAATACTTTGATACCAACTTTTTATTTGCCAGTACTTGAATTTGGAAAGCCGGTTGTTTGTAAGTGAATTCAGCTCGTCCCAGGATAGCAGAGACCCTTCCGATATTATCTGTTTCCAATGCATAATTCCTGCCTCTATCAGAGGAGTTGACAGAGAATCTCTAGTCCACCCTGGCGATCCTGGAGCATTCCAGATAGGAGCAAGAGAACTAAAGTAGTTAATCTTCAAAGTTTTCTTAATCTTGGCCCAAGTACCAGCAAAACCGCTTAGTATTTTTAAGCGAACTTTCTTGAAGAATCTCGGGTCTCCATATTTGTATAGAAAACCCTGACTCCCACTCTCAACATCCATGAGCATCTCCTTAAACATCACACCCACATCCGAATCATCTGGTATGTCCATGAGGATTTTACCTGCCCTCAGTGAAAATGTCCTTGCATACAAAACTAAATCAGGTAAGCATAGCCCCCCCTTGTTCTTTTTCCTACGCAACTTCCTCCACGATATTCTAATACCTTTTGAGGCCCAGATAAAGGTATTTAATTTCGACTGGAGAGTCCTCAAACTTTTTTCATTGAATACCAATGGAATATTCTGTAATATAAAACTTAACTTGGGCAACAGCATCATTTTTATTAAATTCACTCTCCCAATCAGAGTCAGAGGTAAGTAGATCCATCCCAATAAAGAATTATGTATTTCTTACGTGACCTTTTGGAGGTTTATTTCTGCGATCTTATCTATATTTTGGGTAATCAGTATTCCCAAGTACCTAATCACCTTTTTTGTTGGATAAGCACAGGTGCCCACATTCCATGCCATACATTCAGTTTTTATAGCATTTATTTCATATCCCGAAACACTCCCAAACTTCTTTGCTTCTTCATATATTAACGGGATTGAGACATTCAAGTCCGATGTATAGACCATTAAATCATCGGCGTATAACGCCACCTTCTTTTCCCAATCCTTAAATTTGAAAGATTGTATACCTGAATGTTGCCTGATTTTTTCAGCCAGAGGCTCGATATATAAATTAAAAAGCATCGGGGATAAAGGGCATCCCTGCCTAGTGCCCCTCTGGATTTTAACAGGAGCAGTTAGATTACCATTTACTAAAATTCTCGCTATAGGGGCTTGATATATCAGAGAGACTGACCTACAAAAGTTATTTCCTAAATTATATTCTTTTAGTATGTGTTTTAAGTAGGCCCAGTTTACTCTATCAAAAGCCTTCGTAGCATCTATCGTTATTATAGCTAGCGGGATTTTGTATACGGTACCATATCAATCGCCCCAATCAAATTATAAGTGAGCTCCCCTATTCCTCTCCCTCTAACAAATCCCTTTTGGTCCCTATGGAGAAGGCACTCTGATACCCCGTTCAACCTCTCTGCCAATATTTTTGCAAAGATCTTATAATCAATATTGAGCAGAGAGATGGGCCTATATGAATCACAAGATCTTGGTGATTTGGAGGGTTTAAGGATTAGCGAAACCGTTGCTTCATCCCACGAGGGTGGGATATCTCCTCCCTCTTCAAAGATATGGGCGAACAATGTCATCAAAACCGGGGCAAGAACATCCCTTAAAACGTTATACAGTTCCGCAGGTAACCCATCCGGGCCTGCAGCTTTCCCAGATTTAGCCAAATCAATGGCTTTCCCAATCTCAGTTCTTGAGATCGGCATATCCATATTGTGAGCTTTATCATCGGTGATCTTTTTAGTAGGAGTCTGACCCAGCCACTTACTTATTTCACCTTCTTGAACATTTAAATCTTCATGATAGACTTCCTCAAAGTATGACTGAAAGGCCTTTTCGATTTCATCTGGGGACTTAAGTATACCCCCGGGACAGCAGAATTCAGCTCATTAATGGTACCTCTGGCCAGATCTTGCTTAGTCTTCCATGCCAGAAGCTTCCCACAGCTCTCCCCATACTCAAAGTGAGCTAGTTTACTGGCTTGCCATTTCTTTTTCAGCCTTGAATCAAGAACAGCTGCCAGATCTGATTTAAGAGATTCTAACCTTGCTGTCATGTTCATATCTGAGGGGTTACTCTGATGTGTAATGATGTAATTCTCTATTACTTGTATTTCTTTTTCTATTCCCTCAACTTCAGCTTTATACTTTTTATGTCTGGCAATCTGTAGAAAGGTTAATAAACCCCTTAAAAAAGCCTTGTAGGCATCCCAAACCATATGTATCGGGGCAGTACCTAAATTAATTTGAAAGAAGGCCTCTGTTTCTGATGTTAACTTCTCAATTATTTCTTCTTCCAAAAAAATGGCACGCTCTACAGTCCATCTCCTGGAAACTGGTCTAATTGGTACCATAAGAGTTAATGACACTGCTGAATGATCAGAAAGATGTTCCCCTACGTGGTTGACATCCTGAACCCATTTCTTTAAAACTGTACTCAAGAGAAAGTAGTCTATTCTAGATTTATGATTATATTTTTTGTTATGAAAAGTATAACCTCTTTTCTTGCCCATTTTACTCCTCCATACATCATACCAAGCAAGCTGTTTCATTGTGTTTTTAATCAATGCAGCCATTTTATAGTTTAGAATAGCTCTACTTCTCTGTGATTTATCAAGTACATGATCTAAGACCACATTAAAATCTCCAGCCAGTATTAGTGGATCTGTATAATTCAATAATTCAGACAATACATTTTTAAAAGGCCCTGGATCGTCAGTGTTTGGGCCGTAATATCCTGCCACTGTAAACTTAAATGTTTGGCATTTAACCCTAGCTACGACCCATCTCCCCATTTTATCCACCGTACTAGACTCGAGAGAGATAGCTGATTTTTTTAAAATTATTATAGCAACTCCCTTTGTTGAATGTTGTTGCGTAGTACAAATAACATTCTGAATCCATTTTCCAGACTTACATAGAGACTTTAGTTCACTTTCCAGCAAATGTGTCTCTTGTAAAATAAGAATCTGTTCTGAGGTATCCCTCAAGTACTGAAAGATTTTTTCCATCCTATATTTTGTCCTCAGTCCATTAAGATTCCAGGAAAGCACCTTTAACCCAAAATTTTGATTATCCCCTGGGCACGCCATTTTCTTGATCTCTTCTCTGATTAAAACCTTCAGCAATTTGGCGACTCGGACATTTTTTTTTTTTCTCCCACTGCTCCCCACCTTGTGCTCCCCCCTCACCTCCTCTAGTGAACCCTTCCCTGGAGAACCCCCTTACCTCCTCCATGGCCTCAACCTAGGCCTATGGGGCCCCTCTTCTTAGGTCAGGAGCTTGGTACTAAACTTTACAGTCTTTCATATCCTGAGAATTACTATTTTCTTACTCTTCCCCCCTACCCCCCTGATATAGACTGTAAAAAAGTCTCAGCATCTTCCACTCTTCTAAATATCCTCATTTTATTGTTGTACATCACTTTCAATGATGCTGGGAATTTTAATTGTGCTGTTGCACCCATTTTTTAAAAAGGATCCAGTAATTTACCCAGTTCCCATTGTCTTGAAGCTGTGATTGCCGAGACATCCGATCTTATCTGGAATGTTATGTCATCTGCAATCAAGGAGTTTAATTTTAGTGCTTTATTAAGTATTTCTTCTTTCAAACTGTAAGTCAGAAAGTGTACTAAGATTTTCCTTGGTCTCGTTTTGTTGGGATTGAGCCTAAAAGGATCCCTATGTACTCTTTGTATATCTGCCATCAGAGCCTCCTCCGAGCACTCAACATGTGTTGCTTGTTTTATTAACTTTACTACGTACTCTTTTATTTTACTCCCCTCTGCTCCTTCTGGTACCTTGAGCAAGCGGATGTTATTTCTCCTTTGAGAATTTTCTAATGACTCTAGTTTGTCTTGTATTTCCAGATCTTTTCCTTTTAAAGCCGCTATGCTCTTTGTATTCTCGTCCATCTGGTTTGTTAGCTCAGTTACAGTGAGTTCCAAGGCCATGGTCCTGGCAGCAAGTGAATCTATCTTGATTTCTAACTTTTCACACAAACTTTTAATATCCACTTGATTATTTTCCGATGTCGAGAATCTATCTCTCATTTCTTTAGCAAGAGATTGTAGCATGTCACACAGTGATTTTAACTGGTTTTCACTCCCGGTATCACAACTCATAGTTTCAGCAACCTGTGCATGAGCTCCTTCAAGGTTTTCCGAGTTGTCTCTGATTGGCCCGACCTGATATTTATCTAAAGAATCCTGTGTTTCTGATATCTCTATGTGGCTCTGAACCACCTCTACTGCGACCATAGTATTATCTATTTTGTCAGCCATTTCTGGAACTAGTGGTCTTACCTCATCCATTAGTGGAAGAAATCTATTGAAGGTGGGGAGATTCCTCAGCGACTCGCTTGGATCGAATAAAGAGGTTTGCTCTACTGGATTTAGTATTAATGTGCTGGGAGTAACTTTAAAATAACTTCTCAAGGAAGGTGTTAATTTAGGAGTCTCTTTAATCAAAGAGCCACTCTTCTTTTTACAGGGAGCTTTAAATTTGGCTGCACCTAAATCTTTCTTCGTCAATTTATTCTGGATTGATGGTTTTTTGTTAATTTTAAGTTGTTTTGCTCCAGGATTTTTTATATCTTCACCTCCTTGAGAATCCACCATGTGTGTATTCAATTTTGCACTTCTAAGGGAGTATCTGGTTTGCCCCCAGCCTGAATTTACTGACATGCAGCCTAGTTCTGTGTCCTTTCGCTGCTCAGTCTTACCTCCCTTGCTGACACAAGGTGCTCCAGAGACTCTGCACAAGTTCTTAGCTTCTAATTCCCCCTCCGTGACTCTCACCACTTGATGCTGTTTCCACTCCACCCGGCTCAGGAACTGGGATTGTTGTGTCCTTTCCAGCACCGTAACTGTGCTGCCTCTGCCTCTCCCGCCCTGGAAGGTGAGCACAGCCACAGCCCTCCTCCCCCGGACCAGCTCCCGAGCCGCGCGCGCCCAGATCGGCTCCCAGTCCGCGCATGAACCCGGCAGCTTCCTCGATAATTCCTCCGGGCAAAACCTCCTTGCCTGTTGTCCTGAGGCAGTCGGGACGCCCACAGTCATCACCTCCAACCTCGCCAAACCACGCCGTTCCCTGCCACACAGACGCCACACAGACGCCACACAGATGCCAAACGACAGCAATGGCAATCGCACAAGTCACCTCCCACGAAGTCGCTGAAGGAAGGAACCAACTCATAGGTACCGTAAATCTCCTTAACGAATACAGTTTATTTTGGGGGGGGGGGGCAATCAGTACATTACATTACTGGCATTTTCGAATCCTCGGGACATGCTTTTCTGAATAAATTCGCTCCTGACCTACGGGAGCCTCCGCGACCTGCTACTCGGCGGCCGCCATGTTCTCCGTCCACGTAGCAACGTGCCTATATGAGTTATTGATGTTGTTTCAATGCATCAAAAAAACAAATCTGATATATCCAAAGTGTATGGACAACAAATGGAATCAGAACAAAACTGTTTCCATCAATCAAGGTAATTTTAATTTTGTTTTGGGACAATAGTTGCATGTATCACAGGGTAAAAGAGATTTTTAAAAGTCTAGCCTCTCCAGAAGGTTATGGCTGGACTCTTTGTGATGAATGTGGATATATTCTTGACCAACATCAAGAAATGCCAATATTTCTGAAGATCTTGTAGATCTGTTGACTCTCTCTCAAATAGTCCATTATAAATCTAAACCTCGACTCTGACTTTCTTTCTGTGTCTGTTTTTTTTAGAGTATAAAAGTTTATGTTGTGATTTACAGAGAACAGAGAGCTTGCTTTTTTGCAGTAGAGACTATATTTTCATTATAGCCTCTTTCTAGGAAATCTTTTTACTTAGAGCTACCTCTGTTGAAAAGTCTATTTTGGAGCTACATAATCTTATTGCTCAGGCGAACACACCAAATGGAATGTTACAGATTTGGTGCCCAGGATTATAAGAGGTAGCATATAAAATGATGCTAACCAAAGTTGGTTTCCCATATAATTTGTTTTGAATCTTGTTTTCAGCTACAAAGGTTTCTGTATCCAAAAAAGTAATTTTATAACCACTATATTCTAAGGCGAATTCAATATTCATATTGCTGTCATTCACTTTTTTATGATAATCTCTCTAAGAGGTAATGTCGCCTTTCCAAATTAAATTGATATCATCACAAATCGCAGGTATAATAGTATTTGTTGTTTGTATACATGTAAGTAATTTCTTGAAGCTCGTTCTTTCTCAAAATAACCCATGAAGAGGGATGCATATGAAGGAGCAAAGGGTGATCCTTTTGCAGTTCCTCTTATTTGTCAAAATAGAGCATTTTCATGGGAAAATAAATTATCGGGTAGACAAATTCTGTTAATTCTAATAACATGTTACTGTGAAGTAACAGGTTTGCAGTAGGGGTGGGCGGTAAACTCCGTTCCTCTGGCCGAAGTTTGCGGAGTGCGGAGTTTGGCAAAAACTCTGCTAGCCACCATGTATTGGTCTGTTGGAGTTTACTGGCATCTATTTTTGGCCAATTCATCTAGACTTTTCTCTGCCTTTCCTGAACACGTCCGCTCCGCTTCCCAGTCAACTTCATCCAAGTTGCAAAGTCTATTGTGACTCTAAATCAATAGGATCCAGGTTTGTTGGAGCCTCTGTTTTCTGAATGGTGGATGTGACTTCTGGTAGCGCATGAATGATCGCCGCCACCAGTTGGTGCCGGTAATCTGACATTAGTGTTGTTGCTGCCGGTCAGTGTCGCTGCCACTTTTCGCTGATCTGCACCGTGGATCATAAAACTGCTGTGCCACAAAAGGGTTGCGGGCAGCGCTACATGCCCGAGCAAAACGAATAAGGTGAGTGAAAAACTCTTTTCAACTTACCAGGGTTATTCATCTGGCACTCTATTCATCCCTGCTTCCTGACATAACCAGTCATTCTCGGACCTTGCTCCTACTCCGCTTGCCTCAGCCCTGATTAGAGAAGGTATAATAAATTTCATATGCTCATGTATAGCCCCATAAGCCAAACTCTCTATTGCACACTCAGGTGTGGCATAATGTGTGCAGGTATAGTTTCATTTGTTGTGTGCACTCCCATAGGTGTAGTGAGACCTCATGCTCACTATGAAACCAAGATTTGCAGGTGTCCCTCCTACACCATATGAGCATGCCCAGTTTCATGTTCTGAAGGACCTTTCTACTTTTTTCTCGGTTGGGGGTCAGGGAATCTCAATTATTCATTGAACGGCTAGAGCATAGTGCGTTCTGGATGAGGAGCAGAAGAAAGCAGAGTTTGAGAGAGGGGCAGGAGAAAGCAGAAAGATAGAACCTAGCGGGCAGAGAAAAATGGAGAGTGAAGGGAATAGAGAAATGGGATAAAGAGAGGGAAAGAGAGAGATAAGCGAGTGAAAGGGGGGATAAAACATGCGATAGAGCTCAAGAGAGTCACCAGAAGTGATATGGATGTGAACAGAGGGAAAGGTGAGAGAGCAATTTGAATTGCATTAGACCGCAGAGCACTTTATCAAACACACATCACATCAGCTGCAATTACTTCTCAACTCTGGGCCAGAGAATCTAATATTCCAGATATTGCTTTTAGATTTGATTTTTAGAAAAGTTGTGTAAGGGTTTTTTCCATCTTCCACACTCTTTATCCATATCCTATTAATGTTGGGTTTGTACATTCAAGTGCAAACAAACATGGTATTTAAAACAGTAGACAATAAAATCTAGCCAGAGTCAGCAGTTCGCAGCCATGGGGGTCCAACGGTGCCTCTCACAGACGCTTGATGAGCCGTTTTTTATTTAATTTATCTGTGAATAATTCAGCAGGATATTATAAACATTGATGGCAATGATATGATCCGACGACACATTAGGAGATAAACTTGGACCTGGCGGCATTGTGCCAGATGTCGAACACCGCAGAATCTCATGGAGTTTTACGATAGCTCCACAGAATTCCATGGAGTTACGCCCACCACTAGTTTGCAGGTCTCATACACAGAAAATGGTGTAAACATCTCAATCCAGTGTCATGATCTATGCCAGTGTATAAGGATCATACATCCATGGTGGCTAATATCAAATACTCCTCTCACAAAATATCATAAATAGATTTTAGAAATCTGTTGTGTCATTTTGTATAAGATGCTAAACACTTAACTGCTGGTGTGATGTGAATGGTGATGAATTGAGATATGTCCTCTGACAGTGACTCATTCTCAGATACTGTGGGTTGACCAGGGGGTGTTGTTGGTCCTTATGTATTTTAGGGAGAAATTAAATTACCAGTTCTTTAGATTTCTTAACTTTCAAATTTCTGAATTCTTCTTCTTCCAGAGTCCCTAAGTCTTGATATTTTAAGAGCACGTTATCAAATCTATCTTTGCTTGATTGTAAATCTGGAAGAGAAGCTTTTTGATAGAAACTTGTATCTCCCAATTGGTTAAGAGCCTCTCTGTTATAATCATCATAGTTCAGTCCTACCGTTTGTCAGCTGGCCTTATTACTATACTTAGATCTTCTCTCAAGGTAGAAAGTGCAGTAATGTGTTCTCTTGTCAAATCTGAAAAGCTTTTATCAAATTTAACATTATTCAAATCCTTTCTAATACAGTCATAAAATATATCACTATTGTCCTGATTTGACATTATGGGAAAGAGGATAGATTTATGTTTTAAACAATTGAAAGTTGTATGGTAAGTTTCTGTATCAATATCTGTTGCAAGATCTTGTTATGAAATAGTATGTCTATCATCAAGAGAAACCACCATTTGGGGAGCCCTTGCACATTGCACTTTCATCTGGAACCCTTGTCGGCCCTGAGAAGAGGGGCCACGCTGCTCGACGGGCGC
This sequence comes from Calotriton arnoldi, assembly GCA_963921515.1. Classification (NCBI taxonomy): domain Eukaryota; kingdom Metazoa; phylum Chordata; class Amphibia; order Caudata; family Salamandridae; genus Calotriton; species Calotriton arnoldi. Next base: position 393,092 of record CAWUFW010011629.1, read on the forward strand.
AGGAGCGCCATAAGTAACACAGAGGCATCCCGCAGCGCGGGAGCCCTTGCACATTGCACTTTCGCCTGGAATCCTTGCCGGTCCTGAGAGGAGGGGCCAGGCTGCTCAAAGGGCCCAGGAGCGCCATAAGTAACACAGAGGCGTCCCGCAGTGTGGGCCCGTCTTTGCCCATCTGAGACCGGAAGAAGTCGGGCTGGGCCCCCCTCTTGGGTTCTCGACACTTTAGATACGGTGAGTCCTAGCCCTTTAGCGCTGTATGTTATAACTAAGGACATAAACTGAGCCCCCGATACCCAGTCAGTGTGGATAAACCGTATTCTTTGCACTTCTACGGGCCCACTCCTATTTGTTGGGGGAATTAACATTTTGACATTTATCTATCATAAGTGGCCTCTCTTAGTCGAACGTGATCAGCGTACGATCCCAATAGGAAGAGTCGGCCCTGTCAGTCATTTCTGTCCTGTAGCTGTCGATCGTTGGAGCTCTGTACTTAGCACTTAGCACAGGTATTGCCCTGTGAATAATTTGAGATCTGTCTAATAGATATTTGGGGTATTGCGACCAGAAGTGATAAGACCCAGTGTTTCTTCAGCATCTCCCAATTGGCCTACAAAATGGGAAAAAGAAAGGCGACAAACAATCGACAAACGACACTATCAAAGCCTGCGGGGGGACCACATTCAACATTAATGAACTGTCTCACAGGGGCAATGGGGGCAATTGAACAGCAGATTACATCAGTGGAAGAGACTTTGAACTCAGAAGGACTGAAGACAGGTGTGTCGCCGAGCAATGGGGCATCAGCAAACAAGGTCGGTCAAGCACGTCTACACGAAGCTCCAAAGGGCCAACACACCCTAAATGGTTGTATCCAAATAGTGACTGCACAGATATTAGTCACCGATCAAGAGTGTGATACCCAACCACCATCGAAATGCCCTAGAAACCCAGAGCCTCTCCCCCAAGTAAGCGATGATACCCGTATAGAAATTAGGTCGGTACCCATAAAAACATGCAATAAATCCACCAAACGGGGTAAAACATCAGCCCTTTCTGAGGCAGGTCCAAGGGGAAGATCCTCACCAATAGTCATTCATCTAACTCGTTGAATGACTATAGAAAGTTAACTACTATGTTGGAAGAACTAGACAAATTTTTCAGAGACGCTCTAATCAGATTAACTGATAGGGTGGCTCTAATTGAAGAGACACTAGATAAACGTCCAGGCAAAGTGAAGGTGCAAAATAATGATAGTTTACCATGCAAGGAAGATGGCCCAGTAAAGTTTACAGGTGATGAGGTAATGCGTAACTGGCCCATACAATCAGCCCCCATGAAAGCTATGCAAACCTCAGGGATATATTGTAATGCGTGTCAAACAAAGATAAGTCCAAAGATCATAACAGAACCTACAAGGACCATAACGGACCCTTCTCCATCTGTTATAAATAGTGCTAACCCTAGAAAAGGCAGAAATTCTGGTGCCTCTACTCCCATATTGTCAAGTAATAATCATCCCAGTCTGCCCCCGCAACCAAATAGGCACTTGCCAGATCCGGCTCGTTTGGACTTACCTCCAGCAGCCACTCCCTATACAGTAATCTTGGCAAATGTACCAAGATTGCTGGTACAAGTATCCGACTCTTGGGACACTTTGAGAAATAAAGCCTTGTAATGGCTGGGCACAAAAACAGGGTTAACCAAGGCACTTTTTGCAGGGTTTAAAATGGCCAGAAGAGTGAGCAGGTTTGAAAGAGAACGCAAAACCTTACATGGTGATTGTGTGGTACTAACCTTTAAAACCCCACATCTAGTTCAAAGTATTTTTTAGTAGAGCAGGAAATCACTATATTACAACCCAAGGCATTAACCTAGTGCCATTGGGCTACTTTTATCAGCCACCGCCAGCCAGATCTACTAGTATGATTTTTCATGATGACGTTCATCACATATATAATGTTCCAGTTAGCAACCAATTTGATAGCCTCCCAGCTCTAGAGGAGGTAGACTGACTAAAAGGAAAGGCTCCAAAGCAACACAGCTAATGGTAAATAGCTCATGTTACTTCAAACATATGCACACATACAACTTGGTATAACTTCAGAAATGGGAACTACTCTAGACATCTCAAAAGGCTCCCCTGTTCCACTTGTTCAGACTCTGGCCCCCGCCCCTATTAATGGTATAACATTCACCCTAGACAAGTGTTCCAATTCCTGAGACACCTTTCCTGGTAACAGGTCCCCCGAATAAGGTAAATGAAATGAACAGTAAAGGTAACAGTAGGCAAGAACACTGTTATGTGTTATTTTGGAATGTTGCAGGCATACAAACTAACCTCACCAATCCTTTATGGGTGGACTTTGTAGGGAAATTTAATATAATGTGTTTTCAGGAAACTTGGGCAGATGATTTTATGCACATTAATGGTTACAAAACCTTCCATACTGCAGCGGTGCCTTCTGTACATGGGAGATCCAAGGGTGGATTATGTACATATGTATCTAATTATGTGCATGCAAATAAGATCGAAATGAAGAAATCTGAAATCTATAACCAACTTGTTATAATCCATATTGACAAAATGCATTGCATTGCACTGTTAAACTTTTATAACAATGCTCCTCCTGACCAGATCGTGGGGGTACTGAAGAAATTAAGCTATGACCTAAACAGCTTACAGAACGAAAATGTAAAAGACGTGCTTGTCCTTTGGGGTATGGATTTTAATTCTGCACTGTGCTTGCATACTGGGGAGGACGTCTATGGAATGCTGTCTGATGATGGTAATAGTTATACACATTTCCCACATACAAATTATGGGGAATATTTAATTGAAATCATGTTTTTGTTTGATTTAGGATTCACCAACGATCTATGTATTCCGTCAGTCCCCTTTAGTTATACATTTAATGGGAGGGGGTTGTATTCGACCACCGACTACATAATCATATCAAATAGATACTCATCTAGACTTAAAAGCTTCACAACTCATAAAAATGCCTTGAGTGACCACTCCCCATTAAGTGTAACCTTTAAATTGTCAAGTAATGTGATAAAAATCAAGGGCAAATCGGCACACTTTGTTCAGGACATAGCCCTGAACAAAATCAATGGTTACTCTTACGTTGTGACAAGACAGACTCGACAGCACTCACAAGGAAAATACTGTTAAACTGTAAAACTTCCTTTCTAGCTTGTCTCGATGAGACTACCCCCGCGCCGATGATTCAAAACCCTTTACTCAGATATCTAGAGAAATAAAAAAAAGGCCTTAGTTGAAGAACACAAAAATCGCACAACCCGAAGCAAGATTGGTTTGATTCCAGATGTACAAAAGCTTACACAAAACTGAAGTATGCTCACATAAATCATCTAGAAATAGCCAAGAAATTAAAATGGCCAGAGGGGTATATAAACGGGCCCTGAAAAAGTGTAAAGGCGCGTTAAGAGATGAAGCATGGTCAGCATTGCACAAAGCTACTTTAGCCAGAGATAACACAGCTTTTTGGAGGTCAGTAAATGTCCCTTTTCTGGTCGTCAATAGTGCAATAAAGGCAAGCACAGGTGGGAAAGCGCCTGGCCCAGACGGCGTCCCCGTAGATCTTTTTTAAACTAACCTGCTTTTACGGGGCCCTCTTTTAACCCAAGTAATTGCAGCGTATTGTTCGTCCGGCTTTTTAATAACATGGTCGGAATCAATACTGGTTCTGATATTTAAGAACCCGGCATGCTATTGGCCAATCTCATTGTTAGACTCCTTGGTCAAGGTGGTGGGCACTTTATACTAAATAGACTTCAGGATTGGGCCCAAGATAATAGTATTATATCTGAATTACAATTCGGCTTCAGGCAGGGTCTAGGTACCGTAGAACAGTGCCTAAATTTAAACATTCTATTGGGGAAGTACACATTGGCTAGACAGGGCAGGCTATATCTTGCATTTGTAGACCTATCTGCAGCCTTTGATTGCGTAATCCACAATAAATAATGGAAAATCCTTGACGATATAGGTGTGGAAACTTCACTCGTACATTTCTTGAGGCAGCTCTATAGTGAAGCAAAGGCATGTGTCCGCTACGGGGCCAGCAGGAAGTGCACAGAAACGTTCAAAATTCAGAGAGGGTAAGACAAGGTTGCGTCCTGGCACCTTTTCTATTTACATTATATATTAACAATTTAGGTGAGGTTTTGGTGAATCAGTGTCAGGTCCTGCCACAAATTGATAAACGCTCTATACCTGCTTTACTGTATGCAGACGCCGCTGTGCTGATGTCCCGAACGCAACTGGGGCTCCAAAGAGTAGTGACCAATTTTTCCATGTTCATGCACAATCTGGGCCTCAGAGTGAACACATCAAAAAACTTTATTGTGAAGTTTGGGGGAAGCAGTACAAAATGCAGAGACATATTTATCGATAAAAAAAGGTCGAATTTACTAAGAAATTTTCCTACTTAGGCATCCTTTTTGAACAGATGGGGACATGGACCCAGGCAGTCCAAACCAGGAAATTATTATTTATGAAAGCTACTGCTGCTCTTGCCAACTTCTCTAGGAAATTGGGCAGACGACCTGTAGAACTGTTACATATATATCAGGAGAAATGCGTCTCGACTGCCATGTATGGCGCAGGTGTTTGGGGCTATGCTGATCCTCAGCCCCTATAGTTAGTTGAAAACGCTTTTTTAGATTTTTGCTGGCTGAGCCAAGCAGTACATCTACTTACATAACTCATTCTGAGTTAGGGATGCCATACATATCAGACCTCATAACAATTTAACCTGTCCTGCTGTGGCACAGAATTTGGTCTACCACAAAAACTATTTTTAATCAGGATATTTTAAATAATAGTCGCAAGCTACATCGGGCCTCTAATATCCCATGGCTAAAATATGTAAAAGATTTTATGAATGACCTTGGGCACCCAGAATATTATGAAGACCCCGGTTCCATAATCTCTATCACTAGAAAAGATTTTAAAATAAATTGCATGTCTCTCCTAGAAACAAACAGATTTTCTGTTGAACTTTTGAAGCCATCAGTACAGTCGAATCAAATGATGTTAACCACTTACAGTATACAGCCATATCTTAAAAACATATTAGGTGGATATGAAAGATTCGTACTGACTCGCTTTAGACTTGGGATCTTTCATAGACTGACAAGTTTCCCAATGAGAAATGACTGGTCCAGAACTATGAGCACATGCCCATGTGATGATATCTCTCAGCAAACGACAATGCATGTTCTTTATTCTGTAAATTTTATTCTGTACAAAGAAGGAGGTGGATTTTACCAATCCTGAGGTTACTTGGTTTTAGACAATGTCGCCCTGCACTCTTAGTATAGCAATCACTGGACAATGAATATTTTAATAGGTCATTAGCTTCTTTTTTTAAAAATGTGATTAAATGTAGAAAAACCATTTTAATATGAAATCTTATGAAACGATATTCCCCTCGACTATGCTTTAGGGAAGTTTTAGCTAGTTATTTTAACACCATATTTATGATTGTATTTTTAGCGATATTTAAAGATGTTCTTTGATTACAAAGATGTGTGATATTATGCGCTTTTATGATTTTCTTGTAAGAAATCGAATAAAGCTTTATTGAATTGAATTGAATTGAGTGTCAACTGAATCCTGCATTGTAAATTCTTAGGTGACCTTTTGTGTTGAATTATCCAAAGGATAAATAGGGGTTGTCTAAATTATTTTTTAAGTTTTAACAGTCCTATGAATCTTAAAAATCAAGTTCAATTTTAGAGAAATTAACATGTTTCGCAGGTACAAAGTTCAGCCCTCTATTTAACAAATCAAGTTCAACTTCCATTAATGTACAGTTTGAAAAATTGTATACAGTTGTTAATTCTTTTTCTGTGATCTCATTTTCATTTGTGCACCTTCTCCTTTCTTGGTTAGAGTGCCTTCTTTGTTCCCTTTTCATTCTTAGCTGTTGGTTTTCTGTCATTCTTTCACTTTTGACAAACGTCTGTCCATAGTTTTTATTCTTCTGACTTCTTTTTTTAAAAAGAGGGTTTGGGGGTAGGAGAGGTTTTGCTTGTAGATGATTCATTGTCGCTTGCTAAACTACTGAGTAAAGGACTTGAAGTATATATTTTAACATTCTCATTAGGCAGAGGTAGCTTGGTTGATTCTGAATTATCATATTTCTTGGCATAGGAATAATTCTTACCAGATTGATAGTCCCAAGCATCTCTATCCAAGTTAGATCATTGTTTAGATTGCATTTCCTATTGGAATGCATCCAAGATCTTTTCTAAGATCTCATAATTTCTTTTTGTCAAATCCTTATAATTTATTGCCTCAATTTCCTGTTTAAGACTGATAATTTCCTACTGATGTTTCTTTATTAAGCTCTCAGTCTGATCAATAAGCATTCAAATTAAATCAATGAAGGTATCTTCAAGTTTATTAAACCATCGTTCACCCATTTTTGCTGATGTATCTTTGCTGAGGGGAAGAGGTTCATACAAAGACCTCTTGAGATCATTTTTATTTTTATCCAGGTATTGTTTAAAGTCTCATCTTCCCACCATCTAGCACAGCAGACTTTTAAGGTTTAGAAAAAGTTGCTTGAGACTTTTGCTCTTCTTATTCCCATCTATTCTAATTTTAGAATTATCAGTTCATCTCAATGAAGTGTCCACCAATAGTTCTCATTTGGCAATATGTTTTGACATTGTGTCAATTTTATCAATCTTAGTTATGCAGGGTCCTGGGGTTTCACACACAATTGAAGTCCAAAGCTAGAAGGGAACCCTCTATGTAACATCTGCTAACTACTCAGTAAAAATAAGACTCTTCCAAGTCTTGCAACTGTTAGATAATTTTAGACAGAAATCAAAAGTGTATAGTCAGGAGACGCAAGTTACAAAGTTTAACATATTTCATTCTATTAGGAATGTTAATGAGCTCTAGGAACAAGCCAACACATGTTTCACAACTTTGAAAGTCATATGTCACTTCTTTAAGGCTTGTTGTTTTAAAAATATTTAAAGATTTTAACATGAGCTACATAATCATATGAGAATGAGCCAAAAACAATGAGAAAAATTGGGGGATGAAAAAGAAATTTGAGGGAAAAAATAAAAAAATCAGAAGGACATGAATAAGCATAGATACAGTCAAAATTCTCAGAATAGATGCCACCCATCCTGTTTCTTATCTTCATTAAAACATTCTGAAACAATAAATTCATAAATACTTATTAATTCCATATTATTACTCTCCAACTAAATATATGCATTGTAAAAAATGTAACTCAAATTCATCATATAACATGCTTTTCTCATTGGCGGACCTTAAATATAGAAGTGCTTCCAAGGAAAAACAACATGAATTCTAAATCTAGATCGATCTGTACGAAAGCAGTACTTTTACATAAGGTTATGGTATACAGCATTAATAAAATCATACTTCATCATTTTAATGTAATACCATATCTCTCATATACAAATAAAGTTATATTCAAGGCTACAGGATATTCTGTGGCCATTGGAATAAAACACTAGATATCGGCTACAGATAAAAACCCTTAAAAACATTGGGAGGATGTTTTATTCACAATTTTTTAAGAGGGAATCAATGGCTACAATTCAATTTTCCCTCTCAACAACAGCAAACTTCAAAACATTTTTCTTACCAAACAATGTGATTTATCAAAAATGTAGCAATATTCTTGTAATTATATAACTTCAGTAATAATATTTCAGCTTTACAAATCAAAAATGAGGGAACCTTAATTTCACATGATGTGTTAAATTAAGTTAGCAAAAATCTATTTTTAAAAGCGCATTTAAGTTTATAACCTTCTCTTGAAAATCAGTAGGGGGTAACCATGTCTTTGAAAAAATATTTAGTGATAAAGGTCAATTCTGTATGATCAAGTTGAAAAATTATGAAATGCAAAAAATGTTCTAGCTAGAGAGGGAAGATCAGTATTCTAAGGGAATTCTTTTTGGAAAAAAGGGGGTGCATACATTTGCTGTTCAAGTGGCATAATAATGGCCTTTCCGGATTCCTGTGGCATGTAAGAGGTGGACGTTCAATTTCCTCTAGTGGATAAAGTACAGCAGTTCCTGGGCAGAGTTTTATCACGGGACATTCAACTAACTCCTGCAATCATTTTGCTGGGCTTACAAGACACTATGAATAGAAGGAATGGGGGAGTTTTAATATTTGTTGCCATGACTATTCTTAGGATCTGTATAGCTTCCCACTGGATAGATCTGAATCCCGCAACGTTTGCCCAATGGCTGGCTCGGCTGAGAGCAACCTGTAAACTGGAGAGTGCCATATATGCCAAAAAAGGCAGGCGGGCCAAAAAAAAAGGCTTAGAAATATGGGAACCCTTAAACAGGTGGCTTAGTCAAATGAACTCTTAAAGCTCGCCGAACGCACTTCTATTGCTGAGTCTTTTTTTGAATGTCCCTATTTTTTGTTTTTTTGTTTTTTTGTTTTTCCCTATTGTATTTCACTTCCTTTTTGTTTTCTATTTAATGTCAGCAAAAGCTAATGATTGCTCAATCAGTTGATTTCTCGTGGAGATGAATATCAATGAAATGTTAAACTGTTTTTCTTTCTGAATTCCCACTGCTTGTAATATGCACTGTTTTAGTCGTTGGAACTTGGGGTGGGGGGTGGGGGGCGTCGTAATGAATTATTCAGATTTTCGATCCTATGTATTGCATATATATTTATAAAAAATAAAAAATAAAAATATTTATTAAAACAACAAGCCCTGAAGAAGCAACAGATGACTTTAATAGTTGCAAAACAGGTGTTGGCTGCATCCTAGAGCTCATCATTAAATTCTTAAAAAAAAAAAAAATTGAACTTTGTAACTTCACATCTCCTGACTGTAAAACTTTGGATATCTGTGTACAATTATTTTTAAAAAATCACCACTTAGCAATGAATAGCCAGAATTTATTTCAATAATTTCCCTTTATTAACTCAAATATGTCTTCCCATTGTCATCTTTTAAGTTCCTGTTATGTTCACAACATGTTCCCACCTTTGCCAACCATGTACCGCAACAAGAAAGATGGAGGTATGCCACTGTACACCTTCCACAATCAGTAATCAAGTAACCACAAATAAGCATGATGGTTCGCAGTATAAGGCCAATTTTGGGCCTTACCAAGAGTATCTCCTAAATATTTCAATATAGGGCCCCAAAGGAATAACTATCCTAATCCAAAAAATGACAATTAAATTGGATGAGGAGGCCCCACCCACTACTTGTGGCATGCTTCATCATCCAAGACCTCATCCCACACTGGTGAGATCGTGCTACCAGGGCAGACTCAACTTCAAATAAGAGGAGTTCACACCTTTGCCAACCCCTCTCAGATTGAGGTCCTCTTTTCCTAATCTTGTTTCTGCACAAAAATATATAATATTTTTCAGATGGTCTCCAAATATTGGTGTTATTTCTATCGGCTCTATAGGTTATGTTATAAGCTATTGTTAATCTTTTCTTTCATTAATAATTGTGTTTATCTCTTTAAGGAATGCAGAGTTTTTTTCAACTTAAGACAATAATCAGACTATAAATAGCCATAAATAAACATATTTTGTTTGTCTGCTCTTCAATCCTGTCAGGGTTTATGTTCACAAACCCAATATACTTTTATTTTCCTCTCTTTTATAAAGTCCCCACTAATTGGAATGCCACTCTGCCTGCTACTATACAGATGTGGGTCAATTCACTAAAATAGCTTCAGCTTTTATTGTACATTTACAGCCAAAACGACTTTCTTTGTGCCAGGAGTTTTCAAGGGAATTCCTGACATCTGCAATCACATTTATTGCTGCAGATTGCTCTGCCATGAGTGCTGTAAAATCTACAGTAATAGGTCCCAATTAGTGGGTGGGAAATTAGTATTTCAAGGCATTGCTTGCCTTGGAAAATTGTGAGCACCGACAAACGTATGTTTGCGGGCATTCCCAATTTAGCAAACTTGCAAATGGCAAAAATGTTTTTCCCAAAGGAGGAAACAAATAGTGTGTGTTAGCACAGGGGACTTCATTCCTCCTGTGCAGATTTCTGCACTATGTAGAATTCAACACTGTAGGATCAGGAGCCCACTGGAGTTGTCACATGACATTGCAGTAGTATGCCCTCCTCTCACTGCTGATGTCCATGGGATGTCTGTGAAAATGTAATCTAGTATCCCATTCTCTGCAGGCCATGGCCATAGACAAATTAATATCTGCCCCCCAACCATAGACCATTTGCAATGTTTTTCCTTCCTTAGATTTCATAGTCCCATTTACCTAAATTACCCATGACATCCAAATTTGCCTCCCTTTGCAGAAACCCTTCCCATTTCTTTATTGCTGCAGAGTGGGATGTGGGACCTCAAATGAAATCATCAAATTTAATACACAATGGGCATTTTAAGCAAGTGTCTCAAAGTTGGCTTGCAAGTCTCTGGCCCGCATGCTAACTCCAATTTACTTTTCTTTGTATCCACCAACCAGAATAATTAAATCTGTTAGATTACTTTAGCAGTCTTCACTCAAACTGTAATTATAAAACAGAACCATTCTACTTTCTTTTAATTAAAAACCCTAACATTTTAAGATGGATAAGAAACTATTTACAATGGAACATAAAATAGGAGACTGTGTCAAATAAATTATTGCTGATTTATGCAATTCCTATTTGTCCTATTTTTAGCATACGTCACAAGTTCTTCTGCAAATCGGCCATGACTTGTCTGATTTGGCAACAAATTTCAAAGTTTTATAGGTGGGGGATGGTGGAGCGGGCAGGATGCACACACTTTGTCAGCAATCTCTCTCTTCTACTCCTACTCCTGTAGCACTAATTCACAGAATCATAAATTCAGTTCTCACATAAACAGGTGCCTGTGCTGTTAAGTGATTCACTATAATATCGACATTTAAAATATATTATACTTTAATGTTGTTTTTCATTATGATGTTTTGTTTCATTGTATTATGTGTTTTATTTGAAATGCTATTGTTACATTTTTTTAAATGTTTTTTAATATATGATATGATTTATTATAATATTTAAATGCAATTAGTTCTTTTTCTTAAACCGTATTTTTAAAGTTTGTGGGGAATATTGTAGGTGTGGCTGAGTATTTATGATTTTTTTAGTTAAGCAAAAATGTATACATTTTGTAATAAAAATAAAAATAAATATGCTTTAAGTAATTGATTTATGTTATGGAGATTTGTTAGGTAGGTGTGTTTTTGTTGGTAAGCTTGACATATTGGGTTTATTTACAAATGTTTTTCTTATTTTTAAACAACATTTAATATATAAAATATATTAATTTTTAAAGTAACTTTTATAATTGTTTTTAGAATACTTTCAGAATTTTATAATAGGTAAATCATTTAATTTAGCATAGTCAATGTATATGCACTTTGCCCAATGTTTGTTTGACTGGAATTATATTAGTAAAACTGAACTCCCTGTTTCCTAAATGTATGTACTTGTCTCAATGTTTGTTAGACTGGATTTAGAATATTAACTCTGACCCACCCCAAATTTGACCCTTCCAGAATTTGCCCCCTTCATACTCAAATTATACATGTTCCAGAGGTTTTGTTAGATTGGAGTTAGAATAGTACATTTAACAACCCCCCCTTTGGCACTCTCTCTCCCTTGAGACAGCATAATAAATCTTACCCCTCCACAAGTAATGCTCTTCCTACCATTTATAAGATCGGAGTTGCTGTAGCTATTTGATCCCTCGATGTTTGCTAAACTGGTATTAGAACAGTAAATGTCACCCCCCTAACACTGCCCCAATGTATTCACTTTCTCCAACAATTGTTAGGCTATAGTTAGAATAGTATAGTTGCCTCCCCTTTAATGTGTGCAGATTTTCTAATGTTTGTTGTATGGAGTTAGAATTATATATTTGACACTCCTTTGTATACTTTACCCTAATGTTTGTTGAGTGGACCTAGACTAGTAATTTTGATTCCCCCCAATTTGCATATATTTTTCTAATGTTTGTAGTTCTGTAGTTAGAGTGGCATATTTGAATACCCTTTAATGCTTTTAGATTGGAGTTAGTTCTTATTTTTACTTCATTTTGCATTTTTAAAAACATCCCCTTAAAGATATGCATTTTTAAAATAATAGTGATTCTTTTACAATATTTTAATTGTGTTATAAAAATGTATATTTTATATGTTTTATAAATATGAGTGTTCTTAAATTACATTTTTAAAAGTTGTATATATATATATATATACAAACAACCGCTAAACGGTGCTCGCGCACCGTAATCGCCTTTACCCCTTCCTCTCCTCAGCGGCGGTCCACAGCAAGGGGCGAGCCTCTTAACATACAAACCAACGCCGTTTACGATGAAAAACAGCTACTGTGGACACAGTTTCCTTTTAAAAGCAGCTTTAATACAAATCAATAACCAGCTCAACGCGTTTCGGGAAACACTCCTTGCTCACGAGTACTGTGTGGCTTTACTTCCTGACTTTTAAATAGACATGTGATTGCATTCTAATAGCAAGTGACAACAGACTTCATGGCGGAGTTAATTCACTCTTAGTCACAATCATTTTTACAAACTAAATAATAAGTGTCAAAACAAATTAAACATGTTTAAACTAACAGAACTATGAGCGCGGTGTTACAATAATCCCTGAATGCAAGGCTGAAATAATAAACATCACATTGAAATTACTCGGCAATGTCCAAAAATTAATCGTTATTTTCAATGTGTCAATTTCATGGCCCTTACTCATTCACAGTGCAAATAACATGATTTCTGCACCAAAAATAAATCAAGCTGTAAATAATAAACAGCACCACATCAATTAGCCCCAGTGGGCAAATACATTGCAAAAAATCCATAATATTCGATCACTGTGATGACATTGTTATTACGTCGAAAATTCAATAAAGCTGTTACGCATGAACACGACGTAATGCTGTTCATGCGTAACAGCTTTATTATAGTTCTGTTAGTTTAAACATGTTTAATTTGTTTTGACACTTATTATTTAGTTTGTAAAAATAATTGTGACTAAGAGCCACACAGTACTCGTGAGCAAGGGAGTGTTTCCCGAAACGCGTTGAGCTGGTTATTGATTTGTATTAAAGCTGCTTTTAAAAGGAAACTGTGTCCACAGTAGCTGTTTTTCATTGTAAACGGCGTTGGTTCGTATATATATATATATATACATATATACATATATATATATATATCTTTAGCATTTGTTAAACATAATATTTACTGCATACGTTTAGATTGTGCAATATTATTTATTTTCTAATATTATTTTATGTTCATTTAAGAATTATGCTTATATATATATAATGTATTTGAAATTATATATTTTTTATTATTTGATAAAGTTAATTTAAAGTTACATGCATTGAAGAAATTAAATTCTTTTCAAAATTGATTTCATGTTTTCATGTTTTTAATATCTTACATTAAAAAAGTGAGTTACAATAATGCTAACTGTATTTAAATATATATAGTAACCTATGTGCAGAGATCTTAGAGAGTGCATTGGACTATGTAGAATACTTCTATGTTTTAGGTGTAGATATGGAAGTGGCGAATGGGATAAAGTGGGAGGAAGAAAGGGAAAATTAAAGCAGGATACAGGAAGAAAGGCAAAAAGCAACGACAAACCTGCAACAGATCAATGCAATATACCAAAGTTACAACCCAATCAAATCCAATAGCACTGCAGCTTAAACAGGCAAATCTAATTCAGGAAAGCCTTAGGGTAAGTCGCACAGCGCTCATGGCCAATGACACATACTGCAAGAGAGTCACACTTAAACCAATGAAGACAGAGAATACCATTATCAGCACAAAGGCCTATATCTAAAAAATAACAAGCATTAGCAAGTCCAATGCGTTGGGCCTTCATGAGACTATAAAGTTTTTCTTTCATAAATAAAGACATTAAAGATTAAGAGTAATAAAAAGTAAAACTGTTACTGTCTAAGGTGATGTGCATACATTTGCCAAATATAAGTAGAACGTAACCCTTCGCAAAAATAAATTAAATAAATAAATGTAAACTTTTTAAAAATATATATGACGCTTAGGGAGAAATGAAAGCAGAGAGTGGCCCAGCAGCCCTGGCCCTTAAGTGGACTAATTTTAAGATGAATGTGCAAATGTGCGTAACCAAATGCAATCACTCACAGTGTAGAGATCCAATAGCTGACCGATTGCCCCATGCTCTATGCTGTGGTGGATTGAAGCATAATATGAGTGGTACTTGAACAGACCAGTAGTTGAAGAGGACTGGCCAAAAGCCCCTGTATCTATGTTGATGTATTCTTTTGACTATATTTTGTAAATCATGAGCCTAGTGAGACTGCTAAAAGTGTCTCTTTGCCAAACTTCAAAATAAAATAAAGGAAGAAAAGGTTTTTCTAACTTTACATGCAGTAGGCACCTTTATATATCACATAGTAAATTTTTTTTTTTAATATAGCTAAATCAAGGAACTACATTTAATATACAAAATTTCATATACCTTTTGGCATCACAGACACCCATAAAAATAGTTTCTTTAGATGTAAACATAGTGGATGCACATAATTAAAAAATGACAGTTACGGAAATTGTGAATGAATTTTAAAAAATATATCACTCATCCCAGATCAAACACTTCTCCACACATTATCTGCTTCTAGGATGCTTCACAGCAGAAGGAGAAGAGGGCAGATGCAGGGGTTGGCTGTAATTATGTGCTTCCACTGATGATGATTGTTGGGTGTGTATTATTTTCATCTGGTGATGCTAGTTTCCCTGTGCTTTGAAATTCATAATTCTACAGATCATAGGCGGAAATCTCTGCCTATTCTCTGCATGACTGCATTTTGCAGAGTTGCACGTAAAAGATGCCTGTAAAGTTAAAGTCATACATTTATTTTGTGGCACATAGCTCCACAGCCTCATGGAAGGGGCTGGGGAAATGTAAGCCTACTGCCAGATGTGAATTGTTTCCACCCACTGGATAATAACTACTTATAGGCGAAGATTTACATTTAGGCATAGGAGATTTACTTTTAGGCATAGGTGTACATCTACATGTACATCTACAAGCACCTTTGCGCAAACGATTACCTTTCTTAATTGTACTCTTTGTCTCGTTTTCCACCCCTTTTCTCCCCATCCTTATTTCTGATGGCAATTAGGCGTTTGAGCAAGGGCCAAATGAACAGTGTCAAAATTTTAGTTTAAAGTGTAAACTCTGTAAACGACAGGCCCAGGCAGTGAGAGCGGTACAAGGGGTTCGGGGTTCTGAAATTACCGACGACAGGGGCATTGTGGCGGCTTTTCAGACCTTTTATGGGGATCTTTACTCCGCAGAGTACTCATCCCTCGCGGATCCCCACAACTATGTCAACAGAGCCGCGATCACCCCTCCCTCCCACCCGGTGAGGCAGAAGGTCTGGAGGCACCCATACGGATCGAAGAGGTGATAGCTGCTTTGCTCGTCTGAAGCCCATGAAAGCTCCAGGCCCAGACGGCTTCAGCGCACTCTTTTACAAGACTTTCTGTGCGGAGTTAGCCCCCTGCTTACCCAACTGTTTAACTCATTTGCGGATACTGGCACTCTCACGGCTTCGATGTTACAGGCAACAATCTCGGTCATTCCCAAGCCTGGGAAGGACCCTGTGTTTTGCAGCTCCTACCGTCCGATCTCATTGTTAAATATTGACGCTAAGCTGTTCTCCAGCATTTTAGCCCACAGACTGAACCCTCTGATGCCCGGGTTGGTAGATCCAGATCAGGTGGGCTTCATACTGCATAGACAATGTGGGGACAACACAAAGCGGATCTGCCACCTGATCGACAAAGTGCACCGCTCCAGGGAGGAGTCGCTGCTACTGGCGGTCGACGCCGAGAAGGCATTCGACTGGGTGCACTGGCCATACTTATTCGCCACCCTGGAGCATTTCGGCCTGGGGGTGCGGTTCTGCAAATGGATAGCGAGCATATATAGCACGCCTAGTGCTGCAGTCAAGGTAAATGGGATACTTTCGGACGGCTTTGCTGTGGGGAGAGGCACCAGACAGGGCTGCCCCCTCTCCCGCTTGCTTTTCGCTCTATATATGGAGCCCCTAGCCCAGAAACTCCGGGACAACACCAATGCTCAGGGTGTCCCCTTTGGTGCAGATCGCCATCTGATCAGCCTCTATGCTGACGATGTCATTTTCTCGGTGGCTCAACCCTTGACTTCTCTGCTGGCCATAGTTGAGGGCCTGAAAGCCTTTGGTAGGGTCTCAGGATTTAAAATGAATTTACAGAAATCGCAGGTGCTTAATCTTACCGCCGCGCAGACAACAGTCGACACCCTATGCATACAATTTGATTTTGACTGGGTGACGGACGGCATAACATACCTGGGGCTGGTCCTTCATAAGAATCTTGGCAAGACCGCGGAAGTAAATTATACTGCCCTACTCTCCCGCATCCGTAAAGACCTAGCCCAGTGGCGGCGCCTATCACTCTCGTGGCTTGGGAGATTAGCTGCGGTTAAGATGAATGCCCGACCGTGAGCCCTCTACATTTTCCAGACCCTCCCTTTGATGCCCCCACCGAGCATGCTCTTAAACATACAAAAAGAGATAGAACGCTTCATCTGGGGCCCGGTTTCCCCCAGGTTACAGAGGACTCTGTTACAGCGCCCCAAAAAGGAGGGTGGCCTAGCACTGCCGAATATCACTCGATATTTTCAGGCCTCTTTACTGCGCTACTTGGTAGGATGAAACCGTCCAATGACGGAGAAACATTGGGAATTTATGGACCAGACGGTGGCTGGTCACCATATCTGGAGGGAGGCATGGCTACCTAGGACTTCGCGCTCTTGGGGACTCTACTCATTGCCGGTTATGCGACCCACCATGTTAGTATGGGACAGGTTGGCCACGTGGGCTAATCTCACCACGTTCCCTTCACCTATGTCCCCCATCTTTTCTAACCCTGGCTTTCCACCGGGGACCGAAAAGGGGGTGGGTTCACGTTGGGTTGTGGGTGGTTGCAAGCATTTAGGGCATCTGTTTGACCTCCAGGGCCATATTCCCTTTGATCAGCTCCGGACGGACTACGACCTCGCCGCCTCGGACCATTTCCTCCATGCGCAAATGCTGCACTGGGTGACTGACCCTCAAATACGCCCATTGGTCATCAAATCAATGCTCCCGTTCGAAAAATGGCTCTATTTGAAAAAAGACGATCATAAGTTTATCTCGGAAATATACACGTTCCTCTCCCAGGGTGCTGGTGGGGTCAGGACTGCTGGGCAGAAGCGGTGGGAGGCGGAAATTGGGCGAACCCTGTCAGACAAGGAATGGGAGGATATTTTCTACAGGACTCACCACACCGCACACTCCATGGGCCACACAGAAACCACATTTAAAATTATATCCTACTGGTATTACACCCCAGCTCGCTTAACTAAATGGAACTCACAATGCGATGGTCTTTGTTGGCGAGGTTGTGGGAGTCCAGGTACCCTTCTTCACTTGCTGTGGAATTGTCCGAAGCTTACGAGATACTGGGATAAGATCCTTGATAGATAAAGCCTTTGATACTACCATTCCCAGACTCCCTGCATACACTATTTTAGGGCTGCCCAACGCCTTGATCTTTCCTTTGCGCTCGATCAAAGGTAGGCAGATTGCCCTGGCATTAAATGCCGCTCACCGGGTGCTCCTATCAGGCTGGAAAACAAACTGGACCCCGGATCACACTCAGTGACTTCACCTGCTGTGGTCCCTTCTGGGTATGGAGAGGTTGTCCATGGCCACCCTGGGGGACAGGTCCGACTACGCAAAGATATGGGGCCCCTTTATTTCCATTTTATCCACGGAGTTCTGGGAGCTGTCATGCCCTGCTTACCTACGTATTTTGAAATTGATACTGGAATAGCGAGGGGTGGTTAGATTGCGCAGGCCTCTGATGGGTTTCTTGGGACAAGAACTGTCAATAACCGACATGCCGGACCACACTCACACTTGTGTTCGCAATCATCAGCTCACCTGGAGAGGGTTGGGGAGGGTCGGGAAGGAGGGTTTTTACTTTTTTGTTGGTCCCCATGGGTAAGGGCCTGTTAATGTTCTATTTTACTTGGTTCTTATTTTGTCCTGGAAAAGGCAGACACTAACGCCACGGATTTGCGATAACAAACTTTTGCTTCTTCAGGGAACTTGCATACTCTGCACACAGCAGCCCACCTCTAATTTTGAGTCATACGCGGCTTTGGCCAATCATTGTTTTCCATTTTTAGATGCGGCCGGCCCATGATGCGTTGTAGGTGGCATGCTGTTTAATTAACCCATGCAGATAATGTGTAATCCTTCGGCATTTCTCTGCCTTCAAGTTCTCTACGCTGCCGGCCCGTTGGGTTGTAGGCAACGATGCATTGTATAGTCATATCGTGTGTTCTGCTAATAAAATTGATTTCATTCCAAAGTGTAAACTCTTTATTATTTCAATATTATTATACTCCAGTCTTCTTGCATGAATGTTCCATATTAAATCAATCAAAAGCTATATCGAAGTCTAAGATGCCTTATTCCATGAGACTGGGACCAAATTTACCAGTTTCTCATGCAGCCTGCATGGAGAACATGCAAAGTACGCATGACTGCTGGCCTGCCCGAGAGGGCCGGTCAAACATTCATGCACACTTCACAGAGTGCCACCACTCCTTCCCCTGCTCTGAGAGCAGAGCAGCCCCGCCCCACAAAGACGCAGAAACAAATAAAATGATAATAACGTCCAGTTATTATCATTTTATTTTTCCTTCATTTCCACTGCTAAAAGCAGTGGGGCGACGCTCCTCCGCCTCAGCGGAGGAGCCGCCACTGGCATTAAATCTTAGTAAATAGACCCCTATCATTAAATCTTCCCAGTTTCAAAAGATTTTGGAAGTAAGTTGCGTTATTCATAAATAATAGACTGGAAAGGAATGCAACCTCATATCCAATTTGGTTTTACTGGGCAGTCCAAAATGTTCAGGCATTGGCTCCTAAGGCAACACGCTGTTGGTAGTTTTAAGCACTTTTAGTCTCCAGATCAGTGATTACTTCTCACTGGCAGGATGAAGAACCCCATCTTCCCATCAATGAACCAATAAGCTTAAAAAGGTGTAAGGATTGAAAAAACATATGTTAAACATATCAGTACCATTATTAAGTTTCAGAAAATCTAGGGGTGGAATGAGAATCTTATAGAACAAAAAGTGTAAGAAATAATTTTAAAACTCAACCCCATAAAGATTGTTTTTAAATAATGCACGATTTTTGGGATCAAATCAGATGAGATGAGTATGCTCATAGTCTAATAATATGATTTGCTATTGATGAGATATTAAGATTTTTCAAAATGATGATTTTAAGCATCTACTCTAATCACAGAATTTAATTTTTTGCATTTGTATTTAATACAAATTAGGAAATTATGACTTTGTTATAATAATATCATTATTTCTATTATTCTATTTGCATACATCCGGAAATCAATAAAAAAAAAAAGTAAAAAAAAAAGATTTAAACTTATTGTCAGTCTCTAAACCACACACAAGAATGTCACGAGTAATGTTGCTTGTTGCAAAAACAAATAATATTTACACATCTCAGTTCGCATGTTTGCATGATAATATTAGGAGTGCATGCATGTACATAGTGGTAATAATATTTGTTCAGCTATTCATAACATCCTCTCACAATGCACGGTTTCAAAACATTTCAGAAGGTAAAACCAGATATATAAAAGTTACAATCTTTGGATCCTATGTCAGAGAAACTAAAACACACGTTCGTCCAAAAGCAGTCATCAAAGTAATTTAAATTAATCTCATGAAATTGTCGTTAATAATTACATTTATAGATTGCATCTATATGCCGTGACACGGCCTCCTGTATTTTCTACTGTTCCTTCCGAATATGTAATTGAGACACCAGCAATGTACCTCTGTGTTATTGTAACACTGGACTTACTTACTTAGGTACATAAAACATTATCAAATTAACCTCGGTACAACCTGAGTTCGATTTCACCTAAAAATACAGGATTGTTCTAAAAAATACAGAAAATGTAAACATTTTCCATTGCCATCTTTCCTAACGTGGCAAAAGCGCAAAAATATTGACTTACTTTTTAATGAAGAATCTTTCATCATTAATTTTCATAGCACTCTTAAGGTCCTGTATCCCTCATGCATTGTCTTCTAATTCAAATTTAAATGTAATGCGTAATTCCCAGGCCAGACTGCAGGAATGGCAATTAATTTAAAGTTGGCCAACAGAACGAAAGGGATATGACGGCTGTGTAGCCTTCACAGAGCTTACCTAAATGAACATGGAAATACATGTCAACACCTCTTCCCTTAATAAATAATTACAATGAATATGGAGGTACCAAGCCACCTGGGATTAACAAATGTGTTTCTACTCACCAGTGACCACTAAAATTGTTCTGAAAAAGCTTGCGTTTTTTATAAACCAAATTTAAATGTATGATTATTTTTTAGATTCTAAAGCATGACAATTAAGCATAAGTTTATGAACTGGAGTGTTAGTGTATGCTGCGTAAAACCTGCATACCTTTTTAATATTGATGGCAGGATGTTGTTTTCACTTACACCCTTTCTTGTAAAATCGTAATATCCACATTTTTTTGCCTATTGCTAGTATCTGTACACGAAGACGGCGAATTGGAAAGTCAAAATCAATCCGTGCACACTCCATCATTAATTGACCAATTGACCTAAAAGGATGGGTGGGCGCATGAAGGTACACTAGTCATTCGAGTTCAATAGGAAATGTGTTACCTATACGTATCACAAGAATGCCTTTTAAAAAAAAAGCACAATGGAATAAATGCAGCATTGAACACATAGAAACTTTTTTGGTACAATAGGCAAACCTTTTAACCTAAGAGATCAGCTTGGAGGGTAAGAGCCAGGTTTTAATAACGTTGGTGAAATGACGTTTGACCACGTGACATCACAGACAGGAAGTGTTGTCACATGGCTGTTTCCCTAGTGACATCACAGAAAGCGACATGAGAAAATGCTCACGTATATGTAACAGACCATTCTGAAAATTATTTATGCCAGAATGATGGCAAGATTCTTTTCACACTTTTCCTAAACTTTTGCTATAAACAGCAGCATGCTTAGGCAGGCTATGCCATAAACTTATGGCACAAAAACACCTCTGACATAGCCCATCATGTACACACACACACACACACACATTCACTCTACAACCATGTACATAGCATCTTCTAATATTTAAGTATCTTATCCCTCACTTCTTTGAGCTTCTGCTGCATCTCAAGAAAAAGTAAGAAGGGAGGCATGGCTAGCTGACGGAGAACATTGGGGCTTTGGGCTGATGCACCCACGGCAATGCCCAGCCTAACGCCTTACATCTTATCCCGGGTTGACAGCTGTGAATGCAGTGGAGAAGTGCCATGGGGCTTGCCACTGCCCTTTGAGGCCAGTCGGAGTGATCCCTTGCCTGTGCAATCCAAGCCTCCGGTGAGAGTGGTTTGCAGCCTGTAGCACCAGAAGGCTGTGCAGCAGGAGAGGTGGGACCACCGTTTCTTCCTGCAATGGGATGGTCAGCGCAGCACTGCAAGAAGTGGTAACAGGTGGCTTCTGACACAGAGGGAGACCATCGGGGGGAGTTGGGAATGCAGGGGCTTGGCCTGGGCGCTGGTGAGGCAGCAGCCCTAAGCGGGGAACACCTTGAAGCTCTGTGGCGAGGCGAGGTGGAGAGAGCCGGAGCTTCCTTACCAGAAGGTGGGGATGCTGGCATCAGGACGAAACACAGGCCCTGGGTCCCAACCGCAGGCAACTACACTTTCACTATCTGCACTGACTCAGGTCAGCCATATTGGATTTGGATTGGAGGCATGCTTTGCTGTGACTGCCTCTAACGAGAGGGGTTTACTTTGGCACTCTGGTCATTTTCGTTTTTAACATTAGGCACTGTTGACTGTTCTCTTCAAGGGCCTCCTCACTGCCCCGAGAGTGTCCCTGGTCCACCCCAGGTAACACACGGCTCCAATACCTGCCCCAGGTGGGAACAATTCACCTGAGAATCCATGTTTCTCTAGACTGCAGGGAGGTGATGCAGGTCCAGTGACTTCCCTTGATGCCCGATCCAACTACACACATGTTGCTGAAGCACACATCCAAAACTTCCAAGCAATTGTCTTGTTCTGAGGTGGAAGCTGAAAAGGGGGAGGGTAAACCTCTGTGATGGAAGAGAATAAGGGAATGATGGTGAACCCACCGTATCTAGTAATGGCCACATCTGAGTCCACCCTGGTGACGATTCTGAAAGAATTGGCGGGCATCAAACTGTCTTTTGTGGTGGTGAACGACACCGTCTCCATCACTTCACTGGAAATTCAGTCCCTTAGGGTGGACATCAAATGTGGGATCTTCACAAGCGGACCATAGATTTGGAGGACAGAGTTTGCCAGAATAGTGTAAGAATTCCCGGGATCCCGGAGGGGATAGAAAAAGGCGATATGGAGGGCTTTCTTGGGTCTTCTACCAACAGTTCCTAATGTGACTTTTGACCCACCCCTGGTAGTTCAATGGGCCCACAGGGTCAGGTTGCATCAACCCCCCCTTGCCTGACCACCTGAGACAGATTCTTGCATTATGCCTCAGACACCAGCACGCCTGACGGATCCTGGATACAGCCAAGAGGCATGGACCGTATCAACACGAAATTAGTAAAATCCTCATCACATCGGATTTTTCATATGAAACCAACCATACACTGAAGCGTTTCTTGGTACTAAGACCACGCTTCTGGAAGAGGAAAGTATCATTTGGGCTGCTGGAATCACCCATGACAGCAGGACTCGTGAGTATACTGACGCAGAAGAACTGCAGAAATGGCTTGATGTTCTGGAGCACATGGATGGAACTGAGATGGATGTTACAGCTTCAGGCAGTCCACCTAATGGTCAGGAAGAGTTCAGGGGTGAATATCCTCAGGACTCTTCGGAGTAACATTGTTGACTGGAGGAGGTAATGAGGAAATGAGACAAGTACCCTAAAGCCACTCGTCGGGAATCTTGGAATGGAAGGGACAAATCATGCTTGCCTTTTAAACCCTGATCCAGTATTCCCCTTACACGTGGATGTTACTGTATTGGGGGTTGGAAGTACATGATGTTTTTCTATCCCAGCTTGCTCCTCAGTTTATTTCTGACCCTGGAGATACCAGTCCCTGACCGGGGGGTCAATCTTTTCTTTTTGTTCTTTTCTGTTCATTTTATAGTTTTGGAAGATGGGAGCGTGTGGAGTTTCCTTGTTATTTCGGAGCTTTGGAGGCTTGATGTGTGGACTGCTTCTGGCATTGCCTCGTTGTGGATGGTAAGACTGTTCTGGTAGAGACATTGTGGGAGGAGGGGTTAGACTTCTGTGACACCTACAGGAATTCTGGCAATGGGCCTTCTGACTTTCATACAAATGGTATTTGCTGCCGGAGGCAAAGGAGGGCAAGCTGCTTTTTCACCATGATGCGGGAGGGGGGGCACTCTCCCTGGACTACAGGAGGCTCTCTTAGCACAAGATCCACAGACAGAAATTATTTTTTATTGACTTGCTGTTTATTGATTGATTGCTGTTGACAATATGGCTGAGGGCTGGTTTGCCACTAATTAGGTGGCACACCGGAGCTCTCAAAGTTACAATTGGTTGGTTTAGGGTTAGGGGAGTTGATGCTGCTGTTCTAGATACCTCTTTGCCCTTCTTTTTATTGGGGGGCTTTGCATTATTGGCCCAGGGACAATTTCCTCCCCTCACACCAGTTGTTCGATGAAATTCACACTTTCTGGGACCGTCCATTGGCTTCACACTATGTGCCTCCACTTTTACCCTACCCTGTAGCAATATCCAGGTGCTGCTCTTGCCACGATCAGTTGCAGCTTCAAAGGGACGATGTGATGTCAAGCTCCAAGGAATTGCTTACATTGCTTTCTCTTAATGTTAATGGTCTATGTGGGAGAGTAGGATCTGCCTCTTATGTTGCCCCCACTTTTTTTCTGATGTTTACACTGGTTTCTGGCTATAGTCTGGCTGGGACCCTGCTAATCAGGGCCCCAGCCTCTCTGTTCTCTCTAAACGATTTGGAGTGCACTCTAGGTGCACTAGTGATTGGATACTGTGGTACCTTATGAGTCCCTAGTATATGGTACCTTAGGTACCAAGGGCATAGGTACTCCACAGGCCTACCAGGGGCTGCAGCATGTATTATGCCACCCCTGGGAAGCAGACTAAATCTGACACCACAGGCCTGCTACTGCAGCCTGGGTGAGGAAGTGCTAGCGCCCCTCACTGAGATATAGGTCCCCTATATCTCTCCTACACACACATATAAACCTATCAGTCACCCCTAAGGCAGGCCCTATCAATCCTGAGGGCAGGGTGCTTGGCTTCTATGTGAGGGGGTGCCTCTGCCTGAGCAGGGCCCCTCTGCAGCTCTCAGAGTCCATTCTCTGGTGCTGTTTGTGGATGCGGTTAAACCATATACTTTTAAGTGCATTAAATCCTCGCGGTAAAATGCTAACTTTGGAATGGCTGCATCGAAACATGTCGTGTTTGGTGTCAAACATCTTGGAATACTACCCACCCGCCAGTCCTGGCGGCGGGGGTAGCATTCTACCCTTCTAGAGGGATAGACATGTACATACTGTGGAAACGCGGTAGAATCCTGCAGAGCCCTGGCATCACAAAATGGATGCCACCAGTCACAGACACTGGGCTGCCCTCCTGCTGATGACCAACACTCGCAGTGGAGGAAGCCCAACAATAGATATCCTGTCCCAAGGGGGTGTGACCACCTTCCAGACAGGGTTTAGTGTATTGGGGCTGGGTGGGTGCACTCTTAGAGTGCTTTGAAGTCCTGCACTGGGGGAGCAGAAGGCTCCTCTGTGCATATGCCAGTTCAAACCGGCTCAGGGGCTACCTGCCCCTGCTCTGGTGCAAAACTGGACAAAGGGAAGTGGGTGTAGCCACCCACTCCCCTGACCCTCCCATAGGTAGGGTCATAGAGCTAGTCCCTCCCTTTCTTTTAGTATAAGAGGGGGAACCTGTGCATAGCACCCTAGATTTCCCTGGACGACGCTCTACAAGAAGAATCCCAGACCTTCGACGTTCCACTACCTTTGGAAGACTGAAGAATCTCCCTTGGAGTCAAGGAGTGACTCCCCTGCTTGGCAGGCACCAAAAACTACAAACAACGGTCACAAACTACGCCGCTCCCGCCGGAGTCCGAAGTCCCTGCAGCCCAAGAAGTGGATTTCCTGACTTCTCAAAGGCCATCATGAGTCCCCAGCGAAGCTGAGGCCAGTGGACCCCAAGAGTAACGAGGAACTGCGACCCCTGGGTACCGTGCACTATTGTCAAGTGCAACCCCTTCACAACATTCCACGAACTTGTGCTTTGGACCATGTGTGGTCCCAGCCTCCAGCAGGAATCCCTCCTAAGATCAGAGGCCTACCATGTCCTGAGTGACCGTGGGCCCCTGTGAGTTAATCCTCCCGAGGCGTCTTTGCGATCCCTTGCCAGCCGGCTTGTGGGTCCCCAGAAGACTTTCTAAAGAAACTAAAGGGCTCTCCTCGTTGCTCCAGGCCTGCCCTGACTTACCCTTGCTGGGTGAGTCCCACAGATCTTGTTGTCTGCGCCATTGCCTCTTCACACTTTCCCCGAGACTTGCTGTTACCAAGGCTTGTTGGCTCCGATCGAGTCGCCGACACTGCAGTAAGCTGTAGACATCATGGGACACGCCGAATCCAGCTCCTGGTTATTGTCGACGCCTCCTGGACCTCGTGGCTGAAGAGTCAAGGCAACCGTGAACGACCTGAACCTTGCGACGACGGTGGGCATCCATCTTCCTTGCCCCGAGTCACTGCCAAGTGACTTTGAACACTGTCCCCTCTGCTTTCAGGTCTTCCATCTTCCGAATCCAGGCTTGGATTCCTCCGGATACTTCTCCTGTCGCCGCAAGCAGCAAGTCTTCACTAGCTCCCATTGAAAACGACGCCGCGACCCGACACCAAAGAACACCTATGCACCCGGCTCCCCTGGGTGAGGTAACTTCAGCACTACGGTGCTCCTGTGGGTGTGGGCCCTAGAACCACTTACCCTGTAAGTGACTTGCTTGTAGCGTCCCTAGAAGTATCCTAAAACTCTAACTTTCCAAGTGCGACAATTGCGCTGACTCGTACAGGGTTCGCGTCTGTGTTAGACACACCGCGTCCATCTCCTTTGTAACACTATCTAAAACTGTATCCTTCGACTCGTACTGAGTCCGATCGGTGTTCGCCTCGAACACACAAAGGGCCTGTAACTCTGAGATCTCCATTGCACTGACTCGCACAAGGTTCGCGTCTGTGTTAGACACAGCGCGTCCATCTCCCTTGCATCTCTATCTGTGACCGCGTCCTTCGACTCGTACAAGGACCGATCGGTGTGTTCGCCTCGAACACGCAAGGGACCTTTAATATTGAAATCTCAATCGCGTCTGAGTGCATAGCCTCGCACAGGACTCGCACCGGTGCCAGGTCACCGCGTCCGTCCCCTGTGGGTCTCCTACAACTACCTGGGGTGGTTCTTGGGGTCCCTCGATTCTAGATGCCCTAGACCTAGGTCTAGCAAACTAAGACTGTGATATTCGATTGTGCTAAACTTATTGTGATAACATTTGACTTGTACATATGTTCCTGACTTCTAATCTCATAAAGAGATTAGTAGAGAGTGTTTATTAATAAATACATATATATTTGATATATATACCTGTGTGGTGTCTTTTCATTTGGTGATTCAAGAGATTGTGTGGTAAAACAAGCTGCTTTACATTCCTTCAAGACTTAGCCTGAAGGCTGCTCTCCACAGCTACCACTAGGATAGCTTTCTATAAAGGTTGTCTTAAACCTATCTACCATAAGAGTCAAATTGTTCTGGTGCAAGGTGTCCACTTTAATTAGTGAACAGCATATACCAGGCCAACTTCTCACATTGTGGGCAGCGTGTGGGATTCCAGCTTGCTATTGTTTTACCAGAAAATCTCTATTTGAATTACTAACTGAAAACCACTATAGGTACTTAAGGTACATATAAAGTCAAGCTTAGTATCAATAAGTTCTACTGAACTTAGAGCTGTGTGCCAAGGGATAGCACACCCTTTCTACAGCTCAAGCTAGTATCAGTAGGCCACAAACTAGTGTAGGTAGTACAACACTGCACAACACTAGAATGTCCTTAAAGGGTGGAACCAGTGGATCCACTCAGCCTCAGTATAAGGACATGGCTTTCTCTGACTTGAGAGCCATGTGTGTTGAAAGACACCTGAGGCTAGGACAGAGTCCCTCAACCCTACACCTGATAGATCTGCTGACAGCAGATGATCTTAGATTGGCTCTAGGAGCTAATGGGTCTGAATCAGTGGGTGGGTCAATTACAGTATCTGGGTCAGATGATGAAAATCAGAATGACCAGGACTCTGTGATTGAAGTGCCAGGCCTCAAGGGGCCTGAAAAGGACAGAGGAATTCTCCCTAAGAGAGCTGACAGAGTGGAGGAGAGGCATAGGTCCCCTTCCAGGGAATCTGAGCACTCTTATCACTCTGGCAGAGAATTTGTCCACCAGAGGAACTCATACTTTCCCATAAGAGAGACCTCCTCTGAAAGAATGTGCAAACTGCTGCAGTATGAGGAAGCAAGAGTTGCCCTCAGAACCAAGCAGTTGGCACTGGATAGAGAAGCCCTGGAGATCCAGAGAGCTTCTAGAAGAGAGGGTTAGAACCCCTTGGTGGCAGCAACAGTGTCCCAAGAGGCAGAGAATCTATTCCAGACCATAGGAACCTGAGCAAGGTTGTTCCTCCCTACCAGAGTGGGGATGATATCCACAAGTGGATAACTGCTATGGAGAGGGCCTGTAGAGTACAGCAGGTCCCCCAAAAGCAGTGGGCAGCAATCTTGTGGCTCTCCTTTTCAGATAAAGGTAGAGACAAGCTCCTCACTGTTAGAGAAGAGGATGCTGACGATTATGAAGTCCTGAAGAGTGCACTGATAGATGGGTTTGGCTTAACCACTGAGCAGTACAGGTTGAAGTTCAGAGACACCCAGAAGGCACAGACTCAGGACTGGACTGACTTTGTTGATTGTGCAACCAAGGCTCTGGAGGGTTGGCTGGTTGGCAGTAGGGTTACTGATTTCAAGGGATTGTATAATCTGATGATGAGAGAACAGATCCTTAATAATTGCCAGAACCAGTTGTTGCATCAGTACCTGGTGGACTCGGATCTGACCTCTCCCCAAGAATTGGGAAAGAAGGCAGACAAATGGGTCAGAACCAGGGTGAGGCAGAAACCCCAGAACCAAGGGGTGACACCAAGAAGCAAGATCCTAAGGGCTCTGAGAAAGGTGGGGATAAGTCAAAAGACCAGAAGTCTTCACAAGGGCCCCAAAAATCTGCATCTGGTGGGGAGTCACAATCCAACAAGGGAAAAGGCCAAAAGAAGCCCTGGTGCAAATTCTGTAAACAGAAAGGGCACTGGACTTCTGACTGTAACAAGTCCAAAGACCAAACCACCACCACTCCTGCCCCTAAGGCAACTGTTCCCCCTAGTTCAGCTACTAGTGGAGGTGGTACTCAGAATAAGGGTGTAGTAGGGTTGACCCTGGGTTCTGAAGTGGACTCTGACCTAGTCAGAGTGCCCACTCAGGCAATGCTGATTTGTGAGGGAGACCTTAATATGTCCTTCCTAGTGAGTCCCAGTAATCTGGGCAAATACAAACAGCAGCCTGTAATAAATGGCAAACAGGCTTTGGCATTTAGGGACACAGGTGCTAGTGTCACCATGGTGGCAGAGGATCTTGTGGACCCTGGACAGATCATCCTGGGTGAAATGTACCAGGTGACCAATGCAAGCAACGTCAAGACCAACCATAGTCTGGCAGTTGTGAATTTCTCCTGGGGAGGGGTAACTGGCCTCAAGAAGGTTGTAGTCAGTGCAGACCTCCCTGTCGAATGTCTATTGGGCAATGATCTAGAGACTTCAGCCTGGTCTGAAGTAGAGTTATGGACTCATGCTGAGATGTTGGGCATCCCTGCAGAGGTATTTGCTGTGACCAGGTCACAAGCAAGAATGCATGACACTGAACCAGCTCTGGATCCTGGAACAATGGACCAGATGCTTCCCAAGAGGAGGAGCAGTAGGGTAAAGGCAGTGCCTTCCCCTCTGTCTCAGATCACAGATTCACCCCCAGAGGGAGGTGAAGCAGATCCTGAAGAAGGAACTGCCCCAGAGGGACTTGAGCCTGATCAGGTTGAGTTCTTGGGGGCAGGGGCCCTTCTAGGGAAGATCTGAGTAAGGAGCAACAGTGCTGCACTTCTCTTGAACCCCTCAGACAGCAGGCTGCTGCTGAGGCTGCTGGGAGTACTAGTGGGTCCCATAAAGTTTATTGGGATGAGGGACTCCTATATTCTGAGAGTAGAGACCCAGCCCCTGGAGCCACCAGGAGGATGGTAATACCTCAGAAGTTTAGGGGTTCCTCTTGACCCTAGCACATGACATCCCTTTAGCAGGACACTTGGGCCAAAACAAGACCTGGGACAGGCTTGTTCCACATTTTCATTGGCCACATATGTCAGAGGACACAAAGGAGTTTTGTCGCTCCTGTGTCACATGCCAAGCCAGTGGTAAGGCAGGTGGCACAACAAAGGCCCCCTGATACCACTACCGGTGGTGGGGGTACCCTTTGAAAGGGTAGGGATTGACATTGTTGGTCCCCTTGACCCTCAAACTGCATCTGGGCACAGGTTTATCCTGGTGGTAGTGGATCATGCCACCAGGTACCCAGAAGCAATTCCCTGAGGACCACCACAGCCCCTGTGGTGGCAAGAGCCCTCATTGGAGTCTTCTCCAGAGTGGGTTTCCCAAAGGAGGTCATTTCTGACAGAGGTACCAACTTCATGTCAGGATATCTAAAAGCAATGTGGAAGGAGTGTGGTGTAACTTACAAGTTCACCACCCCCTATCACCCACAATGCAATGGTTTAGTTGAACGCTTCAACAAAACCTTGAAAGGAATGATTAAAGGTCTCCCAGAGAAGCTTAGGCGGAAATGGGACCTTCTTCTTCCTTGCCTGTTGTTTGCATACAGAGAGGTTCCACAGAAGGGGGTTGGTTACAGCCCATTTGAGCTTCTGTTTGGGCATCCTGTGAGAGGTCCACTGTGTTTGGTAAAAGAGGGCTGGGAGTTACCTCTCAAGCCCCCAAACAAGATGTGATGGACTATGTACTTGGTCTCCGCTCCTGGATGGCAGAGTACATGAAAAAGGCAACCAAAACCTGGAGGCCAGCCAAGAATTACAAAAAGCTTGGCATGACCAAAAGGCTGTACTGACTGTATACCAGCCAGGACAGAAAGTATGGGTGTTGGAGCCTGTGGCCCCAGCAGCCCTCCAGGACAAGTGGAGTGGCCCCCATACAATAGTTGAACAGAAGGGAGAAGTCACCTACCTGGTGAATCTTGGAACACCCAGGAGCCCCCTGAGGGTGCTCCATGTCAACAGATTAAAGCCATATGTTGACAGGGCTGACATGGGCTTGCTCATGGCAACTGATGAGGACTAGGAGGAGGAGAGTGACCCTCTCCCTGACCTGCTCTCTCAGAACCCTGATGATGGGTCAGTAGATGGTGTTGCTTTGGCAAGCAGCCTCACTGACCATCAGCAAACTGAGTGCAGACAAGTTCTGCAACAGTATAGACATATGTTTAGCCTGACCCCTAGTCAGACTTCCTGGTGCACCCACGAGGTGGACACTGGAGCCAGTCTGCCTGTCAAGAATAAAATCTACAGGCAACCTGACCATGTCAGGGACTGTATCAGGACTGAAGTCCAGAAGATGTTGGAGCTAGGTGTAATTGAGCCTTCAGCTAGCCCTTGGGCTAGCCCAGTAGTCCTGGTACCCAAGCCTCATACCCAGGGTGCTAAGAAAGAAATGAGGTTTTGTGTAGACTACAGAGGCCTCAATGCAGTCACTAGGACTGATGCCTATCCCATACCAAGGGCAGATGAGCTGATTGATACTTTGGCCTCAGCCAAGTATCTAAGCACGTTTGACCTGACAGCTGGCTACTGGCAGATCAGGTTAGCTGATGATGCAAAAGCCAAAACAGCATTTTCGACTCCCTGGTGGGCACTACCACTTCGTGGTGATGCCCTTTGGATTGAAAAATGCACCTGCCACTTTTCAGAGGTTGGTGAATAAAGTTCTGACAGGGATGGAAACTTATTGCTCAGCTTATCTAGATGATATTGCTGTCTTTAGTTCCTCCTGGCAGGATCACCTGGTCCACCTCAGGAATGTTTTGGAGGCTCTGCAGAAAGCAGGCCTCACTATCAAGGCCACTAAGTGCCAGATAGGGCAGAGTCAGGTTGTATACCTGGGCCACCTTGTAGGTGGAGGCCAGGTTCAGCCTTTACAGAGCAAAATCCAAACCATAATGGAATGGGTTGCTCCAACCACCCAGACACAGGTGAGAGCCTTCTTAGGCCTGACTGGGTACTATAGGAGGTTTGTCAAGGGATATGGATCTATAGTGACCCCTTGAATGATCTGACCTCAAAGAAAATGCCAAAAAGGTTCAGTGGACAGCTAGCTGTCAAAAGGCATTTGAAGACCTAAAGCAGGCCATGTGCACTGCCCCCATCTTACAGAGTCCAGACTACACCAAAAAGTTCATTGTCCAAACAGATGCTTCTGAGCTGGGTGTGGGAGCTGTACTGTCTCAACTGAATGATGAAGGTCAAGACCAGCCAGTAGCTTTTATTAGCAGAAGGCTGACCCCTAGAGAGAAACGTTGGTCAGCTATAGAGAGGGAGGCCTTTGCTGTGGTGTGGGCCCTGAAGAAGCTGAGGCCATACTTGTTTGGCACTCACTTCATAGTTCAGACCGACCACAAGCCCCTCCTATGGCTTAAACAAATGAAAGGAGAAAACCCAAAACTTTTGAGGTGGTTCATTTCCCTACAGGGGATGGACTATACAGTGGAACATAGACCTGGGACCCAACATGCCAATGCAGATGGACTCTCAAGGTATTTCCACTTTGAACATGAAGACTCAACTGGTCAAGGTTAGTTTAGTGTCCCTGCATTTGGGGGGGGGTTGTGTAGGAGAGTAGGATCTGCCTCTTATGTTGCCCCCACTTTTTTTCTGATGTTTACACTGGTTTCTGGCTATAGTCTGGCTGGGACCCTGCTAATCAGGGCCCCAGCCTCTCTGTTCTCTCTAAACAATTTGGAGTGCACTCTAGGTGCACTAGTGATTGGATACTGTGGTACCTTATGAGTCCCTAGTATATGGTACCTTAGGTACCAAGGGCATAGGTACTCCACAGGCCTACCAGGGGCTGCAGCATGTATTATGCCACCCCTGGGAAGCAGACTAAATCTGACACCACAGGCCTGCTACTGCAGCCTGGGTGAGGAAGTGCTAGCGCCCCTCACTGAGATATAGGTCCCCTATATCTCTCCTACACACACATATAAACCTATCAGTCACCCCTAAGGCAGGCCCTATCAATCCTGAGGGCAGGGTGCTTGGCTTCTATGTGAGGGGGTGCCTCTGCCTGAGCAGGGCCCCTCTGCAGCTCTCAGAGTCCATTCTCTGGTGCTGTTTGTGGATGCGGTTAAACCATATACTTTTAAGTGCATTATATCCTCGTGGTAAAATGCTAACTTTGGAATGGCTGCATCGAAACATGTCGTGTTTGGTGTCAAACATCTTGGAATACTACCCCCTCGCCAGTCCTGGCGGCGGGGGTAGCATTCCACCCTTCTACAGGGATAGACATGTACCTACTGTGGAAACGCGGTAGAATCCTGCAGAGCCCTGGCATCACAAAATGGATGCCACCAGTCACAGACACTGGGCTGCCCTCCTGCTGATGACCAACACTCGCAGTGGAGGAAGCCCAACAATAGATATCCTGTCCCAAGGGGTGTGACCACCTTCCAGACAGGGTTTAGTGTATTGGGGCTGGGTGGGTGCACTCTTAGAGTGCTTTGAAGTCCTGCACTGGGGAGCAGAAGGCTCCTCTGTGCATATGCCAGTTCAAACCGGCTCAGGGGCTACCTGCCCCTGCTCTGGCACGAAACTGGACAAAGGGAAGTGGGTGTAGCCACCCACTCCCCTGACCCTCCCATAGGTAGGGTCATAGAGCTAGTCCCTCCCTTTCTTTTAGTATAAGAGGGGGAACCTGTGCATAGCACCCTAGATTTCCCTGGACGACACTCTACAAGAAGAATCCCGGACCTTCGACGTTCCACTACCTTTGGAAGACTGAAGAATCTCCCTTGGAGTCAAGGAGTGACTCCCCTGCTTGGCAGGCACCAAAAACTACAAACAACGGTCGCAAACTACGCCGCTCCCGCCGGAGTCCGAAGTCCCTGCAGCCCAAGAAGTGGATTTCCTGACTTCTCAAAGGCCATTGTGAGTCCCCAGCGAAGCTGAGGCCAGTGGACCCCAAGAGTAACGAGGAACCGCGACCCCTGGGTACCGTGCACTATTGTCGAGTGCAACCCCTTCACAACGTTCCACGAACTTGTGCTTTGGACCACGTGTGGTCCCAGCCTCCAGCAGGAATCCCTCCTAAGATCAGAGGCCTACCACGTCCCGAGTGACCGTGGGCCGGGCCCCTGTGAGTGACTCCTCCCAAGGCGTCTTCGCGATCCCTTGCCAGCCGGCTTGTGGGTCCCCAGAAGACTTTCTAAAGAAACCAAAGGGCTCCCCTAGTTGCTCCAGGCCTGCCCTGACTTACCGTTGCTGGGTGAGTGCCACAGACCTTGCTGGTCTGCGCCATTGCCTCTTCACACTTTCCCCGAGACTTGCTGTTACCAAGGCTTGTTGGCTCTGATCGAGTCGCCGACACCGCAGTAAGCTGCAGACATCGTGGGACATGCGGAATCCAGCTCCTGGTCATCATCGACACCTCCTGGACCTCGTGGCTGAAGAGTCAAGGCAACCGCGAACGACCTGAACCTTGCAACGACGGTGGGCATCCATCTTCCTTGCCCCGAGTCACTGCCAAGTGACTTTGAACACTGTCCCCTCTGCTTTCAGGTCTTCCATCTTCCGAATCCAGGCTTGGATTCCTCCGGACACTTCTCCTGTCGCCGCAAGCAGCAAGTCTTCACTGGCTCCCATTGAAAACGACGCCGCGACCCGACACCAAAGAACACCTATGCACCCGGCTCCCCTGGGTGAGGTAACTTCAGCACTACGGTGCTCCTGTGGGTGTGGGCCCTAGAACTACCTACCCTGTAAGTGACTTGCTTGTAGCGTCCCTAGAAGTATCCTAAAACTCTAACTTTCCAAGTGCGACAATTGCGCTGACTCGTACACGGTTCGCGTCTGTGTTAGACACACCGCGTCCATCTCCTTTGTAACACTATCTAAAACTGTATCCTTCGACTCGTACTGAGTCCGATCGGTGTTCGCCTCGAACACACAAAGGGCCTGTAACTCTGAGATCTCCATTGCACTGACTCGCACAAGGTTCACGTCTGTGTTAGACACAGCACGTCCATCTCCCTTGCATCTCTATCTGTGACCGCGTCCTTCGACTCGTACAAGGACCGATCGGTGTGTTCGCCTCGAACACGCAAGGGACCTTTAATATTGAAATCTCAATCGCGTCTGAGTGCATAGACTCGCACAGGACTCGCACCGGTGCCAGGTCACCGCGTCCGTCCCCTGAGGGTCTCCTACAACTACCTGGGGTGGTTCTTGGGGGTCCCTCGATTCTAGATGCCCTAGACCTAGGTCTAGCAAACTAAGACTGTGATATTCGATTGTGCTAAACTTATTGTGATAACATTTGACTTGTACATATGTTCCTGACTTCTAATCTCATAAAGAGATTAGTAGAGAGTGTTTATTAATAAATACATATATATTTGATATATATACCTGTGTGGTGTCTTTTCATTTGGTGATTCAAGAGATTGTGTGGTAAAACAAGCTGCTTTACATTCCTTCAAGACTTAGCCTGAAGGCTGCTCTCCACAGCTACCACTAGGATAGCTTTCTATAAAGGTTGTCTTAAACCTATCTACCATAAGAGTCGAATTGTTCTGGGGCAAGGTGTCCACTTTAATTAGTGAACAGCATATACCAGGCCAACTTCTCACAGTCTAACACACTTTATCAAGATAAAGTCCCCTCCTTCCTCGGCCGTGGCAGGCAAGAAATTGCATTGATTGAAGAAACTCACTTGACGCCTCAAGAGTGTGATAAACTGAGACTGGGCAGGACGGTTTTATCTCTATGCCCTAATGCCCCCGCCCTTCTTCGCTGTACACACCACTGAGTCACAGAACTAAGGGAGTGGCGATACTTCTTCCCAAATGCCTTCCCTACAGCCTGCACAAGATTTGGGTAGATGAGTAAGGTCGAAATGTTTTTGTGAGGCTCCAAATTCAGGACGCATATTTGATTGTTGGCTTGATATATGCTCCAGTAAGGGACAAAACTGCATTCTTCGCTAGGTTGGCTAGACTGCTGCTGCCCTTTGGGAAAACAAAAGTTGTGCTGGGAGTTGAATGTGATTGTGGATCCAGCTCTAGACAGGTCCGATTGTCCTGACCTTGCCCGTGGGAGGGATAGAGGGAGCCGACAAGACTTGCTATCGGACTTTGCTTTGGTCAAACAATGCAGATTGTTGCACCTGAGGGAGCGCTACTATACCTTTACCTCCTGCGATCATGGCACGCACACCATTATTGATTATTTTCTTGTGTCTGCATGTGCCCTTTGGCATTTGGAGACCACATCTCCTCCTTTCGGGCAGTGGCATCTGAACATGGTCAGGTATAAGGACCCGGCAGATAAGCGACGACTGGTCCAACGTTTCCTGGACAAGGACGAGGAGTCAGTGACTTCTCCCTCAATACTGTGTGGAGCAGGGAAAGCATGTTTTCGTCAAGATAGCCACTCACCTGAAATCCAGGCGGTTCCACTTGGGCGAGGGCTGTTCCCAAATCCCTCTGAAAGTATGCAAAAAATGATGATTTTATCATGCATCAAACTGTTACGATCTCCCAGGGGGAAGGGGGATATGGATGAAGAAACAAAACAAGAGAAATAAAACAAGGCTGCCAGCTGCTTCAGGATAGGAACTGGAATCTTCTGGGAACTCGAACTGGCTGTTAGTGGGGTTCACGATTGTTCAATTACTGACTTCTGAAGTGTCACTAAATATGTTATAGTACCTTTTGATCAGGTTTGCTGAATAAAAGAAACATCATTAAACCCCATGAGTCTCACCTATTGGGTACTATTGTACAAAATATATGCATGCAACTGAGAGTCTAACAATTACCTTAACATCAAGGAATCAACATAGGTATACATGAGTTTTGCTGCTATTAGCTGGGTAGAAATCTGTGAACAATGTTCAATTAATGAGAGATCTATGAGTGCATAAATAATAATAATTAGAAGTTATGCCCTTTCACTTGTAACTGTTACACTATTATAATAAAGGGAAAAAACATTATACAATTCAATATTAGAATGACGTTAAACCACTAAAGAAAGTTAGAAAATATTTCCAAAACGATTTATCTCTGTAGCGTCTCCTAGTCAATTTTCTTGATCTCAGAACGGTTCACTGAATGTCACAGAATTGTCTCAAAATGAAAGTTTTCAAATATTTCCAAGCGCTTTGTCTCTTTTCAAATATTTCCAAGTGCTTTGTCTCCGTAACTTTTCTAAGTTCCAAAACAGTTCTCACACAGTAATAGTTTGTCGACAGCTTGGTTCAACTAAATAATGCCTCATCAAAATACAATGGTTCGCCTTTACCGTAAACTTTGTCCTCTTTTTCTTTTCTGCAGGCATCTGGCCAATGAGAATGGATGAGAAGAAGGAACACCTCTGGAAAGAGATGCGCCGAGTCAGAGAGACGTCGCTGAGAGCCGAAGGCCACAGGAAACGCCTCTGAAGTCGGAAACCAGAGCAGGAAGCAAGACGACTCGGGATCACAGGACCGGAGACTTCAGGTAAGTGGAATCTCTTCTGGAAACAAAGCTAAGCAATGTTCAGTTGTATGCTTGAGCTTTAAATAGGTTGAGGGCACATGTGCTGGAGACTCATTTGCTTAACCACCGGCAGGTGCTTGATGGCTGCAATCACTTGTGCTGGAGGTACCTAATTAGAATACACATGCTGGAGGGAGTGTATGTATAACAGTTAAATCTTCATTTAAATACACATGGCAGTCTTTGTGACTAACTGCTTTTCTAAGCCATGTGCATTCTCATTTAAATACACATGGCAGTTCTTGTGAATGCTTGCTTTTCAAAGTCATGTGCAGCAAGGCTTTCCAACTGATGATTTACAAACACAAGAGTTCTTGATAATTATACCTGTTTATAAATGTCTTCAGAGTTAAAACTTGCTATGTTTATGCAGCCAACTGTGCATGATTGCACAAACGAGAAGTGTGTGAACAAACAATCATGACATGTGGCGTGGAGCTCATGACAGTTCTACCCCACAAAGGAGGCCATACCGGGCTGGGATTAGAAGGATTGAGCATATGAAACCGCCTAATAAGACAGGGAGCATGTACAAAAGATGCTGGCTCCCATGATCTTTTGGAAGCATCCTACCGTTTTCAGTCTATTAGATAATACAGTTTGCCATGAATGCGCTTGGCATCCAAAATGCGATGTACCTCATACTCAACATGATTGTCTATTAAGATGGGGGAGGTGGATGGTCTTTGCGTATGTTTGGATGATAGGGTTTTAGGAGAGACACATGAAACATGGGGTGTATCGCATAATCTTCAGGTAATTTTAATTTAACTGCAACTGGATTGATTATACTCAAAACGGGAAAAGGCCTATAAACCAAAGTTGTAGTGTCCTGGGTCCATCTAATCTGATGTTTCTGGTAGATAACCATACCAAGTCTCCTGGTTTATAACTAGGTTCTAGTAGTCTGTGTTTGTCTGCCTGCTTCTTAACGGTTATTTTATTTTGTGTAAGATGCTTACAGGCTTGAGTTTGTATCTCTTGGAGTTGCTGAATGTGGGCAGAAACTGATAGCATTTGATCAGAGGAGGTGGGCAAATCTGCAAAAATCATGCGTGGGTGTTGTCCAGTGAGAAAATAAAAGGGCGTACACCCAAGAGCAGAGTGAAGATTATTATTGTATGAAAACTCTACTAATGATATGGCTTGATCCCAAGTTGTCGAGAACGTGGAAAGTAAACACCTTAGTATTTGTTCCAGACTTTGATCAACCCTTTCTGTCTATCCGTCTGTCTGTGGGTGGAATACTGATGAAAGGGCTACTTCTATTCCTAAAACAGAACATACCTTTTTCCAAAATTTAGACATGAACTGAGGTCCACGGCCCGATATAATTTTACTGGGCAATCCATGAAGATGTACTACTTCTTTAATAAACATATTACTAAACTCAGTGGCTGTTGGTATTTTTTGTAAGGGGACAAAATTTCCCATTTTGGATAAAGTGTCTACAATTACTAACAAGGTGGAATATTTATTTGAGGGAGGTAAATTTGTGATGAAGTCAATACTAATAGTATGCCAGGGAGACGGAGGGATTGGTAATGGTTGTAAAAGGCCTACAGGGGCAATGTTCTTATTTCGAGCACAAACTGGACAAGCTTGTACATATTCTTGCACATCCCTTCGGATGTAATCCCACCAAAATTGTCTCAAACAACTGTCTAGTGTCTTTTGAACACCTGGATGCCCTGCAAGTGCAGTGGCATGATGCCAAACTAATACTTTTTGTTGTAATGGACGCTGAAGAATGAATAGTTTGTCTTTTCTAAAATAAAATCCATTTTTTATGTTTTGTTCAGTACCTGATAACCAGTCTTGTGCCTTTATGTGTTTTGTGGCTTTTCTTACTTCAGATAGAAACATAGCAGCAACTGTTACTGCTAATATTTTATCACCAGGGATGATGCTTTGGGTATTTATTTGAGTTTGCTTGTTTTCATCCAGACCATATCTGGATAATGTGTCTGATTGAATTTGTTTGGTTCCAGGGCGAAAAGTAATAATAAAATCAAATTCACTAAAGAAATGTAACCATTTCATCTGCCTAGGTGTGAGAGATTTTACAGGTGTGAAGAACTGTAAATTCTTGTGATCACTATCAATAGTTTAGCGTGTTTTGCTCCCAAAAAAATGATGCCGCCACTCATAAAAACAGATTTAATGTCAAGTAACTCACGTTCTGCAATGGTATAGTTTTGCTCTGCTGGGAGTAATTTCCGAGAATAATAAGCTATTGGGTGGTGATGACCAGTATTTGAATTGTTCTATGAAAGTACCCCACCAATAGCAACCTGTGAGGCGTCTGCTTCTACATAGAAAGGCTGATTGGGATCTGGATGGCCTAAAATTGAAGCTGTAGTAAAAGCTTGTTTAAGTTTTTGAAAGGCATTTTCGGCATTGTCTGTCCAAACAAAAGACTGACCTTTTTTTTTAGCAGTTGATTGATTGAGGCCACAATATCAGAAAAATCAGCAATGAATCGCCTATAGAAATTGGTGAATCCAAGAATCTTTTGTACCTCTTTTACTGATGCTGGAGAGGGCCAGTTTGGCGTCCACCTTGTTTGGATCCATTGTTATTCCTTCAGGAGATAAATGTTAACCCAAGAATTCTACTGTAGTGACATGGAAAACACATTTTTCAGGTTTAGCATATAATGAATGTTCCCTTAATCGTTGGGGAATTGCTCTGACATGATGGATATGTTCCTTTTCATTTTTTGAAAAAGATCAAGATATCGTAAATATAGACGATGGCACAGACATCCAAAAAGTCGTGCAAGACTTCGTTAATAAAAAACTGAAAAGCCGCTGGAGCATTACAGAGACTAAATGGCATCACTGTATATTCCAATAGGCCTAATTTGGTTCTAAAAGCGGTTTTCCATTCATCTCCCTCTTTCATATGTAGGAGATGATAAGCACCTCGCAGATCTAATTTGGAGTAGATAGTGGAACCTTGTACTTGGTCTTAAAGAACAGGGATGAGTGGCAAGGGTAACGGTTCTTTATTGTTACTTTATTAACTGCGCAATAGTCTATGCATGCTCTCAGATCACCATTTTTCTTAGCCACGAAGAAAAGTGGCGAAGATACAGGTGAGGTTGAATGTGAGGTTGAATGTCTGATAAAACCTAACTCAAGCAGTTCATCCAGATATTTCCTTAGGTATTGTGTCTCTGGTTCTGTTAGGGCGTAAATCCTGCTGCAGGGTAAGTTTGGCCCTGGTATAAGGTCTATTCTACAATCAAAATGCCTACAGGGAGGCAATTTTGTTGCCTGAACTGGATCAAACACATCTGAAAAGTCTTGGTATACTTGTGGTAATGTGGATATAGAAGAATTAGCATTTGGTTGCACTGCAGCACAATGTAAAGGAGAATCAGGGTAAGGTGTTTCTTGATAACAGTGATTTCTGCAAAAAGATGAATCTAATGTCACAGTTCACAATACCCAGTCAATTTTTGGGTTGTGATGTTCTAGCCAGAGGATACCCAGGATTACTCCGAACGTGGGAGTGTCAATGAGGTCAAAAAATGTTTGTTCGGTATGACCGTTCTCACAAACCAAGGTCAGTGGTTCTGTATGAAAACGAATAAGACAGGAGGAGAGGGCAGACCCATCCACTGCTCTCACAAGTTCTGGTCCTTCTTTTGGGACATGGACTATTCTGAGTTTTGTAGCTAAAGCCAGATCGAAGAAATTACCTGTTGCTCCAGAATCTATTAGAACAGATAAGCAGTGCCTTTTTTGAGCAGAAAGGATACAGGTTATCCTAATAGTTATGTGCCTTGGGACTCTATTTACCACAGGTCTGGATCTCTCGAAGAAACGATCTCCGAATTCTCTGAGAGTATTTGTTTTCTGGATGTTCAATTTGGTTTCTATACTTGCTATGGTCTTCTTTTTCTTGGACTTAATTGGGCAATCCTTTGCAAAATGGCCAGCCTTGCCAAAATATACACACAAATTCTCTTTTCTGCCCCTCTCTTTCTCTTCTGTGGTTAAAGGCCCTCTGAGTCCTCCAATCTGCATGGGTTGTATGTCATTAATCTTATCATTTTTCTCATTTTTGTCACTTTTAATAACCACCAATCTAGGCTCTCCTCTGGGTTTATCATGCCTATGCCCACTTAATCTGTGATCTAACTTTACTACTAAATCGATCAGACTAGAGCAATCTTCAGGTAGGTCTACTATATGGGCTAAGGAAGCCTTTAATTCATCTCTAAGTCCCCT
Organism: Calotriton arnoldi; assembly: GCA_963921515.1. Classification (NCBI taxonomy): domain Eukaryota; kingdom Metazoa; phylum Chordata; class Amphibia; order Caudata; family Salamandridae; genus Calotriton; species Calotriton arnoldi. Next base: position 434,503 of record CAWUFW010011629.1, read on the forward strand.
ATAAAATAATGAAGAAGTTTTTCCTCGGGCCATTGTGTTTCTGTGATTAAACGATTGAATGTAGTAATATATGTAAGGAGGTCTTTTGATCCCTGGTGTAAATTTAATAGCTTGTTATCGCTTGACTGCATAAAGGTGTGTCTGGCAAACAATTTAGTCATGGTTTCTTTGAAGGTTGAAAAATTATGTAATATTGGATCATTATTTTCAATTAAAGGAATGGAACAATTGGCCGCCACACCTCCAAGGTAGGAGATGATAAATGCTATTTTGGTAGTGTCTGTGGGAAACACCTGTGGTTTGCAGAGAAAGTGTAATTGACACTGACTCATAAAGGTGGCAAATTGGGCACTATCCCCACAAAAGCGTTCTGGATTAGTCAAGGGAAATTTTGATCCGGACGTGAAGGACCTGAACTAGGTGCTGCAAAGGTATTTGTTCCAAATTTAGGAGGGACTAAAATTGGGTGTTGTTCTTTTACAGTAGTATCCCTCCATTGTGTAAAATCTGGTTTTGCTTTTGTAATTGCCTCTCTGAGTGTTGCGTTTTCTTGTTTTAATTGTTGCATTTCCTCATGCAACCCTTGAATGCCTGCGGTTAAGTGAGAAAGATCTGGTGTACTTCTTTGATAAAAAGGGGTATCTATGGTTGTCACCCAAAAGGAACTCTATTTGTTGTGGCTTATCTTTCTGTCAAGGTGCTCACAAACCAGTCCTTATGATGATCTCGAATTATTGAGATCGAAATATCGTCGACCCCAGTACAACCAAACTCCTTGTGTATTATGTAAAAAAAATGTTTAGAAGGAGTTTTCTTATGTTGTCAATGTGATGAATGTTTTTAAAATTTCTTTTTACTCACCACAGCACCCCCCCCTCTTTTCACTAATTTGTGAGCACCGTATCTATCTTTTTGAATAGTCTGATATGAATATTGTGGAATAAATGTACTACTGAACAATGCCCTTATGTGTCCCGCCCTATACCTACTTAAAAGAATTGTATGACATTGTGGGCTATAGAGAATTCTGCGCTCTGTGTCTTTTTGGCTAACACACTGTTATCAGGAACTTGTGGCCTTATAAGAACCACTGTTTCCTTCTAAACTACATGATACCCCTGGTTCAAAAATGCGGGGTTCCCTTGTTATAAAAATATATAACTCTTTTCTAAGCCATGTGCATCCTCATTTAAATACACATGGAAGTTCTTGTGAATGCTTGCTTTTCAAAGTCATGTGCAGCAAGGCTTTCCAACTGATGATTTACAAACACAAGAGTTCTTGATATTTATACCTGTTTATAAATGTCTTCAGAGTTAAAACTTGCTATGTTTATGCAGCCACCTGTGCAAGATTGCACAAATGAGAAGTGTGTGAACAAACAATCATGACATGTGGCGTGAAGCTCATGACAGTATTAGGGAAGAACTGATGAGGGAATCTGTGATGACCAAAAGTAAGCAGTCCAGGATAGATGTCGTCTAGAGCGGGAGATTAAAATCCTCTCCTTGAAGTATGCACGACGTAATACACCATACACTCTCCGCACCCTTATGAAGGCCAAATATGATCTGAATGGATAGTATACCTACCAGGCGGAAAAAGCCTTCTTTTTTTATGACATAGGCATTATGCATGAGGGGAGAAAGCAGCCCACCTAGTGGCATCACAATTGAAGGGAATGGAGGCAATTCACACTATTTGGGCCATTCGTAATTAGACAGCGTGCCTTCTCACACAACCTTGTGAGATTCTACAGAAATATCACACCTCCTATTCCCAGCTGTACAAGTCGATACCCCCTCCGGATCCATTGGAGGAGGGCAGGTTCCTTGACGTACTGTCCCTTCCATGCTTGTCGGCAGACCAAGGAGTCTTGCTGAATGCTGCAATCATGGAGGATGAAGTATTGCAGGCCATAAATGATCTGACAACAGATTTGGCCCAGGGGAGGGTGGTTTCCTGGCTGAATATTATAAGATGACTAAGTTGCTTGGTTCCCCCCTTCTGTGTCGGGTGTTCCATGAATTAATATCTACAGGTACTCTACGGGCTGATTTTTTACAAGCCAGAATAGTTCTCATTCCTAAACTGGGCAGAGACCCCCTGGACTGCGCTAACTATAGGCCTATTTCCCTGCTTGAAACATACACCAAGATTTTGGCAAAAGTTTTTCGGGGCCGCCTTGAAAAATGCATCACTACCCTAGAACATACCAATCAAGTGGGGTTTGTGCCTGGGAGGTTCTTGCCCAACCAATTACAGCTCCAATTACATTTTGTCTGGCAGGTGCAGGACAATGGTGATGGGAAGATACTCCCGTCCCTTGACGCAGATAAGGTGTTTGATAGAGCGGAGTGGGAATACCTGCTCCGAACCATGGAGCCGATGGGGTTCAATTGTTGGACTGGAGGTGCTTGTATAGATACTCAGAAGCGGTGGTTACATCTAGGGGCATCACATCACCTCAATTTTTGGTGGAATGGGTTACCATGCAGGGGTGCCTATTGTCCCCACTATTTTTCATTTTGGCCCTTGAATTGCTACCAATAGCTATTAGTCAGGATCGGGGGATTACGGGGATAAGAATGGCTGCGGGCGAACATGAGGCATTACTTTATGCAGACAATATTCTTCTAACATTGACCCAGTCCCAGAGGTCAGCAGAGAGGGTGATGGCTCTGATAAATCAGTTCTCGACATTTTCAGGATACCGTATTAACTGGGTCAAAGGCAAGGCCCTTCTCCTAACACGAGCCACTACCCCAGGGTCACTACAGAACCTTCCCTTTTAACTGGAAACACCGACACCTCAAGCACCTGGGAGTGTTGGCCAATAGAGGCCTGGAAAATATGGTTCAGGATAACCTCATCCCCCTCATGGTTAAGACTGCGGCCAATTTCAAACAATGGGACCAGTTGAACTTATCCCTATGGGGAGAGTGCAAGTAGTGAAAATGAATATTGCACCCAGATTCAACAACATTTTTGGGATACTGCCTTTGCCGGTACCCGTAACTCTCTTGCAGCAAATAGACAATAATATAAGTACATTTGTGTGGGGGGGAGAAACTCTGAATACACAGTTCGAAATTATGTGCCACTGCATATGCGGGAGGCCTCCACCTGACAAACGTGGAATGTTATTGGCTGGCTCATCAACTGGCCCATTCAAATTACATGCTAAAAACATTTAGGGAAACACCATTATTGATTTTCCTGGAACTGCAGTTTCTGGGGTTGGACGGGGATTTGGTGATATACTTTACCGGATTCAAGGGAGGGACTAAGGGAGGTAATCCCATCATACAATTCTCTAAGATGGCTTGGAAAAAGGTGCATACACTGGTGAGGGGCTAAGACATGCTGCATGCAGACAGTTCCATATGGTGTAAGGAGGCGCTTCAGCTGGGAAACTTCGAGATTAACTGGTTAGTCTAGAGGAGCTGTAACATTTAGAGTGTGGTTGACTTGTTTCAGGTATGGGAGATTAAATTCTTTAGGGATTTGCAAACTGAATTTGGATTCTGTCTGCACAGGTCTGGAGATATACCCAGTTGAAAAGCACTTTACGAGCAGAATTTTGGAGGGGACCATATGAGGCATAACCCTATCCAATACACACATACATTCATACATGGAAACATTTTGGGGGAACCATCTTGGGACTGTATACTCTTTTTATTGATCACTCCTTTTCCCCAGAGACGGACAGGTAGTTGGGTAGGTGGTGGGAAAATTGACTGGTGGTTCGGTTTGACGGCAATGACTGGGATGAAATGATGACTGATCACAGACAAGGTATAAGGAAGGAGAGATTGAAGTATAGTCACTTTAAGATATTACATAGATGGCATTTGTTAGAAATGGGGTTTCTGGTTGGCTAGGGTATGCACCTAAGCCAGGCAGAACCCACCACTCTAGTCAGCGTAAGGGAGTTACACACCCAAGATAACCCCTGCTCACCCCCTTGGTATCTTGGCAGAGCAGTCAGGCTTATCCCAGAGGCAATGTGTAAAGCGTTTGCGCAACACACGCACCAGTGACACACTAGGCACACCTCAAAAAGAGACTCCACACAAAGTTATATCAAAAACATCCTTTGTATTCATACATAGAAACACATTAGACCACATCACATAAATCACTGTGCCACTGGGCGCTGGTCATAAAGATGCACATAAGCCACATAAGACCATAATTACACAAATCACTGTGCCACTAGGCACTTGTCATAACACAAGTAGATCATAGTCACTTTGCCCTCATTAGGCCATAGTCATAACATCACATGTAGTGTAGCAAGCACATAGAGCATAAATCATATTTGCTATAAGGCTGGGGTCACAACCCACATTTGGGGACATACAACCAATACTTATAGGTTGCACATGTTATCAAACCTTATGAAAGACACCATCACTGTGTATACCATATTATCCAGGTATTGTATAACCTTAGCGCATCACAGACAGTCTGTTGGGGGAGTAGAATACATAAGTTACCACCTTTCTCTGTGCAGATAACTCAGGGCAGCTGCCCTCGAACTCCTGGTGCAGCTGCGGACCCCTGTGATCGGCCTCACCCCCGTGAAGCACATCCGGCCCTCCACATGGGAGACCTCGACCGGCCTCCACCATCCACTGGGCCAACTCACAGCTGCCCGCAGTCCTTGCGCGCAGCTGCCCACAACCTCGGGTGAGGCGCCGTGCAGCAAGATGTCGGACACACCGGCCCGGTGCAGCTGGGGCGGCCACGTCAACACCGGCTTCCCCTGGTTGCTACGGCAACCTGCGGAGACCCGGCCAATGCGTAGGGTGCGGCTCTGGCCACGCTGACTTGAATACTGCAGACTTTCTTTGAGTAGAGGTCAGTGACCTTTACTCTCTGAGTGGCAGGCTGCTGGTTGGAGCCTGCGAGTCTCTGGTGCCTTGTGGCAGTTGGGCCCCGCCTCCCCTGACACACCAACATGGGGTAGGCTCCCGCCTGAGACTTCCTTTCACAGCGGCCAATGTTCCTGGGCGGCGCTTGGCACAGTGCTCCTCTCAGCAGGAGCGCTACTTGAGCCGGTAATGCGTAGCACGGGCCTACCTCAGCAGAGCCCCTGCTGCCTGCCTCCCTTGGCCCACGGTACACAGCGGGGTGGGGAAGCTTGGCTTGAAAAGTCCCGTACACTGGGCTTTTCAGGAATTTAAATGCCAAAAGTTAGTTCTCAACCATCCAGAAAAACACAGCAAGGACCTCCCACGCAGGGAAGCACACATGGGCTCTTCACACAGTAAGGCATAGAGAGGCTTTTAGCAAATAAAGGCCCCGTGAACCCTTTGGCAAAGAAAAAAAGGGGGAACCCACTGGAAGACTTTGATATCCCTGAGTCTTCCAAAACAGGAGGCCAGCACACACAGGCCCTTGGAGATTCCCTTCACAAGTAGGATACCACAGCAGGGCAAAAAGAGTCAGTCCTTTTCCTCCAGCACAGACAGAAGCAGCAACTGCAGGCCAACCCCACACAGCACACAGCGAAGGGGCAGAACTCCTCCTTACAGCTCTCCAGCTCTTCTTCTTGGCAGGGTACTCGTGTTCCTGGAAGTAATCTAAAGTCCTTGGGTTTTAGGTGTAATGCTTATACCCCAAAATATATTTGTTCTCTTTGTGGCAAAGGGCTCTGAACCCAGTCCAAACCAGTTCTGCCCTCAATGGTGCAGCATGACCACAGGGGGTAGAGTCAGTATTGTGCAAAAGGAGACACAGCCTATTCAGGTGTAATCACAACTCCTCCCACTACTCTAAATGCAGTCCAGGTCTATTCAGGCCTGCAATGAGTCACCCCGGCAAGGCAGGGCACACCTCAACCCCCTCAATGACTGTCTAGAGTGAAGGCACATCTCAGCTCCTGTCACTCACACACCAAACGCTGAATATACAAACAGCCAGAGGCACACAGAATGGTAAAGTAAGAAAATGCCCACTCTCTAAAAGTGGCATTTTCAAACACAGGATTTAAAAACCACCTTTATCAAAAGGTGCATTAATAAATTCTGAGTTCAGAGAGTCTAAACTTAATTTTCCTATCTTGTCCCTATTGCAAGTTGCACATGTAAACATGTTACAGTGCAACTCCAATGATAAGCCTATTGGATAGATAGCCTTTCAACAGTGAAAAATGAATTACACAGTATTTCACTATCGGGACATGTCACCCACACTGGTACATGTCCTACCTTTCACATACACTGCACCCTGCCCACGGGGGTACCTTGGGCCTCCCTTAGGGGTGCCTTACATGTACGGAAAGGGAAGGTTTGGGCCTGGCGAGTGGGTGCACTTCTCAGGACAACATGGCAGTACACAACTGCGTGCGCAAACACTACAGTGGTATGTCTGAGATACATTTACAGGCCTACTCATGTGGGTGGCACAACCAGTGCTGCAAGCCCACCAGTAGCATTTGATTTACAGGCCCTGGCACACACCGTGCACTTTACTAGGGACTTACCAGTAAATCAAATATGCCAATCATGGATAGCCAATCATTGTCATAATTTATACAGAGAACATATGCACTTTAGCACTGATTAGCAGTGGTAAAGTGCCCAGAATCCTATAGCCAACAAAAACAGGGTCAGAAAAAATAGGAGGCAAAAGGCAAAATGTTTGAGGATAAACCTGCCAAAAGGGCAAGGTCTAACATCACTGTACCCTGGCAAAACTGAGTGTGTTATTGAGGAACTGGAGTTGTGGAATGGAGAGGGACAGCATACATGTCTTATGGGAATGTGACAAGGTTTCAGATTACTGGCGACAAGTAAGATCCACTCTCGAGGAAGAGCTGGGAGGTCACCTGCTGTTTCAGGCGAAGGTGTCACTTCTACATGACTTTTCAAAGTTGCCTATCTTGACATCTCATGTGAAGCGCTGGTTGTCAACGGCATTGGCTCATTGTAAAACTGGGAATACTGAGACTTTGGAAGACATCATCTCATAGGCAATGGCTTGAAGGTGACGAGATATGAACAGATAATATGCAGACTTAACAATAATATGAGTTGAGGTTGGAGGTTTGTACCCCATATATTTTCTTTAGATTTCCGGAATAATGATTTTCAACAGTCTTGTCTCATAAGATAGAGGTTGCCATTTCTTAGTTGTTTATTGAATCAGTGATAATGTGTATGAAAAAACAACAACAGCAGCCACAACAGAAGCCTTGATTGACTGGGACCGCAGAGACGACAATGCTCAAGTTGGGATTACCTTTGTGACCTAATCTTCTATACGGTGCCTTGAAAAAGCCCTCAGCCAACCGGCCACCGGGCGAAACATGTGTTGGCTTCTGTTGTGGCTGCTGTTGTTGCTTTTTCATACACATTATCACTGATTCAATAAACAACTAAGAAATGGCAACCTCTAGCTTATGAGGCAAGACTGTTGGAAATCATTTTTCCAGAAATCTAAACAAAATATATGGGGTACAAACCTCCAACCTCAACTCAATTACCTTTTTCTAATGGCTTTTGGGTGTAGCCATTTGTGAGGCTTGTACCGTCGCTAGATTGGGTCTCTATAACGTTAGCGTGATTCCCAGGCTCACTCACCCTGCATGCCCCCTAGGAACTTAACAATAATATGCAAATGTTCGAGGCGATATAGGGTACCTTTCTTGTCTGCTGAGCTATGTGCTGGGGAAGGGAGGGGAGGGGACGATGGGGGACGGTGGAGGTGTGGAGGACTGCAGAGTTGCTTCGTGTGAGGAGTGAGGAGTGCGAGGAGGGGGAGACTTCACTTTGCATTCTGCCGGCTTCCTAGACTGCTATTATGCACATACTTTGTGTAGGGTTGTTCTGTGGTGTTTCTGAAATGAACAGTATGCATGGCAGTAATAATGTTGCACTGTTTCATTTTCATTAAAGTATAAAAAATAAATGTTATAAATAAAGAAAAAGGAAAATCAAGAAAACACATTAGGAACACAAAAGTGTCCCTTATATGCAACATCAAAACTCTGCCCCTAAAGGCCACTAGACAGACACACACTCTACTATCCAAAACACCCCTATGGAGTAGCAAACTGCTTTCTGCAAAAGTAATGTGGTGAAGAGAAGGGCCATGTAAATGCAACTACAGTATAATATGTTACTGCACCTTGGCACCTTGCCTGGGGGTATAATGAGCTATATTAATGCAATTACAATACAATACAATTAAAACTAACATCATTTTGAAACCTAAAACATCCTCCCGGTTTTGGTCACATAATGCTGAAATTCATGATTTCAATTTGCAGTCACTGTTGAAGGCCATTGTTAAATCGCATAAGAGTTTTATAACAGGCTAAACAGTCTGTAAAGAACTTTTCTTTGCTAATATGATATCCCTCTCCGTAAATGTTGAGTTTTGAGAAACTTGACCAAAAAGACTAATGTGTGGGTTTAGATAATGCTAACATCTCTCTTTCAGAATGACCTTTAAGGTTAAGGCCTCCTAGAAACCCATTGAGATAGCAGCCCACACGGTCAGCCATTTAGTACTACAAACCAACTAAATGTCAGATGAGGAAGATCAGCAGAAGGACTGGGATGCCAGACTTCCTCCATGCCTGGACATATAAAATTTAAAAAGTACAATGGAGAATGGCCCATGGCTGTCCTTACTCTCTCTCTCTCTCTCTCTCTTCTCTCTCTCGCTCTCTCTTCTCTCATATGTGAAATGTGCATGTTGGACCATCACAGTGCTAAAGAAGGCCTCTTCCTCCTCTTTGTTGGGTGAAAAGAAATTTTTAAAAAAGTTAGATTCGAACTCATGATCTCCTGAATATGGTATTTGGGAGCAGCAAACATTCTGTTCAGTGGGCCATACATCAAACTGACTGTCAGTCTAGTCTACTTCCCCTTGCTATATTTGAACATTCAGTTGGATTTATTAGTTTAAAGTTCTCTCTCACCATGCTTCACTAACATAATTATTTGTTCAGCAGAGTGTTTTGCCAGGTTGGCAATGTGCACTCATCTTGTGGATTGGTAGTGTGACTGGGAGATGAACGGCAGTGTTCCTGTGTGTCTGCAGTGATGAAGTTTCAATGTGGGTATCACCACTTGAGATACATCAGTTTCTCTGTCTAAATGAATGCCCTTTTTGTGGAATATCAGATTATCTAATTTGACAGTGTACCTCAATATGTTTTCATTTGGTGGACATTAAACACTAATAGCGTAGAAAAATCTGCACACACCAAACTTATGTATGTGGCATGTTGCAGCATGGAAAGCTACCATGTTCTTATGATGTCAATCATTACACCACAGTCATGCCAACACATTATCACAGACTATTACTTATTGTGGAGTAACAGGAACTTTTGAAGGCCTATTCAGGGCCCACATAATTGATCAGGAGTTTCGATTATTAAGGAAGCAGAGAGGTGACAAAATTGAATACAACACTTATGATGTGCGGGTTCAAGTCCAAGGGATGACTATTTTCGATTGGTGGCTAAAATTAGTTTTGAGTTTGTGATATTATATTTCAAAATTTTGGAGATAACATAGATATTCATTTTGCATCGCGCACAGTATTTAGAGAGCTTGGAAAATTTTGTTTGGAATTTAAATTTGAACAGGAGCAGGGTTTAAGGTAAACAAATTGACCAAACTTGACAGTGCCACCCAAGAAAATGTATCCAATATTGATGGAGAACATAAGAATTTATAATTTCATTACTTAAAACTTAATTTGTGTAGTGAGATTTTTGGAGATTCAATACTGGATAATTAAGATATGGTGAAGGTGGTATTATGGATTGAATTCATGAATTGTTTATTAATGGTATGATGTGGAATATTAGGATAGCGAAGAGGCAATGTAATTGAACATGATGTTCTTTACGTTCTGGTTCAAGTTTAAAGGATGATCTTTTAGGCTGTTGACTTTAAATATTTTTGGGTTTAGGAATCTATGATTGGGAATTTTGGGAGTTATATAAAAATTCATATTTTTGAATCGTGAATAATATTTAGGCAGGTAGTATAGTAATTTGAGAATTGAGTTACAAATCCAACAGGAGAATAGTTTAAGAATTATAAAATAGTCAATTTCTGCAAACGTTACCCCGGAAGTACTAGACATTAACTTCCACCGTTGGGCCATGTGTGGAGTGTTGCGGGGAACTCTCTGTCTATCTATAATAAATAAAAAATGGAGGTCAGTTTGAATGGCTCAGGTCATATAGGGACCATTGATAATTGTTTTCTTGTCTCTTAGGTAAGCTAAAATGTGGAAACTTTAGATATTGGGATTAGTGAGTTTGTATAGTGAGGAAGATAACTCATATAATGTATGTGAGAAATATTTCCATTGTTAGCTTTAGATTTGTCTATCATGGAGAAATACTATACTGCAGTTGAATATATTAAAGAATTAAGGGGTATGATTCAGGAAAATGCTTTGGGTATAACATTAAAATGTATAGGTGCATTTCTCAAATTTTAATAATTTGAGGTCAACAATATTAGAGAAGATTTAGTGAATCTGGATCATTATTTAGGACTGATTTAAGACATTTAAATTAATATGCAAAAGTGACGTGGGTTCTGAGCTTTTGATTAATGATGGGGATGGAGATACCTATGGAGTTTTTTTGAATATGTGGTTATAGCAAAGATTTATATTTAATAATATACAAAATTATTCTGATCTTTTTATTGATGATTTCAGATATTTTTTAATGAGGGTTAGAAGGACTAATTAACTCTCAATATAAAATATAGAGGATTGAATTTAGAGGTGAGTGATGGAGTTATGGAGGTCGGGGCCTACAACATCATGGATGTATTAGTGAGGAATTTTAGTTTAATTGTTTTACAATTTTGAATATTTAGTACATTGAATATTGCCAGTATGCGTGTCACGGTCATTTTCTTTTTGTGATTGATTTTGGACTTCCGCATTGTGAACGATCATCATAAATAAATATGACATGAGGTAGTGTTTGTTTCTATAGATAAGTATTGGATATAGGTACTGGTGTATAATATAGGATATATTAGATTGTTGATATGCTTTTTGATTTTGATTGTTTATTAAATTTCTGTTTGTGACTACCAAGAGTTTCGACAGAAAAGGAATGATAATGTGCTCGGTGGGACGAACATATTATAACATCAGGACAATACTCATATTTTGGAATGTTTTGAGTTGTTTCGAATGACACATGACGAGGTAATGGCGCACTGGGTATAAACACATTTAATATTGTGGGGGGATTAGTTAAGTTAAAACTATTCAAGCAAATATAATTAAGAACATGAACACAGTGAAATTTATCAGGTTGACATAGGTCTTTATTTTAATTTGTATACTTAGATAATGTTCCATGAATGAAATGCTTGTTTAGTGCAATATTAATTATTTGGGTAAACAGTGTCTTATATACTTTATATTTTACATTTAACAGCCCTGAAGAAGCGACAAGATCGCTAAACACGTGTTGGCTGTTTAACTTGTTCTGGAATTTGAGATGATCAGTAACATTGAAAATGGATGTTCAACATTGAACCGAATCTGATTTGATTTGATATGCATCATTTGCAAAGAGTAACAATTTGGAGAAGGAGACACAACCAATTTTGAATAAAAGACTTGATACTTGGATTTTATTTAAAGAAGGTTTTTTCTCAGAATCTACAATTATATGAACATATACAATTAACTGATTGGGTGATCAGTAACATGAGAGAACAGCGCAAGGCATGTTTCTTGTCACCCATAAGTAGGAAGTTGTGAACTATGCCAGCACATTATGCCTGCACTGTGCTGACCACTCATGGTAGCCAAGGCAAAGCAGATGTCATCTTGGAGGCCGGTGGTTTACACTTAGGCAGGTGAAAGAAAAAGAGTTGTTGGTGAGATTTGGGGAATGGTGAGTTGAGAGGTATGACAATAGGCCATTAGGAATCACATAATCTTCTTGAAATGCAACACATCAATCTTGACATAAGAACAATCTGTATGAAAAATAAATGGTAAAGTAGAGGGCATTAATGAATGAATGTAGTATCTATATTTCCTGAAAGGCTGAAATTCAAACAAGGTAGGCTTTTTGGCAAATGCGGGAACATTTTTAGGGAGCACTTGAAAATTATTTTATATATTTTATCATTTTAGTTATGAAATGATCTGCCGCTTTTTATCTCTGTCAACTTTAAAGTCCTTGAGAATAGAGACTCTGGGGCCGATTCCGATTCGGGCCGGAAATCTCTCCGACCGAGCCGGACTCGGAGAGATTTCCGACCGAATCGGACCCTAGCAGTCCGACCGAACGAGTACGATGCGCACGCATGCCATCGGACTCGAGTCGGTCGGACTCCCATTGAAGTCAATGGGAGCCTGTCGTACAACGCGTGCGCGGGCTCCCATTGACTCGATGGGTGCGAGGCGGACAAGGGCGCCCCTACAGCGTGTACGTGTCCATGCGCATCGCGGCGTACATGCACAGGTAGGGGGACCCATGGGTCCCCCTGTGTGCGACTCGCGCGGCTCACGCGTACAGGAGGTCCGACGCGGACCCCCAAAGTCCGGCTCCGACAGCTTTTTCGAGCCGGGCGGCGCGAGTCGGTCGGACTGCTCGCGGCGCGCATCGTACTTACCCGGCCGGGATACGTCTCCATAGCGCGGTGCGAAGTCATGTCCATGCGAGTCGGTCGGAGCGTGTTGAAGCCGCGTTCGGGTCGGTCGGAGATTTCGCGGGTGCCTGCATCGTACTTGCTCGGCCGGACCAGCGTACGATTCGGTCGGGAAACAGGGCTCCGAATCGGATCCGGTAAATCCGAATCCGATTCGGAGCACTACCGGCCGAGATCGGAATCGGCCCCTGAGCATCTATACTACATTCTGCACAAAAAGAGAGCGGGAGAGAGAGAAGGCAATAGCGAGAGAGTTAACCCTTGTTTAGTTCCATGTTTTATGACAGAGAATGGAGAGCAAATGCTATTTTAATGATACATGATTACTTCATTTGTACACATCTCAAACCAGTTAATCGTAACTATCACCAAACCAAGCAATCTAAGAGATTCCCAAATAAAGATAAGACAATAATTTCTGATCAAAAGGGTTTTGATCTTACCCCCACCTTTAGCGTGATTCCTCAACTGCACTGGGTGCATTAGATCACATGACAATCCTGTATTCCAGATCAGCTCTAAGGGACTCTCAGACCTGAGGAGAGACCTAATGAAGCTTAGGAACTCTTGGCCAATGGGTGTGTGACAGTCTCCCAGTTTTGTTTGTGCAGCATAAAGACCCCTCACAATTGATTTATTTGCTTCTACTGACCTTCCCACAGGCAATAATTTCCCTCATCCCTGCCACTAATCCCATTTTTAATGAAGGAAGAAGAAGGAACACTCTGCTGCTTTACGTAAAATACAGTTGAGTTCATAAATTACATTGTTTCAATTTAATGGACAAAGACGAAAAACTCTGTTGCTTTATATTTAAAACTGCTGAATTCATATCTGATGTTTAATTCTGTCAGTTAATTTCTCTAAACCTATATTTCCCTAGTCATCCTTTTTATACACATCTCAGCATGAATTACATTCCTTCTAATTAAGGCATTCTATACTGCCCAAAGTAGGTTTGTGTTACTATATGTGAGTTATAATCAATTAATTGGGGCGTGGCCACACTGGCATCCAAAATGGCCTCATAACGTGACACTCTGGGGCCGGACCTGCCAAATATGCTACAAAACAGGGGATCCGAACGTTGCCCAAGCACACACTGAGGTAGAGTGGGTACTTGTGACGCCATTGCCCCAACTGCTTCTAAGGAGCAAGCTATAAGCTTGAATCCCAGCCTATATGACCAGACTCACCCACACACCGCTGCAGCTCTTGGAGAACCAGCGGTGTCAGGGGCTGCTGGGTAGCCTGAGGCTGCAGCAACTGCCCCTCTGCTCTGCTGGAGGTCTACTGACTCCCACAAAGCCTGGACAGTACACGCCATGCCCTGCGTTAGCATGACAGTTAACCTTTCAGCATGGGGTTCCTCCACAGAACACAAGACAGTGGCAGGATAGCGACCAGATTGGTGTGCTCTCCTTGGATGTAAGAACAACGTGAAGAGGCCCTACTGCCTTCTGAGTGTGATAAGCCTTCTTTGTGGTGCAGTGAGTACTCAACATCAGAAGGTGGTGAATACTAATGTCTATGGGGAATGATATGTACACTCAGCTGGCCGAGACATTATTGTGGGTTGTTGGGCACTAAAGCCCAGAATGTCGCTTCTAATCAGACTCCTATAGCTCATAGGGGTGGTGGCACTTGCAGGAGTACTGTCACTGGTTTGTGGGGGCTTTAGGATGATACCCCCCAATGTCCATAGCACTGTGAGACTCCAGGTGTCTTATAGAGAGTTTATTTAATGACTCCTGTTGCTGCACTACGTGGATTCACTGCCGCTCAGCTACCATGGGGAAAGGAGACCCCAAACAGAGAAAAATCCAGTCTGAGCAGAAAACACAGCATGCAAAAAACCTCACATTCAGACACTGATGAAAGTACCACTGGTGAACCTTCTCAAGTGGGGCAGGGAAAGTGAATCTCAGACTTGAAAGATGACACCACAGCTAATACAGAGGGACTGAACCAATTGGAAAAAACAGCTGACTGCGACCACTGCCAAAAATAAAGATTTAGAAGCAAGATCATGCTGTAACAACATAAGGATCTCTGGAATTGCAGAATCTACAATCTTGGTTCATCCCAACACATTTATGGAATACTTGTTTTCTGTACTCTTCAGCAGATCCAGCTTCTCTGCTGTATTCCTGGTTAAGAGGGTCCAGAGGTCCCTGGGTCACGCTTATCACCAAGTGCCCCCCTCTGCCCCTGATATCCCGATTTCTTAATTTCTGACATGGCTCTGCAGTTCACCAGGGAGCATGGCCCTTTACAATACCAAGGATCCATGCGATCCATTTTCCTTGATTTTGCCCAGGAGGCACACAGGAATGTTACAGATGTTAAAAATATAATATGAGACAGGGGTGTCAAATACGGTATGTTATCTGGGGCTGCTGAAATTTGACTTTGAAGGAAAGTCACATGTGTTCTCCAGTCTCTCTGACGTCTCTCTGATACCAAATCATTCTTTGACTTCATACTCAAAAATCCATCTCCCTATTCTAGCAGTCCTCGAACTCAGGAGAGCATTTATTTAGAAGGCAACTGAGAAGGTGCAGTCTGAACATTGGCATCTACTCATTGTGGGGCTCACAGCACTGAGGGACAGTAATAGTACTGGACCAAGCTAGTTTGTTCAATGACTAACCCCACTGTGCCCTTTCAGTCCCCAGATTACCCTATATATATGTTCAATTTCCATGTGTCCGAAGGGATAGTTCCACAGAGTGTTGATAGTGCCCATGGTGTGTTTCACTGATGCATTCTGGTTTACAAAAACATATGATTTTCTTTTAATTATTTCAGAAATACGAAGATGTGGATGGAAGATTTGTAGGATTAGAGGGCTTAATCCAAGATTATGTAGTGGCGATTGTAAATGCATGTGCACCTAATGTTGATATGCCAGATTTGTTCCATTCTATCTTGCTCAACCTCAGCCCTATGAATGCAGACACTATTCTTTTTTTGGGGGGGGGGAGTTGAATATAGTCTTTGACCTGGAAAAGGACTGTTCTCACACTAGAGGCACTGCAGGACACACTCTGCATGCATACTGGGGGAGTTCCTACATCAATATGGCTTGTAGACACAGGACGCCTGTGGCATGGTGATAAAATGGAATACACTTTATTTTCAACGCCACATGGGACACAGTCATGCATAGACTATTTGTTTTTCATGCAAGATATGACATCCTGGATTACTGACATTACACACTTCACACACACACTATGTGATCACTGTCCAATTAAATTAGTTTGGAATATGCTGTGCTCATTGTCGATTCCCTGGTGATGTCCTGACCGATGAGGTTTTCTAAAGTGAGATGCACAAGGCGATATTAGAATTTGTCAGACACAATGAGGGCTCGATATTGACTCCAGCAATACTTTGGGAAGCTATCAAAGGGTTCATTTGTGATATAGCAATATCTAAGCAAGCAGGGGTGCTGCAAGATATCCGCACATAACTGACATGGCTTGAGCTGGATCTGAAAGCACTGGAGAAATCCACGTCACAAATGTCCAACACTACGTACCTTATATCAGTTGCTGCAGTCTTACAGAGGCCTGGCTGACACAGAGGTAACATACATGCATACTGGTGGCTAATGCCAGTTAGCGCCCTATTACGATGTCGGTCAGATGCCCGATCGACACCGTAGTGGGGTGGAATCCACCCGAATATTAGTCGGCGGTTCCACCAGCAGTATTAGGATGCAACTGCCCTATGGGCGGTCAGAAACATCCATTTTTCTATTGCAGCTTGTGCACCGGCCGGAAAAGGGTACAAGCTGCAATAGAAAAATTGATATTTTCAAACATCCCTGCACCATGTGGCAAGCACCAAGCGGTGCCTGCCACACGGTGTTGGGATGGCGGAGGGCCAGGGGCAAAGGGGGCCCAGCTAGGGGCCCCCAAAGTCACCTTACACCTGGCTTTTCATGGCAGGCAGACCACCATTAAAGGGCAGGCAGAAAGCAACATTGTAATCCGGACGGCAGAGCCGAGGCTGGCTCCACTGCCATTTTGGGATTGCAATTCCACCCCCCACCCGGACAGGCTCCATGAGCCAGTTGGAAATGAAGTGGATTTCCCCTGCAGGTTTCCCTCCCACCGCCAGTATCATCAACAATCAATCTTTATTCCGATCAATTAAGATCATAAAAGACAATTTACATAAAAAGCACTCACCCCCACCATAAAATTATTTACAAACATAAAAAAAAAAAAAAGAGCGAGTTGGTGCAATCAATATTCAGTCATCCTATGAATTATAAAGATTAAAAAAACAGTATATTTTCCTCTTTTTAAAATAAAAAAAATACTAAAACATTAAAAAATCTCATTAATAACAAGAATGAATAAAAAACAGGTTTTGACACAATCGGTATTTCTAAACATAAAACTAAAACTAGCGTTGAGATCCCCAACCATAGGACGGACAAGGGGTCAAATGCCTAGTTTGCCCAATATACCATAATACTAAGGCTAAAATAAGGATGATAGGCAACATTCCACCTTTTGACCATACGGCCGTCTAATTCGAGCGTGTAGTCTTGAATATTCTATGCTACCTGGGTCATTATTCTTTCTCTAATTGCCCACGCCCAACTCAAAAATTTGGTGACTGCTATTACACATGGTACATTAGTGTCCGTCAACAGTATTCTCATAGCAGTAACACCACTCCTCACACCAATGTTCTTACAAAATGGGCGTAGCCATTTTTTCCGTGGAGCCTGATAAGCCGGGCAGACAAAGAAAATATGCGAATAAGTTTCCTCATACTCAGGGCACGACTTACACATACTATCATTTTCATTATGCCATTTATGTGTGAATGCATTAATTGGTAGTGATCCAACTCGAAGTTGGAAGAAAAGACGTCTGTCCCTGGGTTTTGTAATAACGTCCCAGTAATGTTCATAATGTGGACAGGACTTGAACTCCATAAATTTACCCGTCAACGTAGTTGGCGCTATGGTCAGTATGTTATTATTTGCCACCATAGACCAATAGAGCCTTTTCAGCTCTTTTTTCGGGGGGAATTGCTGCCTCTCGGGCTCCTCCCACAAGTGGCGCAAGCCCATACTAACCAATATGATTTTTACATTTTGCAACCACTTAATCTTACAAGAGGTATCCATGCCCCATACGTCTTTTAGAGCAGCTGCATACTGTTCCAACTCAGGAGTGGTCCACAGTCTTCGCCAGTACGCAATAGGGAGGAATCTGGCCAACTCATCCAATCTATTAAGACCTAGGTCAAGCTAGACTGGCTTTAATGGGGTGCTCTGTGGTAAGCCTACGATGCTTCTGACAAACTTATTCTGCGCTAAGGTCAGTGATTTTAAATCACAGAAACCCCATAATTCTGCACCATATATTACCGATGGTATAACTTTCGTGTTATAGATTTTAAGCAGGGGATACATGGGTTGGGTATGTGAGGTCTTGAACTCCTTCAGTAGAGCACCGCCTAGATGGCTATGCTTTAGGGCCAAAGTATCTATCTGGGTGGACCAATTCAGTTTGTTACCCAACGTGATCCCCAGATAGCTGAAAACATCTGTTTGGCCCAGAAGTTCGCCATTCAGGGACACCCTACCCTTGATTACTCTATGTTTATGGAGGACCATACATTTTGTTTTGTCTGCATTAATCACCAACCCTCGATCGTTACAGAACCCCTCAAATCTCGTTAGTGCCCTCTGCATTCCACCTTGTGTCTTAGAAATAATTATGGTGTCATCCGCAAACATAAGTAGGGGGATTTTGACACCTGCAAGGGACGGAGCGTCGGTCGGGAAATTTGAAAAATAATCTACAACCCCATTGATAAACAATGAAAATAGCATTGGTGCCAGAAAACACCCTTGGTGCACCCCTCTAGTTACTGGAAATGGGTTAGTTTTGTGACCCTTGGGTGTCCCAACGCACCTGGGAGTAGTTTCCAGCATGCAGGCGCTCCACCACAGATAACAATTCTGCAGGCATACCCAAATCCTTACACACCCTCCACAATTTACTACGGCAAACCAGATCAAAGGCGGATTTCAAGTCTACAAAGGCTGCGTAGATGGTACCACCAGCCAGCACGACAACACGCCAGTAAATCAAAACAAACCAAAAAAACCTGGTCTATCGTGCTCACATTTGTACGGAAACCCGCTTGTAAAGGGGTTAATATATCCTGGTCAACAGTCCACTCAAGTATCCTATTTAATACCATTCTGCCCATAATCTTTGAATGGCATCTATGAGGCTAATGGGTCTGTAATTACCTGGGCAAGAGCGATCGCCCTTTTAAATATTGGCAGAATCTCTGCGCCCTTCCATGTATCTGGTATGGCCGCTCCATTGGCTATAGCATTCACTAACAAGAGTATATACTCTTGCCAAATACCCCTGTCACTCTGAAACAGGTCGGCCGGAATACCATCAATACCCGGTGCTCTACCCTTAGCTACTGACCCCAACGCTGTTTTGACTTCTTCTATTTTGAAGTTCAGTGCCATAACTGGAGATGAAAGTGCACTTACAAACTCACTTTCACACCCTTCTTGTGAAGCAAATTGTGCTGCAAAATGAGATACCCACATCTCCGGAGCTACATGGTTATGGGGCGCAGGGGTTGCCCTCTTTTCCCCATTTTACCTGCTGCCAAAAGACTGGGAGTCCCTTCCTTACTAGCCTCGTAGAGATCTATCCACCTCTGCTCATCCCATTCCCTTTTCGCTTTTTTTTTTTTAACGATTTTGTAGTTATGCCGGGCTAGCTTAACTACAGTAGGATCTCCCTGCCTGATAGCTACAGCCAGTGACTTATAGGCAGCCCTACATTCCTTGTTATACCAATTAACCTCTTTCCTTTTCTGCTGACTAGAATTGTTTACAGACTTTGAAAAGAAGGTGCCGATTTTGCCAAACAGAACCTCATGCAGCTTCGTAATTCGACTATTTAGCTCGGATTGTGTTGCAATAGTTTTCAACACTTCCAAGGTTGTGGAAACTGCAACCCTTATATCTAACAGAGAATGTTCGTTTGTTTCAATGCGGTCCCATTTTACCCTCCTCATACTGCTGCAGAGCTGAACATCTCTTATTGGCTGCAGCGGTGGTCTCATAAATTGCTGCACTGTGCCCAGACTTTTTATTTTTAATGAGAGGGGATTATGGTCACTTTCAGCTCTTTCCAGGACCTTCATATCACTAAGCAGGAACCAATATTCCAGGTTAATGAATATATAATCAATCCTGCTTGAATTCTTACCATTATTGTAAGTGTGGGTTCCTAGTTTATCAGAGGGTACACGGCCATTTACTGCTCTCAACCCACTCTCCATACTCAATGCCTTGAGTTGGAGGGCCGCTTCGGACCATCGCTTAACTGGGGGCAGTTCCAAAATGGGGACACCCCATAGCGCATCTTCTTCTTCTGTTAGTTTATAATCCTCATATCCTAGGGGTTCGAAGGTGGTATTAAAATCCCCCGCTATAACTATTTTTGACTCTCTAGTCAAATTATTCAAGAAATCCTCAAGACAGTCAACTGTACTCGATTGTCTACCCCCAGTGAGGCCTCTTGCGTAAATGTTTAAAATAAGGATCTGATTGTTTGAGTTTGCCTGAATACGTATGGCCATAATATCTTGATTCTCTATGGGGACTGTACATATAGTGTACCCAAGATTCTGTTTGACCCAACTGGTTAACCCCCCTACGGGCCTGCCTTTCTGTCCTTCAATTGTGGGTTTGAAAAAATTAAGATAACCCAGCCGATGTAGGGGTTTAGTTGACCACGTCTCCTGAAACAAACAAATGTCATGGCACTCTATGAATTCCTGCCAATCCTCAGACTCTAACTTGGACTGCAGCCCCGCTATATTCCAGGAGACGTAAGAAATGTCAGTGGCGTCTTGCTTTGTCGATGAACAAATAAAATGGGTACACGTCGGATCATTCCTACTACCCTTCGGACTACTACTCTCATTTTGTGTAATTTGGTGACCAGCTATCCCTTTATCACTTAAGTTAAGAGATCTAGATATACTGCAGGCGATAGTCAGTCACAAGAATCCAATCCACTAAGGGGGGCAAATCTGTTCTCAGTTCTTACTCCCCAGCCACCCATGTAACCTATAGTATCTAATGTCATTCCTTTCCTCCCTGTTGAGACACCAGTTCTACCCGGGAGCTTAAAGAAAAAATCATATGA
Organism: Calotriton arnoldi; assembly: GCA_963921515.1. Classification (NCBI taxonomy): domain Eukaryota; kingdom Metazoa; phylum Chordata; class Amphibia; order Caudata; family Salamandridae; genus Calotriton; species Calotriton arnoldi. The sequence goes on from CAWUFW010011629.1 coordinate 455,408, forward strand.
CAATACTCTTATATCCGTCCCACAACGTGGATGCCACCGTAACTGATCGATTAAATATCGCGATGTGATCCTGTTGTTGAAATTTAAAATCACACAATCCCCATCCAGTGATTTTTGCCCCAGTCTGAGCCATTCAACTCTTCTAGCCATTATTATTTGGTTACCAAGTGTGCCCCCCCGAATCCCTCTTTTAGCTACTTGATGAGCTAGCCAGTGAAGGGATTTATTCATTAGCTCGGCTGTAGACTCCATCTGGTCCTCTCTCAGGGGTGGGACATTTCCCAAAATTAATACCAGTGGAGATGATGCCTCAGGTAGATTTAACGACTGACACACAGATTTGGGTTTACTTAAAAACACCCCCTGTCGTGATAAGCTAGACTCATTTGCATTTACTACTTAAAATTGACCAGTATTAACATTAGTTACTATCCCTGTTGTATTAACTGCCAAATATGTACCCGGCCCTGGTTTGTAATTTGTACTAGGATCGGTAATACCAGTTGTATTACCATCCGCATTCCCTTTAAAATCGATACCCCAGGAGCGTCCTCACATATAATGGGGCACTCTGAGGTGGGCTTTCCTATCTGTGGACCTCTGGTTACAGGTGGTTCAGGACCTACTGAATTGGGGCACGGATGATTGCAGTGACACATCCCTGCCCTTTCTAACTCTAACAATTTCTCCTCAATTAATGATAGTTTACTTAGCAAGGATTCAATAAAACAGTAACCAAAGTTTCCAGTCTTTTCCATTGGTCAAAATTACAATCTAGTTCAGATTGAATCTGCGAACTACATTTGGAATTAGACAATGGTATTGGTATAGAACCATGATCATTTCCTGTAGACGTTATTTGTTTATTCTTTGGTTTTACATTTTGCAGTTTAGATGTAAGATTTTGCTTTGATAAGTTACCCCTCCGACTCCTTTTTGCGGGTGGTTCATTGTTAGTTACTAGTAATGGCCTTAATGGCTAGCCTCTCACACACTTCTTCGACCTAGTTATAACCTCACTTCCAACACTATTACGAGCCACTAGCAAAGCTGCGGGTACGGGGGGGTCCCAGTGATACTAAGTGCTCCGGGGGTATAGCAGATGTCGAAGGGAGTGCTTCCATTGGTAATAAAATATCATATTCCTTCTGGACCAGATCAAGATTAGTTTCAATCGGTTCCTCTATAACTGTGTGGACAGTATCTGAACTAGAAGATATACTAGCTGGACGGGGGTCTGATCTCCTCCCAATCCCTACCCCAACCATGTTAGTGGTGTTAGCAAGCTGATGTTCAATACTCAAGTGAACAGGTGATTTAACTAAACAGATGTCTCCTAACGAGGAGCGTTTCTGATTTACTAAGGAATCCAGGGAGAGCCATTTTTCTGTTAGCTCGATTTCTCTCACTAGAACCGACTCTGCCCTTATCAAGAAGGCATCTAATGTCCCAGCTATACCTCCTCCTCCTCCACCTCCCACGGGCGCGCATGTTTCTTTCCGCTTGCCCATCACTCCTTATACCTCCTTATACCTCAGTAACTCGGGGAACAAGAATGTATGACACAGTACCACAAGATGTCCCAGAACCAGTCTCTTGGTCCACACGACAGAGGGTATGCCCAGCCCAGCCTCTTCTGGGCTCTGACAAGCGCAGACGGGCCCGCCCTTGGCCCGGGCACGCCCGCGCGCGTCCCGCGCTGCGGGAGCCCGCTGCCGCTTTTAAAGCGCCTCCTGGCGCTTCCCTGATGACGCTGGAAGCACTGCGACCGATGGCGTGCTGGACGCTGTAGTCCCCCTCAGTGGAAGACCATCAGATGCAGGTACAGGTGAGAATTCAACAAAAGCGGGTCCCACGCTGCGGGAGCCCGCTGCCGCTTTTAAAGCGCCTCCTGGCGCTTCCCTGATGACGCTGGAAGCACTGCGACCGATGGAGTGCTGGACGCTGTAGTCCCCCTCAGTAGAAGACCATCAGATGCAGGTACAGGTGAGAATTCAACAAAAGCGGGTCCCGCGCTGCGGGAGCCCGCTGGCGCTTCCCTGATGACGCTGGAAGCACTGCGACTGATGGAGTGCTGGACGCTGTAGTCCCCCTCAGTGGAAGACCATCAGATGCAGGTACAGGTGAGAATTCAACAAAAACTGCCGCTTTTAAAGCGCCTCCTGGCGCTTCCCTGATGACGCTGGAAGCACTGCGACCGATGGAGTGCTGGACGCTGTAGTCCCCCTCAGTGGAAGACCATCAGATGCAGGTACAGGTGAGAATTCAACAAAAGCGGGTCCCGCGCTGCGGGAGCCCGCTGCCGCTTTTAAAGCACCTCCTGGCGCTTCCCTGATGATGCTGGAAGCACTGCGACCGATGGAGTGCTGGACGCTGTAGTCCCCCTCAGTGGAAGACCATCAGATGCAGGTACAGGTGAGAATTCAACAAAAGCGGGTCCCCGTAATACGGCGGTCAGACAGAAACCTATGATGTCGGGCGGAAAGCCTCCGATGAGCTATTGGATGGCTTTCCGCCCGACATAATAATGAAGGCCTTAATGTTTAGTGGGCACATCAAAAGCAATTAGTTATGAATAGCTGCTGTTACAATGCTGTGGCTGCATTATGAGCCAGTTAGCTTTATAGCTTCCAGTGAAAAATCATGACAATTTCTGAACATCTCTAAAAAGAATAATTCTCTGGCACTTGTCAAGCAAACTTCTCATTTGGTGCAGGTGGCTGAGGATTTGACTGCCGGACACCATGTTGGCGAGGTTTCCCTGGCCCTCCATTACACGAGGCCTGGAGCTAAAACTATATTATGAACTAAAATAATTACAACATCATATGAGAATCCTATCAGAAAATCATGACATGCATATTAACCAACCCATGCAAAATAAATACATGGGGCAGATTTACAAGAAAGTGACGCACCTGTAAAGATGCGTCACTTTCCCTGCGCCACCTTGAGAAACACTTGCGCCACTATGGATGCGCCATATTTATAATATAATTAAACGGGTAATCAACGCCTTCAAGGGATTTGTTTGAAATACTCTGTTCTATTGCTTTTGATAAATATTTTTTAGCTGCAAGACTTGTTGATAAACTTGCCACAGAAATGTTATTCAAACATCTTTTATCTAAAAATAATAATTTTGTTCCTTGTAAAAACATAAGGACCAATGAATCAATCACGGAACAATGAATATTCAAAACACGGGTATATATAGAAAACACATTTTTATCTTTTGAAATTTATCAAGGGTACTACACAGTTATATAAACAATGTAACACGAGGAAAATAGATACAATTGTATGATCCTTCAATGCCACTATTGTAAACACTTCTTCTCATTGTACATTATTTTCCAGAAGAGAGTGTGAGTGTCAACGATATTAATCCAACTGCTGAACTTTGGCTGCGCTACAAAATCTAACAGAATAAACTCTTTCAACTGAGAAGTGGCTGAGGACTGGAAATTTATTTACACCGTCCAATAAAGCACCAGAGTTCATTTACCTATATCATTTACCTGTATCTCTTGATGATTATCCACCTTAAACAAAAGTTACAGAACGACGATTGATTTGACATATGTGTATCAATTGTAATTCTTGAATCTTTGGAAACATCATTCAGGGGTCATTTGTTATATTTATGGTAGTCCTGAAGATGGTCTCATGGACAAATGCATAGAGACCGAAACGTCGACACTCACACTCTCTTCTGGAAAATAATGTACAATGAGAAGAAGTGTTTACAATAGTGGCATTGAAGGATCATACAATTGTATCTATTTTCCTCGTGTTACATTGTTTATATAACTGTGTAGTACCCTTGATAAATTTCAAAAGATCAAAATTTGTTTTCTATATATACCCGTGTTTTGAATATTCATTGTTCCGTGATTGATTCATTGGTCCTTATCTTTTTACAAGGAACAAAATTATTATTTTTTAGATAAAAGATGTTTGAATAACATTTCTGTGGCAAGTTTATCAACAAGTCTTGCAGCTAAAAATATTTATCAAAAGCAATAGAACAGAGTATTTCAAACAAATCCCTTGAAGGCGTTGTTTACCCGTTTATTTGAATTGCCCAAGCCCTCAAGGGTAGATTGGGTTTCCCATTATATTGAAATATTTATAATATGGCGCACCATGGCGCTAGTGATTGACAGATGCGTCAGAAATTCTGACGCATCTGTTGACACAAAAGTCACGCATTGCTGGAGTCGTGTGGCAAGCAAGACGCAACTCCAGCAATGCAGGGGGAGGCCTATCCTCATTGTGCTGCATCACTCCTTACGCCTGCTTCAAGCAGGCGTAAGAATTTGACGCAGTGGCGTCCTAGAAGTGGCACAGTGAAATCTTGTAGGTTTCACTGCGTCACTTCTACGAGGCTTTATTGCTTTGGAACGCCCACCCTGCATACGTTATACCTGACGCAGGTATAATGTGACGCAGGGCTTTACAACGTGACGCATCTCCCTAGATGCGTCACGTTGTAAATGGGCCGCATTTTTACTCTGCCGCAGCGTCACAAAAAGTGACGCAACGGCGGCGCAAAAATGACGCAAGGGGCTTGTAAATCTGCCCCATGGAATCTGGAATCCAGTACATACGTAATTTACTTTGTGCATTTTTTCAGGTAGCATTGAACTTAAATAAAGAAGTGGAAAGATAATTAAACACACTAAATAGCGTCTTTGTTTTGTTTTCCTGGCTGCCCTCTAATTCCCGTAGAGAAAAGTGATCCCTGCTGTCATCCTGAATAACGTTGGCAAAATAAGTGCAGCGGGGACTTGTAGCATATAGTAGATTTGCTCTCAATAATGTATGAAGCCGCACGCTGGGTAGCCGGAATCCGCACAAAAGCGACCCCGCTGCAATCTGTTCCTTTCATCGCAGCCAGGATTTAAAGCGAAGGTGCTGCTCCGAATGAAAGGCACAATCATTCATATGTGAGCAGATGTCCCTCACGCGGCAGGAATCACTTTTTCAAAACAGAGCTGAGCAAATCTACTGCTGCGAGACAAGACCCCTTATCCATTAAATAGAGAACACAGTATATATTAATTTAGCAGGTTGTTGAGTTATGTTTCAAGGCACGATTTATGATGGAGATGAATCACATGGCCAAAACAAAGACTGCCAACTGCAGATTAACATAAAAGTTCAATCAATAATTGAACTTCAGAGAATGCTCAGTTTCACATAAGATTTTAAATAGGAAGTTTAGAGATTCGATACAACTGCGCTTTGGAAACAGCCAATCCTGTTTGAATTTACAAAGCTTGCAGTGCTGACTGCGCTGGGAAATTGGAGAATCAGTTTCCTGGTTTATTTGCATAAATGAAAACTTGCAAAGGAGAGTGTGTGGTATACCAAGTAAGAACGGTGAATTTACCATTCTCTTTGAAAAAATATGCTGAGAGCTGCCTGAACGTTTGAAGGGACAACTGAGGGCCCCAATATGGAAAATGTTGTTACAACCACGCCTTCCTGCTTTATTCCTGAGTAAGGGTGCCATCTTTCTTAGAAAAAATGGCAATCATTTTGTTTATCTGAATTAGCCTTGAGCATGTGAGTGAAAAAGAATTCGTGTAAAATTGTTAGGATTCGTTTTGAGCATCACAATTATCCCTCCCTCTGTTTGCTTTAATAATCATTCAGAAACAATTTAGACAGCTCTTAAATACTTGTTAACTGATTTCTTTGTGTGTTGAAGGGAAAAATACGCGATTTCAATGTTTTGTTCCAATATTTTTCCTGGCCTGCACATAAAAATACGCGCCTGGCACGTAAAAAACTTAGGGGCATATTATCAACGGCCAGCGATAATTATCGCTGGCCGTTCTCAGCGTGAGAATTGTTATCGCCGGCTACCGCAGATAATTATCGCCATGCTAGCGCTGTATTAACAACGCATAGCGCAATGGCGATAATTATTCCTGCAATAGCTTGTTTTCCATGGAACATCGCTGGTTTTCCAGCGATGTTCCATGGAAAACGGCGATAACTCTTGCTGATACTGACCCTGTGGTCGTATCAGCATAATCCACCTCCAATATAAAGTATAGGTAAGTCAGCATTTTTGCAGACGTTAGTTTTGGCGAAAACCGCGGTTTTCGCCAAAACTAACGTCTGCAAAAGGCTTGGCCTCCTTGTAAATATCGCGATGTGCACATCAGCGATATTTACAAGGTTGTTCTGCCCAGTGACGCCCACTTTGCATCTCATTAGAGATGCAGAGGGAGGCGTCGGGTAAAGGGTGCTAACATGCGCTAATGCATGTTATCACCGTCTTGTTAATAGGGCGAAAACATTATCTCCGCTTTTTTGGCTTTTAAAGCCAAAAAAGCGGAGATAAGGCCCTTGATAATATGCCCCAGAGTTTGGTGTCAGCCCTATTGCTGAGTCAACCTTTAAAGGCGAGGCTGAAAACCAACAGATAATGTCAGTGTAGACCTTTCCACACATGCAGGGTGTGTACATATGCACACCCCAACTCCTCCCTCAAAGTACCCAGAGAAAAATCATGGTGGGTTCCTTCAAGCTCCTGTCTATACGTGCAATGGGAGGCGATGCACCGCAAGTGGCCAGGGCTAGCTGTACCTCCCGTGGCCTAGAAGCCGTTTTCTTCAAGCAACCCTGCACACTGTGAAAAGGAGTTGTGAAGAGGTCCAGAGGGCCAATATTTGTTAACATGGGATACTGCTAGGGAGGAGGTGTGACACAGAAGATGCCTGGCTAACTGCAGCATTAGAAACATATTTTTAGATGAGTGTTTGTGACACAAATAATGAAGTAGCCATGGGTGGGGGGTGACTGGCCTCAAAGCCTTAAATCCAGTCCGACCTTTCCTGAAATCCCTAGATTCCTTTAATGATATGTTCACTTCTGTGCAAGATTGCTCTTTGATGGCCGTTTAGGTAAGTGTTTGCCTCTGCAGTGGCTACTTGACGTTGCCCTGAGTTGATTTGGAATTTTGCAGGGTATCCGTGTGTCCTCTTGCATAATACTAAACTGTGCTGCCTGCACAGCACTGGACACAAAGTGCTTATAACGTAGGGACTGTATTTTCCTTAATATGATTCGTATGTTGTAGTCCAGTATCTAAAATCGAATTTGCCACAACTAGATTCAGTAGAAAAGATTTAGATGTTGTCAATGTGAATTTTTAACAGGGGCATGTAATAGTTCTCATTTGCATGTCTTGTGCCCTGTCAGGACCCCTTTCAAAGGGTAACGGGGCACGTATGGGTTACTGGGTCCAGCCGTGGTGGTTGAGGCCTTTTACTCCGGATGTCCTGGGACCCGACCTACTATGGATGCTGCTCAGTTGGGCCAGTTACCCCTTCTGCACTTGACTCTCAGTGGTAGCTGTGGTCAAGCAGTCAAGTCTTCCTCAGGGGGTTAGTGAACACGACTCATAACTTAAAGTGCAAACAGTAGGAACAACAAATCAATGTCCAGCCAAATACTTGCTCTTATATGAATAGTAGTATTTTATTTCGAACTCTACTCATGCAACAAAGTACGACATTCAGAAGCAACAACAATCCCCCCGATATTGGGCCTATAGGAGCTGTCAGGCAAATCTCTGCCTCACCCTCCTTTTTGTAACATGTTCACGGTTATTCCCCATTCACTGTTGGCTGCATCAGGGAATGCAAACTATTAGGCCGTAGTCAAGAGTTCTCCTCTCCACTCTTTAGGAATGTAGTAAAAAATGTCTAAGGTACCGCAGCACCATTAGCAGTGTGTCCCCCAGGGCACAACTGGTCCAGTTCATGTATCACCTTAACTCGCTGCACGGAAGTGTTCCGTAATGCAGTGGGCACCTTCAACATGCACCAGCGAATCCTGCTCAGTTTGGAGAAGTTGATTGCTTGTGGACCGTTGTCCATCCCAACTTGCCCATATAGTTATGTAAAGATATTTATTGATATGTGTTTACCCTTCTCATGTAACGTTCAATTCTGCTAAATGGAGAGGAGATGAAGCCTGAGGGACAGAGTAGGTGACTTTGGAAATGGTGAACCAGGTTCGAGCCCTGTATCGGCTTAACAGTCTGTGATGTTTGGCAAATCACCTTATCTCCTTGTACCTAAATAAAACTCACCATGTGTAACTGAGTTTAGTTCTCATGTTATGTGCTCTGATGCTTTCACGTTTGTGTTATATCACTGGAGGCCCTAAACATTTTGAACAGGTGCAGCACCAAGGCCAGGCTTGGAACAATGCGAACATGCATGCATCCAGAACATTTTCAGGATTATTGGTTTGTAGCTCTTTTAGCAACAGATTCCAATGTCATGGAAGCTAAAGAAGTAACATAAATAACAATCCTCCCTCAAGGTCTACAGGGTTTAACATATGCTGTTCACAAGAAATAGCTCAGGCCTACTGCCTTTGTTGTAGCTTTTCATCATAAACATATCAGATATATGGTGCCTGAAGTAACTTTTTCTAATGAACCAACGAAAAAGGCTATTGGTATGACTGGTTTATTAGAGAAAGTTATTTTAGACACCACATGGCAGTGGTTAGGCATATAGTAACAAAATTACAAATATATACACAATTAAGTTTGACATAATGCTCTACAACCCCATGTACGTAGACTTAACAAGGATTCTCACAGTGAAGTCTCCGGGATTGTCAGAGGTAGTAACCAACACCAAAACCCTTGTCTAAAATGTTAATCTATGAGAAAATTGCAGGTAATGAAAAGCTTGCGTGAAGCCTTTAACACAAACAATCCACCCTCAAAAACAAATTAGCTATGCATTATTACTCACAAGAAATATATCAGGCCTATTTCCTTTGTCATAATCTTTCGTGACAAACAATAGAGGCCCATGGCATCTGACATAACATTTCCTAAGGAACAAATTATGTCAGTATCCTTGTTCATTTGCTTGCCACTAATGTAATTGTAATTTCATTTATATAGCGCTTACTACCCCAACGAGGAATTTAAGCGCTTTTTAGGGAGTAGCATGCTGCGCCGGAATCCAACTTGGATTAGTGGTGGATTAGCATAGAGAAATATAAGTTTGTAATTTGAGCAGCAGAGATGTGAGTCTGTTATTTGAATTTAATAGGATAAATGGGGGATAGAGGAGGGAAGAGTCTAGAAGGTGCTATGTGGGAGATAATAATAGTAAAATAAGGTTTGGGATGAGTCAAAGCATGGATAAAGGAGGGAAAAGTCTAGAAATGGTTATTGGGGAGATAAAAGTAGTAAAATGAGATATGGGACTAGTCAAAGGAGGGCTAGAGGAGTGTAGATTCTAGAAAGTGTTATTCGGGAGAGCATATCAGTAACAGGGGGTATAGGATGAGTCAAAGGAGGGATAGAGTAGGAAGGAGTCTGGAAAGGGTTATTGGCGAGATCATAGAAGTACAATGATGTTTGGGATGAGTCAGAGTGGAGGTAGAGGATATACTGAGAGGGGTTTAGGGTGAGATATTGAGTAGTTGTTAGAAATAGGGTATCTGGTTGGCTAGAGTATGCAGCTGAGCCAGGCAGAACCTACCACTCTAGTCTGGGTAAGGGAGTTGCACACCCAAGATAACCTCTGTGCACCTCCTTGGTAGCTTGGCAGAGCAGTCAGGCTTACCCAGGGGCAATGTGTAAAGCGACTGTGCAACACACACCAGTGATACACTAAATACACCAAAAAACAGACTCCACACCAGGTTATATAAAAATATCTCATATTGTATATAAACACATAGGGCCTGATTCACAGAACTAACTTACGTCAAAATCCTAAACTTACAACAATTTTGGTATTCACAGAATGAACTTACACATTTGGGTATTCACAGAATGAACTTACACATTTGGGTATTCACAGAATGAACTTACACATTTGGGTATTCACAGAATGAACTTACAACAGTTTTGGTATTCACAGAATGAACTTACACATTTGGGTATTCACAGAATGAACTTACAACAATTTTGGTATTCACAGAATGAACTTACACATTTGGGTATTCACAGAATGAACTTACAACAATCTTGGTATTCACAGAATGAATTTACTCATCCTAACTTTATGTCCGCCACGGACATAAGGTTAGGATGAGTAAGTTCATTCTGTGAATACCCAAATGTGTAAGTTCATTCTGTGAATACCCAAATGTGTAAGTTCATTCTGTGAATACCCAAATGTGTAAATTCATTCTGTGAATACCAAAATTGTTGTAAGTTCATTCTGTGAATACCCAAATGTGTAAGTTCATTCTGTGAATACCAAAATTGTTGTAAGTTCATTCTGTGAATACCCAAATGTGTAAGTTCATTCTGTGAATACCCAAATGTGTAAGTTCATTCTGTGAATACCAAAATTGTTGTAAGTTTAGGATTTTGACGTAAGTTAGTTCTGTGAATCAGGCCCATAGACCACCTATAGATAAATCACAAGTTAGTTTGCCAACTAGGCAATTGTCACACTCATCTCAATTAGTGTACTAAAGTAAGTTTGAACCTGTTATAAAAGCATCTTTACTGTACATAATCTGCAGTATATAACTCCTCAGGAGATTACCTGGTATACCAGAAATACAGTAATGAGCTGTAGGCCGCAAGACCACCTGCGCGCCAACCAGTGACAATACGGTACCTAGAACCCCAAACGTAGGGCACAGGAACTCTGCGCACTTACGACAGTTATTATGGCAATACCAGTGACTTTCGCAAATGGGGTGGGGGTCTACCTTGAGAAATGTCCCTGGTCTGCCCTGAATGGAGGCAAGGAAACTCTGGGTCAGTAGCCCCACAGAATGTGTCAGCGATGTGGAGAAACACCAAAATGGTAAATCCCGCCAAGATCAGCAGAGCAAAGGGTAGTACACTGCGAGAAGAGCAGCAAGGTCTTACGATTGCTCGGGCCGGCATCCTGAACAACTGTCACGGTCAGCGGTTGTGGGCTCCCGGCCGGATCCAACAGCTTCCCCACAGCTGCAGAGAGCACGATGCAGCCCAGCCAAGGCTGCTCGGGTTGGCAAGTCGTTTGGGTTGGGCACCAGGCCTGTGCTGCAGAGCTCTCGTACCTCTGTGGTCCGGGGCTCTAAGTGCGGCAGGGGATACAGAGTGCAAGGGGGCAGCTGATGCTCTGGGCACTCAGTGCCGAGTATGCTGAAGAGTGCGAGCTGCCCACGCACTCACAGCAGGGGTGGCAGTGTGAGGATGCCCTGCATCGTGTCTTAGGGCAGAAGTGCTGCTCCTCCTTGGTGCGGCACTTCACAGTGCCGTGTGACTACCCCAGTAGCAGCACTTCACCACATGCTGGTTTTCCTTTAAGCCCCTCCTCAGCTTGGGGATGAAAAATAAAGCGCTCCATACACACTTTTACTTTAGGAAAAAGGTATAAGAGCAGTCCGCTCCTTTTCCTGCTCCGAGGCAGGTTCCTTTTAGATTCAACAAGCATCTGGTGAAGTATTTTATCTCCCTGAGACTTCCAACAGGAGGCTAGCACACACAAACCATTGGAGATCTTCTCAAGTAGGACACCACAGCAGGGCAAAAAGAGTCAGTCCTTTTCCTCTGCCCACAGATAGAAGCAGCAACCGCAGGCCAACCCACCCCTCACCCACAGAAAGGGTAGCGCTCCTCACCCAGCTCTTCAGTTCTTCTTCTTGGCAGGGCCGTCTTGTTTCCAGAAGTGATCCAAAGTTCTGGGGTTTAAGGTCCAATACTTATACCCCATTTTTCCATTGTTCACCCTTGTGGCAAGGGTCTCTGAGCAGGAAGTGCAGACAGCATTGTACAAAGGAGACACAGCTTATTCAGGTGCTAGTGAAACCCCCCCCACCACTCTAAATGCAGACAAGGTCTATTCAACCTGGCTATGAGCCACCCAGGCAAGGCAGGACACACCCCAACCCCCTTGTGATTGCCTAGAGTGAATGTACATCCCCAGCTCCTGTCACTACAAAAACCAGACGGTGAATACACAAAGAGGCAGAGGAACACAGGATGGTTAAATAAGAAAATGCCCACTTTCTAAAAGTGGCATTTTCAAACACATAATTTAAAAACCACCTTTACTAAGAGGTGTGTTATCAAATTCTGAGTTCAGACAGCCTAACCGATATTTCTCTATTTTGTCCCAATGGCAAGTTACACGTGTAGGATGTTACAAGGCAGCCTCCATGTTAACCTATGGGACAGACAGCCTTTCAATAGTGTAAAATGAAATACACAATATTTCACTATGAGGACATGTAAGACACGCCAGCACATGTCCTACCTTTCACATACACTGCACCCTGCCCATGGGGGTACCTTGGGCCTACCTGAGGGGTGCCTTACATGTAAGAAAAGGGAAGGTTCGGCCTGGAAAGTGGGTGCACTACAACATGGCAGTTAAAACTGTGCCCACAGACACTGCAGTGGCAGGTCTGAGACTCGTTTACAGGGCTACTCGTGTGGGTGGCACAACCAGTGCTGCAAGCCCACTAGTAGCATTTTATTTACAGACCCTGGCACACTCAGTGCACTTTACTAGGGACTAACCAGTAAATCAAATACGCCAATTATGGATAAGCAATCATGATCACAACTTACACAGGGAGCATTTGCACTTTGACACTGATCAACAGTGGCAAAGTGCCCAAAGCATAAATCCAGTACACAGTCAAATATGCAGGAGATAAAGGTAAAAAGTCAGGGGAAACCACGCCAAGGATGCCAAGTCTAACAGTTGCTCAAACTTATAAATGCAAATCCAGTGTTGAAAACATATGCGCTTCTAGTAGGTCATTTCCAGTAACGCTGGGGAAATGACAGTGATTCAAGCAGAGGATCGGCAAATAGGCTTTCTCAGTCCATTAGAATGAATACGTTGCTTCGACAGTAAGGTAAACAGTAAGGCAACTGCAGTTCTCTCGAGACCAGTGGTATTCAGGCAAATCCAGCCGCCCGCGGTAACATGCAGGTCGGCAGTGGAGACTTCACAGGTCTCAATACACACAGTACCATTCTGGGGGAAAGCTGCAAAGTTGACGGCCTTGTGAACGGAGCTCACAGTGTCAGGACCTTCTCTTTCATGCAGGCTGCAGTGTTGCGGCGAGCTGCGCTAAGTGGTCCTTGCGCAACACTACAGCGGCAGTCGCTGGCTGGAGGAAGCAGGCAGACATAGCAGTCTCCCCCGATCGGTCCTGCACTGGGGATGCCCCTTCACCTCAGGGGTGCTGGTGATGTATGCTGAGCCATGCTGGGCTGTTGCTGAGCAGCACTGTGGCAAAGCAGGCAGATGCTGCAATCTCTGCAGTGATCTCGGTCAGCATACGGGCAACAGCTGCAGGGACTCTGGTTTAAGACCGTGGACTGGTTTTGAGTGATCTCCGCAGGGTAGGATTCTGGGAGAGCCAGGTCCATCAGGAGTGCTTGTAGGAGCGAATTCTTTTATGGCCCTAAGACTTCTTGAACAGGGGGCAAGCCAACAAGCCCTTGGAATTACTTGTTGTCTTTGTAGAGGATGCAGAGAGCAGATACAGTCCTTCTCACTGTCAGGCAAAAGGCAGCAGGCAGCAGGCCATCACAGCAGGGCAAGTTGCAAAGTGGCAGTCCCTCCTCCTGCACAGCAATCAGCAGGCAGCAGGCCAACACAGCAGAGCCGTTAGCAAAGTGGCAGTCCCTCCTGCAATGCTGCTCCTCTTCCTGAGTGTCCTCAGGCCCCAAAAGTGAACTGAGTACATGGTTTCAGAGGTCCATTTTAGCCTTTGAAGTTGGGAGACTTCAGAGAAAGGTCTTTGTAGTGCCCAAGACCCTGCCCTTCCCTGCCATGGCTCCAGGCTCACTACAGGGGGTATGTAGCCCTTTGTGTGGGGACAGCACCTAGCCCTTTTAGGTAGAAGTGTCATCCCCTCCGACACATCCTGCTCAGGCAGACCCATCAGCATGCAGATGACCACTCGGGCACACCTTTCCTTCCGTTGTGTGTCTCTGTCAAGAGGTAATGCAGAAAACCAGCTGTCACCCACCCAGACGTGTATTTTAGAGACAGGCAGAAGGACCTAAAGGGTTTAAGTAAGAAAATGCTATCTTTCTATAAGTGGGATTTTCAAGTCTGCAATTTAAAAACCAAGTTCTCTAAAAGAAGTGTTTTTAAATTGTGAGTCCAGAGACACCAAACTTTATTTTCCTATCTTTTCCCAATTGAAAGTTACACTTGTAAAAGGTACAAGACATCTCCAATATTAGCCTATGGGAGAGATAGGCCTTGCAGTAGTGAAATACAAAATTAAGAGTATTTCACTACCAGGACATGTAAAACTTAAAAGTACATTGAGAATTCCAATAGAAGCCCAGGATCACAGCAGAACATGGGCTTCTATTGGTATTCTCAAGGGCATATTATCAAGCCCATTATCGCCGCTTTAGCGGCAGTTTCCTGCCGCTAAAGCGGCGATAATTTTAACGCCGTTCTTGCTAATATGCCCCATAGTGTATTGTTTATGTCTATCACTACAACTGTAAATATACAATACCGTTTTTTCCAAAAAAGCACGTGGTTCCGGTAGTGTTCTATGGTGCTTAACAGGAAGTGATGCAGTTGTTGTCTCTCTTTCATAAATACGTAGCACGTACATTGCAATATTTCTCTTGGTTCAGTGCCACTGCCAGTGAGGCTCTTTAGTTCTGTGCAGCAATTATTTTTTTCTCCGAGACCGACAAAATTATCTTCTCCATGTAATTGCTCCATTTTCTGCCTCTATAATTATTAGATATATCTTATGTAATTTAGAATTGCATTTAGGTTTAAGGAGGTATAATTATTTGACTAGGAGTCAATTGTGGGTAGCAAACAGATTTAAATGCCACTAATACGTCTTTCTATAATGATTAATCAATGAATGAATACATTATTGAAAGCAATAGGTCAGATAGTTGTGTCTTAAACAACTCACACAGCACATCAACCAACTCTGAGGCAAACTACGCGATCAATGGCAAACGGTTTCATCTCGAGGGATTTTACATTTTAAACTGAATAAAAGTTATTATTACAGTGAACGTTCATAATATGCTTGTAAGTTAATATTTCGAGCTCTGTTCCTTTACATGAATTTACATTTATTAAGTGAAGACTTGGTGAAATTAATTTTCTCAAGTGCCTAAATTCTAGTATTTTGACCTTCAATTTGCTGAACACTGTACTATTAACTCATTTAGTACTAAAACGTTGCAGAGAATGGGGACAAAACAGTAGTTTCTTTTAAAAAAAACTAAACGAATCTCTAAACAGAATATAATGATAGATAAAGCATCAACGATGATTGAATTAAAAAAACGATTATCAAAAATGAAAATAACTGATTCGTTCCAAAAGAATCAATTTTTAAAGTAAACATAAAATATCCTGCAAAGGGAGTTTAGAGCGTGAAACAAAGTAGATGCCAAGGATTTAAATGAAGTTCTGACCTCCACGTTATATCAATTACCCACTGATATAGATGAGGCCACTATGCTGTATACTAAGTGGCTAGAGGCTGCTGGCATTAAGCTAGCCCCAAGGAAAGTTCTTCATTCTAATAGGGCACGACCCTCCGCTCCATGGTACTCAGAGGAACTCAGAGACCAAAAACTGATCTGTAAACGCATGGAGAGGAATTGGAGGAAGGAGTACAAGGGATCGGAAAAGAAGGTGTACAAACAAAGCCTTGGGCTTTATAAACAGCAACTTTTAAAGGCGAAACAAGAGTTCTTTGCCAAGTGAATTAACTCTGCTAAAAACTCGGCCAAAGAGCTGTTTAAAACAGTAACTAACTTGGTACAACCATGCACGCCCAGTATTCCTGCTAGTCAGGGGCTATGTGAGGAAATAGCCAGGTGTTTCTTTGATAAAGTTGAGGCTATTTTCTCTAAATTAAAGGTCCATCAACTGACGGGACTTTGGACCTATTAGGAGGACATAAATCAGTTGTAAGCCCCCGCTCCACATTTGCTGAGTTCGCGCCGATGTCCATTATGGACACACACAAGCTTTTGATAGCAGCTAAATCATTCTCCCCCTATGATCCGTGCCCAGTGGCGATGTTAAAATTGGCCCCGGAACCTATTGCCCTGACACTTACCTCTCTTATGAATGCAATGTTCACAGAGGGATACTTCCCTAAAGCTTGGAAAATGGCATCTATATTACCCCTGCTTAAAAAGCCGAGTTTGGACCCTAAGGATCCAAATAGTTTTAGACCCATCTCTCGGCTTCCTCTTCCAGCTAAACTTGTAGAGAAAAGTATGAATGCACAACTTAGTAGGTATCTTCCAGAAGCTCAAGTGCTGGATCCCACGCAATATGGTTTCAGAGAGGGGCACAGCACGGAGTCCCCTCTCCTAAAATCCACGGAAGAGATTAGGGCAGTCTTAGACCGGGGAGGCAAGGCCGTTATGATTATGCTTGACCTCTCCGCGGCCTTCGATACGGTCCATCATGTGCTGTTGATGGACCGATTGCGAGAAAGCGGAGTCCAGGGTAAAGCCTGGAAACTTCTTAAGTCCTTCCTCTCTGATAGAGTGCAAACCATCTCACTCGGCGAATTCTGTGCCAAACCCTATGCGTTGCCATGTGGAGTACCACAGGGGTCATCCATGAGCGCCACACTTTTTAATGTTTATGTGTCATCTTTGGCCCCTCTTATTGAATCTTTTGGCCTATGCTTGACGTTGTATGCTGATGACACTCAAATTGTCGTACCATTGCTACCTGGGCAAGAACCAGGGACAGCAACCCGGTTCCATGACTGCATGGTAGCTGTGGGTAACTAGATGTCCCAAAATTGTTTAAAACTTAACTCTGATAAAACGGAGGTAGTCCTGTTTGGGAATAATCCCAACTTCTGGGCCCCAAGCTGGTGGCCTGATATGTTGGGTCCTCTCCCGACCCCCATCAGGAAAGTGAAAAGTCTGGGAGTTTATATTGATGATAAACTCAATTTTGGAGACCAAGTGAATTCAGTCACCTCAGCTACGTCGTTTGTTCTCAGATCGTGCAAGAAAATACTCAATTTTTTGCCAAAGGACAGCCAGCGAACTGTAATCACTGCATTAACAATGTCCAGGTTGGACTATTGTAATAGTCTTTACCTGAACATTCAGGATCGACTCATACATAGACTTCAACTCTTACAGAATGCAGCTGCCAGATTGCTTACTGGTACACCTAAATTTGCTTCTATTTCTGGGGAGATCAGAAAACTTCACTGGTTACCCGTCAAGAAACGGGTGCAGTTTAAATCACTCTGCATTGTTTACAAAGCCCTTCAAGGCATTGGCCCCGACCACCTGAAGCGGCAATTTCAGTGGTATGTGCCAAAAAGACCACTTCGCTCCCTTGGAGCAAAACTGGTGACAGTTCCCCCTTTAAATAAAGACAGTTGGGGTGGCAGAAGCTTTGTAGTTTGTGCAGCAAAGGCCTGGAATGGCCTCTCTCCATTTAAGAAGTATGACTGACCTATTGGCTTTTAGGAAGGCCTTAAAAACATGGGTTTTTAACGTTTAAGATCCTGGTTCATTTCTTTTTGTCATCCGGAGGACTGTAACTAGCACCAGGACGCCTTTGGGTAACAGTTGCGCTTTACAAATATCTTTAACATAACATAACATTCCTAATGCAAGTGACGAGGTCGGACCTCGGATAGCCTATCCTGGGACGGGAAAGTTGTTAATTTAGAGGCCGTTTGAATATTGGTTGAGAACATGTTCTCAAGAAATAGCCTCAAGAACGTCACTGCTCACCTAACTAAGAGTAAAGGTCCTAGTCTAAATATGTTATCTGAAGTTTTCAGTAGGAAAATGTAAATGAAATCCTATATTAAATCCAGTCGTGTAACAAATCCATCAAATGGGCTGGTGACTCTTAAAGGACAATAATAGACTAGGTCCTATACGAGAGATTGCATAACGTGCTGCTCAAGGCACACCAGCATACTGGTATCTTAAAGAGTGCCCTTTTTAATGAACTCATGTTTTTTGTTCTTCTCATCTGTTTTGACATCATCAGTTCTTCTTCCTCATATTCATTTCTCCACTCCTGGTTTTATATTGTATTCTAGTATTTTACACTGGCAGGAGACTTGCACCTGAAATTTGTTATACAGTCAAATCACCTAATCTGCATTATGTATTATCC
Source organism: Calotriton arnoldi (assembly GCA_963921515.1). NCBI lineage: Eukaryota > Metazoa > Chordata > Amphibia > Caudata > Salamandridae > Calotriton > Calotriton arnoldi. The sequence goes on from CAWUFW010011629.1 coordinate 473,551, forward strand.
ACATTAATCTGCATTATGAATTATCCACATTTAATTTATTTTATATTGTACTAATCTGCATTTTGCATTATTCACATTGTATTTTGATTATTTGCCTGCCTCATGACATGTAATCTAGTAAATAAATATTTGCCACATCTGGTTAATCTCATCAACTCCTCACGCTCTTAGCTGCTTCATGGTGAGAACATTTTTGGATTGAGGGGAGGAAGTAAAAGAAAGAAAAAGCTCCATCTGAATCTCTCAGTCTTAAGGAAATCATAACACCTGCACCATCAATTTCTACAAAAGTATAGCTAAATCTAAGAAAACAAGCATTGGCAGAGTCTACAGGTTTGACAGTTTTAATGCATACTGTTGGCTTTGCCAACACTTAGGGGCACATTTATGAGAGCTTTGCATCATGCTTGCACCAGGCAAAATGGTACATGCATGACGCAAAACTCTAAGTCAGATTTATGAAGCCACGCAAAGCCACTTTGCTTGGCTTTGAATGACTTAAAAAATCTGGAGTAAGGCAACGCAGTGCAAATCGCTGCGCTGCCTTACTCTGCACAAGGGAGGCATTCCATGGGTGTTGCCGTGGGTGTTCCCACACTACTCCCATGGTTTTTGACACATTCCCGGATTTACAAGGAGCGCAGGAGAGGTGTAACGAGAAGAAATATCTTTATTTCTCCTAGTTTCTTCCTCTTTCTATATGTGCTGCATTCTGCAGCACACATAGAAAGAGGGGAAAAAACTCTCAGGATTGTTTTTGTGCAGGAAGGGGCTGCTTCCCGCACAAAAACAATCCTGCCTACAACACAGGCACCCTTGCACCATGGTGCAAGAGTGAGTGTATTGGCTCTAGGTTGACAAAACAGCAACAGTGCAGGGGGAAAGGACAGGAATGCTCCATATTCGATAAATATGGCGCATTCCTGCCCTTTGCCTGTGATGCAGGGCAGTGCAGCAAGGTGACTTGCTGCTCTATGCCGCAAATTCCATAAATATGGTCCTTATTTCTCTTCTAGGGTGCAATCACTGACAAAAGAATGTAACAAATGAATGCTACTAAAAAATGTTGCTTTCTTTTCTGTAGCATCTGTTTTTTCACATGTTTTTTTCAGGGCTTGCTCCCCAGAATGTAAAATAGTCCCTTATGCACTCAAAACGAGGTGAAAGGAGAAACTTAAACACAAATTGAAAAACAGTGACAACAAAATGCTCCCCTGAGCTGATCCACGATTTTATTCACAATTTCGCAAGCCAATGATGGTTGAACATTCCAAGGTAAAAGAAGCCAGTGGTTGGCCCAAAGACCCTTAAATTAAGTATAGAATATAGGGGCAGCGGCACTTTCTGCCGCTAAAGCGGCGATAATTTTATCGCCCTATCAGCAAGCTGTCGCTAACAGGCGTTAGCGACAGCTTTCAGGCGATAGCGGACGGTTTTACCATCGCCTTGCATGCCAGCGATAATTATCGCTAATGACATGCAAGGTAGGCGTTCCCCACTAAAAGCGACTGAAAACAGTCGCTAACACAACTACCCCCTATTAGCAAGGCAGGCGAAGCGATAAAATAAATCGCGCTAAGCGCGTTTATCGCTAGATTTTTACACCTGCTACTGAGGGTGACTTACCTGTTTGTAGCATAGGGGGTGGATTGTCAGGCTAAATCCACCATAGCGTTAATGCGAGAATATCGCTGGTTTTCCAGCGATATTCTCGCATTTTGCCGCTATCGCTGGAAATATTATCGCTATGGAGATAAACCTTACTAATAGGGTGTTATCTCAGCGATAATTTCCAGCAATAGGCGGCGTTAAAAAAAAACGCGCTAAGCGCGGTTAGCGATAAATATCGCAACTCCTTGATAATATGCCCCATAATGTTTGCCATGAGTGGCGCAAGGGCAGAAGAAACCAGATCCATAAAAGCATGCAGTTTGTTATGCAGGCTATTTGAAGAAAGTACATGCGCTCTGTGAAACGATAGCCTGTAAAGCATCACCATAAAATGTCTATTTTGTGTAACCTTGCCTAATAAGCAGGGATATGCATGAAAGCAAACATTTCATTTACATTGAGATTCCTGTGCCACGAATTAATATAGTTTTCAGGGTGTTCAAATGAATGCTTTCCTTGTTAAATTAATTCATTCCTTAAATTTACCTCTTCATAGATCCGTTCATAGCATGTCAATATGTGATCTGAGAATCACCAAGACTGTTTTAATTCAAAAGTGCTGCATGACCACTCATAACCAATCGACTCAAACTGTCAAGCAGTGATGTCCCAGGTTACTCTAATTCACAGATTTATGAAGGGTGATGTTATCAACTACCGTGGTGGAAATTCTATTTCACGATCTCAATATTATTTCTTTGGGTTTCTAGTGTATTTGGTTGTTGGTATGTTTCTGGATCTCTTGCACACTGCTCTGATGAGATTTTCCATTGATTCAATATATACGTCGGAACTGGTCATTGTTGGCAAATTGAGTTAATTGTTTTCAGTTTACATTTTTGCTGAACACTTTTCATGAATTTTTTTCTGCGGGATAAATATATGGTAATTTTTAAAAACTACATCAACGTTGCAGAGTAACTCATTTTTGATGGAACTGCATGATAATCAGTTTAAGGATCAGTCCGATTGTAGCCTAGCTGTGGAAGACCCGACAACATGGGCGTCTATACACTGGAGTAACACACATCCCACTAGAACAAGCACGTTGTGCTAACGTACAGCTAATGAGACACCATTAAAACTGTAGTACTCAAAAGTCTCACTCCAGAGTCAATAAATATCAAAACATTGTTCTTGCAGCTTTTAAAACTCACATGTCTAGGTGTCGTTTCAAGTGTTGCTGCGATTTGCAATTAATTAGTATCTTGCAAGTACACACACACATTATTGAGTAAGTAACAGCATTGAAGGGAAACAGCTGAAATATTGGTAAGCAATGCAGACCACAGTATAAGTATGTGAAGGGGGTCACAGGTTAATCCCCATTGATTTTCCGAGTATTCGTACAGCACCACTGGGACAGGCTGGTTCTTTTGGTAATCAGCTTGGACAAATACATGATACATCTTTCTGCCTAGCTTCACTGATCAGTGTCGCTTACTTCCGCCATGAGAAATCTCTTTTAGGACAAATCAGAAATCAACAGATAAAAATGAACATGAACTTTATTGAAATCTCATTGGCTGGAAAACCAAATATAGATGTATATGAATATATATATATATATATTTTTTAATATATATATATATATATATATATATATATATTCCAAATTCCAAAACCATAGTGCTCCTACTGGAAGCCGGAGTCCCGTGTGAGGTGACGCGACAATCGGCGGAGCAGCCGACAATCAAATTCTTTTGTAAAACAGCAGTACCTCGCGCTCTCAGAAATGAAGACCAATTCAAGGGAAAGAAAACTGGTTTATTCCATCATAAACCAACGTGACGCGTTTCGCCTGACGGCTTGATCACACACAGTGCACAATAACACAAGCCTCTTTACATACCCAGTTGACAAAACAAACAACGGACATAGTTGTAACATTGGCTCAATACCGTTAAGTAACTTGGTCGCCATCTTGTAACATGAAAGTTGCATCAAATCGTTCAATGTTTGTATCACAAAATAGCACAGCCGAACAAGAACCAAACAGTGCAACATTCTAACATTGTCTTGTATAAAACAAAGTAGCAAATACTACAGGTACTACAACTACTACTCTTCGTGTAGATGTATTGCCATCGGCCTTAGATTTAAGATTCAATCTGTACCCACTGTGGGAGGATAACGTTTACCTCCAGGTGAATTATTATGGTGAGGCTTATCCACCAAGGGAGGTAGACGAGCCAGGGGGGACTTCCCAGTATTTTGGCCGGTGACTAGCGCATGCAGTTATTAGTATCATTATGGCGACATTATCTTACCATACACGCTGTAAGTGGATTACGTTGTATTTATCATTTTTAGTGGCGAGTGTTTATTTGCTCATTTCCAGTTTGGTCTTACACGCAAACACACCCACACTTAGCCGCTTGAGGGCACACGCGTACATTTTCATTACTCATTAGCGCATTAGGGAGATTACGTGCCTTGCCTTTTCCAACTCAACAGCGCGTAATAGGCTGGGCGAGTGTACTTTGACCAGTTTATGCGTTTTAAAACTAGCACTGTGCCTTTCACCGCACTTGCAGTAACCATGTCAATAGGTAGGGCGCGAGTATGTCGGCCAGTTTATGCTTTTTCTAAACCAGCACCGTGCCTTTCACCACATTTGCAAGAACCATGTTAACATATATTAAAATTTATTAATTTAGTTTGTGACCAATACCTGACACCATATGATGATTTCTTTCTTCTATTTGTGATACAAACATTGAACGATTTGATGCAACTTTCATGTTACAAGATGGTGACCAAGTTACTTAACGGTATTGAGCCAATGTTACAACTATGTCCGTTGTTTGTTTTGTCAACTGGGTATATAAAGAGGCTTGTGTTATTGTGCACTGTGTGTGATCAAGCCGTCAGGCGAAATGCGTCACGTTGGTTTATGATGGAATAAACCAGTTTTCTTTCCCTTGAATTGGTCTTCATTTCTGAGAGCGCGAGGTACTGCTGTTTTACAAAAGAATATATATATATATATATATATAGCCAACAAAACCTCATGCACATTCCCTGCATGAGAGTCAAGCCCTCCACACGAGAGTAGTTCCAAAAATCTTTTAATCAAGCAGGTAAGTCAGCAGCACAGCATGCATAACGCGTTTCAATCCGAATGGACCTTAATCATACGCAAATTCGAGGAACAGGTGCTGGAAGAGCTTTAAATACACTTCAAAGTCAGACAGAGAGGAAGGACAAAGTATGGTGTTGTAGGGATTCTGCACATACACAGAGCTATGCACAGGATAATAGGACCTCGGAGTATAGTGGTGAGCCAACCATACACCTCAGCACCCACAATCCCAATCCGACTAGCTTTAGCGTCTCATGAGCAGCAATGCTACCAATGATTAGACAACTCAGAACACGGTATCTCTCTCTATCAGGACTCGCAGGTGCAAGAACACCCTTTCATAACTCACCCATACCTGTCCACAACGTGCGTAATAAGAGACACAGTATAGTTTAAATGTTTATTCCAACTATCGTGCTCTAAGATACAGTACACGTGCCAGTACTATCAGCATAATGCATAAGGATAAAATAATCAGCATAGTTACAATTCCATAGAATACAAAAGGGGAAAGCATTTCATAAAGCAGTGGATATAGGGCTAAATGACCATACCACCCTCCCCGTGCTATTAGCTAGTTTATTATATAAACAGAAAACCTCTGGGCTTTGTCAGGCGGACCCTCATACCTCAATATCTAGAAGCAAAGTTTACATCATCAGACAAGCACAGCTCTTCTCTCTGGAAAGGTTTTTCTCCAAGTGCCTCTAACAGTGAAATCACAATATTAAAAAGCACACGAATTTCTCCAGTGCAGCTGTAAGTAGTGTTATGTCTAGGTGCGAGGGACTGGCCAGATCAGCAAGAACAAGGGACGTTGTTTTTCGACCTTGTACATGTCGTGCAGATGTAACCCACAGGGAACAGGAGAAAAGGTGAAAGGCAGAAATGCAGACAGTCCTAATATAGCCAGGCACAAGCAGAGGCTGGAAAAACAAAGTCACAAAGTAACGTGCGCAGAAAAGGCAGCATGGCAGCCAGGCCTAGGCCAACTTAGCAGGGCAGACCATGAGGCCACAAACCACATGACACCCTCCCCTGGACAGTCCGTTGGCCCAGACAGAGGACGAAGACAGAGTTCAAATAGAATGAGCAGAACAGAAACGTCTGTTGCAGAATAGTCCCTTTCAGGACAGGGAACAAGCGAAAAAATAAAAATCCTGTAGGAAAAAAAATCCAGTGTGGCCGGACGCCGAAAGCGGAGGCCCCCCTCAATCCATTAACGTGTAGGTGCAGAAAAACGCCACACTCTCCAATAGGACATCGTTGGAACTGTCAGAAAAAAGAGACGCCATCCAGTCCAATAAATTAAAACAGCAGTCATGTTCCTCGTAAGAGGGAGCAGTGAACAGCATTGCGGGACAACTTGCGTGATACTCAATATAACTTTGTTGTAGGAGATTCTGAGCAGCCGCACAGATATCCCATTGCTCCAAAATCCCAAGTGCAGCCGCACGCGCCATGTAGCCAGCACCGGAACAGTCCCGCTCATGGGCCTCTATGGGACCCATCAAGGGGACAAAATCCGGGCGAGACAGAGACGTATTGGAGAGGCAATAATCCAACGACCATGAAAAAGGACATCGGATGCAAGACATCACAGGTTGCAGGCAAGTGAAATACGCAAAGCGAAAAGAAAGTCTGTAGGACACACTGAGTGTCGCCAATGGCAGGACGCTGAAGCCGGCGAGGATGCATTCACGGAGCATCTGGAGTCGACCTGGGTCGAGAAGGGCCCAAGGAAGTGCAGCCATTGCGTAGTAAACAGACCAAAAGCAATACACCAGCCGCTAAGGCGAGGATCAACGGAAAGCCGCCAAAGACGCTGGAAAAAATGGAATGAATAAAAGCTGGTATTACACCAAAGATAGTTTGAAAGGAGGTAACAAGGCCAGAGCCCACAACTTTAAAAAAGTGCACCACACCTTCGGTGCGTGATGCATTAAAAACATGGTGAATCAATTCACCGAAATGTTGTGGGAGGTTAGTGTTCAAAAGGGCCTGTATTTCACTGTGGGTACTAGCCACCTGGAGGATGAATGTCTCCCGGGCGGATGTGAGCATAACCTCCTGGTTCAATAATAGCGCCTTTATTCTGCTCAATTTATTGAAATCCGCCTTCAAAGTAGGAATGGAAGGCCAAATGGAACTATCTATGATGTCGTGCGGGGGAGGAAAAATCACATTTTTGCAGCAGACAACTCTGTGGGAAACTGTTACAATATAGGGTATGCCGGGCAGCATGCCACAGCAGTCCTGATTATTCAGAAGCAGATAGCTACCATTTGCAAGCACAGTGAAAGTAGGAGATATAGCAGGAGCAGGGATTCCCTTTAAAACACAAGCAAGATTCGGAGGCGAAACGTTACAAGCTCCGTGCAATTTAATGTTTTTGCAAATAAGGGAATGACCCACAGTAGAATCGCATGACTCTCCTGTGAGAAAAACTTCCTTGCCGTCCCTAAGGCATCTATAAAGGAAAGGCAGGGACCAAAGTTCATACAAGAAGGCACTGCTCAAAGGCTGAAAACGGCCAACAGGATAATGTTTCATGCAGGAACTGAATTCAAATAAAGAAAAAGGTAAAGTGATAACCCTGTGTACCAGCCATACTGCAGAATCCAATTCCGCCACAGAGAATGGTAAGGGCTCTATTTTCTCGATATGTAACAGAGTGTATGTTGCATCTTTCATGGACATGAACTGCTGTTTTTCAGTCAAATTAAACGGCAAAAACAAGGCAGAGGTGTTTAAAAAATGCCAAGGAACTTTACCCATTTTAAGTGTTTGCAAAGTCCATGCAAACTGCATCACAGAACGCAATTGATTTTGACCATGATATAACACAGAAACATCATCTTGTACAATATCAACAACAGAGGAAGCAATATTCTCTAATGTGTAAATGCGGGAAGACAGGGTATTAATACTATTGTCAACAACAGCAAGCACCTTTTCTAAATTTGCTTGATCAATCTCCCGAAGGCGGGAGGCAGCTTCAATTTGCGAAAAGCTTCCAGAGTTCATTGTAAGTTTCATAAATGAATCTCTTAGGTCGAGGGCCATGAGGCCCCAGAACAAAATCGGACAGATCAATGTTGCCTGATAGGAGGGATAAATGCTGTTTCACAGAATCTAACGAAGATTGCTGCAACCACTGTTTACTTAATTTACCAACAGAATATGTTGTAACAGAACGAGAGCCAGAAAACCTCGGGTCTGGCTTATCCTGTTTGTAACCAGGAGCTGAGTCATGAAAACGCAGTTGGCAGGCATTTGCTGCCGTCGGCCAAGCCAACCAGGGTGACTGAACAAACGTGGAAACATTAAATGAATTGTTATGAAACAAAGCTTGCAAATCTGTAAGGGAAATATTGAAATGCAAGCTCTCGTTGGTGGAGGAAGACAACACAGGAATGGAAGGTGCATTTAATTGTTTGGAAGTAGCCAAACCCCAAGTCGTTGTTTGATAGATTGAATGATTTAAAAATAGAATTTGGGTCGGGATGAGGCAAGCACGGTGCAAGGCTTCTGTGCCTTGTACCTGCCATGATTTGGAGCCCCAAATAGATTTCAAGTCAATGGTGTCCCGCCAGTGCTCATAACCACCCACAGCCAAGGCGGCCAAAAAGGAACCCGAATACAGTAACTTGGTGTGGGTCAACATGATCTTCTGTGTAGATGAAGTGTTTAATTTAAAATAATAGGACCCAGGGTTCGATCTATTAAAGTCGGTAAAATAAGCAAACTTGCTTCTAAGAGTTTGGGAGCTGCCTGGCAAAGGGGTTGGACAATGTTCCCATTGGGTGTAATTAAGAGGACCCCGAAGGGCACTCGGTTTATGGAGGAAATGGTTGCCCCAATGCTGGTAACAATATAAATCGGCATAACTTGCAGAATTCATGTACAAATCTTCAGCATTAAAGGCAGCATAATATTTCAAATCAGTAAATAACGATTCAACGGCATGCACATCCCAATCGTCAGAATGAATATTACTTTTAACGACATCACCCATTGAAACACGGAGGACATTTGGTACATTAATTATCTCGGTAGGTCCATGAATTTGGAAATTTACCGCATCCCATACGATGCCATCAGCGACAGGGAAAGCTGAAATGTTCACAAATGTGTGGTCACGCTTCATGATGTGAGAAGAAGAATGTGGAGCCAAAGTTCCAGCGACACAGGTCACTGCCGAGCGTTCTGGCAAATAATGACCATTGATGAGTAGAAAAAAAACTGTGATAAAGCCAATAGACATGAACATAAAAATCAGGAAAAGTACCAACCAGATGTATGTCCATGGAGGAATCAAAAATTGTCTCTGAACCAGGATACAAAAATACTGAATCTGGACGGGATAAGCGATGAGGTGGAATCCGAGTCAAAGGAATAACGTGTTGGGCTCAGTGGCGTTGTTGGTAGGTGAGCCACCAACTCGTTAGCGGGGTAGGTATACTCAGTCTCCTCGTTGCAGGGGGAGGCCGGGTAGTCGAGTAAGCGATCAGGCAAATCTACCATCTCGATAGCAACATCTGTGACCTTCCGGCCGGAGGGCCACAAACCTTTGTCCGGGAAATGACTGGACAAGAGACCTCTGGTGTTACACTATTCAGGATCGGCCAGATGTTGTAGCTTGACATTGTCCACTGAGATGAATCTGTTCTCTTTGCGACCAGGAAGCGGTGGTAAGACGACTGTTCGAGTACCCTTCAACCAAGGACTGGAACCGGTGCACGATAAGTGGGGCCAAATTCTTTTTTGTTCTCCACCTTCTCTCGAACCAGATATCCAATCTTCGGAAGCCAGCCGGCAACCGGAATCTGCAGCGCAGCGTCTGTGGCTGAAGGTAAATGTTCGTTTGCAAGTTTGTCTCAGTCTTCTTGTAAGTCCTGTAACATAGTAGAATGGTTATCGACATCAAAGATTGCGGATTGCGCCGCCATGTCTAGACCATCAAGGTCGGGCACAAACATTCGTATGCCAAAGAGCATTTCGTATGGGGTCCACCCACCCAGAGGTCTTCTAGGGAGATTATTAAGTGCACGTTGTACGGTATACAAGTGGGCCAGCCAGTTCCTGCCAGTACCTAAGACTCTAGCTGTCAAGGATTGCTTTAAGTCACGGTTCATTCGTTCAACAATCGAATTGCCCTCAGGCCGATATGGAGACGAAAATTTCACCCGCACCCCCAGTGAACCCATTGCGTCCTTGTAAGCCTTAGAGGCGAACCCTGGACCTTGGTCCGAATGGAAGGTGCCACAGGCGAAAATTCCCACAAAGACACGCAAATCCCTTATGACATTTCGAGCGTCAGCACTCCGTTGTGGCCAAACCCAGATGAAATGTGTGCACGAGTCCACTGCAACCAAGATGTACTTATATGCAGTGTCTGAAGAAAATGGACCGCAGTGATCCAGGTAAACACACGCAAAAGGTCTGTTTGAAATGCAGAGCGGTGTTTGTGGTGGTCGTGTAACCGTGGACGGCTTAATCTGCTGACAAACATCACAAGAAAGCACATAAGTACGGGTTTGTTTGTATAGACCACGCCACCAGTAACGCTGCTGCAAGATGGAAACCGTCGCAGACACGCCAGCATGTGCCGAAGCCATGCCTTCGTGTGCAGCCGTTATTAAGGAAAGTCTGCGGTCCGCGTTGGGAATCAGCCGATCACCAACGTCAGGAATTCTTATGAAAGGAGCCTGTTCGGGACCTAATTGATAAGAGTATTTGGAAGGGAAACCCCGTGGGTAATTAGCACCCTCCTTTGTTGCAGCAATAGCTGCCAGAATATCATTATCTTAGTCATGGATCTTGTAACTGCTGCGACTGAGCACGTGGCTACTGCTGATTTGGCAGCCTCATCTGCCAAACCGTTACCGACAGCGTGTGCACCCACACGCTGGTGGCCAAGAGTGTGAATCACCTGTGTGAGAGGCAGACGTTGTTTCAAATCTGCTACTCGAACCCAAAGCATTTTATGCTTAATTGTGCTGCCTTTTGCATCTCTATAGTCATTTTGTGACCAAAAGAAGAGATTGTCATTGAAAGATTGAACACAGTAGTAAGAATCGCATACAATAAGAGTCGTCACATCTGGATTAGCGAACTCAAGTGCGAGCACGAAAGCACGCAGCTCGGCCAATTGTGCGGTACTGTCTCCTAGTGCCTGTGTGTGCACTACAGTTGATTTGAACTTGCCGTTGGTACCTGCTACAATAGCACATGCCGCGGAATAAGCATGCTTGGAACCCGTGGCCGATTGTGCCGAACCATCGGTATAGATAATACATTCGTACTCCTCAAGCGGTAGCAAAGACAGAGGAGGAGGATGAACGAATTCATACTGTAAAAACTCCTGTGTCTGAAGAGAAGAATCAAAAATGAAAGTGACATCCGGGGACATCAAAGATGTTGCCCATTGTATCCAACGGGGGTGCAAAGCTTTAGAGTTCGGTACACTTGCTTTTGTCACTGCCTCTAGGGCAGGATATGGTGTTACCACCAAAATGCGTTTTCCCTGTGCCAGTGCGAGTTCCTTTAGAATCGCCATCTGCACTGCAGTCAAAACTTTCTCCACAGAGGAAAAGCGCATTTCTGCTGAAGTGTAAAGATGTGACTTGTATGCAATCGGTACTGTGTCACCTTCGTTAAAGGTTAAGTACGTGAAACCCACTGCCCCTGGAACAATTCTAATCACCAGGTGTGTGTGGTTGTCATGAGTCAACAAGAATTTAGATTCAAGTAAATCTGACTGCAAAGACTGCAGTATAGAGGAATGCTCGGGAAGCCAGCATGACTTCGAAAAGTTAGGTTGTATCATGGCATAAAGAGGCTTGATACGCTGGGCATATTCGGGAATGTAAGTACGCCCGAAGTTTAGAAAACCCAGTAAGGACTGAAGCTTCTTCAGAGTAGTTGGAGGGCACAAGAGTGCGCATTTCTCCAAGAAATGGGGGGCTAATCCCTTACCTTCATTGTTGAGCTCATAGCCCAAAAACAAAACGGTAAATTCAGCAATGTGTGATTTGGCAAAGTTGAATTTGTAACCCAAGACTGCAAATTCAAGAATAATGCGGTCCACTCGGGAAAGATGCGGCCACAGTTCGTCGTCTGTCAGATAGATATCATCGACGTACGAACACGCATCTGGGTCTATGTTGTCTAACAAGGAGACAACACGGGCGGCGAACACACCTGGACTGTTCTTGTAGCCCATAGGTAAACGCCGGAATTTGAAATGTTTACCACCGGAAGTGAAAGCGCTCCATTGGCTGCACTCCGGGGACAAGTTGTGCGTGTAAAATCCATTGGATAAGTCCAGTGTCGTTTTATATTTTTTACGGACAAGACTGTCTACAAGCGCAGAACTATGTGTATTTTGTACCGCAAAGGTCCGACAATGAGAGTTCAAATGTTGGTAATCCAAAACTAGGCGGTACGATCCGTCGGGTTTAGAAACCGCAAAAAGGGGATTATTCATCGGTGATACGCATGTTTCAATCACTCCTTGATATTCCAACTGTGTCAGAATTTTGGAGACGGGAGCTTTAGCTTCCCGCTTGATTGGATATTGGGGTTGTGGCTGTGGCAGCGACCGCAAAGGAATATCATGGGGGGGAGAGTCTTCATCCCAGCCCACGTGGTTGCGGTATAACGCCGGAGCCAGGGACGCAGCCCACTCGGCTGCGAGAGCCTCCGCTTTGTCCTTGGGGACATGACGAGAAAAGCTCGGAAGGATTACCTCCTCCCCTCTACGCGCAGCAAGTACGAACAGGGGTGGCCAATCCGCCTCTGCCAACAGAATGTCGTACGAATAGGTCAGATTTTCCCAAAAAATCCCTTTAATAACACGCTGTATGTCACCTTCAATTTGAATGACAATATTATATAGTCTGTCAGGGGTGCCACTCTGGTGTCTGCTGTCTCAACAGTAATGAATGTATCAGTTGCTGTCGCCTCCACATGAGGACGTAGTGCCTCCCGCACTATGGTAACTTCCGCGGCGCTGTCTAGGAGCGTCACTGCCCACGTCCAATTCAGGAGTCTCGTTCTCACCGTCTGTGGTATATCTCGCTGTTACAGCTGCAACTTTCTTCTTCTGAAACTGTGGACGAGAACGTGGAAATTCGTCTGGTTTCCCTCGGACTGGTTGTCGAGGTTGGTCTCGTCCCTGAGGAGCCTCACGACCCCTGCCTCTATCCTGGCGATCTCCTCCACCAGCCTGGGAGGTTGTTGGTGCCTGTGAAGAACGAGGAGAACGCGAATCAGGGACTTGAAATCTCTCTGGAGATTTAATTCTCGCCCTATCGCGCAAATCATACGTGCGTTCAGAAGAGACGGAAACCGGGGATGCGCCTCGCGACCCTGGCTTCTTCTGTTGCTTACCCTGCTTTTTCTGTCTCCAGCTCTTTTTAGTAAAGAACGGCTTCTCATCCTTCTCAGATTGAGATTTCTGTTGAGGTTGTGATTGTGTTTGCGTTTTAGCAAAAGGCTTGACTCCCAGGCTATTGCGGCCAATTGTTTTGTAAGCCTGGGCAATAATTTTTGGTAATTCGCACGGCCTGTCCGGTTCTGGGATCAAAGCCAAAGCATTAGCTACTTGAAAGTTAATTGCATCGCCCTTGACATTCGCAAGGATCAAATCAGCTACTACATCGAACACTCCCACAAGTCTCATCCCTAATTCCACAGCCGCTTCAGGGCCATGCTCATCCTGCACTCGTTTAATTACAGAGGGGAGAACCGTCATGGAAGGAGTGCCGAAACACTTCGCATATACTGCTGCGAATTAAGCCTGGGCGTAGTTCGCGAAGTAGCGCTACGCGAAGCTACGCAAAGTGCAGTTCGCACTACGCGAGCTACGCGTAGCACTACGCGAACTGCGTAGTGCACTGTTCGCAATGATTGCACAGTGCCGGATGCTTGTCCGCACTGTGCAATCATTGAAAATGGCATCTTCCACAGTGCGAGCTGTCTTTTACTGCCGCTCGAGTAGATTTTTACTCGAGCGGCAGCTTTCTCAACGCGGACTGGTAGTTTCTCATCGCGAGCGGTCGCGAGCATACGCGACCACTCGCAATGAGAAACCTGACCTCCCCGCATTGAGAATCTTGCCGTGAGGTTTATTTTCCACGCTCGCGATCGGCAACTTGATGTTGCTGATCGCAAACGAGGAAAAAGTCTCGCCGGGATGTCATTTTGCTTGCTCGCGGTCGCCAACTTGACGTTGAGGACCGCGAGCAAGCAAAAAATGACCGCTGCACTACGCTACGCTACGCTACGCGTGTTTGCACTGTGCTACGTGCAATTCGCGTTGTGCGAAGTAGCGCAAACTTCGCAAACTACGCGAGCGTAGCGTAGTGCTTTGCCCAGGGTTACTGCGAATACCTTACCCCAGTTGTTGCATTCTGTCAACTCAGGAATCAAGTCTTTTGGCAAACTAATCGTCAAAATCCTGTGTTTTTCCACAGGAGAAGTATTTGAAAAACTGCCTCCGGCTGGTCAAATTTTTCTGCAAGCCAATAAGGCAAATCATCCTTATTTTGTGGGCGTTTGCCCATCACCGAAATAACCATGATGGGACTTATGGTTACACCGCCCGGCCCAGCTGGATGCGCTGCAACTCCAGGCGGGGCTCCCTGGATGTTGCCTGTAACAAACTGTACTAAAGCTCTATGCACACGTATCACAGACGAATGCAAATTACGCAGTTCAGCAACTGCAAGCGTCATCTAACGCGGATGTGGGGTATACCCGGCCAAAACAGGCCAAGTGGCCCCTTCAATCGATAAGGGGCCTAAACAAACCGAGGTAACCGGTTGGGGGAGGGCGCCATCAAACCAGACACGGTGTTGCCATGCCGTGAGCGGTACTTCAAGATTCCTATAAGGTCTATAGAGATTAGGAACAGCGGTGGCTGTATATTCATGGAACAAATTATCATTCCCATCCACCGCCGGAAAGGTGATCCAAGAGTAAAACACCTCAAAGTGGTAAGCAGGATCCGCTTGTACCACAAAGATCAGATCGACACCCGCGTCAGGCACTCCATACACTGTCAAGTGAGCCCGGAGCGCTGCGCGGCTCTGTGTCGTAATTTGGACAGCCATTTAAGGCCAAAATAGTTCGACAACCTAGGCTGAGGCAGCACAATATAGGGTTATATTTAAAAACCTTTTAACAACTTCAAGCTTGAAAGAACCTATAAAAACGTCAATATAGGAGGTATCACCTTCACACACACTTCCGGAAGCATCTGTGAAGGGGTTGTGGACAAGCACAAGTACTACTCAAGCGTCTCGCAGATAAGCAGCCCACTCGTTGGTTGCGCCATGTTGTAGGGATTCTGCACATACACAGAGTTATGCACAGGATAATAGGACCTCGGAGTATAGTGGTGAGCCAACCATACACCTCAGCACCCACAATCCCAATCCGACTAGCTTTAGCGTCTCATGAGCAGCGAGGCTACCAATGATTAGACAACCCAGAACACAGTATCTCTCTCTCTCAGGACTCGCAGGTGCAAGAACACCCTTTCATAACTCACCCATACCTGTCCACAACGTGCGTAATAAGAGACACAGTATAGTTTAAATGTTTATTCCAACTATCGTGCTCTAAGATACAGTACACGTGCCAGTACTATCAGCATAATGCATAAGGATAAAATAATCAGCATAGTTACAATTCCATGGAATACAAAAGGGGAAAGCATTTCATAAAGCAGTGGATATAGGGCTAAATGACCATACCACCCTCCCCGTGCTATTAGCTAGTTTATTATATAAACAGAAAACCTCTGGGCTTTGTCAGGCGGACCCTCATACCTCAATATCTAGATGCAAGGTTTACATCATCAGACAAGCACAGCTCTTCTCTCTGGAAAGGTTTTTCTCCAAGTGCCTCTAACAGTGAAATCACAATATTAAAAAGCACACAAATTTCTCCAGTGCAGCTGTAAGTAGTGTTATGTCTAGGTGCGAGGGACTGGCCAGATCAGCAAGAACAAGAGACGTTGTTTTTCGACCTTGTACATGTCGTGCAGATGTAACTCACAGGGAACAGGAGAAAAGGTGAAAGGCAGAAATGCAGACAGTCCTAATATAGCTGGGCACAAGCAGAGGCTGGAAAAACAAAGTCACAAAGTAACGTGCGCAGAAAAGGCAACATGGCAGCCAGGCCTAGGCCAACTTAGCAGGGCAGACCATGAGGCCACAAACCACATGACAATGGGTGCTTTTTCCATTTTGTGAATTACATTAAAATTCAATGCGTGCAATCCACTGATTTCTCATATTTGGGTCATCACAAGACATTTATACAAGTCCATACTCTATTTAATGTTCTGCAATTGCACTTTATAACACAGTGTTCGAGTCGGACAGTCCTTGACCACATTTTCAAATTTACCAGGACTCCAATAACCACAATGCTTTGCACCCGTGATTCAAAATCACTGCATGTTTCCCCCAAGTCCAAAGTACTTATTTGCCTCGTTTATTATTCTGAAAAGAAGAGTACCTTCATAAGCCTCCTGTGGAGTGACTTCCATGTAGGGCTGAATGGTATAGTTTAGTTCAGATCATTTCCCAGGCATTCATCCTCGGGCATTTGTTTCTTTCATTGCCAGTGTTTATCTGCTTGCTTCAGAGATTGTTAGTCTACCACTCCCGTCGTGCAAGAGTCAATCCTCCTGCAATATATATATATGTGTGTGTGTGTGTGTATGTATATATATATATTCACTGAAAAAAACACAGGTTTCAGGGACGTTATAGTTAGTTGGACATTTCAGTCGTACAAAACCAGAGAAATTCGGCCGTTATAGTTAGTTGAGCTAACTATAACTCTCGCCCCGCAATGCACTGCTGATGACATCACATATTACATCACTCATGACATGGTCATTGACATCACTGATGACATCACTGATGACATCTCAAATGACATCACTGATGACATCATCCAGTGACTGTGTGTTTCTGTAAAGTTTAAATATGTTTTATATAGATATATATATATGCCAAGGTGTATTGAAGAATGAGTGGGTGTATGAGTGTCTGAATGGATGATTTAGTAGGTGTGTGACTAACTGTATAAGTGAGTGATTAAACGTGTTTTAATGAATACATGGGTTAGTGACTAAACTGTGTGAATGTCTGTATCAGTCTGTCAGTTGGTGTGTAAGCGGCTGCATGGGTTGGTGAGTAGCTACATGAGTGTCTAAATGGGTTATTGATTGCTTGTCTGAGTATCTGTATGGGTGCATGAGTATCTATGTGGGTGGGTGGGGGTGTGTGACTGTGCATAGATGTGTGAGTGCTGATTCACTGGGTGTATGGGTTCAACAGTCCATCTGTGAAGGGCTGTATGGGTGGGTGAGTGTGTGTATGAGTATGTTGGTGAGTGAATGGATGTCTCAATGGTACATGTGTGAGTAACTGCATATGTGAAAGGCAGTATATGTGAGTGTTGCACTATATAAATACCTATATGTGAGAGTGAGTGATTGTGAGAGTGGCTGTATGGATGAGTGTGTGCTTGTGTCAGTGATTGTATAAGAGAGTAAGTATGTGTTACTATCTGTATGAATAAGTGAGGTGGTGTGTGTATAACTGTATAGGTGGGTAAATGGGCGAGTGATTGATTCTTTGCATGACTGAGTAGGTGTGTGAGTAACTCTATGGGTGAGTGGCAGTGTGTGAGTGTCTGTATAGGTGTATGAGTGCATATGATAGTGCTGTATTGATGAGTGACTGCATGTATGAGTGACTGTATGGGTGAATGAGTGGATGTGTGGGTAGACCTAGGAATCAGTGAGTGGATATATAGTAACCGGTATTGGTGTGTCTATGGTTTAGAAAATGGTAGTCCGTATTTTAGAGTGGGTGTATCAAAGGTTATATTAGGGTGTGAGGAGGTGTATCAGATTATCATGTGGATGATGTCATCAGTGATGTCATCAGTGATGTCATTTGAGATGTCATCAGTGATGTCACCAGTGATGTCACTGATCATGTCATGAGTGACATGGTTGCCAGAAACCATTCGGTCCCTGTTAAGGTTAGGGGGGCTTACGGTGGCACTGTGAGCTAGCTGCATGGGTGCCCGAAATCAGTCTAGGCACCTTGCCCAAAGTTCATGTTGTTCAACAAATGTGCAGGTCCTATGGATTAGTGGGAACTACACTACACTATGTCCCACATTTCCTTTTTCTGAGTCATAGTGGTATTTTGGACTTGGTCTCCAAACAGATGTGACTCTACTCTAATGATTTCATCCACCATGACTGACAACTCTTGCTCAGAAATTATTAAAAAATGAAGGAACTATCAGCACAACAACTAATTACACCCAGAAGAAAAAGTAAAAGGCCAAGAAAAGTGTGTGAAGAGTGACAAGTGTTGGAAAAAGAATTGCCTGCCTTCTCTGCCCACATTCACCTCACAAATGCTCTGGAGCTGTGGAGTGGCAAAGGATCATGGTCTGAAATGGGGTATGTTTTATGGTGTGCTATGCAGGTGTCTCGAATTGGCCAAGAAAAACCAGGCGACCCCTGTTCTGTTGCTTTGCTTAGCGCGAACAGTTTCCCACCATCTGGGAACTACCACAAGGAGCCCGCCAGTGCTAATGTATTTTCGTAATTTGCTTGGTTGCAATACGCTGCCCTGACGGCATCGGCATACTAATCGCCACTATTGCAGTCTGCCACTTCGCTGGAAGAGAGCATTCTATCTTGGCGGTCTGCCGCTCAACCTCCATGCATCTTAATAGGACAGGAGGAACACCGCCGACTCAACAGTGTGTTTTGGACTGCCGCAGCGGCAGTTTGGTGGTAAGACCGCCAAAGTCATAATCGGGCCCTTTGTTTATGACATTCTGGATTCACAAATGTAAGTTACGAGTAGTATCTTTACGTCCACACTTAACGTGGAGTTGCTGCACTCATGGTGGAATCTCTGCACTTGGGGCCGAATCTGGAATCTCCACCCCCGGAGTAGAATCTCCAAACTCGGGGTGGAGATTCCGCCCTGATTGCAGAAACTCTGCCCAAGAGTGGAAAGTCCGCCCCAAGTGCAGATGTAGAGATGCTACTTGTAACATTACCTTTGTGAATACCGAAAGTTAGTAAACTTAGACTTTTGGTCTAAAGGCCTGATTATGACATTGGCTATCTGACCGCCGGAACGCCATTGCCGCAGTGGGGAGAACGCTGCCAAGTCAGCGCCATCCAGACTGCCGCATTACAATTATGCCACCGGGCTGGTGGTGTTGCGGCGGCGTTGCCACAGCGATCGAATGCTTTGGCTCATAGAGAGCCTGCAGCACATGCTGCCGCCACTTGCACATTGGTACACTGTGTTCCACGCACCATGTCATGCATGGCACACAGTGCACGCCTGACAGTGCAAGCAGAGGGGGGAACAAAATGTGCTCCCATGCACATCCCTCCCATGGGCAAAATCACTCTGGGGCCCTGTTTGAGGCCCCTTTCTAGCCTTTCTGATGACCGTTTCATGACGGGGTCCCCGACATAAAAAGTTTGGTGGAAATGCAGGTCGTGATCAGCACGGCGGTGCCAGCATCAGCACCGCCATCATTGATCACTGCTTTCCACATTGCCGCCACCACGGTATCCAAGATCCTGGTGGTGTTGCGGTGTTGCGGTGGTCCAACCACCATGGTTGTGAATGGGCGATCTGACCGCCTAGAAGGCAGCAATCAAACCATCACCAGGGGTACAGCAGTCTTGGGACTGCCGTACTCGTAATCAAGCCCTAAGTTTACCTTTGTGAATCGGGCCCATTATCTATCTAAAATCGCCAGTTTTACAGATTGGATTTTTGTCATTCTGGTATCATTTATTTATCACAGTTTACTCTATTTTTCTAAATTGGTTTGGAATTTTCTTTTGTTGTGTTCTCACTTTATTAATGTTTGTGCTGTATAAATACTTTACACTTTACCTCTAAGTTAAGCCTGACTGCCTTGTGCCAAGCCGCCAGAGGGTTAAGCACAGGTTAATGTAGTGACTTTTGTATCTCACTCTGACAAGGACCATGGTTATTGCCTGAGTGGGGCTTCAGCCCCCCTCAACAAAAACCTCATTTCTTACACCACTACAATGGCATGTTTATGTTTATATGTACAAACAAGCACATGTCCATGCATCATGAGGCCATTCACATAATGAAGCAAGAGCTCTGGCAGTTCAAAACCTACTCTGCTCATGATTCATTTCAAGATTTGCTCAGACCAGGTGAATCTCTTTTTCCCTCAAAAGTTCTTCATTTGTTTTTATGTTTTCTGAGAATGTCCATGACAGTAGTTATTCTAATTTTCATGACAAATACATACACTTCATGCGTCATTTAAAGCAAATGATAATCCTGTAAAGACGTGATTCTTTCATGAATGCCATCCCAATATTTAGCACCTTCACCAATTTTGACCATGCTACCTCTGACTCCAGATTCCATGTTCCTGATATTTCAAAAAAAGCTTAGATCACTTTATTGAGTTCTCTGAAGGACAATTTTATATTATATTATCTTGCTCTCAGATGCCTTGTGCAACCATTTTTAACAGCTTTCTGATTTGTTAGTGGGCCATGCTGCGTCGCTGTTATTGCCTTATTTGTAGTAGAAATTGCACTGAAGTCCCTAAACCAGACAATAATAATCCCTTGCTTGAAAAATGTGCATCTGGAGCATTCCAGCTGCAGCCTAATATTGTTGTCATTCATTTTTTTTTTAGTGGTAAATAGTGAGTGATATATTGTATTTTTGTGTTTATAAGTTTTTTTTATTTATAATAATTGTTTATAATTTTTTTAGTAATTTGTTCTATAAGAATTGTTTTTGTAATTGATTTTTTTTATTTAGTATACTGGGGTTATGGGGGATAAGGATGGGAAGTATTTTATAAAATAAAGTATTAATGTTTTTTTAATGTTAATTGTTTAAAAATGTAAATTGAAAAAATTAGGAGCAGGATATTGGGTTTATAGGGGATTAGGGTGGCGAGTATTTAAAAAAATATGCATTGGTGTTAATTTTTAGGTGTGTATTTATTCAATATAATACATTTTATTTTGAAATTGTTTGCCATGGGGTGTTGGATTAATATTGGATAAGGATGTGTTCTTTTAATAACTAAAGTAAGTTAAAATAAATGATTTTAGAATTCTATATTTTTAGCATTTTTTAGATTATGTTTAAAACATATTTTAATATTTAAAAAAATTAAAAAATTGATAAATGATTGTTAAATATTAAACAAATTAATAAATTAAGTTCTAAAAAATAGTATTATGTGATATTTGATGAAAATATATTGATATTTTTATATTATACATTTATTATACAAAATAGTTTAACAATTTTTTATACAAATTATGATAAAATTGTTTTTGAATGTTGTAAAAATGAAACAAATAAAAATATGATAGTGAATATGAAAATTATATTTTTAGGTAAAAATTGCTTTTAAATATTTTAATAAATTATTTCATAAACAGGAAAAATTTGAAAACAATTGATGCATTTCAATGTTTTAATATATAAATGTATTAATTTTAACTAAGAAAAATTAATTATATTTTAGATTTTTGAAATAAAAAATGTAAACTATATTACTCATAATTATTAATATAATTATATTTATACTTGGATAATGTTTTCAAATATTGTACTGTGTTAAATATATTTATATATAAATACTGTATTACATTTTGCATTAAGTATATTTTTAAAGTTATATGGATCATAAACATTTAAAATGATGATGTTTTATTTAATTTGGAATAAATATGTTTTTATTAGATGTTTGTTCACTTTGTTGATATTGTGGTGGTAATGGTAAATGTTAACTTTTTAGTTAGCAAACTTCTTTTGTTGTAGTGGGGGTATTGCAGTTTTTGTTTGTTTAGTGTCCAACACCTTTATTGCTATACGTTATATTGGAGTGGGAATTGTGAATGTTGCCTCTTTAGTGTCCAGCACCTTCCCTGATTTAATTTATATTGGAGTGGGACTAGTATATTTCATCCCTTTTAGTGTCCAAAACCTTTCCTGAGATGAGTTTCATTGTAGTGAGAATGGACAATGTTGCCGCTTAAGGGACCAGCACCTTCCCTGTGTTAAGTTAGATTTGAGTAGGAACAGTAAATGTTGCCCCTTTCATGTCCAACACCGTCCCTGATTTATGTTATGTTGGAGTGGGAATAGTATATTCAACCCTTTTTGTGTCCAAAACCTTCCCTGACATAAGTTTTATTGCAGTGGTAATGGACAATGTTACCTCTTCAGTCTCCGGCACCTTCCCTCAGTTAAGTTAGATTGGAGTGAGAATAGTAAATGTTGCCCCTTTAGTGTCCAACACCTTCCCTGATTTATTGTTTCTTGTATTAGTAATAGTACATTTAGGGGCTCATTACGATGCCTGACGGAAAAGGCTTCCGTCCGCCGTGCTCGCGGCAAAAATCTACCCGCATGACCCTCGGCATCTCCGTCGGTCAAATTACGATGCAATGCACGGAAAATCCCACCACGGCGGACGGAACTCACAAATGACCATCCGCCATGCCCGGAAAAGTTGCAAATCCGACCGCAGCGGACGGGGAAAGCAGTTCAAGAGACTGAAAAGGCCGCTCCTGCCGCGGAATGACCGCACGGTCAATTACAATGAAACCGCAGAGCTGGAGGACGGAGCATTGCGTTCCGATTCCCTTGCTCGCGCATAGACCAAATGAATGGCAGCAGTAACAAACTGAACAGTGATGCACAAAGTGTGCCTGCACTCGACACCGCCCTCAATCACATCACACACACGCCACAATGATACACCCCAAATGTCCATTGGCAATGTAAGCAATGCCCAGCATGTAAGAAACACCTGGAGGACATCACTCATTTGGACACACCCACATACAACAGCATAAAACCATCCTGGACCAGCATCCTTTGCACACCAGAAGCTGACACAGAAAGACAGGACACCATTTACGCACAGAGCACAACATCACATACACCCATCTCCACAAAACACCACTTCCCACCCACACACCTGACACACTTCACATAACTCCACCACCCCCTGCACCCTGCACTTGTCTTACCTTTGCATCATGGCCAAACTGAAAATGCCCAAATTCACCAACACTGAGTTGAAAGTGATGGTAGACAAGATAATATGGGTAGAACCACATTTGTATGGGAGCCTGGTCCAACACACCCCACTTGCGTGCAAAAACAAGATGTGGACAAGGATCTACAACAAAGTCAATGCTGTAGGGACCACCCTACGCACACTGCGTGACATCAAAAGGCGGTGGGTCGACCTCAAGGCCCGGGTCAAGCATCAGCGCCAGAGGAACCACAAGGCGGCCCAAAGAACTGGTGGCGGCCCTCCCATACCACCACTAACCTTCACTGAATGGGAAGAGAAGCTGGTTGCCATACTGCATCCCGAGAGTCTCACAGGAATCGAGGGGGGAGTGGAGGCTGGTAAGTACAAACAAAACGATCACAACCCACTGTAATGTACCATTGTGCACAACAAGTGAGCCTCAATTGCCAGACAAAATCAAACTCATGTAGAATGCACGCTGTCAACATGAATGTCTCATAAGGCTAGCATTTCCTCCCTCTGCTTCACCTCACAGGTAGGTAGCCATCTTACTGGGGAGGGGGTTGTTGGGACCTGACAGCAAGACCACAACTCCCACAAGGCCCTCTGTCTTCCCTCCCAAACAGCAGGGAGCTATCTGACCACCACATCCCGCACTTGTGAGCCAACTCAGTCAAGCTGCATAAGTTGCAGCCAGTGCACACACAGAAAATGCCATTGACAGTTCACATGAATCACAGTGTCATTGATGAAGTCACATCCAAAGCAAAGCAAAACCCAGGAACGCATTGGCCAAAACCCAATGTGCAA
Source organism: Calotriton arnoldi (assembly GCA_963921515.1). Classification (NCBI taxonomy): domain Eukaryota; kingdom Metazoa; phylum Chordata; class Amphibia; order Caudata; family Salamandridae; genus Calotriton; species Calotriton arnoldi. The sequence continues at coordinate 497,261 of CAWUFW010011629.1, forward strand.
GTACCATTATCCCAAAGCATAAAGGCTCACATCAACACCACACATGCATGTAGACTCAGTCAAACATCACAAACCACACGAGGACAGTACAAAAAGCACAACAGAAATCAGGAAGTTGCGGCATAGTAGACAAACAGTCATAGCAAAGTCACAAAAATCCTAGCATGAACAGAAGTGGATGAGCAACAAGTTGGTACCAGAGAACATGTACTTGGAAATACAATATCTGTACATATGAAATTGTTGCTACAGCCATGTCACATCGCTGATGAGCAATGTATTTACCTCCACATCATGTCCCACTACTGACAAACTGTTAGGAATGACAAGTAATGCCAAGATGAAAAGTCATGTTGTCTCAATCGAAATGTGCCAAACATGAACATCAAAGTTGTGCTGTGTACTGAACATGCTGACAATCCAACCTCTGTGCAACAGGTGACTCGCCAGCGACAGCAGGTGCCCGTGCCATGGACAAGCCCAGCCAGTCTCCCACCCAAGAAGCAGAAGCCTCGGATGCAGACTTCCTGGTTTTACGGATGAGGAGGATCGACCTGGCCCCTCCGGCGTGCCCGGCCAAGCTCAGTCTCCGGCCCTCACTGTCCCCACCACCACCACTACTTCCACCACTCCCACAACAACTGCAACAACAACGCTGACCCCTGCAGCACCGACCTGTATGGTAGCCACCTCCACCATCACCACCGCTGCCTCCAACACTGTCCCTGTGCCAGTTGTAGCCAATACCACCAGGCAGCCTCGGGATGCTGGGGACAGTGTGCGGCGGCAGCGCCAGGCGCCGCCAAAGGTCCATGGCAGCAGGGCAGGTGGTAGGCCAACTGGGGGACAGTCACAGGAGGACAATGAGACTGAGGCCCAGGCCACCATGCAAACTGTCCTTAGGGCATACCAGCAGAACCAGGGACAAATGGGCAAGGTCCTTGACGAACTGCGTGAACTCCGCCTGCTGCTGAGGTCCATAGACACTCGTTTGGGACAAATTGCAGAGTACATGGGCCAGCTTGTGGGTGTCCTGAGGGACATGCATGCAGTACAAATAGCTGCCCACCCCCCCGTGGCCAGCCGGATGATAGTCACAACACCACAGCAGCATCCACAGGGAGGGGTGAGTCACATCACAGCGAATCCTCAGACACCTCCGAGCATGCAGCAGGTTCCCCCCCGGCCAAACGGCTTAGGGGGCGTCCGAAAAAGTCCCAGGGAGGATCACTTGGCAAAGCACCGTGCCGTACCAGTTCTCAGAGCAAGCTTTGATGTCACCAGTGTCACACCGAACATTGACTTGGTTGTAAATCCGATCCCACATTGCCACAAGGATGGGATTGTGCTGTTGGACTGTGGAATCCCACCATTGTGTATTTTACCCGAACCATCCATGTACCATCACTTTCAACTTCAACCCTCACCTGTCACTCATTTACGAATAAACACAAATCACACCCATATGCCTTTGTGTCAAGAGGAATTTTTATCATAGTAAGTAGCATGTTAACTCACATTGCAATGTATCATGAGACGTAAATGCGACAATCCATTGAGAGAGTAGAGGAACCTGGAACCACACAAGAAAAAGACAGTGATTTGACATATGATGGCAGTACAGGAAAAGCACTGCACTAGGCAACACTGTACGAGATACATAACAGTTAACACAGGCCAACACCATCAACATGGACAGAAGGGGGGTGGGAGCACACGACTTCACCTCCCAGCACAGTTTACCCCTCAGCATCCTGGTAAATGCACTGCAGTTGAAATGCTTACTTCTTTTTCCGTGGAAGTGAGTCACCACGGCTGGATGCAGGTTAGTGCTGTCAATCCCTAGACACATGTGTTGCACGAAATTATACCATTGAGATCGGTGTCTGCTGAGAAAGCTGCCACAATACACTAATGTCTCTGTACCTCTCACTGCCCAACTCAGGTGAAACACTCACAGCTACATTGCAAGTAAGCATTTTTACCGAAGTAGTGTGCTCCCATCCCCGTAATAACATCAATATGGATATGACGCAGGTTGTTACAACACACACAGCGCTGATCAATGAATCCCACAAGTGCCAGCATCAAAACACATCCTGTCATGTGGCCAATAGGTGACATTGTCGCATTCACAAACACAAGTACAGTTACACTGGGCTTTTCATGGGTCATGTCCAGTCTTTTTGCATTTGTTCCCACATGAACAACAGTCACTGACGACATACCCACGCCAAATCTCCTTCTCAACAGAAGTTATCTTATCCTGAATGACCACAACTGCTGCGGTTTACGGGAAGGCGTCCTGTAAATAGGAACACTTGCACTACATGATCCTTGCTGTAGAAATGTTCTCTTTACTCCCCCATATGTGCTTGTAGATAGTTAGTTGTGGCCTCATATTCCCACAAGGAAAGCAGACTTCAATTAGTGATGCAGGCTCAATGGGCTTTTGTTTCAACAAGTAGTCGCTCTCATATCAGGCCGTGAGACCTTCGATTCCCAGGTGCCTTGACCACTTGATTCACTGTCTGCGAGACACGACTCTCCCACTTGTTTTTGGGCTACTGACACACCAAATATCAATAGCGTCTGATACTGAAGACCTTGCACATTTTTTCTGCTTGTAGGCTCTGGCCTTGTCACTTCGTTGCACACTATTAATGGAGCCCTACCGGGTGTCACTCCTCATATTTACTGACTGCATTTGGCGGTTTCACATCAACCCTTTGCCAGTACTTCCTATTGCTGGTTTTCCGGCTCCTCTCACGCAATGGCTGCCCGTCCTGTGGTCCAGGCCAACCCCGGTCAGTTGCAACTGTACTGTGAACGGATGCAGCTCGTCTTTGGATGTATACCATTGGCTGTGCTCCGCCTCAGTTATAGGCTGACCTTCCGCTGTGCCTATTTCACCTGCGTGCAACCTGTGTTCTACTGTCGCCGATGTCCCTTTCAATGGGCCATGGATCTCTGCCTTTCCAACACATCTCTTGCTGATCTGGATTATGACCTGTGGGTGAGTCCTTTGTTGGCCCACGACCAGGACTGTTCCGGGGATAGCCGTTTATGGGATGCCTTTCAACGTGTCAGACAGGCTGCCAGCTGCACTTGTGCATTTGCGCAACGGCTCCTGTGCCATGCCTACATCGAGCCACTTCCACCTTGCTATGAAATGCTCCTTTCGTCCCCGTGTTGCGAGGAGCACATCTGTTCCTTCATGCTACTGGATTGGATGGCGGTCCTTTTTGCTGAAGCTGATTTGGATTGTCTTTTGGAACTGGTTGCCTTCGAAGCTGCATGTGCCTTCTTGGATCCGTAACTACTTACCAGCATCCGGAACTGTTGGCAACTAATTCAATATTGTCTCAACATTTCTCGCCTCCTTCTGACAAAGGTTCTCAGGCATCTCTGACTTTGGCCCCGTCTGCATTAGCTTTGACTTTGCTGACCTCTGTGGTCTGTTTCGCTTTGTACCACAGAACTGAGGAAGGGGAGGCTGTCATATGTCAATCGGGGTGATTGTCGCATATCATGAGCCCGGCTTCCATCGTGCAGTTGACGCACGTGTAAATCCCTGACTTTGAAGTCTTGCAAGTAGCTTCGTTCATGTCTGTCACATGGGAACTGTCCGGAGAGCTTGATCTCTGCGCGCTCCTGGAGTACTGTCTGCACATTCTGTTGGTGGTCGAACAACAATGTCCCTTGTCATTCTGTTCTAGTCAGGCCCTATCACCATGACTCAAAAGAGTCTCGCAGCTGCGAGTGACCACGGGTGCCTCTTAGATGTTATGGGGCAGCGGGCTAGGTGCATCACACTTGGGGAGGGGAGTATCCAGAGAGGAGAGTGACACAGTACATGTGATGTACATTTGACCATCTATGGGCTGAGGAGTGTGTTCTGCTGACAAAGCCCATAGTTTAGGGACATTTGATTCAGGTTCTTCCAGCAGGGGGAGGGGGGATGGGTTCATGGGTCTTCATCCAGAGTGCTTATTGATATACCATCTTTCTTAATGATATGTGGACATGTTACTCTGCTAAATGTTTTTGTGCAAAATGCATTTCTCAAATACTTTGGTGCCGTATACTGCATGTTCTTACACGGTAGTTGCAATAAAATGTCTGAACTGTTTCTTGTCTTCAAATGAACCCATTGTGGACAAGTATAAGAGTCAGGGCGACAGGGTGTGTCTTTTTTTATTTTTTTTATTTTTGTCCTCATTTGCCTCGTTCACACCTTTCCATTAACGTTTCCAACCTGGTGTATCCAAACCTCAATCGCTAGATAAAGGAACAAGAAAAGGATTCATCTTTGTCGCCCTTGGATTGTGACATCCCTCCTCTTTGCTTCCATTACACACTCAATCTCGCTGAGCCTCTCTGCTCAGTAGAAAAAGGTGCCAGCCGAGGTGGAGAAAGGCTTAATCATTGGACCCCAGGTCTAAAGTTCTTACTTATTGCTCACACCAGCGTAAGAAGGGTATCCAAAACTCATACCTCTTTTTCCCTTCATCTGAAATGTCCAGCTTGGCTACGCTCTTAACGGAGTGTAACCAGTCATCACAACTTGGGGAGCCTGAGACAACCACCATTTGCAGATCTCTCTACGTGCCAGGAGAAGGGCATAAAACACCAACTTTACACTATTCTTATTAACTGTGATTTGAGGATCCAAACCTCCAAAGATAACTAGAAAAACGCTTACCTTGATTTGTAGGTTCAAAGCGTTGGACAAGACCATACTCATGGCCTCCCAGAAAGGTTCGATCATTGGGCAGTGTACAAACATATGCAGATCATCCTCCTTCATGCTGCCACATTTTGGACAGGCCACATCAACTCCAGACCCAAATTTGGATATCCTTTGGGGGTCCAGTAAGCCCTATGAATGGTAAAGAGATGATTCCTCCTCAGGTATGCAGGTTTAACTATTTTGTTCATCATAGACATAGATACTTGCCATTGATCTTCCAGACTGGTCTCCGACAAGCATCCTCCCCAAAGATCCTCCGGCAAGGTGAAAACCCCATCTTCCATCTCTATCATCAGCCAATACCACAGAGCGATTTCCTTTTTTGGTATGACCCCCGACAGCAGCTTCTCCTCAAGCTCATTAGTTTCTCCTATTTTTGTGTCCGTATCCTGATACCAGCTCTGAATCTGGGGAAACTTAAATTTTGAGAACCTTTGACCCATTGCCTGTGTGCACCATTCCCACGTAATCAAATGACCTTCCTGAAGTAGTTGTTTCCACCTTAGTATGCCAGTCTCTCTTAGTGGGAGTACCAACGCATCCTTAGTCCATTCTGGAGAACCAGGGGCCTCCCAAATGGGGGCAAGCTGACTGAAATATAGCAAATTTACAGTCTTCATAATTTTATACCAAGTCTCAGCCATACCCCTTAAAATCTTCAACCTAACTTTTTAAAAGTATTTTGGATCTGCATATTTGTACATAAAACCACAGTCCGCCCCCTTCTCTTTCCTCAACATCACCTCAAACATTTTGCCAATCTCAGAGTTTGTGGGTCTGTCCAAAAGCATTCTACCATTCTTTAATAGAAAAGCCCATGAGTAGAAAAGCAGATCTGGTAACGCTAGCCCCCCTTTTGCCAACCTCCTTCTTAGCTTCTTCCAAGCTATCCGTGGCCCTTTAGATGACCATATAAAGGAACTAATCTGGCCTTGCATCTTAAGAAACCACTCCTTTTTAAAAGGTAAAGGGATAGAGTCGAACAAAAAAGTGAACTTTGTGAGAACTATCATTTTTACGAGATTAACCCGGCCGAACAGTGTTAACGGCAGATGCAACCAACCCTTCATCCAGTCACTCACTTTTTTCTTAACCTTTTCGAAGTTCTCTTTGGTGAGGTTTGCAATATCCTGGGTGATCTTGACCCCTAGATATCTCATTTCTTTCTTGCACTTTATCTCCCCAGTTTCTGTATTCCAGGCCATAACCTCCGTTTTCTCCTTATTGATGTCATAACCTGAGATTTTTCCGAAGTCTGTTATTAACGTTAAAACACAACTCAAGGTTTTTTGCAAATTGGTAGTAAAGATCAAGATGTCATCAGCATATAAACCTATTTTCCTGCTCCAGCCATTATATTTGAAGGGTAGAATGTCAGTATTACTTCTGATTTTCCTAGCTAGCGGCTCAATGTACAAGTCGAACAGGAGTGGAGACAGGGGACACCCTTGCATAGTGCCTCTTGTGAGCTGAACAGCTTTTGTCAATACCCCATTTACCAGGACTCTGGCTTCTGGTGCGGAGTAAATTCCTCTCAAAATTTTACAGAAATGATGTCCCAGGTTAAGAGATTTAGCCACCACCTGCAAATAAACCCAGTTCACACGGTTGAAAGCTTTGGCAGCATCTAGCGCCATTACCGCCAGAGGAAGCTCATAGGCAGAGACCAAATCAATCGACCCTATAAGCGTATACGTCAATTCCTTCAGTGTCCTACCTCTAATAAACCCCTTTTGATCCTCGTGTATCACCTGTGGCATAACCGTATTTAATCTTTCCGCCGTCACTTTTGCAAAAACCTTATAGTCGCAATTTAAAAGCGATATGGGCCTATAAGAATCACAGCTTTTGGGGCATTTCCCTGGTTTTGGGATTAAAGATATAATAGCCTCTTTCCAAGATTCCGGCATGACAGCATCTGTCAAGAGTATTGCATTAAACAGTTCACCAAGAATGGGATTTAGTACACTGGCCAAAGCTCTATAAACCTCATGGGAAAGACCATCTGGTCCTGGCGCCATCCCTTTCTTACCTCCCCCTATAGCCTTTTCTAATTCCCTACTGCTTATTTTCTCATTCAGCCTCTCCCTATTCTCATCTGTTAGGGGATCAGATTGATCTTGACTCAACCAAGTCAGCACCTCTTCCTCTGTGACGTCCAGATCTTCCTGGTACACTTTCCCAAAGTGTTTGAAAAAGGTTAACCCAATACCCTGACTGTCTTCGAGAACGGCTCCTGATTCCTCACACCTTATCTCTTTAATTGAATTTCTAACTTGGTTGTTCTTTGCTTTCCAAGCTAACAGCTTACTACATCCTTCCCCGTACTCAAAATGAGCCAGCCGGCTAGACTCCCATCTCTTCCTAACCCTACCCTGTAGAATTCCAGTCAAGTTTATTTTTATGGTCGTTATTTCACCCATCATCTTCTCCTGCTCTGCCTGGTTTTCTGAGTTGATCAGGTCCTCTTCCAGATTCCGAATTTGCACCTCTAGTTCTCTAACTTTTTTATGGTAATCTCGCCTTTTTGCTGCCGCTAGGGCTCCCAGTCTGCCTCTCAAATAGGCTTTATATGAGTCCCATACTACCCCAACCGCGGCTGAACCCAGATTATTTCCCAAAAACTCCTTTGTTTCTTCTTTTAAAATGTCTATGACCCCTTCTTCTGATAGTATCGTACGATCCAAGGTCCATCTTGACTGGGCAACCCCCTCACCCGTCCTCATATGCAGTAGTATTGCTGAGTGATCTGACATGTGTGCCCCTATGTGTTTGAAATCTACAACTTGGTTTTTCAATCTATCATCTACTAGGAAATAATCAATCCGTGACTGGTGTCTATATTTTTTGTTGTAGAATGTAAATCCTTTCTGAGACCCTGCCCTATATCGCCAAATGTCGCACAATCCCAATTGCACCATCAATAATCGTATCAATTCCGACATTTTGGGATTGACAGCTGCTCTACTGTTCGAAGATCTATCCAATTTATGATCCAGCACTGCATTAAAATCTCCTGCCATGATGATTGGGTCTGGAAAATTTAGAAGCTCAGTAAATAACTCTTCTAAGGGACCTGTATCATCCTGATTTGGACCATAATATCCCACTAGCGTATAATTCTGCCCCAGACATTTTTATTTTTGCCACAAGCCATCTACCCACTATGTTTGAGACACTACCTTCCACAGAGATATTCGTCCCCTGCTTCACCAGAATTGCCACTCCTTTTGTAACTGCCGACTGTCTTGTGTAGACTGCCTGCGAGATCCATCTTTTGGCTTTAAAAAACGTCCTACTCTCACCCTCCGTTAAGTGTGTCTCTTGTATAATAATAATTTGAGCAGGACAGTCCCTTAGATACTGTAGTACCCTCTCCCGTCTTCCCCTTACCCGGAGCCCATTAACATTCCATGATAAAATTTTTATCTCATTTGTTCTTTTCTCAACCATCCCCTCTCGTATCAAAATTTGAACACTGGTATAATGCCAACGAGACATCTGAGGAATTTATTTTCATTTTCTCCCCTATACTCCCCACCCTGTGCACCCTACATCCACCGGGTGTGTCTTGTTAATGCTATTCCAGTGAGATCTGAGAGTGTTGTGTCCTGGGGTGTCTGTGCGCTTGTATCACTGACAGTGAGTGATTGAGCTAGTGAGGAACTATGGCTATTAGGTCCAGTGCTTCAGGGTGCTCAGGTGGTCGGATGACTCGGTCCCGGCCTGCGCAAGTCCTCTAATCCTGCGCATAGTTCTGTGTGTGGACAGAATCCCTGCAACAATCCTCAAAGTTTGGGAGACAACAGCATAGCACACAGACACAGCCATAGTCGCTCATTGTTAACTTACACTCAATGGAAGTAGTTGGCGATGAGATGTTGACGCACGTCAAGGCCTTCTTCCTCACCACTGTCATCGTCACTGGGCATGTGTGGGTTTGGAGCAGGGGGCTGCTGCTGCTCATCATCGTCCAGAATCAGGGGGATCTTCTTGCGCAAGGCCAGGTTGTGAAGACATGCAGCAGGCGACTATAATCTGGCACACCTTTCTGTGGGGAGTAGAGTAGTGCACCACCACTCTTGTCTAGACACCTAAATCTAGACTTGAACAGTCCAAAAGTGCGCTCCACCACACGATGTGTCCTCCCCTGGGCATCATTGTAGTGGACTTCCCCGGGCGTTGTTGGATTCCTCAGTGGGGTCATCAACCACGTAAGATTGGGATACCCTGAGTCACCTAGTTGTGAGGAACACAGACAAACATTGCAATCAGAATATGTGAGGAGAGCAGCATGTCACACATACATCACAGTCATTGACACAGCACACTCACCAACAAGCCAGGCCCGCTCGGGGTGCAGATTAGCCATCAATTGTGGTATGCTGCTGTTCCGCAAGATGTAGGAGTCATGTGCAGAACCAGGAAACTTTGCACAGACGTGTGAGCTTATCTGATCCGCCTGGCATACCACTTGCACATTAATGGAGTGGTGGTGTTTTCGGTTGCGGTAAATGTGTTCACGTGCCTGTGGTGGAACGAGGCCAATGTGGGTTCCGTCAATAGCTCCCACCACATTTGGGATGCCTCCCAGATCAATGAAATCCCCCTTCACAGCTGGCAATTCATCCCGCCTCAGAAAGTGTACATATCTGTCCTTGTACAGCATCAATGCTGACAGGAAGTCACGCAACACCATGCTGACCATGGGCTGTGACATCCCACCGGCACTGGACACAGTGTACTGGAAAGACCCAGTGGCGAAGAAATGCAGTGCAGCCATCACTTTCACTGTAGCAGACAATGCAGCAGGATATGTTCGCTTTAGCTTCAAATGGGGCTCCAAATGAGCACATAGCTCTCGCAGTGTGAGGCGATCCAAACGAAAGTTCCTGATGATGTCGATGTCCTCCATCGTTGCCAGGTGTGGGACAGGTCGAAAGATAGGTGGTCTCCTCCTACGTATCCTCTCAGGGTACACATGCATGAGATGAGTCAAAGATGAGAGATGTGGTACACAGCTTCAGCGCAGACTCACACAAGCACAACATTGCCTTGAATCTTGGACACGTGACATGCACAAGTGACAGGCATACAGACGTTACTTTTTTTCACTCACTCGACATACTCACTACTTCAACATGCATAGTAGCTCGATGTGTATGGCATGTAGTATACTGCTACATCAAGGTTGGTCTGCCCTGTGGTTGATGCCACAGCACTTCTGTTTTGCAGCATCTATGCAGATTTGCATGTGGCTGCTGTCACTGCACGGCCTCAGACTTCAGTCCCACAATACACAACGACATTACGGAATGAGGGCAATGAGTGCCAGCTGGACAATGATACATGTAAATTCAGCACGGTGGGCAAACAAATGTGAACATTATGGGGTCAGTACATCGTGACTGTGTGGTGATTTTGCGTGACAGACATTGCCATGTTCACCTTCATGAGGTACATAAACACATGGATTGTGTATACATGCACACATGGCTGTGAATGACAGATGATGTCATCCAGGCGATGATTTTTTGCTACACATGTGCACTCCTATGATGTGTGTGAGACATTTACAGGCAATGGCAGCTAGGCACACTGCATGCCACACCAGTATGTGTGTTGTAAGTACTAGGGATTACCAGTGTGTCTAAGTTGCAGAAAATGGACACCTCGATTTGTCAGCCTACATCACTGGCCCTTCAGAAGATGGCCCATGGCCAAGGATTCGCTAAGCACATAGCAAGAGATATAGAGGCAGTATTAACAGGTCGTTAGTTTCATTGCACTACATTGGTACAGTGCGAGAGCCCTTTGGTCTTTTGGACTCCTTGACTCATTTAGGGCCATGCTGGCCACGAGACATGACAAAGAATGTAATTTCACTCTCCTTTTCTTGGACAAGCCATGTGTGTGCAGACTTGGATCAAAGGTCACACTCTATGATGCCTTCACTGGGTGCACAGATCACTTTCGGCTGATGTTTTGGGGTGTGTGATGCAATTCGCATGGCGACAATGCAAATGCATGATGTGTTTACCGGCGCGGTAGCTGGCGTCCACAGTGTAAACATGCATTGGCCCCAATTGAGTGATGCAGGATTGCGGACAGCGCTTCCAGGCCGACGCGGTGTGGCACCGCCTATGCGAATGCACCATCTGCTAATGGGAGCCACCAGCGGATTACATTTTTGAATGTCGCGGGGTGCGCGCTCTGCATCAGCGGGGCACGGCATTGGCCCCGCTTGCCTTCAGGGGCCCTGAGGGTGTCACTCATGTGAATCAGGTGGGCCTCGCACATTGCAGTTGGCAGGTTGCCACATACATCGTGGGGCTGGCCCGGCCTGCACGCTTGCTGGAAGTTGTAGTTGTACAGGGGTTGCATGCGTGGAGGTATTTTGGACGTACCTCTGCTGTAGGGCGCAGAGGCGTCTTATCTGCCGGAGGTGCACCAGGTAGAGCAGCGGAAAGGCCTGTAGCGTTGGATCCATGGCGGCTCAGCTGGTCTGGATGTGTTCTGGGTTGGCTTTTCCTTTCCATAGTTGTGCTTCCGCCATCCGCGATGTGGTGGTTTTTGCACCACGGTGGGAAGGGCTGTTTGTTACATCGTAATCTGGTTGGTGGACGGAACGTGATTCCGCACGCCCGTCTTGCTCTATAGGCTCCGTCCGCCACCCTTGCGTACCGAGAAAATGTGCAGAGCCGGTAAAACCACGTCGGACGGAGAATGGCCTCTGTAGGCCCATTGTAATATGGTGGTCCCAATATACGCATCAGGGGCGGGAAAAAAGACGTTTTTCCGCCACCGCCAACACTACGGATGGGCTTCCGTCTGGCATCGTAATGAGTCCCTTAATGTTTTATTGTCCAAAACCTTCCCTGAGATAAATTTTATTGCAGTTGGAATGGTTAATGTTGCCTCTTTAGTGTACAGCACCTTCCCTGAGTTAACTTAGATGGGAGTGGGAATAGTAAATGTAGCCCCTTTAGTGTCCAACACTTTCCCTGCCGTGTTTTTTCTTGAAGTAGGAATGGTATATTTAATGCTTTTAGTGTCCAAAACCCCCTGATATGATTTATTGTAGTGGGAATGGACAATGTTGCCTTTTTAGTGTCAAGCGCCTTCCCTGAGTTAAGATAGATTGGAGTGGGGATAGTAAATGTTGCCTCTTTTAGTGTCCAAAACCTTCCCTGACTTAATTTGTCTTTGAGTGGGAATAGTATATTTAACAATTTTAGTGGCCGAAACCTCCCCTGAAATAAGTTTGATTGCAGTTTGAATGGTTAATGTTGCCTCTTTAGTGTCCAGCACCTTCCCTGAGTTAAGTTAGATTGGAGTGGGAATAGTAAATGTTACCCCTTTAGTGTCCAACACTTTCCCTGACTTATTTTATATTGGGGTGGGAATAGTATGTTTAACCCTTTTAGTGTCCTAAACCTTCTTTGAGGTGAGTTGTATTGTAGTGGGCATTGAGAATTGTAACTATTTAGGGCCTTATTTCGAGTTTGGTGGTCTTCCAATGGGACCACCACCACAGCAGTCCCAGGAAGATCGCCAAGCCTGTGGTGAGCCCGCCCGGCGAATACAACTTGAATCTAGGGTAGGCAGGTGGTGCCGCAAGCAGTGTCATGGCGGCGGTCTGTTAGGCTCATAGGAGAGCCTAACTAGCAGACTGCTGCTGTGAGAGTGCCTACTGCCCATTCCTGCACAATGTGGCATGCACCATGTCGTGCATGCCACACCTTTCAGGAATGAGGGTGCAATCCCAGGGGGGCACCACGCCACATGCACCCCCTGGCCCGGATTTGATTGGGGGCCCTATAAGGGTCCCCTTACCTGAATATCTTCCACAATTTTCATGGCAGGGTCCCTGCTATATAAAGAGCGGTGGATATGCAGATTTTAATATCCCCATGGGGTGCTGGCATCCGCACCCCCAGCATATTCAGGCCAATTGCAGACTGCTGCCTGAGCAAAATCCTTGATCTCGGCAGAGGCAGCAGTCTTGTGGCGGTCCCACTGCAACACTCATAATACGTCAGGCGGACCCACCTTGGTGGTAGTGGTCGGACTGCCACCACTAGTACGGTGGCCCCAGGACCGCCGTACTCATAATAAGCCCCTTAGTGTTATAGGTATGTATTTACTTTGTTTGTTGTGAAGTCGGGCTAGTATGTGTTACGTTTGTGGCATTAAATAATTTGCAAAAGTAGTGTTTGCATTGGCATGCATTTCATCATTATTTTAATATTAATAAGTATTAGAATAACACAACACATATTTATTTTTTATTTTTATTTTGATGAAAAAAACACTGATTGCATCTTTTTCATATTTTTGATATTTATTAGAAATAACATTTTTAACTCTTTTTATATTTTTAACAAACATATTTCACATACATTTTTATGGTGTTATTAAATATAAATATTTTTAATATATATTAAATAATTGTATATATTTATAATATTATTTAATATATATTCTACCATTTTTGTATTAATTTTATGGACATTGTTGTGCCTGTGTAATTTTTTAATAAACATTTTTATAACATTGTTGCTATTTTTTCCAATTATTTCTATGGGGAGATAGTCTTTTCTTTACTTTCATTAGGTGGCCATTTTTTTCTACCGTAGACTATTGGTGTTATTTTTTGGTAATTTCTGGAAGAAAGAAGTCACGGTTGGATGCTGCTGTTCATTGGTAAAGATAAGTTAAATGTAATCTATTTTTGAGATATTTGTAAGGTGGTTGAGGTAGGAAAGTTGTGTATATGATATGTGTGACTGGTGAGTTTGTTGTGTGTTTTATTGGATTCTACTCCGTTTTGCGTAGTTTTATTATGTGTTTTAGGAAGTAAAGTGTTTTTTAATGTAAGTTATGTGTAGTGTATGTATTGCTGACTAGTTTTGTGTAGATTAACATTATGCATGTATATATATGGGAATGTAGGGCATGATTACTATGCCGATCGGACTGCCCAACCGACCGCCGCGGTCTGATCTCAACTGCCGAGGCCAGGAGAGCTCCGTCCGCCGTATTACGATGTAACCGCTTCTAACGCGGAGGTCTGATCGCCAACAGTGCCCTGCTCCCTGGACATGTCTCTGCAGGTGGGTAAAAATGCACAGGAAGCATGTGCAGTTGTATACACATGCATGACACATGTGGGGATATGCCTTGTGCACCATGTACCCCATTGCTGGAGTGTGCCGATATGTGCACAGCTCATTCAGTGGGAATGCATGCCACATGAGGATCTACCTGATTCTTCCGCCCACAGGACCGTCCACTTCGGGGTGCAGCTGCTGAGGTGTAGGAGGGACCTGCAGGAAGGGGTCAACGCTGGAGTTCACCAGGGAGAAGGGGAATCAGCTGAGTATTCACCCCTTTTCCTTTGTTTCTGCAGAATTGAGTCGAACTGCCGTGGTCGGGTCGTCGGAAACTCACATTGTAATCTGGACGGTGGATTGCTTCAAGGGGTTGCTTTTTTTTTAAACTACACTTTTGCATTTCTTTTGGGGATTTTTCCATAGTTTTAACTGCTTTTTGGTGGATTACTTAGTTTATTTTATGAATTTACTCTGGGTGGGAAATGTTATATATTTAAAATGACGTTATATTGATATATTTGTTATGTTGTTTTGTTGAAAGTAGGTGATGTATTTTTAAAATTATGTGTAGCCAGTTAGTTAGTTAGTTTTATGTTTTAAATAATTTAAAGTATGTATTTCAAATGCTTGTATTAATATTTCCTTATCTCAGTGAGTAATGCAACATTTTGGATTATTTTTTTCACTGATATAATAATAATATTTTATTCGTTTAAAAAATATATATTTACATTATTTTGGTGTACTTTGTTATAGTTCGTTAGATTCCTGGTAGATTTTATATGTGGTTTAAAGGATAGATTTGGCTATTATTTCTATGTAGTCTAGTCCTTTGTTGTTTATAAATATTTTTACTTTGAATTGTAGCATTTCATACATTTTTCTTGTTTGTTAGGTTAGTTTAGGAGAAAATTCTGTAACAGATTGTTCTATTCTAAGTTCTTGGTAGCTTTGCTCTTTTGTAAGGCTTCTAGTAATTTGTATAGTATAGGTTGAGTTCTACCTAGTGTGGATTGGAAGGCCTTATGCCATCCTTCCACTGTGTTGTTTGTTTTTGCCTCCTGTGCCAAGGTGCTGTAGTGGACATTCCACCATGGCATGTGGAATATTGGCTCCTGTCTGTGTCCCGATCTATGCAGTCTGCCTGCGCATGTGTCCTTGAGGTAGTCCATTAGGGGAGTAAGTTTGTCTTCATTATTTTGGCAATAGGGACTTTGCATTAGGATGTTGTAATAGTTGGCGACTTCTGTCACAGGGACATTGGCTAGTGCAATACTTTTTTTGACCTCAAAAGCAAAATGGGTTTTGGTGGCATATTCTACACTTAGGGCCTGATTACCAATTTGGCGGTCCAACCGCCCTACCGCCGTGGCGGCATTCCTTAGAAGACCGCTGCGCCTGTGGTCTTAAGCCTGCTGAATGATGAGGCATGCAGGCTGAAATGCTGACCGCGTCAACTGCGTTGTTGCGCCTTGGCCTTGGCGGTCTGCAATTTTGGCGATGTGTACTCTGTTGTCATCAGGGCTGCGACATCCTGCCCAGCCTATTATGACAACACAGTTGTACTGGCAGTCCCCTTGCAGTGGTTCCCCGACGGCAGTAGACCGCCGCGGTATGCTCACAGCAAAGCACCACAAAAGTGCCCATTGGATGGATTAAAAAACTATGCAAATGATGTCCATTGGCCAAGTGGACTGGACACACCTGCAAATCACACTATGAAACAACCCCATCCCTGACAATGATCCTTTGCTTCTCAACTGCAGCACTGCAAGACAGCCACCACCATTTTGTGTTTTTGAGATAAGGCAACCCTTATTTTTCCATCATCCCATTTAACACTCTCCATACCCTTTTTTGTTCTTTTCTTTTTATCTTCAATATCCCTTGGTGTTTTATTTTTCATTGTCACTTACTTTATTTTTCAGTTATGCCTTGCCCCAAAAATCCATGTTTTACAGAGGCTGAGTTGTCAGTCATGGTGGATGAAATCATAAGAGTAGAGCCACAATTGTTTGGAGCTCACGTCTAACATACTACTCTCAGTAGGAAAATGGAAATGTGGGACAGCATAGTCGAAAAAGTGAATGCTGGAGGTACCACGCTGTGCACACATCTGGAAATTAGGAAGAGGTGGAATGACCTGAGGACAAAGGTGCGTTCCCTGTCCTCCACGCACCACCTGGAGTCCCAGAGGACTGGCAATGGGCCTCCCAGAGCCCCATTAGAACTCTTTCCCTGAGTGGAGAAGGTCTTGGCCATTCTGCATTCTGAGGGCTTGACAGGAATAGCTGGGGGAGTGAAGTCTGGTAAGTTACACTTCACTAACTGTCACAGTACCTCAATGTCCTGTTTGCTCTCAACTCCTTTGCTATTGTGTTGTCTGTCTACTTTCCTAACATGCAATCCTGTGTTAATGTGTATTGTTGCATATAAGATCACATGTATCAATCTCCATTATATGCCACATGTTGGTATACTGTCTGTAAGTGCATTACTATATAAATATCATCCCAGGACCTATGATATGTGTTAATATATAAATGTAAGTTCTATCCCAACTGCATGTTGCCAACAGGTATGTCACACTAACCATTTGTCAAATGTTGGGAAGTCGAGATTGAAATGACTATAGCTACCCTGAGGCTCTGTTTCTGTAACTCTAAACAAGATGCAATAGTGATCTTGCCCCTTTTCACTTGTCTGCCATGTTGCAACTGATGTACTCCAATTAAGCAGATACCCACTTGTCACATTTTCACGTTTTGAGGAGTCGAGATTGAAATGAATACAACCACCATGAGGCCCTGTTTCTGTAGCACAAAATAAGATGAAATAGTGATCTTGCTCATTCTCACTTGTCTGCCATGTTACAACTGATGTTCAGCACTCATGGACTGTGCAATATACATACAATTGTCTACTCAGAGACGTGACTGACTACTTTGCTTGATGTTGTCATGTTCTCCTCAAGTGAAACTATTGATGGCAGGAGTGACACCATACCAAGCGTGTACCTCAAATATAAGTAAGGCATGAAGGGAACTCAGCTGAAGTGGCAGATGACCCATTGACTCTGCACTGCTCACATGATGACTAATGTAAATATACAACCAATTTGTGTGTTTGCATGTATTCCACACAACTATTTCTTCAAATGGTCAAATACAAGTTACTTCTTCACTGTGTTGGTTTAAATGTTTGGGAGATGTCATGCTCATTTCTTATTCCAAAATGCAACATATCAGCGCATCTCATGAGCTGGTCAATTCTACTACATGTATTGAATGTCTTCAAATGTCTTTTAAACAAGTTCAGTACCACAAAAATAGATCACAATAGTAATCTCTATCTATTTTGTCTATTCCTAGGTCTCTACTTACTGTAACAGAAACGATATCGATGTAGATACCAAACTTCCACAAATAACAATGTTCTCTTTTTCTCAACAGGTCTATCTGGCAGAGCACCTGACCAGAGCTTGGCCACCGAGCAGACTCTCACTCCACCCCAGGATCAAGACCTCAGTGATGACAACACTCCTGTAGATGTGGATGACCTTCCTGGCACATCTGCTCAGCCTAGGCAGACTATAACAGTGGGTCTCACTGTGCCCACAACACCTCCCAACCCAGTTGCAACAACACAGACAACCACTGCCCTCCAACCTGTGTACCTAGAGCAGTCAGTAACATCTTGTGCCCCCAGTACTGGATTCTGAGGTGGCAATTACCAATGCAGTCACTGAGGAACCAGGGACCAGTAGGAGGGTGCATCCTGGGCTAAGGGCACAGGCTCGTGGGGCTAGGGTTCATGGGAGGGTAACTATGGACCCACTGAGTGAGCCCCAAAAAAAGCTTGCTGAGGTTGGTGATGATGTCGGAGCTGGAAACCCACTATGTACAGTGGTTTTCAGCTCGTTTCCCCTGCCACCGTGTGATATAGACTTCTCGCCGGGAGACATGTGATGGGAACCGATATCGTGTGTCACGTGGCACTGTGTTTGTTGGCAGGTGCACAAGACGTAACTGAGTTGGAGAGCAGTCTGCGATTTAGCTGACACTAAAGTCCAGAGACCTCACTGGTAAGAGCTATTGCTCTATGGACGCCATCCTGCAACCGGACCCGAGGTGCCAGACAGGGAGACTACCTCTCCCAGGAGCCTGCGCTCTCCCCGGAGGGAGGAGCGCGCCTGTTGCCGCCGTCGCGCTCATTAAAGCGCCTTGCCATCCCCGCAACGCGGGACGCCATCCTGCAACCGGACCCGAGGTGCCAGACAGGGAGACTGCCTCTCCCAGGAGCCAGCGCTCTCACCGGAGGGAGGAGCGTGCCTGTTGCCGCTGTCGCGCGCATTAAAGTGCCTTGCCATCCCCACGACACAGGACGCCATCCTGCAACCGGACCCGAGGTGCCAGACAGGGAGACTACCTCTCCCAGGAGCCAGCGCTCTTCCTGGAGGGAGGAGCGCGCCTGTTGCTGCTGTCGCACGCATTAAAGCGCCTTGCCATCCCCGCGACGTGGGACGCCATCCTGCAACCAGACCCGAGGTGCCAGACATGGAGACTACCTCTCCCAGGAGCCAGCGCTCTCCCCGGAGGGAGGAGCGCGCCTGTTGCCGCCGTCGAGCGCAATAAAGCGCCTTGCTATCCCCGCGACGCGGGACATGCGCGGGCCAAGGGCGGGCCCGTCCTTGCTTGTCATTGCCCGCAAGAGGCTGGGCTGGGCCACCTCCCTGATATCGTGGGTTGGAGTTGCTGGCAATCTTACCCCCTCCAAAGATTCCAGTTCACTGACTAGTACCATACTTCTTGGAGATCCAGTAGGCCAGACCGAGGATCTTTACGGCCTCTCCAACTACACCTTTAGACTGTGTATTTATTGACTTCGGTGCTCACAGTACTGTGTTATACTGTGCCCAAGCTGTGTTGAATTGAGGTAGTATACATCGTGGTCTATTCGGTGCAGCAATGGGGAAACGGAAAGGGATTGAAGCAGGGCCGGGAGGTGCAAGTAAAAAGAAATCAAAAAAACATCACCAGCCCACTGTGAAGGTGATTGAGAGTGCAGATGGTGAAGGGGGTGGAGGGGGGACAGGAGAGGAAGTCCTGGATCGCATAGAGAATATTGTTGCGGACTGTGAGGAATTGTTGACTTCACCTGCGCCAGCTCCTAATGTCCCGATAGTCGAAAACACCCTCATTAAACCCCCACACTCCAGTAATTCAATCGGGTCCTCTGCTTCTGGGTATGGTAACATCCCTAAACTTTTTAAATTAGCAGCTGAGAAAAATAAATTTCCCGTAGCCACAGCGGAGCTCAATATAGCCACACCAAGCGCGCCAGATTTAGTAAGCACATCTTGCCCCATGGATAACAGCATACTAGAAGAGATTTCACCGAGCAACCGCTTTGCTCTCCTTTCCGAGGATTCACCTAT
The DNA here is from genome assembly GCA_963921515.1 of Calotriton arnoldi. NCBI lineage: Eukaryota > Metazoa > Chordata > Amphibia > Caudata > Salamandridae > Calotriton > Calotriton arnoldi. The sequence continues at coordinate 516,567 of CAWUFW010011629.1, forward strand.
TGCTAAGCCTCACATTGACCCTATCAATGCACACCTAGTGTCTGATAACGTAAGCATAGCCACTACACAGGCAGTAGGGGAAGTTAGTAGTGGCACAAAAACCACGAACTCTGATCTTATGATTGAAATAGCAGCCCTAAAAGGTAGTATTGAGGCTTTGACCACTTTGGTTCATAAACTCTACTTAAGAATAGATGAGAGTAATGGATTACACCCGGGTTCTCCAGCTGACCCTATGAAGCCGGAACATCTAATAAGACTCTTACCTGTGCTTCTTACAACTCTGGGCCAGGTTATTAATCAATCCCTGGCCATGGCCACAGATCCAAGGACATGGAAGCAAGCTGCGGTAAAGCCGCTATTAAAGAAGCCCACTTTAGATCCGACAAAACCTGAGAACTATCGACCCATTTCCCTGCTTCCCTGGATTTCCAAAATATCTGAAGCCTATGTTAACACCATTGTCTCAGGCTATCTGGAGGAGAATTGCATACTGGACTCCTCCCAGTGTGGCTTCCGCTCTGGTCTTAGTACAGAGACCGCATTGCTAGCTGTGACTGAACACCTGAGAGTGGCTCTGGATGAGGGATGTACCTCGGCACTGATCCTATTGGATCTCAGTGCCGCATTCGATACGGTCTCCCACCAGATCCTGATCCAGAGGTTGAAGGATGCTGGTATTGTGGGCCTAGCCTTGGCGTGGCTCACCTCCTTCCTCTCGGACAGGTCCTTTCAGGTGTCAGCCCCCCCTTTTTCTTCTAAGGTGCACTTCGTCAAACAGGGCGTTCCACAGGGCTCTGCTCTAAGCCCGACGCTTTTTAATCTGTATGTCCAGCCCTTAGCTGTAATAGCTAAGAGGAGTGGACTGACTATAGTGTCTTATGCTGACGACACTCAACTAGTTGTCGCCCTCTCCAATGATTGCCTAAACGATGCTGTTAGGTTTCGAAGTGGGTTGGCGGATGTCGCAGGGTGGATGACCGCCAACTGTCTTCAGCTCAACGCCAGCAAGACCGAGGTCCTGCTGGTAGGAAAAGATCTTGAGCTTTGGAACGGACACTGGTGGCCCACCACCCTGGGACCAGCCCCCACTCCCAAACAGGTGGTGAAAAATCTTGGCGTCTGGGTGGACTCGGCGCTTAGTTTCCGAGATCAAACAAAGAGGGTAGCTGCGACCTGTTTTGGTATTCTGCGCAGCCTCAGGCCCATTTTGGGCTTCTTTGACCCCTCTATCCGCCAGACGATTGTACAGGCATCTGTGCTGTCAAGATTGGATTATGCCAGTGTGCTCTATCTGGGGGCCAATAAGGCCGAGATTGCTAGATTGCAGAGGGTCCAAAATGTCGCCGCTAGAACTCTTCTTGCCATGCCCAGATGCTGTTCCACCTCCAGCACTATCCGGCGGCTACACTGGCTGCCAGTGGAGAGGCGGGTGGAGTTCAAGTCTCTCTGCTTCGCGTTTAAGTTTCTGAAATATCCGACCCCTGGGGTATTATCTGGTCTACTCTCTGCCTATATTCCCATGCGTCAGTTACGTTCCGCAGATCAACAGCTGGCATCCATCCCACGTGTGAGGAGAGCCCGCGCTGGTGGGCGATCCTTCCGCGTGATGGCGGCCAAGCTTTGGAATGGTCTTCCAAGTCATATTCGGAGCATGGACAACTATTTTGCTTTTCGAAAAGCACTAAAAACCCACCTATTTCCTCACTAGGTTACCTGCTCCCCCCGTCTGTTATTCTCATATCTTTTGGTTTTCTTTTTTGCTAGATTGGACTCTCGTAACCAGTTGCTACTATTGCTCTTAGCGCCGGGACGCCCCTTTGCCGGGGCAGCTGTGCGCTCTATAAAACAGCTTAACATAACATAACATAACACCCACTGCCAGTACCACCACTAACTGTCGTACCTGTAAAAGCTGGTCTCATGACGAGGCCTGAATCCCCCCATGGCGTACAAAGTGATCGAAACATACTGCCTTTAGATTTTGAATTTAAACGACCCCAGAGCACTAAAGTAACCACCAGAGCTCTTTTGGGGCAACATAGGCCTGTTGTGGCACAAGGTAGGGGAATTGCGGCCCCGTCATTGGACCAGGCAGGGCATGGCTCAGCGACAAGGCTAGTTTCCCCGACCCATAATAGGGCGCCTCCACATTGTAAACTACCCCAGGCATCTCATCATACGCTAGACACCTTGTCACCAATACCAATCTTTTTGACTAATGTTCCCAAACTTGACTCCAACTGTCGTAGATATGAGAGTGGGGAAGTTCTAAAAAACAAAGCCAAACATTGGCTGAGACATACTACGGGGGTGCAGATCAATAATTAGAGAGGACATTGTCCACGCCAAAAGGTGCATCCTGGACCACAGCCCAGTAGACGCAATTGAGTTAATTCTAGCTACAAACCATCTTGTGCATGATCTAATTGCCCTTGAAGCTAGATCTCATCCTCATCCAACAACTAAGATTAGATTGAGATTGACTGTTCCCCCTGAACTAGGCCAAGATAACAACGTGAGCCAGGCCCCTCTGGACATTCCCATTTCAACTCCCTCACAAATCGATTGACTCACTTTTAAACTTTCTAGCGATGCCAAGAATATCACCATGAAAGATCATATGACCCCTGTTGATCCTTCTCTTTTGCCTCACGAGGCGTGCTCGATTGAGCAAGAGTGTATGTGTAGCCTCCCAGTAGAGTCCATAGATTCCAACACCTCAATGGTGCACTGAGTAGGCATCCAGGACAGCGAACCTGTAATAAGGACTGGTAGCCGAGATGCGCCTATACTGAATGCCACATCTCCCCTGCAGGCCCTTTCACAAGACGACAATGGGGAAATGATGAATATATTGTCATGGAACTTGGCAGGTATAAGCAGGAAGCATAACTGTCCGCACTGGTTGGATCTGGTCTCTTGTCAAGATATATGCTTGTTCCAGGAAACCTGGTGCCAGACACCAACATATATACCTGGGTTTAAGACCTTCTTTAGGCCAGCAGTACCGGCCAAACAAGGTCGGGCTTCAGGGGGGTTGCTTACCTTAGTAAATCTTACGCTGAATTGTGAAGCAAAAGAGATGGTCACTAACAGTACAGATATCTTGGGGATAAGGCTTACTAATGGAAAAGGTCAAACTGTCGACATCTATAATGTTTACGCTAGGAGTACCAAAGGGGGTAGCTCGTCGACTCTTAATGTCTTGGACAACTTATTGGGAGGCAGGAATGCTAGCCATCCATTAATAATCGGTGGTGATTTTAATGTCACATTTGAACCACTCGATTGGATTGAGTCTATTGATGTGACAGAGGAAGATAAAGCCTGGAGGGTACCTCCTTTGGAACTATCCCCAATTAAAAAATGGTCGCAAGCCGCCCTCCAATTGAACGCATTATCCTTAGAATATAGGCTAAGGGCCACTAGTGGGCGAACCAACTCAGATACGGGCGGTGGAATGACCTTTATTGGAACAAAAGGGTCAAGTCGGATTGATTATATACTAGTGGACTTGACCCTGTGGCCTTCAGTGCGGGATATGTCTATAGCCCCAGCTTGTGACAGTGACCATAATTCTTTGCATTTAACTATTAGTTGTCTATGGGGGAGCATTGCGAAAGATCCTAAGGCACCATTAAGCACAAGGGAGTTAATAGCTACAAATGATAAGCGTCGGCTCAAATGGCCCACGGTTTTGGCAGATGAATCTAAAATACAAAAGATCAAAGAAGCTCTAGCTGAGCACTTAGTAGTACTAGAAACAGTGAGTAAGGATCCGCTCATGCAGAATACCTGTAGTATCCTCCACAGAGATTTCTTTGATCAACTGGCCTGCGTTTTTCACATCCCCATCAATAAGAATAGTCCTCGACAGGAAAGCTCCTTGGGAGCTAACCCATGGTATAATAAAGAATGTAGGGCAGCGAGAGCAAGATTGACAGTAGCCATCAAAAATAGGGATCTTATTAGCATTCGTAAAACCAGAAGCGAATACAAACAGGCACAAGGTAAAGCAAAAAAACAATGGGATGAAGGGAGATGGGAAGATCTAAGGGAGGCTATTGGACATCCTGATCCTCGGCAATTCTGGTCGCTTGTGGCAAAAACTAACTTTGAGCGCACACCTCCCTTGGCCAATAACATCCAGGCAAGTGAATGGCACAAACATTTTAGTGAGTTATATTCCACTAGTAACACCACTGACAGACTCCAGATGCCCTACGATCTGGGTGCTCCAATATGTACCATTGCATTTACAAGGGAAGAGATCATGAGCTCCCTAGATGCCATTATACCTTCAAAAGCCTCTGGCCCGGATGGCATCCCGGGTGATCTCTTTCGTGCCGATAGGGCAAACTGGTCAATTTATTTTATGAATTTGGCCAACGATATCGTCGGAGGAGGAAGCATCCTGGACTCGTGGAAGGGGCTGAAGTGATCCCAATTTTCAAAAAGGGGACAGGTCTAAGCCCGCCAACTACCGCCCAATAAGTTTGATAGACTGTGCTCAAAAGGTTTTCTGTCGCTAGCTCTTATCTAAAATCCAGACCTGGATGGATGAGAATAACATCCTCTGTCCATTACAGGCGGGCTTTCAGCGGAAAACCAGCACTATCGATCAGGCGTTTCGCCTTGTCATGCTGTATTGGAAGGTGGTTGTGCTGGGCAAAGGCAGTTTATATCTTGCCTTTATTGATCTCAAAACTGCCTTTGACCTAGTCCCCAGGGATCTACTTTGGCAGGTCCTCATGAATATGGGAATGCCTTTGGGTATTCTAGAACCATTGGTCAGGTTGCACAACGATAATTTTGCTCGTGTAAGATGGGGAAACCAGGGGCAACTCACTGACCCGATTAAGATCCGGCGGGGGGTACGCCAAGGGTGTGTTTTGGCCCCTACCCTTTTTTCCCTGTACGTTAATCAAATTGCTGACCTGCTATGCTCAATTCCGGCCGATGCCCCCACCTTGGCGAACCAGAAAATCGCAACATTGCTGTTTGCCGGTGATACCCTTTTGGTATCTAAAAGTCCCATGGGCCTCCAAAAGCTTTTGGATCAGTTTAAGGCCTTTTGCGATACAAGGGGCTTGGTCATCAACACCGCCAAAACTAAGTTGATGATGTTGAATGCCTCCAAAACTTTTAAACGAAATCTGGTCTTGGATAATGTTCCATTAGAAAGGGTTCACTCCTTCGAGTATCTGGGTATAAAGCTGTCTGATAGTATGACTTGGAATAACCATCTAGATAAGGCTTCCCTGAAATTTTCACAGCTAACTGGGGCCTTGCGGCATGGAGATTTGCCTATCATATACCAAGCCTGTAGCCCCAGCTCTCAAACTTTATAGTTCGAAGGTAGTGAGCAGTGTGCTCTATGGGGCAGAATTGTGGGGTACAGCAGATGCAAGCAAATTAACAACTGTGGAAAATAAGTTCCTTAGGAGCCTGGTATCCCTCCCCCAAAGCCCTTCCCTTCTCCCCTTGAAATTGGACCTGGGAGTTAGGGCAATTGAAGACCTAGCGAGTTTGCGCCCATTGCTTTTTTGGTATAGATTGGTCACCACCCCTGATTTGGCCCTTTACGCTGCTGCTTTTAATGAAGTATGAGCCCTAGACATAAATAAAAAAATTGGGTGGATTAAACATGTGAATACCACCCGGGCAGTAATTGGTCTCTCTAACGAGTTTCTTGGTCCCCCGCCCCAGCATACAAAGGACCAATTAAAACTCCAATATTGGTCTTGGGTAGAGCAGACTAATTATTCGAAAACCCGTCATGGCAGCCTAGCTGATGCTTTCTTAGACATCAAATCTGTTAAATGTCTCGAGAGCTACTTTGATATTATTAAGGAGCCTGGGGACAGGAAACTGTACACCCAGTTTAGATATGGCTGTCTACCTATTAATGTTTTTACCAATTCCTGGGCAAATAATAAAAGCCAGTCGAAGGGCTGTTCCTCTTGCTCAAACCCAAATGAAACCGTCGGCCATGTACTTTTTGCATATCCTGCGTATGCTAGACCAAGAAGGAACTGGTTGGCTCCTGTATGTAGACAGTTGGGGACCCAAAGTCACTATGGAGCTCTACGCATTTTAAAATCAGACACAAGACCACTTATTATATGTGCAGTTGCGAAATTTCTTGGTCAATTTTGGGCTATTAGGCGGAGGCTACTGACTACCCCCTCAAGTTTTGTGATTTAATTGTAGAAAATTGTTATGAACCGAGGGAGTTCCAATTCATAAGATAATGATTACAATATTTGATTCTAAAGTATTTTAATGTGTTTTTATTATTTGTATTTTTAACGTATAAGATGTAGAGGGACCCTAATGATTATTACAGATTTGATGCGCCCCACTGAGTAACAACTGTGAAATTTGCCAGTTAAATGAATGCATTTGCACTTTAGTTTTTATTCTAACTATTTTTAATAGAAATATCAAAATGAGTTATGCTTTTTGTTGATCTATTTCGTGTTTATAAAATTGTAACCTGGAATACCCAACTTCTTAGAATTTGGTGTACGGAAGACTTTTTAACTAATTCTATCTCGAGCACCATTGAAAAGGAAGTATATGTTTGTATCTTTTATGGTATTATAAACCGAAATAAAGATTTTATGAATGAATGAGTGAGCCCACTGGGGCACTCACACCCAGGCCACCATCGACCAAGTCTTGGGAACATATCAGGGCTCCCAAGGCATGATGGGCCTGGTACTAATGGAAATCCGGGTGATGAAGCAGCTGCAGAGGGACATAGACCTGAAGCTGGCCACCTACAATACCAACATGGGCCAGCTCATTGGGGTGCTACAGGACATTAACACCACCCACTGCAGGGCTTTTCCACCACCATCTACCCCTTCCTGTGGTCCAACTACATCCAGGCCATCGGCATCAGTTGAACATCTGCTGACACCCCTGTCTCAGCAGCAGCGGATCCCCCTTCACCAAAAAGAGGAAAGGTCCAACCCAAACAAAGGAGGTGTGGACGACAAGACACCCACCACCGCCAGTAGGAAACATCACATCTAATTTCATCCTGTGTGTGCAACACATTCACTTTGTGGACTATTTCTGGATACTTTTCTATTTCTGATGGGAATAGTATTTCAAACTTTGGACTTCAGACAATTTGGCACCTACAGCTATGGTTTCATTCACCATGACTGACTTCTTCACTTTTTGTTTTTTCCTGTTTGGTTTTGCACGTTGTTTATTTTCTCCTTGTTCACTCAAATAAATACACAGGTTACCAACTCATTGCCTCCTGTAGTATCTCTCTAGCAATGTATATATTCTCCCATGTGAACTTTACAGTGCCAAAACAAGCTACTTGTGTAAGTATGGATATGTTGAATGTAAACAATGGTTAACTGAGGATCACAATCATGTCACACCAACAGATACATACAAGTGTTTGGTCTTAAAACATCTTTATTCCATTGTTCCAACAATAGGATGACATGATGTCAGAAACATAGCAAATCAGACATGACTCAAATATTCTGTGTCAGTGATCACATTTTCAGGTCCGGACCCTAACAACCTGGAAAGAGGGGACACATCAGATTTCCAATACAATAGGTGACATAAACATAGGTCTACATCGTCAGTTGGATCCATATCGCCTACCTCACAAAAGGAATCCCATATTGTTTGAACCACAAAACAGACACATGGCAGTACAACAGTTTCTGATTACAGGGTATTTTCCAATCCTGTTAAAACCGTCCGCTATAAATAGAATAAAAACTTACAATTCATTCTAGGTTATTATAGGATCTCCTAGTCTTCCAGGAAATGCATAAAATGGAAGCAACACAATATGGAGGAGAGCCCCTGTAGTCACACTTACTCCAAGGGTGGTGCTCCGCCTGGACCTCTTGTCCTGTGCTCGCCGTGTACACTCGATTAACTGAAGGGTGTTACTGAGTGGGTCCCTCTCTCTGCGAACAACTGGTTCCGGGGACCACCATCCTTCACGTTTTGAATCCTAGTCAGTGGGTCTAGGAATAAATTGTTTGATAAAGATACCACCGAACTAGTTTTAGCCTTCACTGCACTTTTTCTTTTGGTGATCCCAGAATACAATACCTATATTATTTTACATGTTTGTTTTGTCTTCCCCCTCCCTTTTGCTCCACCCCAGGCGTTGGTCTGCGCAGGGGAGTACTGAAGCAAGCCCGATGATGAAGCATGTCACAATTTTGTGAGTGAGGGCAGTATTTTTTCACTGAGCACGTGCCAACTCTCTCTAAGAGAACACTACACACTACTCCTCTCTGTGTGTGTTACAGTTGTGATTGGGAGGCTGGAGTAGTGGTTGTGTTTTGCCTCTCCCCCCTTCTTTTGTGTGAGAAACCTCAATGAATGCTGTCAGCTCAGAATTAGTAGCTTTTTCAATTATTTTGGCCGGAAGGGGCAATCTTGAAATAGGACGATAGTTCCCCGGATCTGTGGGATCTAGATTAGCTTTTTTGAGTAAAGGAAGGATGTAAGCTATCTTCCAGACACTGCAAAATTTTCCTGACTTAATCATAAGATTAAACGTTTCTGTAGCCCGAGATGGTGTCAGCTGCTAAATGAATTGTTTTAGGTGGGCATGGATCCAAAGGAGATCCTGACTTTGTGTGCAAAAGGTGGTTTTAATTTGCTCATGAGAAAGTTCAGCAAAAGCAGTTAGACGGACCTTATATTTATTATTATTAATTGTAGGATAAATGATTTGAGGAAGGAGGTCAAGCTTCAACGGATGATGTCAATTCTGTATTGTTTGCATATTCAAACAAAACTTCTTGATAACATCTCTTTCTTCCATGATCTGAAGTTCTGGAAATGGGTGGTACACTGGAGGCTGTCATTTCCTCTCTCTCCCAGGGTACCTTTGTGAGGAGTGAAAACAATTTTGAACATTGGTCACAGTGTCCAGAGTAACATATATGAAGAGTAAGCCAAAAGTCATGTGACAAAACATGACTGCTTCATAAAGCATTACACGTATTTGACATAATCATTGTGTACTGTACAACATACACCAATAATCTCCATTGCGGCCCTCCCATGTGTCTGTAACAGAAACGTGGACATCATCCATTCAGAAATGTACATTTTGCACAAAAATTACAATTTCATAAACTTTTAGGTGAAAAAACGTAACCTCGGTGTACAGTGCACTGCACACATTTTGCCTTTATGCACAGTACTACACCACACAAATGATTTTTGTACTGCAAATTACATGGGAATGGAGTATTTCAAATGTATACATGTTAATCCTCTTTTGTAGTGGTGGTGACACACTTGACAGTCAGCAATACTGTAGTTCCAACTGCTAAAATGGCGGATGCCTGACCTCACATATAGGACATTTGGAAGGACCGCCGCTGTTGGAAGTCAACCCGCGGTGGGCGGTTGCATCCATGGCGGACACAGCCATAGGCTAATGTTGGTGATTGAGACAGTTGTGGTTCAATGGCTGTGTGTGTCTACGCTGATGACCGCATTCATGTACACCACGGCTTGAAAATAACTCATTTGACTCCTGACACTGCTGCTATCAACACCTCCTCCACTTTAGCTGCTGTTTGCTACCACTGGGAGCAATCACGCCAGGCCAAGCAGGTGAGAGGGGCCGTCCCTTCTCTCCATAGGAGCTGGAGACCCTGGTTGGAGAGGTCCTTCCCCTGTATGGCCAAATCTATTGCTCACCAGAACAGGTCACTATCTCAAATACATTTTTTACTCTGTACAGCTTCATCCTTTTAATTCTCATAGAGTACAATGAGCCTCTGAGTCCAAGAGTGAAATCAGATTATTTTTGTGAAATTGTGTGGTCCCTACATAGGACAATCAAGTCATAGACCACAAATTGGACCTAAAAACTAATGAGGCAAAGTCTTTTATTCTAGTAACAGGTAGTAAGAATAAGAAGGCACAAACTTTTTATATAGCAGGACGGAAAGTGGCACAGACAGACACCTTCTCATATTTAGGGGTGACCTTTGACAGAATGCAAAATTGGTCACATATGATAACCACTAGGGGCCTAATGTTAGAAAAACGTATTACAGCCCTATACTCCTTTACCAAAAAGTTGGTTGTGAAATCCTTAGACATGGTCAAAAAAGTATATACGGCCAAATCTACTTCAGTAGCAACCTACGGGCCGGGTATCTGGGGATACTCTAATCCTTCAGCCCTCCAGGTCATTGAAGACACTTTCTGGAAAAAACTAGTAGGTCTCCCTATAAGTTGCTCAAATTGTAACTGTCATTTAGAAATGGACGTCCAATATATATCTGATTTGATTAGCCTGGCTCCAATTCTGCTATGGCATTCCACCTGGAGGAGGGAGTCCGTAAACCTTACTCAAAAGTTTATCGAATACTGTCTTTCTTTGGAACAATCGCATAGGACCCCTTGGATTATGCATGTTAAAAATAGTTTGATCTCCCTAGGTTTAGCATACATATTTGAAATGCCAAGTAACTGCCCTACCATTTCTAAAAAGGAGATCAAAACACGATTTTTAAACCAAATGGCAAAAGAAAGATTTAAAATCAACAGTTTGAAACATTCAGTAAAATCCTATTTAGAGGGACCGATTAGCAATGAAGGGATATCCCCATACTTACACTCAATGATAAACCGACGTCATAGATTTATTTTACTTAGGTTTTGCCTAAATCTTATCTCCTGTATGTTGGCTTATCCATCGGGAATTTTGGCCTTACATGAGCTCCCGCCTTGTCCATGCGATGGTGTGTCTACACAATCTAATTTGCAAATGTTTTTCTTCTGTAAGTTTTATTCGGACCATCGCAAAAGATTCATATTGCCAAAAATGCGGAAATATAATTTTAGGCAATGTCGCCCAGGGATGTTCTTTTTCCAATTATTGTCCGATCACTTTGTTTGTTATAGTGTTGATTCCTTTTTATGCCTTTCCTGGAAGACTAGGAGATCCTATAATAGCCTAGAATGAATTGTAAGTTTTTATTCTATTTATAGCGGACGGTTTCAACAGGATATTTTTAAATATTTTGTATAATGATGAATGTTTATGCTTTGTATGCGTTGTGCTTTTATGATCTTATTGAATAAAGATCAAATAAAGTGATTTGACTGACTGACAAGTCATGAATTATGGGGCACTGTACTTTGTGAAGTTAACATCACCATTGGAATGTATGATAAGCCCTAGATCCCACTTGTGTTCCATGCACATATCTATGCATTTATGCATTTCATGGTACCTTTGATATATTTGCTAATCAGATCATGGTATATGTGCAAAGAAATGTATAGGCTTTACAGCATGAGCTGTGTCTGTATACTGTAAGAAGCAGTTGAGGATTATGTTAGCTATGTGTACAGTCTCACATATAACTCTGCCCACATCAGGCTTTGCCAAACTATTGTCTGGGAGCTAACTATACCTCCCTTCAGAGTGCCACACAAATTGGAGATCACGTATTTGATGCCAAGAAAATTATTTTTTTTTGTATAGAATTAGTGAAAATGTGATGTTCATGTGGGATCAATATGCTCAGCCGGCAGAGAGCAAGGCCTGACAATGAGTTGTGCCCATCGTGGGCCCTTGCCGAGGCTGGGGCAGACTTACTGTGCCAATACAACTGATGCACAGAGTAATCTCCCTGTAGACCTGCAGATCCTTAGAGGTTTCCAAAATGACTTTTCTGAAACAATATTAGCCATGATTGCTTTTACATGGACTACATTTGGAATGGTGACTGAGATAACCCCCTGACCTGATACGTCTTTCCATTGAAAGGTTGCGTCGTCCTAAGTAGGAAGACACAACTTTCATGATTTTTACGCCTATTGATCAGAAGGTGATACCCACTTGAACTCAGGAGTGCAATTGTCTCTCACCTTTTGTTTCACTTCTTTCCATTGACCCACATTGTCAATGTGTGTCATTTACCCATGGCAGTCCCCTTACTCCCACAGGTCTGTTGTCACTTTTCCATAAGTCATGCTTGCACTGTACAGGCCTATTGCACATGTGGCGCATTAGCTGTGTAGACAGTTGGTTACTTCTGAAGAGATTTTGATATGTCAATCACCAGCTTTGTTACGTTCAATCCAGTCACACAAGACATACAGTGGTATGTTGAATGTCATCCCTGTAACAGTGCCACATATGGAAAAAAGGTGTTCTGTGATGTCACTATATACCACACAAACTCAATCAGAGATAGTATGATATCCGATTAGGTAGTCCACATGACCACACATCCCCAGAGAGGAAGCTCTCAGTGACACCCATACCAGCCCTTTTATTGTGACCTTAGTCTTAGGATATTGTCTATACTATGGTACTCGGCTCTATGAACTGTATGCATCAAGTCAATGGGCCTGGCTGTAAAGGTGTCTGTACAGTCATGCACAAGTAGTTTAGCCTTCAAAGGTGTGTTGTGTGTCAGACTAGCTTACATCACAGTACATGCAGGATGGCCCTGGGCTACATGACGTTAGTGGGCTGGCTTAGTAAGTGTAGGTCATGACCAGGGTTGAGGATAGTCAGCAGATGACAACAAAATTGTGTATTCATGCTTTTGTAGTGCTTAGCATGTGATATTTACACATGTAGTGTGTTGACTATTGATTAATGCTTGTGCTAGGTATACACAAAATGTGTATCAACCAAACGGATATCCCAAAATTTGCAGTTACAACTGTTCCTTCATCTATTACATCCATACAGATCAATGCTCGTCAGAAGAAAGCATTTTGGAGAGTCATCACCTGGAAGGTGCAGGCCCTAGCGGTCTTTAACCCATGCAGTGTCCATTGCAGGCAGAGGTAGGCGGAAATGAGGCGCTGGACCAGGAAGATCATGGAGGTCCAGCTGGGGAAGTCCTTCCAATGTGGACGGGGCCCACACTGGACCCTGACCCCCCTAATGGCCCATATACTGATGGTGGCCTTCCCTTAGCTTGATGGGCAGTTGAGAACCCAACAGCAGCTACAAGGGGGTGAGTCCTGGCCAGAGTCATACATGTTACATTGCACTTGTCTTCCTTGTGTAAGGAGTGATACTCCCTTACTGCTGTCTTCATGTGATGGCGGCTCTATTACAGTTTATGCAGTGACTATACAACACTTCCCATTGGTAAGATGTGATTCAACAGTGACATTAGTGTGCAACCATGACTGGTGCTATCAGCAGTATTGCCTGCATGTTGCCCAATGTACATTTCCCTGTTGTTAGTTCATCAATCAATCAATCAGGGGTTTGTTAAAGCGCGACTACTCACCCGTAAGGGTCTCAAGGCGCTGGGGGGGGGGTGCAGCTTCCATCCATCAAGGAGGGGGTCTGTCGAAGAGCCAGGTTTTGAGGTTTCTTGCGAAGATGGGGAGCGATGTTGTCTGTCTGAGGTGGAGCGGAAGTGCGTTCCATGCTTTGGCCGCGAGGAAGGAGAAGGAGCGGCCTCCCGATCTGGTCTTTCTGGTGCGGGGGACCACGGCGTAGGAGAGCTGGGCTGATCGTAGGGTCCTTTGGGGTGCGTGGAATTTGAGTCGGCTGTTCAGGTATGCTGGTCCGGTGCCGTGGAGGGCCTTGTGTGCGTGGGTGAGCATCTTGAAGGTGATTCTCGCCTCGACAGGGAGCCAGTGGAGTGTGCGCAGGTGCTGGGAGATGTGGCAGTGTTTTGGCAGGTTGAGGACCAGTCTTGCGGTGGCATTCTGGATGTTCTGTAGCTTGCGGGTGAGGTTTTTGTTTATTCCGGCGTAGAGTGCGTTGCCGTAGTCGAGTCTGCTGGTGACCAGGGCGTGAGTGATGCTCTTTTGGTATTCGAGGGGGATCCATTTGAAGGTCTTACGAAGGAGGCGGAGGGTGTGGAAGCAGGAAGACGAGACAGAGTTGATCTGGCGGTCCAGGATGATTCCCAGGTTGCGTGCGTGGTCCGTGGGGGTTGGCGGGTTTCCGAGGGCGGGGGGCCACCAGGTGTCGCTCCAGGCATCGGGGTTTGAGCCCATGATGAGTACTTCTGTTTTGTTGGTGTTTAGTTGTAGGCAGCTGTTTTTCATCCATTTGGCGACGGCTTCCATGCCTTCTTGAAAGTTGCGTCTGGCGGTGTTGGGCTCTTTGGATAGGGAGAGGATGAGCTGGGTGTCATCTGCGTATGACACGATGTTGAGTCCGTAGGTTGTGACAATGGGGGCGAGTGGAGCAATGTAGACGTTGAAGAGCGTCGGGCTGAGGGAGGAGCCCTGGGGGACTCCGCAGGTGGTAGGTGTGGGGTCCGAGAGGAAAGGGGGGAGTCTGACCCGCTGCGTCCTGCCGGAGAGGAAGGAGCAGATCCAGTCGAGGGCCTTGTCCTGGATTCCTGCGTCGTAGAGTCTGCGTATTAGGGTGCGGTGGGAGACTGTGTCGAACGCCGCTGATAGGTCGATGAGGATGAGGGCTACTGTTTCTCCTTTGTCCAGTAGGGTGCGGATGTCATCTTTTGCGGCGAGGAGGGCGGTTTCCGTACTGTGGTTTTTTCTGAAGCCGGATTGGGAGGAGTCGAGGATGTTGTGTTCTTCAATGAATGTGGCGAGTTGGCTGTTGATGGCTTTCTCGATGACTTTCGCTGGGAACGGGAGCAGGGAGATCGGTCTGTAGTTTTTGAGGTCGGTGGGGTCCGCTGAGGGTTTCTTTAGGAGGGGGTTGACCTCGGCGTGTTTCCAGTCGTCGGGGAACGCAGGCGGTCGCCAGGGAGCGGTTGATGGTGTGGCGGAGCATGGGTGCGATGGTGTCGGTGGCTCTGTTGAAGATGTGGTGGGGGCAGGGGTCCGTGGGGGCCCCTGAGTGGATTGACTTCATTGTCTTCAGTGTGTCTTCGGTGGTGAGGGCTGTCCAGTCGTCAATCGCTGGTTTCCGGGTGTCGGGGGTGGTTGGTGAGGGTTCAGTGTGTTGGTTGTCTTCGTCGAAGTTGTCGAAGATGCTCTTGATTTTGTGGTGGAAAAAGGTGCTGAGTTTGTCGCAGAGGTCTTGTGAGGGAGGGATGTCGGTAGACTCGCTAGTGGGTTGGGCGAACTCCTTGATGATGCTGAAGAGTTACTTGCTGTTGTGCGCGTGGGTGGAGATTCTGTCTTCAATCGCTTTTTTCCTCGTTTCTCTGATGAGTTGATGGTGGGCGTTGGTGGCGGCTCTGAAGTTGTCGTGGGCTTCTGTGGATTTGGTGTTCCTCCACGCCTTTTCGAGGAGGCGTCATGTGCTTCTGGACTCTCGAAGTTCGGTGGTAAACCATCTGGCTTTCTTGGCGCGGGTATTGTTGTTTTTCTTGAGGGGGGCTATGGTGTTGGTGCTGTCCGAGATCCATCTATGCAGGGTTCGGGCTGCGGTGTTGGGGTCGTCGTTTTCCGTGATGGTTGGGGTGGAGTTGTTGAGTGATGAGGTGAGCTGGTCGTCGGTGATTTTGGTCCAGTTTCTTCGTGGAAGCAGGTGCTGGTGTCTGTGGATGGTGGGTGTTCTGAAGGTGAAGTGGACGCAACGATGGTCGGTCCATGGGAGTTCGGTGGTGTGGCTGAAGGTGATGGAGTTTCCTGTAGTGAAGAGGGGGTCGAGGGTGTGTCCTGCTGAGTGCGTGGGCTCGGTCACGATCTGGCGCAGTCCAATGTTGTGGAGGTTGTCCAGGAGGGATGTGGTGTTGGGGTCCAGTTGGTTGTCGAGGTGGAAGTTGAGGTCTCCCAGCAAGGTGTAGTTGGTGGATGCGATGGCCTGCGGGGAGATAATGTCCGTGATGGAGTTGGCGAAGGGTCAGCGGGGTCCAGGGGGTCGGTAGATGAGGGTTCCTCGGAGGGTGGCGGTGGGGCTGGCCAGTATTTTGAAGTGAAGGTGTTCCATCAGTTCTGTGGGCTCGTCAGGGAGTGTGCTCAGGCGGAGGCTGGCTTTGTGGACGATGGCGATTCCTCCCTGGGCGGGTGGGGCGGTCCTTCCTGGAGATCTTGTATCCTTGGGGGATGGCGATGGCGATGTCCGGTCCCGAGGTGGTATTGGTCCAGGTTTCGGTGAAGAACGCTACGTCCGGGGTGGTGCTGTCGAGGAGGTCCCAGATTTCTGTGGCATGTTTGTGGAGGGATCGGACGTTGAGGAGGATGCATTGCAGGGTCTTCGGTTCGGTTGTGTTCTTGTGGGCGGGTTGTGCTGGATCCGTGTTCTTGGCGGTGCTGCAGGTGTGCCGGCAGCGGTGACAGCTGAAGGATCCTTGGGAGTCGGCTGGTGATGCTAGCTTGCAGTTGTTGTTGCGGCCTGGGTTGAGTGCGTGGAGTGCTGCTGGGTCGTAGCGTTGGCGGGCGGAGGTCCAGGGTTCCTGGCGCTGGTCGCGGTCGGGTCGCGGACGGGCGCAGACGGGCTTGCCTTTGACGTGCCTTCGGCGCGCCAGCTTCGCGCCCGTCAAAGGGAGGAAATAAGGGATAAAGAAAAGAGGGAAAATAGGCAGAAATAAGGCACAAAACAGCAGAGATGCAGAAAGGTGAAAGATAAAAGAGGGTAGAAAAACGAGTGAAAACTAGTGAAAGGGCAGAGCGAGAGGAAGGGAAAATGAGCAGAAATAAGGCACAAAAGAGCAGAGATGCAGAAAAGTGCAGAAAGGTGAAAGATAAAAGAGGGTAGAAAAACGAGTGAAAACAAGTGAAAGGGCAGAGCGAGAGGAAGGGAAAATGAGCAGAAATAAGGCACAAAAGAGCAGAGATGCAGAAAAGTGCAGAAAGGTGAAAGATAAAAAAGGGTAGAAAAACGAGTGAAAGAGCAGAGTTAGAGGAAGGAGACAGAGGTCCACTGGACCACCAGGGATGAGGCGCAGGGAAACCTGCGGGTGGAGGAGGGCCTCGATCACCAACACTCGAGAGTGCAGGGGCAGGGGCAGGCCTCACTTAATGGTGGAGCTGCGAGGGTGGGAGAGCAATTTTACTGACAATGAGTCAGTGGTCTTGCTCGCCTGTCCCCGCAGTGGCCGCCATTAAGTAGGGGTCGGGGAGGGCTGGACAGCTGGGAGGCGGGAGCGGGGAGGGGAGCTGGATTGGGCCGGTCGCGCTGGGGGGGGAGGGGCCGTGGGGGCAGCAGCGGCGGGGAAAGGTAAAGGGAGGAAATAAGGGATAAAGAAAAGAGGGAAAATAGGCAGAAATAAGGCACAAAAGAGCAGAGATGCAGAAAGGTGAAAGATAAAAGAGGGTAGAAAAACGAGTGAAAACTAGTGAAAGGGCAGAGCGAGAGGAAGGGAAAATGAGCAGAAATAAGGCACAAAAGAGCAGAGATGCAGAAAAGTGCAGAAAGGTGAAAGATAAAAGAGGGTAGAAAAACGAGTGAAAACAAGTGAAAGGGCAGAGCGAGAGGAAGGGAAAATGAGCAGAAATAAGGCACAAAGAGCAGAGATGCAGAAAAGTGCAGAAAGGTGAAAGATAAAAAAAGGTAGAAAAACGAGTGAAAGAGCAGAGTTAGAGGAAGGAGACAGAGGTCCACTGGACCACCAGGGATGAGGCGCAGGGAAACCTGCGGGTGGAGGAGGGCCTCGATCACCAACACTCGAGAGTGCAGGGGCAGGGGCAGGCCTCACTTAATGATGGAGCTGCGAGGGTGGGAGAGCAATTTCACTGACAATGAGTCAGTGGTCTTGCTCGCCTGTCCCCGCAGTGGCCGCAATTAAGTAGGGGTCGGGGAGGGCTGGACAGCTAGCAGGCGGGAGCGGGGAGGGGAGCTGCATTGGGCCGGGCGCGCTGGGGGGGAGGGGCCGCGGGGGCAGCAGAGGCGGGGAAAGGTAAAGGGAGGAAATAAGGGATAAAGAAAAAAGGGAAAATAGGCAGAAATAAGGCACAAAAGAGCAGAGATGCAGAAAGGTGAAAGATAAAAGAGGGTAGAAAAACGAGTGAAAACTAGTGAAAGGTCAGAGCGAGAGGAAGGGATAATGAGCAGAAATAAGGCCCAAAAGAGCAGAGATGCAGAAAAGTGCAGACAGGTGAAAGATAAAAGAGGGTAGAAAAACGAGTGAAAACAAGTGAAAGGGCAGAGCGAGAGGAAGGGAAAATTAGCAGAAATAAGGCACAAAAGAGCAGAGATGCAGAAAAGTGCAGAAAGGTGAAAGATAAAAAAGGGTAGAAAAATGAGTGAAAGAGCAGAGTTAGAGGAAGGAGACAGAGGTCCACTGGACCACCAGGGATGAGGCGCAGGGAAACCTGCGGGTGGAGGAGGGCCTCGATCACCAACACTTGAGAGTGCAGGGGCAGGCCTCACTTAATGGTGGAGCTGCGAGGGTGGGAGAGCAATTTCACTGACAATGAGTCAGTGGTCTTGCTCGCCTGTCTCCGCAGTGGCCGCCATTAAGTAGGGGTCGGGGAGGGCTGGACAGCTGGGAGGCGGGAGCGGGGAGGCGAGCTGGATTGGGCCAGTCGCGCTGGGGGGGAGGGGTCGCGGGGGCAGCAGCGGCGGGGAAAGGTAAAGGGAGGCAATAAGGGCTAAAGAAAAGAGGGGAAATAAGGCACAAAAGAGCAGAGATGCAGAAAGGTGAAAGATAAAAGAGGGTAGAAAAACGAGTGAAAACTAGTGAAAGGGCAGAGCGAGAGGAAGGGAAAATGAGCAGAAATAAGGCACAAAAGAGCAGAGATGCAGAAAAGTGCAGAAAGGAGAAAGATAAAAGAGGGTAGAAAAACGAGTGAAAACAAGTGAAAGGGCAGAGCGAGAGGAAGGGAAAATGAGCAGAAATAAGGCACAAAAGAGCAGAGATGCAGAAAAGTGCAGAAAGGTGAAAGATAAATAAGGGTAGAAAAACAAGTGAAAGAGCAGAGTTAGAGGAAGGAGACAGAGGTCCACTGGAGCCCCAGGGATGAGGCACAGGGAAACCTGCGGGTGGAGGAGGGCCTCGATCACCAACACTCGAGAGTGCAGGGGCAGGGGCAGGCCTCACTTAATGGTGGAGCTGCGAGGGTGGGAGAGCAATTTCACTGACAATGAGTCAGTGGTCTTGCTCGCCTGTCCCCGCAGTGGCCGCCATTAAGTAGGGGTCGGGGAGGGCTGGACTGCTGGGAGTTCATCTGAAATAGTGTTTCAAAATTAATTCACTGACTGGTGACATGCATCAGGGGGTGAATTGTCTAACTGTAGAGATCCTATGTAAATGTCTACACTCATCCTTGCAAGGCAATCAGAGTTTTCTATACCAAAGAGTGATGTCATGTGCCATCCCATTAGGACTCTAGTGATCCCACATCTTCATTTCATAGATATTCACTGCACCCAACAACCTTCAAAGGTGAATTGACTTGTACGAATGCAATCTATGAATGGTGTTATCACCTGTACCAAGCAGGATTGGGGATGCTCATATGGCTAGATGAAGTATTGTGCTGTGTGATTTTGGAGTAGCTATCTCCCAAAACTTTGGCCCTCAATGTTTCAAGGCAACTTTTCTCTGGTACATGTGATACATAGCTAGACTACTTCAGTACAGCTTATATTAGACTTTTTAGGTAGTGGACGCATGATGGTGTTTGAAGTCAAAAGTGTCATCAGTGTGCAATGAGCATTGGCATGTGGCATGATTTCTGCCACAGCACATATTGATGGTACATTGGTCTCTAACTTGACCTTCATGACATCATGATGTGTTATGAGGAAAATGATGATTTTTTTAAATTTGCGCCTTGCATGTACATTGTGTAAATGTAAAAACTTGTATTAATCCTATTTGGTAACATCATTTTACTATGGTATACTACAAGTGCCAAAGTATGCCAGGTGATCAGCTATCCTAGTATGGGCATAAGGATGGAGTGTAGACAAGTCCATCAATGCATTTGGAGCTGTCTGGGGTTATGACATAAGTGGAACCAACTGCTTGCAGGTTATGTAGCATACATACATGTGCTCATGCTAATTTTGAAGCCTATGTAGCGAACCATGAAGCTGGTCTGATATGTGCACTTAATCAATGTTTTCTGTTGATATGTGATGGTCAGGTGTGGAAAAGCAGCTGAAATAAACCTATTTTACATGTCATTTCAGATTCATCCAGGGCAAGCAAATGAGAAGGCACCAACGTTGTTGGGGACCCAACTGGTCACAGTGGTTCCAGAAGCGACAGCAGACACGGAGGGACTCACTGGAGGGTATGAGGAGGGACCCACTGGAGGGTATGAGGAGTGACACGGAGGACACAAGCTCAAGTTCATCAACATCTGAGTCATCTTCCTGTGAACACTCAAGAGTGGTGGCGGACCCCACATGATTAGTACCACCTCTATCCTTGCCTGCCACCCTCAGTTCCATGGCCACCCTCTCTTTTGTCCCCCAACCAGTTGGCCGGGCCCGTTCCCCTAAGAGGGGAGCCATCTCCTACACTGCAGACACCTCAGCCCCTGCCACTGTTACCCCCACTGCCCTGAGTGAGACGTTTTGTGTTGTTGGAAACTTTTTCTTCAGCAAGCTTCTTCTTGAAACAGGTGTTTTTTTATGTTGTGAGAGAAAAAATTAGTTTTATTTAGTACATATATTATATGTTTGATGTTTTACAATGTTTAAGTTATTCTGACTTTTAACTGTTGCTACTTTAGTATGTTCAAAGCAGTATTTATTATACATTTACTTTTTTTGTGGTCTTTGATGTCTACTTGTGGATGGAGTTTAGTTGAAGGTTGAATAATCTGTAGAAAAGGATAGGTGTTAGTAATTGTTTATTTTATAATTGTTTTTCAAAGTTAAAATTCTTTAACTTCATATTTTAAATATTATTAGTAGTTGGAGAAGTGGATGTACGGTTGTACATGTTGCAGGCTTCTCTTTTGCAGGGAAAATATGTCAGAGTTTCCTCCTCTTCAAATGTTTGGCATTTTTGGAGCTATTTTTTGCTTTCATTACTCTGGCTTTTATATTGTTTGTTTAATTGGTTAAGCTATTTTATTGGTTATAGTTTGTATGGTTCAATATTATTGGTTGTTTTAGTTTTATTTTATTTGTTTTTTCAGTTATGTCCTTATTTTGAAAACACCAATTAAATGTTTCCTATGCTATTAATCAAGATAACTTATTTTATTTAATATTATATGTATTTATTTTAAGTAAAGAAATAATATTATTGTTTGTAAATATAAATATTTATTGTAAGTCAACGTCAAAATATACCTTATTCAGATTTGTTTTTAAATCCATAAAAGTACTTAATAAAAAACATTATTTCTTAAAACTTTAAAAATAGTTTCATACATTACATCTCAAAATGTCTAATATGAAGACAATAGCTAAAAACCGTATCCATAAGAATCAAATAGTATATGTGTTGTATATAAGTGGTATGTACATATGTGGAATGTATATTTTACAGAAGTTTTATGCTGATATATTTTAAATGTATTATTTTGCTTAAGTAAAATATTGTATTTTATTATATTTTATTTATATATTGTTGTTATTGTAGGATATATTTTTGTTGTTTGTTTGTTTACATATTGTGTTTTTCATAATATTTACTGCTACTTATTGCTTGTTTTAATGATATTTATGTAGTTGATATTGTTGACTTCGATATTTTTGACATAGACTATGGTTAGTTATAAGTCACGATATTTTTGTTTCTGATATTTTAGTTTTTGATATATGTTAGATTAGATATTTTTGACATTGATATTTATGTGTGCGATGTTAGTGACTTTTTAAATTAAGTATATGGACTAGATATTTTTGTAAACTATATTACATTTTCGATAATTCTGTAAGTCGATATTTGTTGTGTTGATATGTCAGCGATCCTGATATTCACATCTTAGATCACATTTAATAGGTTTTCTAGCCTAATTGACGCATTAAACCGTACTACTGGATGATCTGGATAATAATCAAGAACCCACAGATGAAAGAAGATGTAACTGTTCATCCTCCCCATTCTCTCTGCAGCTTTCTAAAATATGGACAATAATTTGTTTATCCATTCATTTTTATTTGTTATTTATGTGTTCTTATAAACCTCAGTGGACCCATACGCGCTGTTAAAAAAACAAAGTGAAGATCCACTTAAACACTACATAGAACACAAAACTTATGAACAAAATTGTAATCAATGGGAAACAAAAAAACAATGACAGAATGATAAAGGTGAGTTATGCACTGGGCAGAAGATAAAGCTACAAAAGTATGTATATGTAAAGACAGAAAAACGGAGAAAATTGGGAGGAGGCAGGTGATGTGTGGGGTAGATAAGCTGGAGTAAAGCAAGAGGAAAGTTCGTATAGTAGATGGGCTAGAAATATTTTAAACTGAAAATAGGAGACCCTCTGTGTATACAGCTTAGATTTAGATAAAAAAGGAAGCAGTTTTGTCTTTTCTAAAAAGTAATTAACCAGTCTGATTATTTGATCCCAACAAGAACAGAATTCAAAATTGTAGTCACAGCACTGGAGAATTCTTGTGTATCTCTACTTAATCAGTGTTAAATGTATTGCCCTCTGAGTGTGAGTCTGTAGATTTCACAGGTTCTTTCTGCCAGCAAACCTTTTATATTTGTATGAAGGTAATCAGATTTATTGAGAAATAAAGTCTTGTAGATAATTTAGGTTAATTCAAATTGTTTTCTAACTTCAAATAGGAGCCACTGTAAACCTTTGATGTAGTAAATTGATCAAATTCCTTGTTCCAGAAAGACACCTGACCACTGAATGCATCACTCATTTGATGGAGTTTAGAAAAGAGGATTGAGTAAGTAAAAATTGCTTCTTTAAATGCACAGCGAACTGTGGTTATGTATGAAGTATTGTTAACATTTACAAATGCATGTGCATACTAGAGAACTCGCTCTCCCTCTTGGTGATACTATAATGTTACTGCAGCTTAATGTTGATCACCACTGTTCAATCTACAACTATATGTCATATCTTCTTGCCAGTTGACCATGTTCATGTAACCTGACAGCCACTCCTTCTGCACTGTTTCTATATTTGTGTCCTTTGAGTTACTGCTGTTTGGAAATTCTTGTATAACATAAGTCTTTACAAATTGCCTATTTTTTATGCATATGCTTTTTGCATTTGGGTGATCTCTGCCAGCTGACAGGAGTCTGGCTGACTTAAAATCTCACATCAAAATATGTGTCCCTCCTAGTAACTCTCTCCATCTTTAATGCCAGACTAGAGATACAGATTTGTTCTACCTCAAGTATCCCCTACACTCTATTAAGTGCTGCTTTTTTCAAGCAAAGGCGGGTTTGCCGAATGCATTGGACAAAACGTTTTCTATTCCAGAAAACAATTATAAATATAATCTGAAGAACATTACACTTTGTATTCAGACTGACATAAATTAAATACATTATATACATTATTATTGAGGTCTAGCAATCATATGCTTCACCTTTAGATGGCCAGGTTCATTGATAAAATATTGTCAAAAGCACCCAAAAATTAATATTCTGTATCTGCATAAAATCCATACAAATATTCAAATGTCCTTACACAAATCAATTTCCTACTGTAAGTCCAAAATGTTGTTGATTGTGTTGACTTCTGCAGTTATGTTTATAATTGAATTTGCAGTGAACATTACTATAAACACACACTTTTTCCCCTGCACATATGTCTGTGTGTCGTATACTTCCTAAAAGACAACAGGAGGGTTGGGCTCAATTATGTGATTCATATGTAGACTTAGGAATTCAGAAAGTTGCATCCAGAAATGAATCAGTTTAGGACCCACCCATGCCATATATTAAGCCAATATTTGATACTATCATATTGACAACAAGGAAATGGACTAGAGGTATTAACACTCATCATATGCAAAAGTATAAAATAGCCTCCACTTTGTGAAATATTGCATTTGTCCTTCATGTGAATGAGACATTCATCTTATGATCATATTGCTGAGCAAGTAGTGCAATCACCAAACTTGTTTCTCATAGCCATTTTTAAAGCTATTATCATTGGAGTACCCTTGATAGATCTTGGAAAATTATGCATTTGTTCAATCCCTGAAAAATAAGTTTCTTGAAAAAATGTTTCCTTGTCAAATCTGACATCTGGGTTGTTTCTATTAAGGGTAAACTGTGGCAAGCATTGGACATTTGATGACATAGGAAGAGATAATCTTGTGGGGTCATGCTACTCCACCAATTTTTTTAACTAATTTTCAGGAGACTATTTGGAACCTTGTTCGGAAAATTCAGAAAATTCTTGACTTGGGTACTACCAATCCTATTCCATCTCCTAATTAGGTCCTTATGAAGAGAAATGCACAATGCCTTATATCGCACCTTTTTAGTACTCCTGTGCATATGTATGTGCAAAAACAATGTGTATAATAATACCCTTCCCCAATTACTATTTGATTAAGAATTATCAAAACAATTATTCAGCACAGGTAGGAAGAAGCAAGATACTTTAGGGCAAATTTACTGTAATTTTATGCAACACTGAATGTACTTTGCATGACAGAGAGAGAGAGCACTTTATCTAGTATGTGTTTCTTCTGCTCTCTTTTCATGTGCTGGTGCACAATTAGGCTGCTTAGCAACACGCAAACACCTTCAGAAAATAGTGCAAAGGTAAGTGTTTGAGTTTAGCAAAGGCTTTGTGCAGGAAGGTATAATTCTAATACAAATGGCAATGCTTAGACTAACTTTAAAACTGTCCCCACTTCGTATGTGTGCTGTACTGTGTAGCACACTTGCAAAGTTTAAAAAATTGAAAAAATACATTTTTCTCCCACTTTGCACTTGTCCCAAGGAGACAAAATATTTGGCGCAAAGCACTTCCTGCCATTAGTAGCTGATAGGGCTTTGCATTACTACCCATAGATGGTAGTGTGGGAATGCCTAAGTACCATGTACAGGAAGCCCCTTGATGTAAAGTAATGCAGAGTGCTAGTTTGCCTTACTTTTAGGCAACTTTTCAGAGTAAGCAAGTTTTTTGCTGGAATGTAAATAACAATTCAAAAAATTGCATTGGTTTACATCACTTCTGGTAACTTTGCACAGAGGCAAATTGTCAATAAATCAGTCCTATAGTGCTTATGAAAGGCATGGTAATCATTATAAAATTTCTAAGGGGTAATCCTCCTTCATTTGGAAAATACAGTCTCACAAAGTTATTTAGAGTGGACACTGCACCCAAATAAAAATATTCAGCAACCTTTCAGTTATTACAAAAGAACTTGACTGCAAAAAATATGGAAGACTTGAACATAAAAAGATAAAAAGATGCAATAATAGCAGCTTTTTCAAGGGAAATCTAGTCATTATAAACAGTGGAAGACCTTGTCCATGGGCTATAAATGCTTTTATCTTACTGATCATCCAAGAATAGTTGGTGTCGAAGGGATAGCCATAGTTCTTGGAATACCTTAAATACCTTTTGGGTCTCACTATTTCATTGAACAGCCTTTTCACAGCTCATCAGATAGTAAAACAAGTGTAGGGTTCAATATTTAGGTTTCAGTTTTTTGTGTATTAATTCTAAAGCTGCCATTTTTCTAAAAGTTATGACTACGGGCTATTGTCTGCTCAATATTAGAATGTCATCACAGCCATGCAGTCCATTCACTCTGAAGGTATCTTGGACTTCTGTCTTCACCTCATCATCGTCAAAAGACTGGGCTCCATCAGCACAGCACTCACCCCAATCCTGAATGCTTCCATAACCCTAGCCACCTACCCATACTCCTAGAAAGATGCCACAATGCTCCACCTCCTCGAGAAGCCCTCAGCAGACACAACAACACTAGCCAACAACCAGAGCATCTCCCTGCTGTCCTACATGACTGAAGTCCTGGAGAAGATGATCAAGAAACTCCTTGTCACCCACCTTAACAAAAAATACCTCCTCAACATCACTCAGTCCAAATTCAGGTTATGCCTAACTACAGCATAACACCCAAAGTACTATATCCACCTGCATGACCAAAGTCTCCTGCTAGGTGAAAACCAACTGCTTCAAGATAAAAAGTGACAACACAGTAGGTTTGATCTTTGGCAGAAACACCTCATTGTGGGATTTCAGGTGGTAGCCTATGGAACTCGGATCCACCCACCTCCAGACAACCCAGACCAAGAACCTCCGGACAGTCATCGACCATCACTAGCCAAGTAAACACCGTCTCCCCATCCTGCTTCCACACACTAAAGATGCTAAGGAAGATCTTCAAATGGCTCCCCACCAAGCCCTCATCACCAGCAATCTGGATTACAGGAATGCCCTTGGAATCAGCCACTCAATTGGCCAGGTGACTCAGGACCATACAGAACTCAGAAGCCAGATTCACCCTCACCCTCTCACCACACACACACACATCAACCCACACCTCAAAGAGCTCATTTGGCTCTCCACCCTCAAATGATCTCTCTTTAAACTTCTCACGCACATATTCAGGGCCTTACACAACATAGGCTGCGCATGCCTCAACAACCGCATCAGTTTCTTCAAACCTACAGTACACCTTCCTTCAGCTGGACTCCTGCTCGCACACATCCTCTGCATACTCAGAATAAAAACCTGCAGTTGTGTTTTCTCCTACCTCGCTCCTAAAGGATTGAATGACCTGCCCCTGAATATCAGGGCCGCCTTCTCAGTTCTTGAGTTCTGTCAGAAGCTCAAGATGTAGCTCTTCATCTAGGCCAGGCCACGGCTTGGCCCAGACTGCTTCTGCATTAGTGCAAGGATACCCTATTGGGTGAACTGTGTGCTCTACAAATACAATTAACATAACATGTTCATGAGGAAGAACTAGAGAAATGTCATCTGTATATAGTTTTAAAGTAAAAGAGTTGTTGCCAGGGGGAGAATTTGCATGATGAAATGTACTGAACCTGCAAGGGATTTAATGCATAAATTAAAATAAAATAGGTGACATCGGACTTACTTGACAAATCCAAAGAGTCACTTTGAATATTTTTGCTTTCTCCAAGTTTATTAGAACTGAAGAAAATAGCCCATGATAGAAGGAGAAGTGCTGTCTTGTGAGCTGGGAGCCCATGTAATCAGGAGAGAAAATTCTTAAATTTCCACTTCCAGCTCATGAAATCAAACGCCTTCTCAGAATCAAGATGTATCATACTTGTTAGAATTTTACTTTTTGCCTCAAGGTTCATTGAATTCACCAGATAATGGTTGTTAGATGGAAGCTGGTGGCCAGGAATAAGCCCATGTTGAGCCTGATAGATCAAAACTTCAGAGTTGTTGGTTATTGTGATAGCCAAAGTGTTACTTAACATTTTATCATCAATATTAAACAATATAATTGGTCAGTATGTACCAGGATTAGTAGCAGATTCACTCATTTTAAAAAGCTCAGCAAAATACCTGAACAAAAAGATACAGAAATCTTGCCTCTCTAGAAAATGATTAAATAGCCTTGTCAGGGCTTTTTGATGACACCAATAAATATTGTATCCCATTCAGATGGGAGTCCATTATTCCTACGTGCTTTACATTTGCTAACTTCAACAGTTCAATCATAAATGGGAATAAGTTCCAGTATGGCCTCGAACAAAATGTACTTAATGTCCCACAGTTCTTAAAAACCTGTGTTAGCGATACCTCTAACCCATAGTTATGTAAAAGATAGTTGTGAATAATGATCCCAAATTCCATCCTGGATCATTTGATTCTTGACATAAATTATCTCCAGTAAGGAATTAATTCATAATTCCTGCTTGTCAGAAATTGGGTTACTGGTTGACTGGGGTGTGAGCCCTGGCCAAGCAGCCACCACAATCTAGTCAGTGTAAGGCACAAGCAAACCCCAAAATAACCTTTGCTCACCCCCCTGGTGGCTTGGCACAGAGCAGGCAGGCTTAACTTAGAGGCAATTTGTAAAGTATTAAAACTGTGAAAATACCACACAAAAGGAACCCACACCAGGTTAGAAGAAAAGAGCTTATTTTATTAAATAGAACAAGATCAAAACAACAAAAATCCAATCGGTATAACTGGATTTATGAATTTCTAAAGAATAAACTGCAGAATAGTACCTAAAAGCAGAAAGCACCAACCGCAGCTATCTGCTCACACTGGACAGGGTCAAAGTCAAAAGTTCAGAACGTCTGCAATGGAGCAGAGGTCATATACAGTTAAAGATTAGTCCTTCTGAAGGTTTACCTTCTCAAGTTTTATGCCAAGAATCCCATTCACATTGTATAGGGTTGCGGGGAGCAAGGAGCGCGTCGCGGATGGTGGTCGGCGTGGGGCAAAGAGCAGGCCAAGCGCCACGAACGGGCGGGCTGGTGCTGTGTGTTGGCGGTCCTCCATGAGTGAATGATGCAGGCTGTGCAAAGAGTCGGGCTGGCGGCGACTCAAGCTGAATTTTGGTTCAAAGGGCGTGGTTCTGGTGTGAACGGGCCCGTACATGCTCAGAAAGAGCCCAAAAGCTTACTTAAAGAGCCTGTGAGTCACACAAAATGTCCAAGACCTGAGAGGCACCACGTGGAGCTCAGGAACTCGCTGCAGCTGGGTCCAGGAGTTGTTGGGGAGACTTTTGTGTCCCTGAGACTTAGATCAGGAGGCCAGCAGACTGGCCATTTGAGTCACTCTGGGGTCCAAGGTTCAAGGTGAATTTGTAGGTCCAGTTACTCTTCCCCAGGTAAGAGGACAGCAGGCCAGCCCAACAGGGCAGAAGTTCCTTTAGAGCAGCAGTCCAGCCGAGTGGCAGCCCTTTTAGCAGCACAGCAGTCCTTTTTCCTGGCAGAGTATCCACATGTCCAGAAGTGGGCTGAAGAGTTGGTGCTGAAGAGTTTCTTTTATACACTGGCACCCTGGTTCTGGAAGGTAGGAGCAGCTTCTAGACACTGGCTTTGAAGTGCATAGAATTGCCTGCCTTCCCTGCCCTGGCTTCAAGCTCCCTGAAGTGACAATGCAAGGTTGTTAGTGTCAGGTTTACCAAACACTGTTACCTGTAAGGTGCTTGGTTGGGTTTCGCAGAGACGCTATAAGCCAACTTCCCAGGACCCTATCAGATAACCTGTGATCTAGTAATACACTAAGGCTACGTGATAGACCTCAGGGAGGAGGGCCAGGTACTGAACGCTGGCGAATTCCTGTTGTCGACCTGCGAGGCAACAAGATGTGTTTTAGAATATGACTCTATGAGTTTTAGTCTAAACGTTAGCGCTGCAATCCCTACCCCTAAGTAAGCTCTGGAAACCTTCCTACCTGCGATCCTTAGAAGTATTAAGTAGCGTCCAGTAGTCTTGTGATGGAGTTGTAGCGTGGTCTTAGGGCGTTGTCAGTTATGTTGTGAAGTCAGGACTATTGTTGTCGTGAAGTCTTCTGTGATGCGACGTCCTTGCTTCTCTGTAATATGGAAATAACCTGAATAAGTTACTTTATTCCGTTACCCAAAGATTTACTCAACATAGCCTTTCAAGCGGCGCAACTAATACACTTACTCTTTTTTGACCCCCAAACATTGGTACCATCACGATATGCTGAAAAGAGAAAAGATATACCAACAACTTTGCAAACAGAAAGTAAAGTCTGTAGTGAATTAAGGTTTCACTAATTACTACAAATGTCTTTTGAAGTTTCTTTAAGTTCTTCCAGTGTCCTTTCTTGACTTTGAAAAAACGTTCCAAAAATTGTCTTTACACATATGCTAATGAATATTCTTCAGCTCTGTGCTGTCTTGCGATGGGCGCCTAGGTAATGAAATATTTCACTTAGCTTTGTGTCTTTTTCTTCCTCAGGAGATCGTAGTGAAGCTGATCTGCAGTCCAGGAGATTCAGGAACCAGGAAGGCTTCTTCAGGATATCGCACCGGAAAGCAGGTAAGCAATACCTCCGTGACAACTGTGGGAAGGCTAAGCACCTTCCAGAAATCGGGTGTGGCATTTTATAGTCATGCCACACCCAAGATGGCCGTCGCGTCGTGCGTGCAACAACGTTCTCCCGTTTATTTCCAGAAACGGGTCCTCTCTTTCAGAAGCGCAGCGCGAGTTCCTTTCTCCGGTTCTATTTTCAAAGCAGCCCTCAAACTACTCCTACGGCAACAAACATTAGCTTGACATCGGAAAGCAAGTCCTTGCAATAAACTATCATGTTTAACAGTAAAAGCTAAACAAGCATTGGTATGTGAAAATACGATAAACAGCACATTAAACACACAAGTATTTCAAGCATTAGAATAGGGCATTCCTAAGTACAATACAGATTATTTGCCCCTAGAGATAGGCTTACTCTTATAACCCATGGAGTGCTGGTGGCACGGGACAGGGGAGGGTTTTTTCTGAGGGGTGTCAAACTTTATAGAAGCGCGTCCTGCGCGCAGGTGTTAGTTGAGCCTTGAAGGGAATCATGACAGTACCCCCCTCTCAAAATCCCCCCTAAGACCCTGGGAATGGGTTTTGGTTTGTGAGGATGTTTGGTATGAAATACTTTGACAAGTCGCGGTGCATGTTGAAGATTAGCAAGGGGTTCCCACGACCTTTCTTCAGGACCATAGCCCTTCCAGTCTACTAAGTAGTGCAATCTACCTCTTACTCTCTTTGATTCAAGGATAGCTCGCACTTCAAATTCAGGTACACCGTCAATGTCAATAGCAGATGGAGGTGTGTTCAGTCGGTTGTGTGGATGAAAATGTTTTCCTAATGAAACGTGGAATACTGGATGGAATCGATACTTGGACGGAAGTGTCAATTTTACACTTACTGGATTTATGATCTTTTCTATGGGAAACGGTCCAAAAAAGCGGGACAGAACTTTTTATTGCTCAGGATTTTCAAATTTTTTGTGGATAACCACACTTTATCTCCTATAGAATATGGGGGTTGTAAAGTACGGTGTGCATCCGTTACACGTTTTTGCGATTCTTTAGCGGTAGTCAGATGGTATTGGGCTAATTGTTGGATTGACACTAGATTTTGTACATGATCACATACTGAAGGGTTTGCTAGAGGTTGGACAGTTTGACCAGGAACATTTTTTGGATGAAAACCGTGAGCAAAAAAAAATGAAGACATACCAATGGATGAATGATCCATATTATTGTAAGCAAATTCTAAAGCCCATAATATCTCTGACCATTCTTGTTCACAATCAGTTAACATACAGCGTAGATATTGCTCTATGGTTTGGTTTGTGCGTTCAGTTAAACCATCTGTTTGTGGATGATAACTGGACGAGGTGCGGACTGCCATGTGTAATGTTTTTCCCAATTGTTGCCAAAAATGAGAAATAAATTGGGAACCTCTGTCTGAAATTACTACAGAGGGAATTCCATGTAGTCGGATAATTGTTGTCATGAAAATGTGAGTCAATTCTTTTGCCATTGGTAATTTTTTTAGAGGGATAAAATGGGTCATACGTGTGAAATGATCAATAACTGTTAGAATAGTGGTATAACCAATTGAAGTACGAGGCAGCTCCACAACAAAATCAAGGGATACTGTATGCCATGGTTGTGGAGGTATGGGTAGTGGGTGTAATAATCCACTAGGGGCATGATGTATTGTCTTGTTCTGTATACATACAGCGCATGTGTCCACATATGTTTGTATGTCATTAAACATGGAAGGCCACCAATAACCTCTTTTAATCAATTGATAAGTTTTCGTAATTCCAGGATGTGCTGACATAGGTGTATCATGATGTAATTGTACAATTCAGTTTTGTAATGAGGGAGATGGTACAAATACTTGATCGTTCATTAACAGAAGGTCATTTCTCCATTGTAATAAAGGGTGATCTTTTTGCCAGTCCTGAGTTTCTTTTGTCTTTAATTCTGTCTTTATATCCTGTATGATATCATTATCAATCACACCAACTTGAAAGCATTGTGCGGGTAATATTGGTTGTGGATTTTCCTGTTTTGTACTTAGTTCATCACTTATCCCTATCCGTGATAAAGCATCTGCTTTATTATTTTCTTTTCCTGGTCGATAGGTGATGAGAAAATTGTAGTCGTTAAAAAACAGTGTCCATCGCAATTGACGGGCAGAGAGAGCTTTGACAGATCGTAATGATTGTAAGTTACGATGGTCGGTATAAATCGTGATAGGGTGACGAGCACCCAACAAGTAATATCGCCACTCTTCAAAAACAGCTTTTATAGCCAATAATTCTCTGTCGGCTATAGCATAATTTTGTTCCGTAGGTGACAATTTTCTAGAATAATATGCTATGGGATGCATCTGGCCAGTATTTTTATGTCTCTGGGATAGAATGCCTCCTATGGCAAATTGTGAGGCATCTGCTTCGACTATGAAGGGCTGAGTGGGGTCAGGATGCATTAAGATTGGAGCTGTGGTAAATTGTTTTTTCAAGGTCTGAAAAGCCTGTTCTGCTGCATTATCCCATTCGAATTTGGTATTTTTTCGTAACAGTTTAGTGATTGGGGTTATGAGTTTAGAAAAATCATGAATGAACCGTCTATAAAAATTGGCGAACCCTAAGAAACTTTGGATTTGTTTTACAGATGTAGGGCTTGGCCACGTGAGTATGACTTGTATTTTCTTTGGGTCCATTTCAATTCCAGATGGAGTGATAATATATCCTAAAAACTCAACTTTGGTAGCATGAAACATGCTTTTCTCCAATTTCACGTATAGAGAATTTTGTAAAAGCTGCTGAAGAATGGCTCTTACTTGTTTTACATGTTCCGCCTTAGTTTTAGAATAAATTAGTATATCGTCGATATACACAACAGATGTCTAAAAAGTCCCTTAAGACCTCATTTATAAAAAACTGGAATGCTGCCGGAGCATTGCAGAGTCCGAAGGGCATGACTTGGTACTCATAGAGGCTAAATTTAGTACGGAATGCTGTCTTCCATTCATCGCCCTCACGGACTCGTACAAGATGGTATGCTCCACGCAAATCCAGTTTTGTGTAAATGGTGGCATCTTTTATTTGGTCTAATAATGTTGGTATTAACGGCAAGGGATACCTATTTTTGATGGTCACATTGTTAATAGCGCAGTAGTCAATACACGCGCGCAATTCACCCCCCTTCTTAAGTATGAAAAAGAGGGGCGATGAAACCGGGGACTTTGAATGCCGAATAAAGCCATTTGCCAGATATTCGTCTAAATAATTCCTTAAATGTTCATTTTCAGTCTCAGTGAGAGCATAGATACGACTGCATGGCAAGGTTGCCCCAGGCACTAAATCAATGCGGCAGTCATAGTCTCTATG
Organism: Calotriton arnoldi; assembly: GCA_963921515.1. NCBI lineage: Eukaryota > Metazoa > Chordata > Amphibia > Caudata > Salamandridae > Calotriton > Calotriton arnoldi. Next base: position 549,687 of record CAWUFW010011629.1, read on the forward strand.
TGGTGGCAAGGTGTTAGCTTTTTGTTTATCAAACACATCTGTAAGATCAGCATATTCTACCGGGACTCCCTGTAATACTAATATATTTTTGGAATCCTTGGGGAAATCGTAACCCTGTATTAAGAGTTCAGGGCCTTGATGTCGCAGACATTCTGACTGACAATGTTCAGAGTTGAACAGTATTGTTTTCTGCATCCAGTCTATGTGAGGGTTGTGTTGAACTAACCATGGAATCCCTAAAATAAGATGGAATTGGGGTGCGTCAATAATGTCAAATGTAATGTCCTCAAAATGTTTACCTGAACAAGTCATGTGAAGAGTTTCCATGTGATGTTGTATGAGGCCTGAGGTTAACGCCTTACCGTCCACTGCTCTTACTATTTCTGGGTTGACCTTTTGTAACTGCTTGAATCCTAACCCTTACACAAATTGTGTGTCTATGAAATTTCCCATGGCTCCGGAATCTATTAAAGCATCCACGGACCATGTCTGAGCCTTATCTTCCAGGGACTGTAATAATACCTTAATACTGAGATGATGATTCGAAGCAGCGGGGGCTGTGGAGGCCAAACTAGATTGTTTACTCAACAAACTGACCTCTTTTTTTGCCGAGCAACTTAGTTTTCCGACTGTTGCATCATAGCTACTTCGCTGACTTTGGGTTTCAGTTTGTTTGGACGAGTGGGACATTCTTTTACGAAATGACCAGTTTTTCCGCAGTATAGACACTGATTCAATTTTCTTCGCTTGTCCTTCTCTTCTTTTGTAAGGGGGCCTCTAGTGGATCCAATCTGCATAGGCTCCCCCATATCTACCTTAGGGATTGGTTCACTTCTAGGGTTTGTCTTTTCTTTAAACAAAAACATCTTATGTTCTGTTTTCCATTTCTCGCCTTTTCTTTCTGTTAATCGGTGCTTTAATTTCACCACCAAATCAATGAATTCCCCACAATCATCAGGTGGGTCTAAAAATCTGAGTCACCATATCCTTTAATTCTTCTCTTAGGCCTCTGTAAAACAGAGAGACTCGCTTTTCCTCAGGCCACTCTGCTTCTATCACTAAACGATTGAACGAGGAGATATAGTGTATTAAATCTGACGATCCTTGTTTTAAATTAAGCAATTCGTGATCGGCGTACTGAACAAACACATGTTTAGCGAACAATTTTTTCATGGTATGCTTGAATCGCCTAAAATCGTATAAAATCGGATCATCCCGTTCAACAAAAGACACAGACCATAAGGCTGCATCGCCTCCTAAATATGACAAGATGAAAGCCACCTTAGAGGAGTCATCAGGGAAAGCGGTGGGTTTAGCTATGAAGTGGAGGTGGCATTGATTCAGAAAGATAGTGAATTTAGCACTGTCTCCATAAAATCTTTCTGGGGGAGCTAAGGGAACTGTAACTGGAGTTACTACTTGTATCTGTGTTGGGGTAGAAGTTGTAGTACTACTATGCAATGTTTGCATGGCAGGTTTGAAACTAGGTGGCTTCAGGTTCGGTTTCTCCGTAGAGGAAAAACCCCATGTAGTAGGACCCGAAACATTTATTGCTTGCATGTTTGTCTGCAAAGCAGAAATATCTCTGCGCAAAGCTGCATTTTCTGCCTTAATATCAATTAAAAGTGCAGCAATATCCTGCAGTGAAATCTGTGGATTTTGGTCCATAGCGTATGGGTGAAACTATATTCGTGGGCTTAGCCTTCTGTCAGGTTTACCAAACATTCTTACCTGTAAGGTGCTTGGTTGGGTTTCGCAGAGACGCTATGAGCCAACTTCCCAGGACCCTATCAGATAACCTGTGATCTAGTAATCCACTAAGGCTACATGATAGACCTCAGGGAGGAGGGCCGGGTACTGAACGCTGGCGAATTCCTGTTGTCGACCTGCGAGGCAACAAGATGTGTTTTAGAATATGACTCTATGAGGTTTATTCTAAACGTTAGCGCTGCAATCCCTACCCCTAAGTAAGCTATTGAAACCTTCCTACCTGCGATCCTTAGAAGTAGTGAGTAGCGTCCAGTAGTCTTGTGATGGAGTTGTAGAGTGGCCTTAGGGCATTGTCAGTTATGTTGTGAAGTCAGGACTGTTGTTGTCGTGAAGTCTTCTGTGATGCGGCGTCCTTGCTTCTCTGTAATATGGAAATAACCTCAATAAGTTACTTTATTCCGTTACCCAAAGATTTACTCAACATAGCCTTTCATGCGGCGCAACTAATTCACTTACTCTTTTTGACCCCCAAACATTGGTACCATCACGATATGCTGAAAAGAGAAAAGATATACCAACAACTTTGCAAACAGAAAGTAAAGTCTGTAGTGAATTAAGGTTTCACTAATTACTACAAATGTCTTTTGAAGTTTCTTTAAGTTCTTCCAGTGTCCTTTCTTGACTTTGAAAAAACGTTCCAAAAATTGTCTTTACACATATGCTAATGAATATTCTTCAGCTCTGTGCTGTCTTGCGATGGGCGCCTAGGTAATGAAATATTTCACTTAGCTTTGTGTCTTTTTCTTCCTCAGGAGATCGTAGTGAAGCTGATCTGCAGTCCAGGAGATTCAGGAACCAGGAAGGCTTCTTCAGGATATCGCACCGGAAAGCAGGTAAGCAAACAGTTGTCTCCGTGACAACTGCGGGAAGGCTAAGCACGTTCCAGAAATCGAGTGTGGCATTTTATAGTCATGCCACACCCAAGATGGCCATTGCGTCGTGCGTGACGCTACGTGCAACAACGTTCTCCCGTTTATTTCCAGAAACGGGTCCTCTCTTTCAGAAGCGCAGCGCGAGTTCCTTTCTCCGGTTCTATTTTCAAAGCAGCGCTCAAACTACTCCTACGGCAACAAACATTAGCTTGACATCGGAAAGCAAGTCCTTGCAATAAACTATCATGTTTAACAGTAAAAGCTAAACAAGCATTGGTATGTGAAAATACGATAAACAGCACATTAAACACACAAGTATTTCAAGCATTAGAATAGGGCATTCCTAAGTACAATACAGATTATTTGCCCCTAGAGATAGGCTTACTCTTATAACCCATGGAGTGCTGGTGGCACGGGACAGGGGAGGGTTTTTTCTGAGGGGTGTAAAACTTTATAGAAGCACGTCCTGCGCGCAGGTGTTAGTTGAGCCTTGAAGGGAATCATGACAGTTAGGACCTTTGTGTAAACGAAGAGCACAGGCTATTCCGGTGTAAGTGGGGCTGTGCTCGGCTCTGCCCCCCCCTAATCCTGCCAGCAGATGGCCCACTCAGGCACACCTAATCCCTCCGTTGTGTGACTGTCTGGGAGCAATTCACAAAGTGTAACTGTCAGTTTCACCCAGTCATATGACCCAGTCCAGGCTATAGGCACAAAAGGGCTAAGGGCAGAAAAATGCCAACTTTCTAAAAGTGTAATTTTTAAAATGATGATCAAAAACCCAACTTCACCATTGAAAAGGGCTTTTAACCCAAATTCCAAAGACACCAAACATGAACTGGTTATCCCTTTGAATTTGGAAATTACACTTATAAAATGTAATTTGGCAACTCCAATGTTATCCTATGGGAGAGATAGGCCTTGCAGTAGTAAAAACGAATTTAGGAGTTTTTCACTATCAGAACACATAAAACTTAAAAGTACATGGCCAACTTTTTAAATGCAGTGCACCATGCCCTCTGGGCTGTCCAGGGCCTACCCTTGGGGTTACTTAAATGTATTAAAAGGAAGGTTTGGGCCTGGCAAAATGTTTCTTTTTCCAGTTCAAAATAGCAGTTTAAAACTGCACACACAGGCTCTGCAATGGCAGGCCTGAGACATGTTTAAAAGTGGATGACACAATCAGTGATGTAGGCCCACCAGCAGCATTTAATTTACAGGCCCTAAGTACATGTAGTACCACTTTACTAGGGACTTACAAGTAAATTAAATATGCCAACGGGGTATAAGCCAATGTCACAGTATTTTAAGCAGAGAGCATAAGCAATTTAGCATTGTTAGCAGTGATAAAGTATCCAGAGTCCTAAGGCCAACAAAAATAAGTTCTGCAAAATGGAGGAGGTGAGGCAAAATGTTTGAGGGAAGACCACCATAAGGATGACATGTCTAACTCTGCTAGCATGTAGTGGTCTTTTAACTTAGTCTTGGTAGTTTCCCAGTTCCGTCTACCTCCTAGAAGGTGTGTTATCACAAATTGCCTTACACAATAAACAACCTGCCCTTTCAAATATAACACAAGCTGCTAATGCTTCTTTCACAATGTCATAGTATACAAAGAAATGCATCCCCATAGAGTTGCTTTAAACGCTTCTTATATCATGGTGTAATGTATAGCCCTTATTCTCCTCAACGAATTCCAGCATGAAATCTTTGGTCTCTGTTACAAAAAGTATTCTTATTTTACAGCAAGGTCTAGTCCTGTCTCCATCTGCAGACTCAGACGTCACAGACTTGGTATTTAAAATCAGCTGCAGGGTGTACAGATCTGAGAAAGGATTAGAGATCTTGGTAAATCTGCATCTCATTATATATAATGAAACACTAAACAGTAATCAATCCTTGGTGTCTTTTTGTATTTTCCTGAAATGCAAGCATAAACTTGTACCAATAATTCCACCTTTCAGTGCTAGGTGGAAAGTAAGTAAAGATCAGATGCTATGGATTGCTGCCTACCTCAGTAAATATTTCTTGGTAGACTGATATTTTCAGCTGGTTGCTATTCATGTCCCAATTCCATTAAAAAAATCACTCTCAAAGTCCTTTTCATTGATTATTTTTTCTACCAAAGGATCTACTCCTGTCGCTCAATTGTATTACGGTGTATGTACATTCATTTGGATGACAATGAAAGAGATCTTGGAAATCTTCTTCTATGCACTTAATAAGACCAAATACAATATGTTTGATAGAAGAGCACAATAAGGCACTATTTAATTTGTTTTGCAGTTTTACATAGCACAAATGTGGCCCAATGGTGCGAGAGCACTTCACCTCATACCATCCATATTGCATTGCATATTTTAGGCACAATTAAGTGCAGGGCCATCTTAACCGCTGATGCTGCCCTGTGCGGCAAACTTTTTTGTCACCCCAATGACCTTCTCCATGGACTCCCTCACTACCACCCTACAGAAGTACACATCTTCTCTCCACAGCCCCTCTCTCACATGTATTTCATTTGTTTTATAGTGCTACTCATACCTGTGTAGGGTGTCACAGCACTTTACATCACACACACACATTACACAGAGACAATGAACCATATGTGTGTATATCAGTGTGCAAGAAATGTTGCATAAGAAAAAGAAGACCAAAAGGTGTAGGAATCACGTCATCCATGCTGGTAGGCAGTATATTTTAAGAGTGCTCGTTCTGGAGAAGCACAAAATTAGGAATTTAAAACATAGCACAGTGGTTAGGGGTTGGCTTTACTAATAAGAATGTATTTATACCCAAACAAACCCTTTTTGGCAGCATTAGGATAACGAAAGACTGTAGGAAAAAAACAATGTTCTAACCTATACCGTGCAGTTTGCATGCACCTCTTTGACGAAAGTTCATAGCTCACTGTGCTATATTAGGATTGCAAATTATGAACTGCAATAAGAAAAAGGATCTCTGTGACAAAAGTGGTAACCCACCGAGCTATCTCTATACAATACAATTCTGTGAACTGCATGGTACACGTATTTTGCAGACAGCATAATAACCCTCTGCACTTCTTTATGAGGTGTTAAAACTGTCCTTAGACAAAATTCCAGTCTCTCCCTAGCAGGTACATTAATCACCAGAGTTATATTAACATTTTAATTGTTGCCTTAAAACAAAGAACCCCGTTGCACCGCCCTAATGCCAACCCTGATTTAGTGATTTACCGAGAATCACAGAATGTTGAGCGGAAAACGGGACTCGAACCTGGTTCACCAGCTGCTCTGTGGCTAGTTCTGGTTGTTATGCCACATCTCCCCCACACTAACATCACAGAAATTCAGAAAACACTCAGGGCCATATGTACAACGAAGTGGTGGAGTGTGTCGTTAGCCTCCTGGGCTTAACGACACGCTCCGCCACTTCGGAAACGCAAGGCTGCACCATATTTACAAGAATGTGGTGCAGCCTTGCGTTTTCCCCTGCGATGGCGCTAAGTTTCACAACTTAGTGCCAACGCAGGCCCCCTTGCACCAGAGTGCAAGGGTGTCTGTGAGCAGGGGAGGATTGGTTATGTGTAGGAAGGTGCCCCTTCCTGCACATAAACAATCCCAAAATGCCATTTTGTAACTTTCATGTGTGCTGCATGAAGTATCACACATGAAAGTTACAAAATGGCATTTTTTTAAAAGGTTTGTTTATGTACAGAAGGGACACCTTCCTGTACATAAACAAACCATGGCATTTTGCTTTTTCCATGTGTGCTGCACAAGGCAGCACACATGGAAAAAGCAAAAACGAGGAGAAATAATGAATTTCTCCTCGTTTCGCCACCTTAAGACCAGGGTTTTCCTGGTCTTAATTTTGGCGCTGCCTCCTATGTACGCCACCCTTGTACATAGGGGCAGCGTCAAATACAATGGGTGTTGCGGTGGAACGCCCACCACAACACCCACTGCCCACCCCTTTCACGCTAACCATAGCGTGAAAGGGTGCCTTATGTACAAGGCAGCATTAAGCCACGTTAAGTGGCCTAACGCTGCCTTGTACATAAGGCAAGGCCCCTATCGCCACGGGAACGTCACAAAAAGTGACGTTCCCTTGGCAATAGGGGCTTGTACACATGCCCCTCAAAATGCAGAAACGCATGTAATTGAAATTAATATCAAAGGTAGTTGTTCATTAAACACAATAGAAAAAAATGTACACTTCTTTAAAAAAAATGAAAACAAGAAACAATATTCAGCTAATTCGAGGCTCCTGTGATTTGAATTGACGTTTATTGTCAAGATGTGCATTTTGTCTTGTTTTAGTTGTTATTGCTGTTGTTATAAACTAGAATCAAAATGCCGACTTAAATGTTGATTGAAAAGTAGACATATATTTGTGATTTTGCATTAAAGAAATATATGCAGATAATCCGTCATTTGCATAGCTGCTTCCAATGAGAGGCATAAATCCTACGGTATTGGACCCCTCTGGGATCCTCGTTTAAACTTCCATTCAATACAATGTGTGATTGCAGTAAGCAGCATACAAAATGAGATAAGTAGCCCCATTTAAAAATGTAATTTAATGGAATTGTAAACTGCTCAGAAAGATAGATACACTGTGCTTTATTTTCCACATTAACGAGCTATAAAAGGAGAATGAAATAGGCCATAAATACAGTGTATTTGTAACGGCCTTTCCTGAAAAGGCTCCTACTTGTGTTTATCATTGATATTCTTGCATGCAGACCCAAAATTGATTACACTTTAAACCACACAGAACTTGCCTTTTCTCATTTTATGGCGCGCTACAAACATTTTTACAACTCAGTTAATATATTCCATATTTTTTGCTCCTATTGATTATGAATATCTCTTTAGGGAATTTTAACACGTTTAAAATAACAAATGTGAGGGCCCGTAAAAAACTGAACATCGCCGAGCGCCAAGTGCAGCTTCCAGACCTCCATCACTCCTATCCCCACGGCAATTCTAATACATCAATTTCAAACTGAAATTGTATTTGAGGCTGTCATGTAATATCACATTTCCTACCAATTGAAATGAAAATACAATATTTTATAAAAGAGGTACATATATATGGTTTGTGCTCAGGAGCACTGTATTTTCTTTTACTTTTTCAGCATCTTGTGGACTATGCAGGCACAGATAGGATCTTCTTCTTCTCCCAACACAATAATTCAGGGAGCTACTTGCCTTGTGTTTGGTTACTTTAGAGACAATAACAGTGCGTTTTGATCTTGTTATGAAATAGTAAAACTGTCCTACCCAAGGGACCTTTTGTAAACGAGCTTAAGTGCAAGGAGTGCAACTGCTAAGCTATAGAAGGGACAGCCCACAGTCTTATGGAACCTGGGCCTGGGTTCTCACGATGTCCGAAGCAGGAGGGCCCACACTGATAAGAGTCTTCAACAAGGGTAACCTCTCCTTAGAGTTGGGAGGTGGGCTTGGGCAAAGCAAACACCAGGAGATGATGGACGGAGTGCTGAAACTTTTCAAACACTCACCCTCAGTCACAGATCTGGGCTTGGGCAACCTGACAATCATCTAAGAAAGTTACAGAGACCCTTGAGCAACAAAACAGCCACATAAAAACAGGAGCCAAGAAACAAATAACTTAAATGACCAAACTAAGTTAAAGTAAGAACTTCCTTAGGAGATGTCCCAAAAAAGAAGAAAACAGATCGGGATTCAAACGTTAAGGGAAAATGAAAAGTATTCCCAAATGATGTCGAGGTTAAACCCACTGCACTGCAAACGAATAAGAAATAGGAAAATAGTGAAAACAAAAGTAAGCATCAACCAGAGATCCGACTAAGAGCTAAGCACCCCTTGTGATCAGCAGTAGCCACGGTGAATGATTTTACAGAGGGCTCATAAAAAATATGACTCAAATTATCAAGCACCAGTAGCCTGAAGGCTGCAGCCAAACTGGCATCACTTAGTGTCAGTCTTCTTTAAAAAAGTTCCAGGCAGAGTGAAGTACCAAATTAAAGGAGACCTGGAAATTCTGGTGGCTCGCCTATTGTTCTTTTTTCCAGATCAATATTTCTTCCTTTGGTTTTTTTTTTTCTTCTTTTTTTTAGTCCTCATTTACCTTGGAATCAGAAAGCTCCGAGGCGCCACTGGTCCTTCCTTTGTACTTTAAATAGCACCCAATGTTCTCGTCTACATCCAGCTTGGAGTCCTTCAGTCCAGACTGTTTGTGATCACGTTCAGTACTTCATAAATCTGTAAGCAGGACATACTGTAAACCTTTAGGGCAAAGTCACACGCTTGTCAGTGAAGCTTCCCAGCTTCGATGCGGCCCTCAAAACATACAAATCCGGACCTTCTGTCCAACAGAATAAGCAGATGTCCTTCTAGCAATGTTTCACGTTGCAGCAAGTATTCCAAAATGTTTTTTCCTCACTGCAATATTCAGGACAGGTTTCAATTATCTCTGTCCTCTTCCTGACTTGGAGAGCATGTTCTCACAGCAGAATTAAACACACAAAAGTCCTTAAACCTTATTGTTTTGGGTAACTAATATTTTATATAGAAATTACTAAAATGACAGTTTACATTATTACATGCAGAGGCATAGGCCATATATTGATAGTTCTATGAATGGAGCAAACATAGGGCCTGATTACGATGACAGGCCATCGGTCCGACCATCCCAATCCATTGCAGGCGGTCGGACCGCAGAGGTCGGGGGTAAGAGCGCCGCCTCCGACAGGATCCAAGATCCTGTCGGGGCAGTGGTCAGCATCCTATCCCTTCCATGGAGGCAGTGCCGGTGCAGGCAGCGTTGTAAAGATTAGGATATCCCTTTCTGACTGACTTTTCATGGCAGTCCGACTGCCAGCAAGGTGGTGGCATCATGATTCATCAGTCGGACCACCTGAATGCTTGTCGTGAGGGCTCCTGACTGTCGCAACAACGGTCAGCGGTCTGACAGTCGAATATCATAATCGGCCCCAAAGTATATCACTCAACCTGAACAGACCTGTCCCTGAACACAAAGGAAATTCATTTTTTCATTTCCTTGTTCATGTTCTGGCAGAAGCAGTGCTGAGCAGGACTCCACTTGACACAATTTTCATGCAGTTGCAGGAAGGTTTCTAGAGGGAATATTTGTTTGACGGAAGTTCACAGGATCCAAATATGTAGGGGGTTCTTCCCAGGGTAGATTTATGGCTTTATTGGAGAACTCTTGCATCATATTTGTGATTATGTTTTGAGTTTAGGATTCAGGATTAAGCAATAGAGTGAAACCAAAGACATCAGAACCTTCTGGGTAGTAATTCTCCACAGTTCAATTGTAGATGAATCTATGACCTCTACAGTAATAGTTTACACTTTCACTGTTGTAAGGGAAACATTTTTTGTAGCACAACGAGTTGTCAAATAGATATATTGTTCCTCACCCAAATACACGTTGTTTATAAATAGTGAATGGTGGTGGTGTGAGTGATGAGATTAAGGAGAGCAATATTTGATATCTTTTGATATTCTTTCTCTAAAGAATCCTCGTAAGAGAAGTAGCAGAAGCTCTCACACGAAGCAGTTAGATGTTATAATACGTTATGTTTCAGCATTAATATAGGCAGAATATCGATTGTGGTAGGGAATATCGAAGGAATAATATCGAAGGGTCAAAATGTTGAAAACAAAATACCAAGAGAAAACATATTGAAGAGGTGAGTGCACAGACGGAAATATGGATTTGCTATTCTTAACTCCACATTACATACCATAAAGTAATCACCAAGGTACATATAGGTGGAATTAGGTACAGGAAATCTATACAAATTTACCTTTTGAGAGTTTGTCACTTCATATTCTGGTCACTGTATTGTGACCCTTCAATATTCTGTCTTCAGAATTCCGGACTTACACCTAGAGATTCCTGTAGGTGGGGCTTTTTCTTCCTCATTAAGTGGAGCACTAACAATCCAGTAAATGTGGCAATACATTATTTAAAAATAAATTCACTTCTTGACAGTTTTCTAGAAAGTATGTCTTCAGTGGCTCAATGTTCAGAAAATTACAAGTTCCGAAGATTATATGCAGAATGCAGAATGGCTGTCAGCAAAATAAAAAACAATTAGTGGACTTGAATCCCTGATGCCATGTGATAATTTCTCAATGATGAATATCAGTCCTTGACTTACATCATGTGTTAGGTGTGATTTCTAGCAACTTGAACAAACAATCTATGCCACTTGCAGCCAATGTAATGGAAAGTTGGAGTAAAATGTCTGAAAGTCTGAGTATTTAAATTAGCATGACCATGCTGATTATGGTAGGTGCAATACATAGGGAGGTGTGCACACTGCTGGTATGGGGATAATGCTTTTTATACACCATACACTTCTCTCACATTTGGCTTCGTTGTGAGGATTACTCATCCCCGAAAGCTATTAGATTCCATGCCAGCATGACAGCAGATGCTTGGGGGCTTCGTCCAGTGATTCCATTTAGTGGAGAACCTTGCTGTATCAAGCTTGGAGGTGATGAGTGCCATGGCTATGTAGCCTGGGAAAAACAAAAAAGTGATGGGGTAGAATGCTTGGTTTGCTCAGCCACTGGTAATTACTAAGGGCTGGTTTCCAGATAATCTTTATTTTGCCCACCATGCCACCTCAGACAGGAGCCATGTGCAAACCAGCCGTAGACCTGCTCCAGTAGAAACTGACCAGCCTAAACTGCCAGGCCAAGCCACTCTGAAAAGAAACAGAAGCATCCATGAACAGTTTCAACCTATTTGGACCTCATCAGTAAGGTGAAGGTTGTTACATACGGCATAGTGAGTATGGGACCCATGTCTGTGCATACTTGTCACACTTAGGGCATTGTACTGAGGGAAAAAAGTGATAAAGTGAAGGAAATATCACCAAAAACAAGGAAAGAATATAGTTTAAATAAAAATATAGACTGTAAAGTAATATATTTAAATTATTACTATAGTTAAATTTAATATTCTGCAGTAAATAGTTTTTTCACTTTATGTTTATATATTACTTTGTTGGCGATCGCCACGGGTAGTTTTAGTTGGAACCATGTTTTCATGGGAAAAACATTTTTTGGTTTGCTTATAACTCTGGTGTTGTTTGATGAATCTTCACGAAACATTGCCAAAAAATGTTCTTCCACTTCAGCTCCTATGGAATGAATAGAGAGGAGTAACTGGCCACACATATAGGACTATAGTCCTTTTACCTCGATGAGACCCATGTTCTGATCCAATACTGTTGCAAAAGTGAAAACTATTTTTTTTTTAAATCACATGTCTATATCGTGTAAGTAAGGGTTTCTTTCCTTTTTCCTACTTTTTTGACTGTCACTTTCTCACAATACCACACACAGAAGTAGAAACCAGGTGTAGTAATTTTGGGCACTTGCCAGATAAAAGATCTTCAACCATGAGTGGGCATTAGCCCGGTATAAATTGTAATGTGGCAATATTCCATATTGCATGATGCAATGGAAGAGTATTTGGGATATTATGTCAAATCTCAAAACATATTGTCATTTGCTGCCTTGGTTCCATATGTTGTGTTTTTTTCAAATTTGCACTTTAATATTGCATCTTATGCACTTTATATTTTGGGTAAAGAAAATGGAATCATATTCTGCCACTAAACCCTATGATCTATGCAAAAAATGGATTTCAGCTATCTTACAATAACATTGTTGATTTGATGAAATGCAATAAATATATATAAAGTAGTCTGTTTATTATGTCTATTGATTGAAAGAAAGAATAAAATTATGTGTTTATCATTAATTAGCAAAACCAAAGGGGATGATGGACAGAGTGTTGAACATTGCAAGCACTCACCCCCAGTCAACTGATCTGGGTTTAATCCATCATCATTCTTTAGCTCACTCCGCCACCCCAGTTCAGACATGGCCATATGCAAATCAGTCTGACCCTGTGCCTCATGGGACATCAATAGTGTCATCAGTGATGTCATTTGAGATGTCATCAGTGATGTCACTGACCATGTCATATGTGACGTCATCAGCAGTGCATTGCGGGGGCGCGAGTTATAGTTAGCTGAACTAACTATAACGGGGAATTTCTCTGGTTTTGTACTGAGTGAAATGTCCAACTAACTATAACTTTCCCTAAAACCTATGGTTTTTTCAGTGATATATATATATATATATATATATATATATATATATATATATATATATCCTTCACCAAACGCCCGAAAACATTGAGGACGCACTGGACAGTAAACCACCATCCGTTTTATTCTTGCAACAACCCACTGCAGCACTCCAGAAGTTACTTTCTTTATTCGCCTGACGCGTTTTGAGGCCAACGCCTCTTACTCATAGGCTGCTTCAGTGACAGATGAATCATGGAGGGCTCTTTTTTATCCATTTCCGGCATGCCGACCCCCAGTGGGTCTCGCTTCGTGCTTTTTAGTCCTTCACTGCCTGCTGGGACTTGTAGTCCTGAAAGAGCCAAAATCAAACCTTTGGTAGGTTTCATGGAACCATCTGCTTATATTATATATATATATATATATATATATATATATATACATACATATTATCTACTGGCGGTCGCCAGTAGATAGTTATAGTTAGGACCTATTATCCATAGGAAATCCGCGACATTCTATTTGAAATAACGTTGGCGCTGGTTGACGAATCTTCGCGAAAGTTTCCAACTTGTTGGGGCGCTCTGGTCCGCTCCTATCCTGAAAGTCTCGGGTGATACGTCAAGCGGGGCCGAGAAAAAGGGGCTCCCAAAACGCGTTTTCCCCATTCATTTTTCCATAGGAACCTTTAGTCGCAGCTACAGCCCGAACTGCTGAACGGAATTACACCAAATTTGGCAAAGAGGTAGCCCTTGGTTCAGTGTCGTGCCTTTTGCTTAAATGGTGTAAATCCGTTCAGTAGTTCCTGAGAAAATCAAAAGTAAAGTCACATATATATCTATGGCCGAGTAGGGTCCGCGTACCTTCCCGATCACGAGCTGTATGCTAATTGGCTGTCAAGTGGCTGTCAACACTCCAAATCAGGAAGTGTTGGCAGCCATTTTGTCCCTCGGTAGAACCGAGGGACAGAAACAAGTGCGCAAAGCGCAAAAAGGGGTCAGGGTAGAAACACCCTGACCCCCTAGGTCTGCTCAGGGGGTCCCACAAGGACCCCCTAGGCAGAAAAAAGCATTTAAAAAAAAAAAAAAAAAATCGGCAGGATGCGCTCAGGGTGCGCGGATCCTGCCGAAAAAAAAATCGAAGTGTGTCTCCGCGCTTCTATGTTAATTTGCCCCCGGGTGGGCCAAGTCCCGGGGCATGGTGGGGGGTTTAAATTTAATGTGGGGGCCTCTAAGGCCTCCAAGCCCCGGGACTGCCACCCCCGGGGCTTTTAAAATAATGGTGCGGGAGGGCTCTTGGCCCTCCCGCAGCCCCGGGGACCGCCACCCCCGGGGCTTCTTTTTAAAAATTATTTTCACCTGTGTTGGGGGGCTCCAGCCCCCCCACACGCCCCGGGGACCGCCACCTCCCCGGGGCTGTGAAATGGTTGGGAGGGGGGCCGCGCGGCACCCCTCCTGGAGCCCTTGATGGCCCTGGGACCGCCACCCCCCAGGGCCGGCTCCTGCAGTGTCCCCGGGTGCCTACCCCGGGACACTGTAGTTTGCTATGACAGGACGGGAGCCTCGCGGCTCCGTCCTGTCATAGTAGACTTAGTTTGCATTTTGAAAGAGAGAGCAGGAAACCTGCCTCTCTTTCAAAATGCAAACCAACTGCTTTCCACATGGGGAGCAGCATGCTAGCTGCTCCCCATGTGGAAAGCAATGCCGGCTCCCGTAGGACACGGGGAGCCGGCGGGACTGTGGGGGATTGGGGACCCCCACAGTCCCCAACCAGAGGCCAGGCCCCGGGGGATGGGGTCCCGGGGCCATAGGGCCAGGGAGGGGGCCACGCAGCCCCCTCCCCAAATAAAAAAATTTAAAAAAAATTAAAAAAGGGTAAAGGCCGGCCCCGGGGATGGGGTCCCGGGGCCTTAAATGGCCTGAGATGGGGGCCTCGCAGCCCCCTCCAAATTAAAAAAATAAAAATCGAGGGCATGCCCCGGGGATGGGGTCCCCGGGGCCAATACAGGCCCAGGGAAGGGGGCCACGCGGCCCCCTTCCTGTTTTTTTTTTTGATTAAAAAAAATAAATAAAATGCTCAGGCCCCGGGGATGGGGTCCCGGGGCCAAAAGTGGCCAAGGGAAAGGGGGCCACGCAGCCCCCTCCCATTAAAAAAAAAATAGAAAAAAAAAAAAACGACCTGCATTGTGCCGGAGGCCCCGCCCCCCTCCCTGCAGTACTCTGCAAACGCGCCCCCTGGCGCATTTTAAGAAGGGGAAGTAATTCCCCTTGAATACTGGGGGTCCCTGGGGGACAACTAGCCCACCAGGAACATCCAGTATGCGCCAGGGCTGCGTTGCAGAGAGGTGTACAGAGGCCACGCCCTTTTTACACCTCTCTGCAACGCAGCTCTGTGGCGCTTTTAGAAGTACATGGTGGGCTAGTTGGACTCCAGGGACCCTCAGGATTCAAGGGGACTTAATCCCCCAACTTAAAACGTGCCACGGGCGCGTTTGCACAGTGGTGAAGGGAGGGGGCGGGGCTTCAGGTGACATGTGTGCAAACAGGCCCCGTGGTGCGTTTTAAGATGGGGAATTAAATCCCTTCAATCCTGAGGGTCCCTGGGGCCAACTAGCCCAACAGGTACGTCCAGAAAGCGCCACAGAGCTGCATTGCAGAGAGGTGCAAAAGGGCGTGGCCTCTGAACACCTCTCTGCAACGCAGCCTCCTGGCGCATACTGGAGGTACAGGGTGGGCTAGTTGGACCCCAGGGACCCTTATGATTCAAGGGGACTTAATCCCCCAACTTAAAACGCGCCACGGGGCGCGTTTGCACAGATGTCACCTCAGGCCCCGCCCCTCCCTTCACCATTGTGCAAATATTCATCTAAAATCAGCCGAACTACGAATTCCTATTTACTCACCTGTTATCAGGAGAGACCTCAGTGCTGCAACTTCCAGCCCTGTACTGATCCTGAAAAGTAATTTTAACCGTACTTACCAGTAACTTGAATTTCCTTCCATAGGCTAACATTGACTGGTTTCACTTGGAAATTCTTCTAAGTGTGGAGTTTTTGAACTTTATAATATTTCTCTAAAATCAGCCGAAATACGAATTCCGATTTACTCACCTGTTATCAGGAGAGACCTCAGTGCTGCATCTTTCAGCCCAGTACTGATCCTGAAAAGTAATTTTAACCGTACTTACCAGTAACTTGAATTTCCTTCCATAGGATATCATTGCCTGCTTTTTGCTGAAAAAGTTTCTAAGTGTCGATTTTTGAAACATACAAATATTCCTCTAAAATCAGCCAAAATACGAATTCCGATTTACTCACCTGTTATCAGGAGAGACCTCAGTGCTGCATCTTTCAGCCCAGTACTGATCCTGAAAAGTAATTTTAACCGTACTTACCAGTAACTTATATTTCCTTCCATAGGAATCCATTGTCTGGTTTTCAGCAGAAAAGTTTCAAAGTGTTGATTTTTACAAACTACAAATATTCCTTAAAAATCCCCTGTATGACTTAAACGCATTCTTTCAACTGTTTACAGGAGATGCACCAGTGCTGGATCCAGGATCCACCACTGAGTAAGAAAAAGTAACGATAACACTACTTACCTGCTAAGTGAATTTCCTCCCATAGGATAACATTGGTGATTCTATGTGAAAAAGTTTCTAAGTGTCAACTTTTAAAATACAATAATATTCCTTAAAAATCACAACTATAACCAAAACACTTTTACTCAACTGTTTACAGGAGATGTCCCAGGACTGAATCTAGGATCCAGTCCTGTGGTTAGAAAAGTAATCCATAAAGTAACTAATTTAGCTAGAAATTCACATTGAGCTCAATGTTGCATTGTGTTTCAAATTGTGTTGCCCATTGCAACAACTGTAACTACTGTACTTAAAAGTCTATTGCCTATTTGCAAAGTATTTAAACTAAAGTAATTCATTCTGAGAAAGTATATTTTGTAATGTAATGTATAATGTAATTACAATGTAATTTAAAAATAAAATATCTAAAAATAAATAGTTTAAAAAATGTAGTAAATCAGTATAAAAAAAATATATAACAATTAATACATTTAAAAATTGTCATTTACAAAACCTTTGAAATTCACTGAAAAAACCATAGGTTTCAGGCTTGTTATAGTTAGGAATTAGCATTTAAAAAACCTTTGAAATTCACTGAAAAAACCATAGGTTTCAGGCCTGTTATAGTTAGGGTTTAGCATTTAAAAACCTTTGAAATTCACTGAAAAAACCATAGGTTTTAGGGAAAGTTATAGTTAGTTGGACATTGCACTCGTACAAAACCCGTGAAATTCCCCCGTTATAGTTAGTTCAGCTAACTATAACTCGCGCATCCGCAATGCACTGCTGATGACGTCACATATTACATCACTCATGACATGGTCAGTGACATCTCAAATGACATCACTGATGACATCATCCATGTGAGAATTTAATGCATCTTCTCACACCCTAATATATCTTTTGATACACCCACTCTAAATTACAGACTGCCATTCTCAAAACCATACACACTCCAATACCAATAAGTACATACCCACTCACTGATTCTTAGGTCTACACACACACATCTACACACTCACCCGTACAGTCACTCATACTTACAGTCACTCAGTACAGGACTATCATATGCACTCATACACCTATATAAACACTCACACAACGCAACTCATCCATAGAGGTACTCACACACCTAGTCAGTCATGCAAATAATTAATCACACTCCAATTTACTCACCTATACAGTTATACACACCAGCTCACTTACTCATAAAAATACTAGCACATTCTTATGCTCCTATGCAATCACTGATGCAAGCACACACTCATCCATATAGCCACTCTCACAATCACACACTCTCACTTATAGCCATTTATATACTCCAACACACATATATACTGCCTTTCACATATGTAGTTACTCACACATGTAGCACTGAGATATACATTCAATCACTAACACACCCATACACACACTCACCCACCCATACAGTCCATCACAGACGCACTCTTGAAACCATGCACCCAGTGAATCACCCACTCACACATCTATGCACAGAGTCACACACACCCCACCCACACAAACACTGAGGCACCCATACAGATACTCAGAAAACCAATCCATAACCCATATAGACACTCATTTAGCTAGTCAGAAACCCATGCAGCTGCTTACAGAACAACAGACAGACGGATACAGACATTCACACAGTTTAGTCACTCACCCATGCATCCAGTAAGATACGTTTAATCACTCACTTATTGACTCAGTCACGCACCTACTAAATCATCCATTCAGACGCTTATACACCCACTCATTCTTCAATACGCCTTTCCCTATATATATTAAACATATTTAAACTTTACAGAAACACACAGTCACTGGATGATGTCAGTGATGTCATCAGTGATGTCACTGACCATGTCATGAGTGATGTAATATGTGACGTCATCAGCAGTGCATTGCGGGCGCGAGTTATAGTTAGCTGAACTAACTATAACGGGGAATTTCACGGGTTTTGTACGAGTGCAATGTCCAACTAACTATAACTTTCCTAAAACCTATGGTTTTTTCAGTGAATATATATATATATATATATTCACTGAAAAACCATAGGTTTCAGGGGCGTTATAGTTAGTTGGACATTTCACTCGTACAAAACCATAGAAATTCCCCGTTATAGTTAGTTCAGCTAACTATAACTCGCGCGCCCGTAATGCACTGCTGATGACGTCACATATTACATCACTCATGACATGGTCAGTGACATCACTCATGACATCACTCATGACATCTCAAATGACATCACTGATGACATCACTGATGACATCATCCTTGTGATAGAGTGGCAGACCTCCTCTCACCCTAATATAACCTTTGATACACACCCTCAAAAATACAAACTAACATTTTCAAAACAATGGACATACCAATATCAGTTACAACACACCTATTCAGTAATTCCAAGATCTACACACACATCCACTCATTCACCAACAGTCCCTATACAGTCACTCATACATGTACTCACTCATCATATTTACTCATACACCTATACATCCTGTTACACACCGCCACTCATCCATAGAGTTACTCACACACATAGTCACACATGCAAACAAAGTATCAAACATCCATTTACTTGCATATACAGTTATACACACACTACCACACTTACTTCTACAGAAACTTACACATACTTACTCTCTTAAACAATCACTTATAGAAACACCTACTTATTTGTACAGGAACTCTTCCAATCTCTCACTCTCACATATACTCACTTATATACACCAATACTCACATATACTAGTTTAAAACATATGTAGTTACTCATAAAGACACTATTGAGACAGTCATTCACTCACTAACACACCCATACACATACTCATCCACCTATACAGTCCTGCACACATGCTGTCTTCAACACATACAAACAGTGAGTCACTCATTCATGCATCTATGCACTAAGTAATACCCCCACCGAACCATACAGACACTCAGACACTCATACTGATACTCAAAAACCAACTAATAACCCATATAGACACTCATGTAGCTACTCACCAACCCATGCAGCCACTTATACACAAAGTGAGAGACTGAAACAGATATTTTCATATTTAAACATTACTCACTAACCCATGTATTCACTAAGATACACTTAGTCAGTTATACAATCAATTTTACAAAACAAAATCATCCATTTAGACACTTATATACCCATTTATTCTTCCATCGACCTTGAGATATTCATATATAAAACATATTTAATTTTCAGAAAAACACACATTCACTGGATGATGTCATCAGTGATGTCATCAGTGATGTCATTTGAGATGTCATCAGTGATGTCATGAGTGATGTCACTGACCATGTCATGAGTGATGTAATATGTGACGTCATCAGCAGTGCATTACGGGAGGGCGAGTTATAGTTAGCTGAACTAACTATAACGGGGGAATTTCTATGGTTTTGTACGAGTGAAATGTCCAACTAACTATAACGCCCCTGAAACCTATGGTTTTTTCAGTGAATTTCTAAGGTTTTTTAAATGCTAATTTCTAACTATAACGTGCCTGAAACCTATGGTTTTTTCAGTGAATTTCTAAGGTTTTTTAAATGCTAATTTCTAACTATAACGTGCCTGAAACCTATGGTTTTTTCAGTGAATATATATATATTTATTATACTATGTATACATGTGAAAATGTCTCGGTCCCCTGTTTGCCTTGGTGGCACGGAAAAAATGGGTGGAACTGACGTCAGCACGCCGACGAGGTTCTCTTATGGCTCCGATGACGTCATACGGTGTCGCGAGTGGAGCCATGCTATTATGACGTCCTCGTTGACGTGGGAGAGCTAGGAAAGAATTTCCGTGGAATGCTGGTGCAGGGGATATTCACCTAAGTGTTCAGGCTAGTCCTTTGGGAGCAACTGTTTATGTTGCCACTCCAGAAACCGAAACCAGTGATCCGAGGGCAGAGGCCCTGCAGATGGCACACGAGGTGGGGTGCCCAGTCGTGTGCACCGGCGGGGCAGCGAAGTGACAAGCACCACAACCCACAAAAAAGGTAATGAGGGCACTGAATAACACAGGATCTTCTCTTTGTATCTGGCAGGAACAACGAAGTTAAAATGCCCTAGTACCAAAATGTAGAATTAGTGCTACAACGGTCTTCAAGAGGACCTGCGATGCCGCTTCTGCCTCCCGTACCCTGGAGGTGGCACATGGGTCACGCGGTACAGTCATACTGCGGTGGGACGCACACTCGTTGACCTCTCATGGCACTGCTCCACACTTCAGGGAGGACGCTTTCCATTAGCTATGTTTTCTGATGACATGTCGCGCCGGCCCCGTCCAACAACAGAACTCCTTTAGATCCAAACAGACTCCTCCACTCTCTCACCGGAAGTGAAACCAGGCCACGCGGACACTTTCACAATACAACAGCCGGAAATGCACTTTTCGGTAAAAAAAACACATTCCTTCCTCCTAATTAATCAAATAAATGTCTCACTGAAGACCAGGGGCCAGCTTCGATCGGTAAACAGCCGTTACAACAACTTTTTTACTTTGCGATACCATTACAACGCATGCATTACCACGCATGCATTGTACATCACGAAGTCATTACTACGCATTTTTTTAGAATGCATGGTCATTTACCACGCATGCCTTTACAACGAATTTTGTTGTAAAGGTATGTATGGTAAATGACCATGCGTTCTAAAAACATGTAGACTGATCCATGTCGTTGTAAGGAAACAGAGGCTGTTCTATTTCCTCACAACGACGTGCACCGCCCTCAGAGACGACGTGAAGCAGGAACCACGAGGAGAGAGGAACCATGAGGAGTGAGAGGTAAGGGGGATTGGGCATGGGGTGGGGGTTTCTTTTCTAGGGTTTAGGGTAGTGCAGTGGTGTTTGGGTGGTGTAGGGGGTCGTGCTGGGGGTAGTGTTTTAGGGTTTAGGGTAGTGCAGTGGTGTTTGGGTAGTGTAGGGTATCGTGCTGGGGGTAGTGTTTTAGGGTTTAGGGTAGTGCAGTAGTGTAGGGGGTCGTGCTGGGGGTAGTGTTTTAGGCTTTAGGGTAGTGCAGTGTTTTAGGTTTAGGGTAGTGAAGTCGTTAGGGGTCGTGCTGGGGGTAGTGTTTTAGGCTTTAGGTAGTGCAGTGGTGTATGGGTAGTGTAGGGGTCGTGCTGGTGGTAGTGTTTTAGGGTTTAGGGTAGTGCAGTGGTGTTTGTGTAGTGTAGGGGGTCATGCTGGGGGTAGTGTTTTATGGTTTAGGGTAGTGCAGTGGTGTTTGGGTAGTGTAGGGGGTCGTGCTGGGGGTAGATTTAGGGTTTAGGGTAGTGCAGTGGTGTTTGGGTAGTGTAGGGAGTCATGCTGGGGGTAGTGTTTTAGGTTTAGGGTATGGCAGTGGTGTTTGGGTAGTGTAGGGGGTCGTGCTGGGGTCGATTTAGGGTTTAGGGTAGTGCAGTGGTGTTTGTGTTGTGAGGGGTCGTGCTGGGTGTAGTGTTTTAGGGTTTAGGGTAGTGCAGTGGTGTTTGTGTAGTGTAGGGGGTCATGCTGGGGGTAGTGTTTTATGGTTTAGGGTAGTGCAGTGGTGTTTGGGTAGTGTAGGGGGTCGTGCTGGGGTAGATTTAGGGTTTAGGGTAGTGCAGTGGTGTTTGGGTAGTGTAGGGAGTCATGCTGGGGGTAGTGTTTTAGGGTTTAGGGTAGTGCAGTGGTGTTTGTGTAGTGTAGGGGGTTGTGTGGGGGTAGTGTTTTAGGGTTTATGTTAGTGCAGTGGTGTTTGGGTAGTGTAGGGGGTCGTGCTGGGGTAGTGTTTTAGGGTTTAGGGTAGTGCAGTGGTGTTTGTGTAGTGTAGGGGGTCATGCTGGGGGTAGTGTTTTAGGGTTTAGGGTAGAGCAGTGGTGTTTGTGTAGTGTAGGGGGTAGTGCTGGGGGTAGTGTTTTAAGGTTTAGGGTAGTGCAGTGGTGTTTGGGTTGTGTAGGGGTTCATGCTGGGGGTAGTGTTTTAGGGTTTAGGGTAAGGCAGTGGTGTTTGGGTAGTGTAGGGGTCGTGCTGGGGTCGATTTAGGTTTAGGGTAGTGCAGTGGTGTTTGTGTTGTGAGGGGGTCGTGCTGGGTGTAGTGTTTTAGGGTTTAGAGTAATGCAGTGGTGTTTGTATAGTGTAGGGGGTTTAGGGTAGTGCAGTGGTGTTTGTGTAGTGTAGGGGGTCATGCAGGGGGTAGTGTTTTAGGGTTTAGTGTAGTGTAGTGGTGTTTGTGTAGTGTAGGGGGTCATGCTGTGGGTAGTGTTTTAGGTTTAGGGTAGTGCAGTTGTGTTTGTGTAGTGTATGGGGTCGTGTTTTAGGGTATAGGGTAGTGCAGTGGTGTTTGGGTAGTGTAGGGGGTCATGCTGGGGTTAGTGTTTTAGGGTTTAGGGTAGTGCAGTGGTGTTTGGGTAGTGTAGGGGGTCGTGCTGGGGGTAGTGTTTTAGGGTTTAGGGTAGTGCAGTGGTGTTTGTGTAGTGTGGGAGGTCATGCTGGGGGTAGATTTAGGGTTTAGGGTAGTGCAGTGGTGTTTGGGTAGTGTAGGGGTTCGTGCTGGGGTAGTGTTTTAGGGTTTAGGGTAGTGCAGTGGTGTTTGTGTAGTGTAGGGGGTCATGCTGGGGGTAGTGTTTTAGGGTTTAGGGTAGTGCAATGGTGTTTGTGTAGTGTAGGGGGTAGAGTTTTAGGGTTTAGGGTAGTGCAGTGGTGTTTGTGTACTGTAGGGGGTTGTGCTGGGCTCTAGTGTTTTAGGGTTTAGGGTAGTGCAGTGGTATTTGTGTAGTGTAGGGGGTAGATTTAGGGTTTAGGGTAGTGCAGTGGTGTTTGGGTAGTGTAGGGGGTCGTGCTCGGGGTAGTGTTTTTGAGTTTAGGGTAGTGCAGTTGTGTTTGGGTAGTGAAGGGGGTCGTGCTGGGGGTAGTGTTTTAGGGTTTAGGGTAGTGCAGTGGTGTTTGGGTAGTGTAGGGGTCAACCAACATGAATTTGTCCTTGTGTGATGTAACCATTGCTCATGTAAAGCACTCCAATACCTGACCAGTCTGCACTATATAAAACTGCAAAAAACAAAAATAAAAAGTGTTTTGCACACTTCTGTCATTGGGCTATACGTGGGCTACCTCTGGGTGATATTTGTGCTACATTTGGGCTCTTTTTTCTCTGGTGGCCATCTTGGGAGACTTATTTGTTATGAAGTTTCCTAATTTCCTCATTTACTACAGTCTCCTCAGTAGGAAATGCTTTCAGTTTTTTACTTTGATTCCATCAAGAAGGCATTCAGATGTGTCACACATTTGCCATAAATTCAGAATGTTAGCACTCTAGTTGTTCATTAGATCACTGTAGTAAAGCTACTGCTCACCAAGGAGTTAACTGGAAGTCTACTGCTGGTATTGAAAGTGATTGTTTCAGTCTGCATGTCAGAATTTTCTAATGAAATAGAAGAGGATTTGAGATCTCACTTAAAACATGCCCTAAATTTTCTTTTTGCAGCACTAACCATAATTTCTATGGCAAAATGAATCCCCTCATTTTGTTCCTTTTTAAATTAAATGTTTTAAGTGTTACCAGTTTATTCCAATCAAGATGGCTTCAGGTGTGCCATACTTTTGTCATAAGTAAGGCTGTTAGCACTCTAGTTGTTCTTTAGAACACTCTGGGAAGCTGCAGTAGAACACAAAGGCATCAACTGACAGGCTGCTCCTGTTGAAATATAACAGGAAGATATTTGAGATCTCACTTAAAACATGTCCTAATTTTTCTTTCTACAGCACTAACCATAATTTCTATGGCAAAATGAACCCCTCATTTTGTTCCTTTTTAAATTAAATGTTTTAAGTGTTACCAGTTTATTCCAATCAAGATGGCTTCAGGTGTGCCATACTTTTGTCATAAGTAAGGCTGTTAGCACTCTAGTTGTTCTTTAGAACACTCTGGGAAGCTGCAGTAGAACACAAAGGCATCAACTGACAGGCTGCTCCTGTTGAAATATAACAGGAAGATATTTGAGATCTCACTTAAAACATGTCCTAATTTTCTTTCTACAGCACTAACCATAATTTCTATGGCAAAATGAACCCCCTCATTTTGTTCCTTTTTAAATTAAATGTTTTAAGTGTTACCAGTTTATTCCAATCAAGATGGCTTCAGGTGTGCCATACTTTTGTCATAAGTAAGACTGTTAGCGCTCTAGTTGTTCTTTAGAACACTGTGGGAAGCTGCAGTAGAACACAAAGGCATCAACTGACAGGCTGCTCCTGTTGAAATATAACAGGAAGATATTTGAGATCACACTTGAAACATGTCCTAATTTTTCTTTCTACAGCACTAACCATAATTTCTATGACAAAATGAACCCCATCATTTTGTTCCTTTTTAAATTAAATGTTTTAAGTGTTACCAGTTTATTCCAATCAAGATGGCTTCAGGTGTGCCATACTTTTGTCATAAGTAAGGCTGTTAGCACTCTAGTTGTTCTTTAGAACACTCTGGGAAGCTGCAGTAGAACACAAAGGAATCAACTGACAGTCTCTGCCATTGTTGGATGTACATGTTTTACTGAGAATGTCAGACTTCATTCCCACATGACTGAGAAAGATAATGTGAATTTACAGAAAATATGCTCTCATTTTAGCTTCTGGAGCACCTTCCAAAACTGTATGGGACAAGCATGTGAAAATAGTTTTCTCTAAAACATGATTCATGATATCCCAGCAGAAGGTTTTTCACAGGGTAAAATCACCTTAGAACACACCACAATTCCTGAAATTAGTATGGTACCATCAACAAATGAATTCTAATGTAACTAAAGTCTGTTATCACCCTTTATAGTTCTCCTTTGGTAACCCTCAAAATCTTCGATTCACTACAATGCATTTCAATGGGGTACTATCATTTATATTGGTCCCAAGATGGCTGCCAGCAATTCCAGGATGAAGTGCTGACAGCCAATCAGATCTCACGATGACATGTGTGGTTAGGCTCCGCCCAGATATGTATGTGTTTTTACTTTTGATTTTCTCAGCAACTACTGAACGGATTTACACCATTTAACAAAAGGTTCTTTCTGAACCAAGAACTACCTCTTTGCCAAATTTTGTGTAATTCCGTTCAGCAGTTCGGGCTGTAGCCGTGGCTAAAGTTTCCTATGGGAAAATGAATGGGAAAACACGTTTTGGGACCCCCTTTTTCTCGGCCCCGCTTGATCGAATCACCCCGAAACTTTCAGGGTAGGAGCGGACCAGAGCGGGCCATAAGTTTGAAAATTTCGCGAAGATTCGTCAACCGACGCAAGAGTTATTTCAAATAGAATGTTGCGGATTTCCTATGGAAAATAGGTCCTAACTATAACTATCTACTGGCGACTGCCAGTAGATAATATATATATATATCCAAACCAGTTTTTCGCTTCAACCCATGCCTCAAGCGACGGCGGGCCGTAGCGGGTTAGCGGGACCCATTATATCCATATTCCATTATTTCGATACCAAACAATGATCCACGGCACCCAATTGCTTCAAGCAGATATTTATTTTAGCAAATGCTTCACTCAACGCGTTCCCGAAACGCATTGGGTGAAGCATTTGCTAAAATAAATATCTGCTTGAAGCAATTGGGTGCCGTGGATCATTGTTTGGTATCGAAATAATGGAATATGGATATATATATATATATATATTATCTACTGGCGGTCGCCAGTAGATAGTTATAGTTACAACCTATTATCCATAGGAAATCCGCGACATTCTATTTGAAATAACTCTCTTGCCGGTTGACGTATCTTCGCAAAATTTTCAAACTTTGTGGCCCGCTCCGGTCCGCTCCTACCCTTAAAGTCTCGGGGAATTCGTCAAGCGGGGCCGAGAAAAAGGGGGGTCCCAAAACACGTTTTCCCCATGCATTTTTCCATAGGAAACTTTAGACACGGCTACAGCCCGAACTGCTGAACGGAATTACACCAAATTTGGCAAAGAGGTAGTTCTTGGTTCAGAAAGAACCCTTTTTGTTAAATGGTGTAAATCCGTTCAGTAGTTGCTGAGAAAATGAAAAGTAAAAAGATAGTGATATCTAGGGCCGCGGATCCTCCCGAGCACGAGCTTTATGTTAATTGGCTGTCAACACTCCAAACCAGGAAGTGTTGGCAGCCATTTTGTCCCTCGGTAGAACCGAGGGACAGAAACAAGTGCGCAAAGCGCACAAAGGGGGCAGGGTAGAAACACCCTGACCCCTAGGTCTGCTCAGGGGTCCCACAAGGACCCCCTGGGCAAAAAAAAAAAAATTTTTATAAAAAAATCGGCAGGATGCGCTCAGGGAGCGCGAACCCTGCCGAAAAAAAAAAATCGAAGCGCGGTCTCCCGCGCTTCGATGTTAATTGGCCCCCGGGTGGGCCAAGTCCCGGGGGCATGCTGGGGGGGGTTAATTTTATGTGTGGGGGCCTCTAAGGGCCCCCAAGCCCCGGGGACCGCCACCCCCGGGGCCTTATGTATAATGGTGCGGGAGGGCTCTGAGCCCTCCCGCAGCCCCGGGACCACCACCTCCCCGGGGCTTCTTTTTTTAAATTAAAAACCTGTGTGGGGGCTCCAGCCCCCACACGCCCGGGACCACCACCTCCCCGGGGCACTAAGAAAATTTAAATGGGGGTCCGTTTTGGACCCCCAAGCCCCGGGGACCACCACCTCCCCGGGGCTTTCAAAATGTAGGGAGGGGGCCGCGCGGCCCCCTCCTGGAGCCCTTGATGGCCCTGGGGACCGCCACCCCCCAGGGCCGGCTCCTGCAGTGTCCCGGGGTGCCTACCCCCGGGACACTGCTGTTTGCAATGACAGGACGGCAAACCTGCTCTCTCTTCCAATATCCAAAGCCGATTGCTTTTACACATGGGGAGCAGCATGTTAGCTGCTCCCCATGTGTAAAGCAATGCCGGCTCCCGTAGGACACGGGGAGCCGGCGGGACTGTGGGGGTTTGGGGACCCCCCACAGTCCCCAACGAGAGTCCAGGCCCCGGGGATGGGGTCCCCGGGGCCATAAGTGGCCCGGGAGGGGGCCACGCAGCCCCCTCCCCAAAGTAAAAAAAATTAAAACATTTTAAAAAAAAGTGCAAGGCCGGCCCCCGGGGGGATGGGGTCCCCGGGGCCTTAAATGGCCTGAGGAGGGGGGCCACGCAGCCCCCCTCCAAATAAAAAAAAAAGAGGCCATGCCCCGGGGGATGGGGTCCCCGGGGCCAATACAGGCCCAGGGAAGGGGGCCCCCTTCCCGTTTTTTTTTTTATTTTAATTAAAAAAGGGGGTAAGGCCCTGGGGGATGGGGTCCCCAGGGCCTAAAAATAGGAAAAGGAAGGGGGGCCACACAGCCCCCCTTCATGGGAAAAAAAAACGATCGGGCCCGCAGGCCCCGCCCCTTCCTTCACCACTCTGCAAACGCGCCAGGAACGAATTCCCCTTGAATACTGGGGTCCCTGGGGCCAACTAGCCCACCAGGAACCTCCAGTATGCGCCAGGGGCTGCCTTGCAGAGAGGTGTACAGAGGCCACGCCCCTTTTACACCTCTCTGCAACGCAGCTCTTTGGCGCTTTTTGGAGGTATATGGTGGGCTAGATGCACCCCAGGGACCCTCAGGATTCAAGGGAGTTAATCCCCCTACTTAAAACGCGCCACGGGGCGCGTTTGCACAGTGGTGAAGGGAGGGGCGGGGCTTCAGGTGACATGTGTGCAAACAGGCCCCGTGGCGCGTTTTAAGATGGGGAATTAAATCCTCTTCAATGCTGAGGGTCCCTGGGGGCCAACTAGCCCAACAGGTACGTCCAGAAAGCGCCACAGAGCTGCGTTGCAGAGAGGTGTAAAAAGGGGTGTGGCCTCTGCACATGTCTCTGCAATGCAGCCCCCTGGCGCATACTGGAGGTTCCTGGTGGGCTAGTTGGCCCGTAGGGACCCTCATGATTCAAGGGGACTTAATCCCCCAACTTAAAACGCGCCACGGGGCGCGTTTGCACAGATGTCACCTCAGGCCCCGCCCCTCCCTTCACCATTGTGCAAATATTCCTCTAAAATCAGCCGAAATACGAATTCTGATTTACTCACCTGTTATCAGGAGAGACCTCAGTGCTGTATCTTTCAGCCCAGTACTGGTCCTGAAAAGTAATTTTAACCGTACTTACCGGTAACTTGAATTTCCTTCATAGGCTAACATTGACTGGTTTCACTTGGAAATTCTTCTAAGTGTGGAGTTTTGGAACTTTAAAATATTCCTCTAAAATCAGCCGAAATACGAATTCCGATTTACTCACCTGTTATCAGGAGAGACCTCAGTGCTGCATCTTTCAGCCCAGTACTGATCCTCAAAAGTAATTTTAACCGTACTTACCAGTAACTTGAATTTCCTTCCATAGGATATCATTGCCTGCTTTTTGCTGAAAAAGTTTCTAAGTGTTGATTTTTGAAACATACAAATATTCCTCTAAAATCAGCCAAAATCCGAATTCTGATTTACTCACCTGTTATCAGGAGAGACCTAAGTGCTGCATCTTTCAGCCCAGTACTGATCCTCAAAAGTAATTTTAACCGTACTTACCAGTAACTTGAATTTCCTTCCATAGGATATCATTGCCTGCTTTTTGCTGAAAAAGTTTCTAAGTGTTGATTTTTGAAACATACAAATATTCCTCTAAAATCAGCCGAAATCCGAATTCTGATTTACTCACCTGTTATCAGGAGAGACCTCAGTGCTGCATCTTTCAGCCCAGTACTGGTCCTGAAAAGTAATTTTAACCGTACTTACCAGTAACTTGAATTTCCTTCATAGGCTAACATTGACTGGTTTCACTTGGAAATTCTTCTAAGTGTGGAGTTTTGGAACTTTAAAATATTCCTCTAAAATCAGCCGAAATACGAATTCCGATTTACTCACCTGTTATCAGGAGAGACCTCAGTGCTGCATCTTTCAGCCCAGTACTGATCCTCAAAAGTAATTTTAACCGTACTTACCAGTAACTTGAATTTCCTTCCATAGGATATCATTGCCTGCTTTTTGCTGAAAAAGTTTCTAAGTGTTGATTTTTGAAACATACAAATATTCCTCTAAAATCAGCCGAAATCCGAATTCTGATTTACTCACCTGTTATCAGGAGAGACCTCAGTGATGCATCTTTCAGCCCAGTACTGGTCCTGAAAAGTAATTTTAACCGTACTTACCAGTAACTTGAATTTCCTTCCATAGGCTAACATTGACTGGTTTCACTTGGAAATTCTTCTAAGTGTGGAGTTTTGGAACTTTAAAATATTCCTCTAAAATCAGCCGAAATCCGAATTCCGATTTACTCACCTGTTATCAGGAGAGACCTCAGTGCTGCATCTTTCAGCCCAGTACTGGTCCTGAAAAGTAATTTTAACCGTACTTACCAGTAACTTGAATTTCCTTCCATAGGATATCATTGTCTGGTTTTCAGCAGAAAAGTTTCAAAGTGTTGATTTTCACAAACTACAAATATTCCTAAAAAATCGCCTGTATGACTTAATCGCATTCTTTCAACTGTTTACAGGAGATGCACCAGTGCTGGATCCAGGATCCAACACTGAGTAAGAAAAAGTAACGATAACAGTTTTTAACTTCTAAGTGAATTTCCTTCCATAGGATAACATTGGTGATTCTATGAGAAAAAGTTTCTAAGTGTGAACTTTTAAATAATATTCCTTAAAAATCACGACTGTAACCAAAACGCTTTTACTCAACTGTTTACAGGAGAGGTCCCAGGACTGAATCTAGGATCCAGTAATGTGGTTAGAAAAGTAATCCATAAAGTAACTAATTGCATTTAACTAGAAATTCACATTGAGCTGAATGTTGCATTGTGTTTGAAAATGTGTTGCCCATTGTAACAACTGTAACTACTGTACTTAAAAGTCTATTGCCTATGTGCAAAGTAATTAAACTAAAGTAATTCATTCTGAGAAAGTATTTTTGTAATGTAATGTATAATGTAATTACAATGTAATTTAAAAAATAAAATATGTAAAAAAAAATTGTTTCTAAAAAATTTGGAAATCAGTATGAAAAAAATTTATATAACAATTAATACATTTAAAAATTGTCATTTACAAAACCTTTGAAATTCACTGAAAAAACTGTAGGTTTCAGACATGTTATAGTTACAAATTAGCATTTAAAAACCTTTGAAATTCACTGAAAAAACCATAGGTTTCAGGGACGTTATAGTTACAAATTAGCATTTAAAAAACCTTTGAAATTCACTGAAAAAACCATAGGTTTTAGGGACAGTTATAGTTAGTTGGACATTGCACTCGTACAAAACCCGTGAAATTCCCCCGTTATAGTTAGTCCAGCTAACTATAACTCGCGCCCCGCAATGCACTGCTGATGACGTCACATATTACATCACTCATGACATGGTCAGTGACATCACTGATGACATCACTGATGACATCTCAAATGACATCACTGATGACATCATCCACGTGATAATCTGATGCACCTCCTCACACCCTAATATA
Organism: Calotriton arnoldi; assembly: GCA_963921515.1. Taxonomy (NCBI): domain Eukaryota; kingdom Metazoa; phylum Chordata; class Amphibia; order Caudata; family Salamandridae; genus Calotriton; species Calotriton arnoldi. Next base: position 580,477 of record CAWUFW010011629.1, read on the forward strand.
ACCTTTGATACACCCACTCTAAATTACAGACTGCCATTCGCAAAACCATAGACACTCCAACACCAATAACTACATACCCACTCACTGATTCTTAGGTCTATGCACACATCCACTCACTCACCCGTACAGTCACTCATACTTACGGTCACTCAGTACAGGACTATCATATGCACTCATACTCCTATATAGACACTCAAACACCGCCACTCATCCATAGAGGTACTCACACACCTAGTCAGTCATGCAAATAATTAAACACACTACCATTTACTCACCTATACAGTTATACACACACCAGCTCACTTACTCATGCAAATAGTAGCACAATCTTACGCTCTTATACAATCACTGATACAAGCACACACTCATCCATACAGCCACTATCACAATCACTCACTCTCGCTTATAGCTATTTATATACTCCAACACACATATATACTGCCTTTCACATATGTAGTTACTCACACATGTACCACTGGGACATACATTCACTCACTAACACACTCTTACACACACTTACCCACCCATACAGTCTATCACAGTTGCACTCTTGAAACCATCCACCCAGTGAATCACCCACTCACACATCTATGCACAGAGTTGCACACACCCCTCCCACACAAACACTCAGGCACCCATACAGATACTCAGACAAGCATTCAATAACTCATATAGACACTCATGTAGCTATTCACAAACACATGCAGCCACTTACACAGCAACAGACAGACGGATACAGACATTCACCCAGTTTAGTCACTAACCCATGCATTCAGTAAGATACGTTAAATCACTCACTTATAGAGTCAGTCACGCACCTACTAAATCATCCATACAGACACTTACACACCCACTCATTCTTCAATACGTCTTTTCCTATATATATTAAAAATATTTAAACTTTACAGAAACACACAGTCACTGGATGATGTCATCAGTGATGTCATCAGTGATGTCATTTGAGATGTCATCAGTGATGTCATCAGTGATGTCACTGACCATGTCATGAGTGATGTAATATGTGACGTCATCAGCAGTGCATTGCGGGGCGCGAGTTATAGTTAGCTGGACTAACTATAACGGGGAATTTCACGGGTTTTGTACGAGTGCAATGTCCAACTAACTATAACTGTCCCTAAAACCTATGGTTTTTTCAGTGAATATATATATGTATATATATATATATATATATTATCTACTGGCGGTCACCAGTAGATTGTTATAGTTAGGACCTATTTTCCATAGGAAATCCGCAACATTCTATTTGAAATAACTCTTGCGTCGGTTGACGAATCTTCGCGAAATTTTCAAACTTTGTGGCCTGCTTTGGTCCGCTCCTATCCTGAAAGTCTTGGGGTGATTCGTCAAGCGGGGGCTGAGAAAAAAGGGGGGTCCCAAAACATGTTTTCCCCATTCATTTTCCCATAGGAAACTTTAGCCACGGCTACAGCACGAACTGCTGAACGGAATTACACCAAATTCGGCAAAGAGGTAGTTCTTGGTTCAGAAAGAACCCTTTTTGTTAAATGGGAAACCTGCTCTCACTTCCAATATCCAAAGCACATTGCTTTTCCACATGGGGAGCTGCATGTTAGCAGCTCCCCATGTGGAAAGCAATGCCGGCTCCCGCAGGAGGCGGGGAGCCGGCATGGTCCGTGGGGGAGTTGGGGTCCCCCACGGACCCCAAAGGATAGGGCCAGCCCCAGGGGATGGGGTCCCCGGGGCAAGTAGTGGCCCGGAAGGGGGCCACGTGGCCGCCCTCCCCAAAAATAATTTAAAAAATAAATAAATAAAGGCCGGCCCCGGGGGATGGGGTCCCCGGGGCCAATAGAGGCCTTAGGAGGGGGGCCACGCAGCCCCCCTCCTCAAAAAATAAGTTTTAAAAAGTGGCCATGCCCCAGGGGATGGCTCCCCGGGGCCAGAATCGGCCACGGGAGGAGGCCACGTGGCCCCCTTCCCGTACAGTATTTAAAAAAAAAAAGAAAAAAGGCATCAGGCCCTGGGGGATGGGGTCCCCAGGGCCCCAAAAGTAAAAGAAGGGGGGCCACACAGCCCCCCTTCAAAAAAACAAAAAGAAAGTAAAAGACGCGATCGAAGCGTCAGGCCCCGCCCCTCCCTTAACCACTCTGCAAACGCGCCCTGTGGCGCGTTTTAAATTGGGGAAATAATTCCCATTCAATACTGGGGTCCCTGGGGGCCAACTAGCCCACCAGGTACCTCCAGTAAGCGCCACAGTGCTGGGTTGCAGAGAGGTGGTCCAGGCCACGCCCCTTTTACACCTCTCTGCAACGCAGCTCTGTGGCGCTTACTGGAGGTACCTGGTGGGATAGTTGGACCCCAGGGACCCTCAGGATTCAAGGGGACTTAATCCCCCAACTTAAAACACGCCACGGGGCGCGTTTGCACAGTGGTGAAGGGAGGGGGCGGGCTTCAGGTGACATGTGTGCAAACAGGCCCCGTGGCGCGTTTTAAGATGGGGAATTAAATTAAATCCCCTTCAATCCTGAGGGTCCCTGGGGGCCAACTAGCCCACCAGGTACGTCCAGAAAGTGCCACAGAGCTGCGTTGCAGAGAGGTGCAAAAAGGGGCGTGGCCTTTGAACACCTCTCTGCAACGCAGCTCTCTGGCGCATACTGGAGGTATCTGGTGGGCTAGTTGGCCCCTAGGGACCCTCGGGATTGAGGAGGAATTAATTCTCCAACTTAAAACGCGCCACAGGGCGTGTTTGCAGACATGTCACCTCAGGCCCCACCCCCTTCCTTCACCATTGTGCAAATAGTCCTCTAAAATCAGCCGAACTACGAATTCCGATTTACTCACCTGTTATCAGGAGAGACCTCAGTGCTGCATCTTTGAGCCCAGTACTGATCCTGAAAAGTAATTCTAACCGTACTTACCACTAACTTGAATTTCCTTCCATAGGCTAACATTGACTGGTTTCACTTGGAAATTCTTCTAAGTGTGGAGTTTTGGAACTTTATAATATTCCTCTAAAATCAGCCGAACTACGAATTCCGACTTACTCACCTGTTATCAGGAGAGAACCCAGTGCTGCATCTTTTAGCCCAGCACTGACCCTGAAAAGTAATTCTAACCGTACTTACCAGTAACTTGTATTTCCTTCCTTAGGAATCCATTGTCTGGTTTTCAGCAGAAAAGTTTCAAAGTGTCGATTTTCACAAACTACAAATATTCCTTAAAAATCGCCTGTATGACTTAAACGCATTCTTTCAACTGTTTACAGGAGATGCACCAGTGCTGGATCCAGGATCCACCACTGAGTAAGAAAAAGTAACGATAACACTACTTACCTGCTAAGTGAATTTCCTCCCATAGGATAACATTGGTGATTCTATGTGAAAAAGTTTCTAAGTGTCAACTTTTAAAATACAATAATATTCCTTAAATCTCACTACTGTAACCAAAACGCTTTCACTCAACTGTTTACAGGAGATGTCCCAGGACTGAATCTAGGATCCAGTCCTGTGGTTAGAAAAAGTAATCCATAAAGTAACTAATTGCATTTAACTAGAATTTCACATTGAGCTCAATGTTGCATTGTGTTTGAAATTGTGTTGCCCATTGCAACAACTGTAACTACTGTACTTAAAAGTCTATTGCCTATTTGCAAAGTATTTAAATTAAAGTAATTCATTCTGAGAAAGTATATTTTGTAATGTAATGTATAATGTAATTACAATGTAATTTAAAAATAAAATATCTAAAAATAAATAGTTTAAAAAAATGTAGTAAATCAGTATCAAAAAAATAAATATAACAATTAATACATTTAAAAATTGTCGTTTACAAAACCTTTGAAATTCACTGAAAAAAACCATAGGTTTCAGACATGTTATAGTTATGAATTAGCATTTAAAAAACCTTTGAAATTCACTGAAAAAACCATAGGTTTCAGGCACGTTATAGTTAGAAATTAGCATTTAAAAACCTTTGAAATTCACTGAAAAACCATAGGTTTTAGGGACAGTTATAGATAGTTGGACATTGCACTCGTACAAAACCCGTGAAATTCCCCCATTATAGTTAGTTCAGCTAACTATAACTCGCGCTCCGCAATGCACTGCTGATGACGTCACATATTACATCACTCATGACATGGTTAGTGACATCACTGATGACATCACTGATGACATCTCAAATGACATCACTGATGACATCACTGATGACATCATCCACGTGATAATCTGATGCACCTCCTCACACCCGAATATAACCTTTGATACACCCACTCTAAATTACAGACTGCCATTCGCAAAACCATAGACACTCCAACACCAATAACTACATACCCACTCACTGATTCTTAGGTCTACGCACACATCCACTCACTCACCCGTACAGTCACTCATACTTACGGTCACTCAGTACAGGACTATCATATGCACTCATACTCCTATATAGACACTCAAACACCGCCACTCATCCATAGAGGTACTCACACACCTAGTCAGTCATGCAAATAATTAAACACACTACCATTTACTCACCTATACAGTTATACACACACCAGCTCACTTACTCATGCAAATAGTAGCACAATCTTACGCTCTTATACAATCACTGATACAAGCACACACTCATCCATACAGCCACTATCACAATCACTCACTCTCGCTTATAGCTATTTATATACTCCAACACACATATATACTGCCTTTCACATATGTAGTTACTCACACATGTACCACTGGGACATACATTCACTCACTAACACACTCTTACACACACTTACCCACCCATACAGTCTATCACAGTTGCACTCTTGAAACCATCCACCCAGTGAATCACCCACTCACACATCTATGCACAGAGTTGCACACACCCCTCCCACACAAACACTCAGGCACCCATACAGATACTCAGACAAGCATTCAATAACTCATATAGACACTCATGTAGCTATTCACAAACACATGCAGCCACTTACACAGCAACAGACAGACAGATACAGACATTCACCCAGTTTAGTCACTAACCCATGCATTCAGTAAGATACGTTAAATCACTCACTTATAGAGTCAGTCACGCACCTACTAAATCATCCATACAGACACTTACACACCCACTCATTCTTCAATACGTCTTTTCCTATATATATTAAAAATATTTAAACTTTACAGAAACACACAGTCACTGGATGATGTCATCAGTGATGTCATCAGTGATGTCATTTGAGATGTCATCAGTGATGTCATCAGTGATGTCACTGACCATGTCATGAGTGATGTAATATGTGACGTCATCAGCAGTGCATTGCGGGGCGCGAGTTATAGTTAGCTGGACTAACTATAACGGGGAATTTCACGGGTTTTGTACGAGTGCAATGTCCAACTAACTATAACTGTCCCTAAAACCTATGGTTTTTTCAGTGAATATATATATGTATATATATATATATATATATTATCTACTGGCGGTCACCAGTAGATTGTTATAGTTAGGACCTATTTTCCATAGGAAATCCGCAACATTCTATTTGAAATAACTCTTGCGTCGGTTGACGAATATTCGCGAAATTTTCAAACTTTGTGGCCTGCTTTGGTCCGCTCCTATCCTGAAAGTCTTGGGGTGATTCGTCAAGCGGGGGCTGAGAAAAAAGGGGGGTCCCAAAACATGTTTTCCCCATTCATTTTCCCATAGGAAACTTTAGCCACGGCTACAGCACGAACTGCTGAACGGAATTACACCAAATTCGGCAAAGAGGTAGTTCTTGGTTCAGAAAGAACCCTTTTTGTTAAATGGGAAACCTGCTCTCACTTCCAATATCCAAAGCACATTGCTTTTCCACATGGGGAGCTGCATGTTAGCAGCTCCCCATGTGGAAAAGCAATGCCGGCTCCCGCAGGAGGCGGGGAGCCGGCATGGTCCGTGGGGGAGTTGGGGTCCCCCCACGGACCCCAAAGGATAGGGCCAGCCCCAGGGGATGGGGTCCCCGGGGCAAGTAGTGGCCCGGAAGGGGGGCCACGTGGCCGCCCTCCCCAAAAATAATTTAAAAAATAAATAAATAAAGGCCGGCCCCGGGGGATGGGGTCCCCGGGGCCAATAGAGGCCTTAGGAGGGGGGCCACGCAGCCCCTCCTCAAAAATAAGTTTTAAAAGTGGCCATGCCCCAGGGATGGCTCCCGAGGCCAGAATCGGCCACGGGAGGAGGCCACGTGGCCCCTTCCCGTACAGTATTTAAAAAAAAAAAAAGAAAAAAGGCATCAGGCCCTGGGGGATGGGGTCCCCAGGGCCCCAAAAGTAAAAGAAGGGGGCCACACAGCCCCCCTTCAAAAAAAACAAAAAGAAAGTAAAAGACGCGATCGAGCGTCAGGCCCCGCCCCTCCCTTAACCACTCTGCAAACGCGCCCTGTGGCGCGTTTTAAATTGGGGAAATAATTCCCATTCAATACTGGGGGTCCCTGGGGGCCAACTAGCCCACCAGGTACCTCCAGTAAGCGCCACAGTGCTGGGTTGCAGAGAGGTGGTCCAGGCCACGCCCCTTTTTACACCTCTCTGCAACGCAGCTCTGTGGCGCTTACTGGAGGTACCTGGTGGGATAGTTGGACCCCAGGGACCCTCAGGATTCAAGGGGACTTAATCCCCCAACTTAAAACACGCCACGGGGCGCGTTTGCACAGTGGTGAAGGGAGGGCGGGCTTCAGGTGACATGTGTGCAAACAGGCCCCGTGGCGCGTTTTAAGATGGGGAATTAAATCCCTTCAATCCTGAGGGTCCTGGGGCCAACTAGCCCACCAGGTACGTCCAGAAAGTGCCACAGAGCTGCGTTGCAGAGAGGTGCAAAAGGGCGTGGCCTTTGAACACCTCTCTGCAACGCAGCTCTCTGGCGCATACTGGAGGTATCTGGTGGGCTAGTTGGCCCCTAGGGACCCTCGGGATTGAGGAGGAATTAATTCTCCAACTTAAAACGCGCCACAGGGCGTGTTTGCAGACATGTCACCTCAGGCCCCACCCCCTTCCTTCACCATTGTGCAAATAGTCCTCTAAAATCAGCCGAACTACGAATTCCGATTTACTCACCTGTTATCAGGAGAGACCTCAGTGCTGCATCTTTGAGCCCAGTACTGATCCTGAAAAGTAATTCTAACCGTACTTACCACTAACTTGAATTTCCTTCCATAGGCTAACATTGACTGGTTTCACTTGGAAATTCTTCTAAGTGTGGAGTTTTGGAACTTTATAATATTCCTCTAAAATCAGCCGAACTACGAATTCCGACTTACTCACCTGTTATCAGGAGAGAACCCAGTGCTGCATCTTTAGCCCAGCACTGACCCTGAAAAGTAATTCTAACCGTACTTACCAGTAACTTGTATTTCCTTCCTTAGGAATCCATTGTCTGGTTTTCAGCAGAAAAGTTTCAAAGTGTCGATTTTCACAAACTACAAATATTCCTTAAAAATCGCCTGTATGACTTAAACGCATTCTTTCAACTGTTTACAGGAGATGCACCAGTGCTGGATCCAGGATCCACCACTGAGTAAGAAAAAGTAACGATAACACTACTTACCTGCTAAGTGAATTTCCTCCCATAGGATAACATTGGTGATTCTATGTGAAAAAGTTTCTAAGTGTCAACTTTTAAAATACAATAATATTCCTTAAATCTCACTACTGTAACCAAAACGCTTTTACTCAACTGTTTACAGGAGATGTCCCAGGACTGAATCTAGGATCCAGTCCTGTGGTTAGAAAAGTAATCCATAAAGTAACTAATTGCATTTAACTAGAATTTCACATTGAGCTCAATGTTGCATTGTGTTTGAAATTGTGTTGCCCATTGCAACAACTGTAACTACTGTACTTAAAAGTCTATTGCCTATTTGCAAAGTATTTAAATTAAAGTAATTCATTCTGAGAAAGTATATTTTGTAATGTAATGTATAATGTAATTACAATGTAATTTAAAAAATAAAATATCTAAAAATAAATAGTTTAAAAAAATGTAGTAAATCAGTATCAAAAAATAAATATAACAATTAATACATTTAAAAATTGTCGTTTACAAAACCTTTGAAATTCACTGAAAAAAACCATAGGTTTCAGACATGTTATAGTTATGAATTAGCATTTAAAAAACCTTTGAAATTCACTGAAAAAACCATAGGTTTCAGGCACGTTATAGTTAGAAATTAGCATTTAAAAAACCTTTGAAATTCACTGAAAAAACCATAGGTTTTAGGGACAGTTATAGATAGTTGGACATTGCACTCGTACAAAACCCGTGAAATTCCCCCATTATAGTTAGTTCAGCTAACTATAACTCGCGCCCCCGCAATGCACTGCTGATGACGTCACATATTACATCACTCATGACATGGTTAGTGACATCACTGATGACATCACTGATGACATCTCAAATGACATCACTGATGACATCACTGATGACATCATCCACGTGATAATCTGATGCACCTCCTCACACCCGAATATAACCTTTGATACACCCACTCTAAATTACAGACTGCCATTCGCAAAACCATAGACACTCCAACACCAATAACTACATACCCACTCACTGATTCTTAGGTCTACACACACATCCACTCACTCACCCGTACAGTCACTCATACTTACGGTCACTCAGTACAGGACTATCATATGCACTCATACACCTACATAGACACTCACACACCGCCACTCATCCATAGAGTTACTCACACACCTAGTCAGTCATGCAAATAATTAATCACACTGCCATTTACTCACCTATATAGTTATACACACACCAGCTCACTTACTCATACAAATACTAGCACATTCTTACGCTCTTATACGATCACTGATACAAGTACACATTCATCCATACAGCCACTCTCACAATCACACACTCTCACTTATAGCCATTTATATACTCCAACACACATATATACTGCCTTTCACATATGTAGTTACTCACACATGTACCACTGAGATATACATTCACTCACTAACACACCCATACACACACTCACCCACCCATACAGTCCATCACAGATGCACTCTTGAAACCATGCACCCAGTGAATCACCCACTCACACATCTATGCACAGAGTCACACACACCCCACCCACACAAACACTCAGGCACCCATACAGATACTCAGACAACCAATCAATAACTCATATAGACACTCATGTAGCTATTCACAAACCCATACAGTCACTTACACACCAACAGACAGACGGATACAGAGATTCACACAGTTTAGTCAATAACCCATGCATTCAGTAAGATACGTTTAATCACTCACTTATAGAGTCAGTCACGCACCTACTAAATCATCCATTCAGACACTTATACACCCACTCATTCTTCAATACGCCTTTCCCTATATATATTAAACATATTTAAACTTTACAGAAACACACAGTCACTGGATGATGTCATCAGTGATGTCATTTGAGATGTCATCAGTGAAGTCATCAGTGATGTCACTGACCATGTCATGAGTGATGTAATATGTGACGTCATCAGCAGTGCATTGCGGGGGCGCGAGTTATAGTTAGCTGAACTAACTATAACGGGGGAATTTCACGGGTTTTGTACGAGTGCAATGTCCAACTCACTATAACTGTCCCTAAAACCTTTGGTTTTTTCAGTGAATATATATATATATATATATATTTTACTGAGAAAACCAAAGGTTACAATTTCATTATAGTTAGGCTCACATTCCCCTCATACAAAACCAGTGAAAATCAGCAGTTATAGTTACCTGAGCTAACTATGACTTACTTCCCCGCAATGCACTGCTTTTGACCTCACATATTATATCACTCATGACAAGGTCAGTGATATCACTGATGACATCACTGATCGTGATGTGTCATGATTCGTATATTCCGTTTTCACAGAGACATCTCAAAAACGCAAATCAAAAGCTGACATTCAATAGCCACCAGCATATTCAAAATTCATAACTATAAAAAAGGAATTCTGTGCTAGGTTCATTGCTATCTAAATAACTCTATAAAAAGAAATCTCACTCCCTGAGAGATTCTGTGAGTGCGTGTATAACAGTTTGAGTGTTTCTGTTCAGTGGCTGCATAACACTCTGACAACCTCTGTCAGAGAGTGTGCCAGAGTTTGACTGGGTCAATGATACCATCTATGAGTGTCTGAGTGCATCTCTCAGTAAGTATATGAGTGTCTAAGTGGGTCTGTGAGTGGGTGCAACAGTGTATTACTGGGTCTATAAGTGGGCGTCATAACAGACTTTGATGCAAAAAGTTCCTTTGGAAACATTATAGGATCCTTTCCTGTGGCACTGATCCAGTGGCCATCTGGTCCGGAGCACATATGTGTGATTCGAGGGCCTCCTGCACTGAAAAATTTGCCAGGAAATATTTAATGGCAATGAAACATGTCGGCCATTCTACTTAGTATGGTTTAACACCTTCCATGCGTCAGACGGACCCCGGCCATCTTACGTCATGGTGGGCGTGTGCGTTGGACGGCCAGGGGCCGTCCGATTTGCGTAAGTGTAGAATTCGCCCGCACAGCGGGGGAATGTGCGCCACAGAGAACGGGTTAAACATGGAATTGTGTTTTTAACTATGACTGCATGCATTTGATAATTAAAGATGAATGATTATTGCCTCGCAACTCATTTTTAATTTTTCCTTGTGATGAAGAAGCTTTTCCTCCCTCTGTGGGGACCTCCAGGACGGTGTTGAGATGTGTTGTTTACACAATACAAGTAGGAAGGTTGCAACACACACACACAACATTCTTCTAAACTTGTTGAGATGTTGGTTCCTTCCCCTAAATAAGAGAGGTGCTGATGATGATATAGTGAGCAAATTGATGAGAACCTGCCAATCTCTCTCTAGTGGTTGCTTATGTGAGGCACTCCCTTGGTTTTTCTTCTGAGGGTGTCTTATAGGTGCACTCTATATTTCCCTTGGCACCAGACTTTGCTTGTTTTTGTTTTACAGTACACACACACAGGGATGTCTTTTTAGATGTACACTAGAAACAGCACCATCTTAGATATAGATGAAGTGGACCCTGCAACCCGTATAAAAAGGATTTGATGTGTGTGCCATACCAAGGGCTTTTGTGTATAATATGATTAATTGAGTGGAGGGCGCCCTTGTTATGTTTCCCTCTTTTACTCCTTTGTGTATGTAGTGGATAATGTTATACCCTGACTTAAAAATCCTCTGTCATAACAAAACCACTCCTTATCTCAGTGGCACAAGACTTAGAAGATTTCCATTCAAAAAAGCCTTCTGCACTACTCTTTTAATTTTATAAACATTTGACCAAACAATATTGTTTTGCTGAAACACTTTACAGAATTAATATGCAGAGAACCATCAGCATGGGAGTTTTCCGATTTCCCATACATCAATTTAGAAATGGTTAGAGTAAACAGTTAATTCTCATAAAATGTAGGTTATGTTGCTATAACAATGAGTCATTAGAACATATCTTAGGTTCTAGTCTGCAGTTATTGATGGAAAAAAGAAAGCCCATACAAAAGCTGTTTGTATGTTATGGCATTAAAATTATTCTTAACAAATGTTTGGTGACAGAAAAAAAAGCAAGTGTAATTTGTTGCTTTTATAATAGGCAATTAGTATGGTCTGCATTATTTCTAAATGATGTCTTGTTGTATAGCTAGGACAGGATCCAAAACATTTCCTTGCAATTACTTGATTAACAGTTTATATTTTCTGTAATTTAGGGTCAGTCATTGCAAGGTGATCAAAACAGATTTATGAATGCATCATAAATTGAATATTGGTATTGCTAACCTAGTATAAAATGATTGTCAGAATTCGGATTATTAGTTGGGGTGGATGGTAGACCAGCACAAGTAATAATGCCATTATTCTTGGTAGTTTCAGTAAGGTTTCAGTAATTTAAAACTGAGCTCAAGCCCTGGTAGCTTTGGCAGACAGGAGTAACTTAAGAAAATGCGTAAAGCATTTAGCAGTACCAAAGCAGTTAAAGATTTTCAAAAACACTCCAATTTATAATAATATGGGATATTTTAATAGACAAAATGACACCAAAATATCAAATATCCAATAGGGCGAGTTGGAGATGTTAAAGTTTTAAATAAAAATAGCACCAAAAAGCACCCTGCTAGACCAGGTCATAGTCAAAAGGTAAGGCCAACTGTCAGATTCGCCAGTCAGATGCATGGACCATGTTCGTCCAGGTGGAAAGTTTACCATCAGAATTAGAAACTTTTGTGAAGAAAAAGTGGTCATCATGCGAGTCATCAGCGAGGCAATCTGCAAGCTGGATCCGAAGCGGAGCCCAATGACGGTGGGTCACTTGAGAGTGGGGCCCCAGTGTGATCATTGATGAATGAGGTAAAGCTCTGAACAGGCAAAGTCCGAAGTCCGTGACCAGGAAGGCCTTGACATCGATCTGATGCTACTCTGTGTCAATGCTGGTGAAGCCCTTCATGTTTGGACTTGAACACTTTTCTGGAAGTCGGATCTCTGTCAGTGGGGAGAGCTGGCAAGTTCAGGCCAACTGGTGATTTAACATTTTTTTTTTTTTGAATATTTTATTTAGAACAGGAAAAATAACCAGCACAAAGGCAAAACAATCCAAGCATGTAAGATCGAATAATTAGCCGAGGTAATCAATAATTTACAAACAATACCAGAAAAAAAATGTGTTAGATCAAGCAAAATAATGGCCATCATAAAAACCTTTTGCATAATAAGTTCATAATAAATGCAATCTGAAAAATATAAAACATCATTCTCGAGGTTCCACATTGTACTATAATATAGCTAATACTCTAAAATACTCCCTTAAATTTTATGCATTGTTTAATAGGTGATATCTATATTCTAAAATAACAAGATCATAATAGCGAACATTCTGATTTAAAGTGCATACGAGTCTAGCAGCAACAAATACCTCCAATCCCTTTAAAAGTGCAAGGTGCAGGATTTTCCTAAATAAATCCAAGAAAATCCAATGTTACTTAAAGTGCATTGTGCAATATTACATTGGGAGAAATGTTTTTCCAAATACCTCTAAATTTCATAATTGCTCCTACACGTTTGGCATAAGCCTCCTCAAATCTGCATGTCCTAACCATTTTATTGAACCAATGTTCAATACTAGATTGTTTATCGGTTCTCCAGTTTTGGAGGACCAGTGACCTGGCCACAGCAATAGAGATTAATATAAAATACTGCTGTTTTTTTGTTAAACATTTCACCTCTCCTGAGGAACCAAATAACACCAACATAACTGATGGCTCAATTGTTACAGACAAAATCCGAGAAATCTCTGCAAAAACCCCTTGCCAGAATTGTCGTAGATTATTACATTCATAAAATATATGCACCCATCCACCATCATCCTGTTTGTTACATCTAAAACATTGATTCGGACATGCTTGAAACATATTAGACAATCTCTGGGGTGTATAGTACAACAATCATCTTGATAAAAAGTAAATTAACTTAAAGTTAGCCCCTCTAAGTGCTTTATTCGCTAACTCGCTAAGCTGTTGCCATTCTTCAACATTGAACCTGCAGCCTGTCTCTGAATATATTCTTTGAAGCTCTTTCGACATAATCTCCTCAGAATGGGCCTTTTGGTGAAGTAAGCGATACCAACAGCCGACCCCCACCATTTTATTTGCCATCTGCTTAGCAATTTGGCGTGCTGTCTCGCCCATCACTAGATAATTCGTTTTAAGAAAATTAACTAACTGTAAAAAACTCAAAGAAAGGGCAGTGGTCATTATAATGGCTCGCATTCGGACCGTTTCCCAGGTGATTAATGTTTCATAGTTATAAAAATCCCCAAGCTGTGCAAAACCTAATTCTTGCCAGACCCGATAGAGCCCTCTAGATAATATCAGGCCACCTTCTTCACAATCCTGTATAGGGGTATATACGTGAAATACTGGGATATCTCGCGATTTAAAAAATAGCTGTGTTCTTTCGGCAAGAATCAATATTACCTTATATCTTGTTTTCTTAGGGAGTTTCGCCAGACGTAAAAAAACAGGGAGTCTTATAGCACTCTCCTTCAGCATATGTATTAACAAAAAATTGTCAAAAACTGACTTTTCTTCCCCTAATTGGGAAAGTAAATTAGCTAAAGAAGCCTGATAATAAGTTAAAAAATGTGGAAGTGCCAATCCTCCTGATGTAACATCCAATTGTAATGTAGCTATTTTAACCCGAGGATGTTTATTATTCCAGACAAACTTCCTAATTATTTGATCTAACTCCTTAAAATAATAATTTGGAATTTTCAAAGGAAGATTAATAAAAAGAAACAATAACAGTGGGAGCACCGACATTTTAACCATCGATATCCTGCCTATTAATGATAATTGAAGCAAAGACCATTTATCTAATAACTTTTTCACTTTCGTGAACATACTATTATAATTCAAAGAGAATAGTTGCCCAAAATCATTTGTAACATATATATCCCTAAATATCTAACCGGATGCAATGGTTTTAACTGAATGGAAGGTGGAATATCCGAAGGAATCACATTAAAAGTTACAATTTCAGTTTTCGCCTGATTAACTTTATATCCACCGACCTGTGTAAACCTCTGAATTTCATCTAGAGCTTTCTGTATATTGACTGCCCCTGCTTTAAGATATAAAATAATGTCATCCGCATAAAGCTTAATTTTTGCCATCCCCTCAATGGGAGGCAAAATCATTAAGCTTTTTCGGATCCTAACAGCCAGAGGCTCAATAAACAATGAAAACAGAAGAGGGGATAATGGGCATCCCTGACGTGTGCCACACTTAATATTAATTTTGCCGGCTTCTAAACCGTTAATAATGAGTTTGGCTTCTGCATAGCTATATATTTCTTTTAACATTTGTAAAAATTGTGACGGAAAGCCAAACTTTTCCAAAATAAAAAATAAGGCACTCTAATCTACCAAATCAAAAGCCTTCTCGGCATCCATCATCATAATTACTGCACTATAATTATTAATAGAAAAATTATCAATAGCTTGAACTAAGAAGTATGTATTAGATGCCATCAAACGACCTGGGATAAAACCATTTTGGTCACTATGAACCAGCTGTTCTGCACATGGGGCTATCCTTCTTGCCCAGACTTTCATAAGCAATTTATAATCTGTATTTAACAGACTGATAGGACGATAAGAACTGGGGTCACGAGGGTCTTTATCTTTTTTAAGGAATACGACTAACACCGATTCCTTAAAGCTTTTGGGAATATCTATATCCTTCTTTTATTTGATTGAACAATTCTACTAAAAAGGGTAGTAGTTCTTCTTGAAATGCCTTATATACTTCCACCGGAAGCCCGTCCACTCCACTGCCCTTAGCATTGGGCATAATTTTTAATACAGATTGAATTTCTAAAATCCCTATTTGACCATTCAATATTTCCGAAAGCTGTTGTGATAATAATGGTAGCTCTAGTGCTTCAAAATAACTCAACAAGTCTTGCTGATCTATCACTTGTATTTCTCCGTAAATTAGATTAAAATGTGCAAGAAAGACCTCAGCAATTGCTGAATTATCATCTTCTAATATACCTGTTGATGAGTTTTTAATTTGGGCAATTACTTGGGCAGCTTTTTGACATTTCGTAGACCAAGCCAAAAATCTACCGATCTGCTGACTTTCCTCATATAATTTTTGTTGATGGGCCTTACTCCCTGTAATTTCCTCTAATAGAAAAAAATCCTTCAAATTCTCCTTAGCTCTCACTAGTGCTTGCTGTTGTTCTTTTCTTATGAGTTCTGGTATATCTGTTAAAATTACATTTAATCTGGCCTCTTCAACAGCAGTCTGTAGTTCCGAAATGTTTTGTTTTCTTTGATTACTTAATCTTGCTTTATATGATATAACTTGACCTCTAAAAGTAGTTTTAAATGCCTCCCAAACCATAAACAGAGGGGCCGTATTTAAATTAAGCCAAAAAAACTCCTTAATAAACCCTCTGGTCTCTGCCAACCAAGTAATATCTTGTAATAAAGATTTATTAAACTGCCATCTAGCCCTCTTTTTTATAGTTATTCCTAACCTTAATGTAAATGAAACTAAAGAATGATCTGAAAAAGAGTTGGCCAGTATCTCTGCCAGACCGTTGGCAACCAATTTATCTACTAAAAAATAATCAAGTCGGGAAGCTGATCTAAATCTTGCAGAATAACAGGTAAATTACAAAGTACTGGGGTGGCCTAGTCTCCAAGGATCTATTAATGAAAAATCTTTTAAGAGACTATTTATTAATTTTGCCGTTTTAGGCTTTAGTTGGCGTTTTGCCTTGTTAGATGTATCTAGTGCCAAATTCTGAATAAAATTAAAATCCCCACCCAAAATTAATATACCTTCCATTTGTAGCGTTAATTGATAGATTTGACCAAGTGCTGCCGTATCGTCCTCAATAGGACCGTAATAATTAACCAAATTCAGGACTGTTTCCTGTAGCTTTACTTTCACCCAAAGCCACCTACCTCTCCCGTCTCGTCGAACCTCCTTAACCCGCCAATCAAGAGTGTTGGATAATAAAATACCTAATCCTCTGACAGCTAAGTTAGCAGATGAAAAATATGCCTGCTGATATTTCTTAGGCAGTGATATCTTTGGGGTGTCGGTCCTGAGATGTGTCTCTTGTAAGAATATAATTTCAGGCGAAAGGGCACTTATCCAGTTTAAAATCGCAGCACTTTTCCGTGGATTAAGTAGCCCGTTAACATTACAAGTGACAATTTTTATATTCTGCATTTTTGGCCCCATTTTATTTGACTTCCCCGACTCTCCCCAGGTTTTGAAGCTTACATTGCCCAAAATTGCATCTAGAAATCCACCTCTGAGATTTCCTCATCCCATGTGAAATGATTCTAACGACTTTATATTTTTTCTGTTCATTTTTTGCTATATCTACCCCCACTAACAACCCTCCTACCCCACCCCCACTGCCACCCCAATAAACCACCCCGAGAAATGTGGACATCCCCTCGAGTCCCGCAAGCCACATCTCTCCCCCCCACTACACTAAGGGGTGCCCTGTTCCTGCACCCTAGGTGATCTACCCCTCCCGCACACCACAGTAAAAAAACAACTTTCAATCATAAACCAATAATAAATAACACAAATTCATTTTGCAGTGGAAATCACTTGCAACAAATCCTGTGCTTCCTCTATTCGTGAAAACATGTGGAATTTCCCTTTAGCCAACACCCTTAGCTTAGATTGCTGCGCAATGGATGCCTGAGCCCCCTGAGCTTTAAATAAATACAGCAGCTTCACGAACTCCTTGCGTCTGCGGGCCGCGACAGCAGACATATCTGGGAAAATTCGACATTTAGTCCCCTCGTTGATGGAAAACTGTCTCTGCTGGATCGCTTTAGACACAATATTCTCTTTGACTCTGTAGTCAGCAAGGTTAATAAGAATTGTACGAGGGAACTTAGAATTAGGAATGGGATGAGCCGGAACCCGATGTGCCCTTGTTAGTGTTAGGTCTCCAGTGAAATCCGGGAGCACTTTCTGCTTGATAAACGTTTCAACCCATGAGAGAGTATTGCCTCCCTCACTCCCCTCGGGCACTCCAACAATCCGAAGTTTGGATCGACGCAAATGATTTTCCAATTCTTCGAGCATATTCTTGAGCACAGCTTTATCTGATGTTACTGAATTGATTTTCTGGATCATGGAGCTCATCTGATCCTCTAAGTGAGCTACCCTCGATTCCGCTTCCTGAAATCTTGCTGGAATACCTGCGACTAATTCTTCAATTTTTTCCAGACGAAGATGAAGAGCGGCTATCTCATTTTCCTGAGATTTTTTCATAGCCCTAATCTCATCCAATATGAGATTAAGTAAGGTTTTTATTTCGAGCTACTGCATATTGGCTTCACTGGTTAGACATTCCAAATTATCTTGTGAGCTTTTATTCTCCAAGTTGGCTGCTTGTCCTAGCTTCTCCTTTAGTGCCCGAGATGTTTCTTGGGACTGAGACCGGCTCGCTAGTTGTTGCTTTTGTATTACAGCAGAAGATGATTGATCGTGGAGCATAAGCTGGTCAAATGGAGCCAGTGCCAGTGAACTTTCATGTCCTTGTGGCAGACTTCCTTCGTCTAACTGAGTAGGTGCTGGGTGAGCCAAAGCCGGTATTGAAACCTGGGAAGATGGAGATATATGTAACATCTCCAGAGAATTAATTGCTGTATCCTCTTCAGGTGACACTGGCAAAGCTGTATTTAAATGTGGCGAATCTTGGTCAGCTATAGGCTGAGCGCTCCTTTTCATGAATAACGGAAAATCTTTAGAGTTTTTCAGCTCTGCCTTTTTCCTCCCTGGCGTAGACTCACTAGTCTGTCCCTTTTCTCCATCCTTGAGTCCTTCCGTTACGAGAGTGGGATCCTCCCCCCTTAGCTGTAACTTGGACTGTGTCTCAGGCAGGTCTTCTACGGAGCTCTCAAAGCTTGAGTTCAAGCCTGAAAGATTTACTGTGCTTGGAGCTTTAGCCGAGGATACTACTCCCTTTGCTTGCATTAATCGTTTTTTCGCTTTCAGCCCGGTCGTTGAATCCACTTTAGCTACTGCGTTGACTTGTTTCAGATGTCTCCCCATCTTGTTTTCGTTTCTTGAGTCGTGAGGATTATGTACCAGGAATCCTAAATCTTGGGCCCCTGCAGCCAACAGATTATCCAATTATGCAGTTTTTAGCAAGCTAGTCCTGATTTTCCCAGTACTACAAGCATGAGATCAAATTAAGCCACTGCGATTTCAGCTTTCCAGATTAACCAATCCTGGCATCCACTGCGTAATTGCCTTGCCATTAACCGATTTATATAATTTCTATTGTGTTTTTTTTTTTTGCCCAGCACTTTTAGTCATGCAGCAACAACACACCACACTGCCGCCTTGACTCCCCTCACTGCTCCAATTTGATTTAATTAGCTTCTGCCGGTTGCCGAAAAGCAACAACGCCTTCCCTTTACTGCTCTTTACTGTTCAGTCCCTCCGTATGCACCGCCTCATACACCTCGCCTTACAGCATCATACCTTGACGCAGTCTTATCGCTGGAACACCGTGCAGTTTTGGCTAATTCAGTAGTCCGCGGTCATCGGCATCTTTAACATTTTCAGTGCGCACCGCACACTTGGCGGCAAACGGCAAGCAGCGTCCTCGGCATTCTCGGCGCTCAATACTCAGCGTTCTTCGCCATTGCGATCTCCACTCAACTGAACGACTTCCTCTGCGGGGGGCGGAGCAGCGATCACCTGCGGCAACTCAGAGGCGGGATTCTCCGTAGCCCTCCGACATTC